>OW052243.1:15127335-16327335 GCA_932526585.2 Philonthus cognatus
ACATTTTGTAATTTGATGTGTTTGAAACAACTTATTACATGCAAATTGAATAATTTAAAAGCGTTACAATTTTATTCATATTATTGTTCAATTTTATTATCTTGTACAAAGGATTCAAATAGTAATGAATTATATAAAAATGTGTTAAAATGGATTTCTATTTATAAGCATAAACAAAATTCATTTTTGATGTTGGAATGTTTGCATATACATTTTAATAAAATTTGTATTGATTTTGAAATTAAGAAACTTACTCAATAAAATATTTTAAAATACTCTACTGTTACTATTTAGTATTACTCACATCTCCCCTAATAGTTAAAAAATAATGTTAGTGATTAAAACTAATACGTAGACCGATGGCTTACAATGTAAATATATTTCATAAATAAATTGTTGGTCCTGAAAAGGACCGTTATTAAAAATGATGATGATGATGTTGTCTACCAACTATCATCATCATCATCATCATTCGTCGGCACCACAGGAACCGTTGACGTTGCAGGGGTGGTTGCTTCCTCATCAGAAATTTCAATTTCCGTGTCTGCATCAAAGATCCCTTCATCGTCCGAAATTTCAATCTCCGTGTCATTATCGGATATGTAGGGATCTTCGGATATGTACGGTTCCATCGCTAAGCATCCCATCCTCCAATCTAACCATCTTTGTCTTTGACTTATCCACTCTTCCCTCCACTCTTCCCATCTTTGTCTTTGTATTAGCCTCCTCCTCTCTGCCACTCTTCGCTCCCTTCGCCTCCTCCCCAACCTATACAATTCCCAGTTCTGGAAATTCTGGTTGGGTGGAGTTCTTGGCGTGGTAGCAAAAGATGTTGAGGCGAGCGGAGTTGATGTGGAGGTTGATGGAGTAGGATCCGTACTTGTGGAGGTTGATGGAGTAGGATCCGTACTTGTGGAGGTTGATGGAGTAGGATCCGTAAGTGTGCGATCTGTTGAAGACGCACTCGGGCTGGAATTATTCAAATAAATCCTCAGCACGTTTTCACGGCAGATCCGTCTCCGACAGATCGCACACTTACGGATTTTCGCGATGCAACCCCCACAAAATAAATGACCACACTTCAATGCAAATCCTACCCAATTTGTTAAGCAAATTGGGCATTCCCCACACCTCGTACCCTCGGTAAATTCGTCACACATTATTTTTTTGTTAGGTACAAACTTAATCGTAACACTGAATAACTTTTAAGTGCGAATCGCATTATATATTGCGAAAATATGTGGAGGTGGTCATTACATTCTTAAATACCAACAACAATTCAAAATTAATCTTGAATTTCCTTTGATGATAAAAATTAATCTCCACGATTTACTGAATAATCATAATGCAAATAAGCAGAAATTGGAAACCAAGCAAATGCGAACCACCCATCGCGCGTGCAGATTTGTAGCGTCAGCGTCTAGTATATTTCCGTCGATTTACTGAATAATCGTAATGCAAATAAGCAGAAATTGGAAGCCAAGCAAATGCGAATCGTACATCGCGCGTGCAGATTTGTAGCGTCAGCGTCTAGTATATTTCCGTCGATTTACTGAATAATCGTAATGCAAATAAGCAGAAATTGGAAACCAAGCAAATGTGAATCGAACCACCCATCGCGCGTGCAAATTTGTAGCGTCAGCGTCTAGTATATTTCCGTCGATTTACTGAATAATCGTAATGCAAATAAGCAGAAATTGGAAACCAAGCAAATGTGAATCGAACATCGAGCGTGCAGATTTGTAGCATCAGCGTCTAGTATATTTCCGTCGATTTACTGAATAATCGTAATGCAAATAAGCAGAAATTGGAAACCAAGCAAATGTGAATCGAACATCGCGCGTGCAGATTTGTAGCGTCAGCGTCTAGTATATTTCCGTCGATTTACTGAATAATCGTAATGCAAATAAGCAGAAATTGGAAACCAAGCAAATGCGAATCGAACATCGCGCGTGCAGATTTGTAGCGTCAGCGTCTAGTATATTTCCGTCGATTTACTGAATAATCGTAATGCAAATAAGCAGAAATTGGAAACCAAGCAAATGTGAATCGAACATCGCGCGGGCAAATTTGTAGCGTCAGCGTCTAGTATATTTCCTTCGATTTACTGAATAATCGTAATTCCTCTATTTAATAAACAATTCGACTTGAAAGTTATTCAGTTCGTCCAGAACAGTTTTACGATTCATTTCCTCCAGATAAGTATTACTAAAATGTTTCCGTGTGAGTTTTGTTCCGCAACGTTCGGCCAAAATTATAGTCGGGTGAAACATGTTAAAAAATATCACCCACAAGCACCACTACCTCAGCCAATTAAAAGAGGTCCCAAAAATCGACCCTCTACTAGTGCTCCTCCACCAAAGAGGAAGAATGGGCCATCTACTAGTGCTCCTCCAACAAAGATGAAGAAGGTGAATCCTAATCTACGATGTGATGAGTGTCAAGAGGAATTTGTTACGGCTCAACTACTTGCGGGGCACTTGAGGTCGCAAAAACACCTAAACATCATTTCCCGGGAATTTTTCGACATCGGGGTAAAGAAAATTTCAAGTGCTTTCCGTGGACGAATTGCTTCTTATGGGATTCAATCTGCGGGTAGCATCGATATCCCCAAATTCCTGGAAGAGTGTCAAGAGAAGTTTGTGCGTTTAGTAACTCATCATTTACAATCGCCTCAGAAAATCAACATTGAGCTGTTTGGTAGATATATCAAACCAGGAGTTGAGGACCAACCAGATCTCAAATCTTTCAACACCCGCTTTGTGGTTGTGACACCTGCAGATGATCTGGAGGAAATTTATAAACAGTTGTGTAATGTTGTGCAAACGAAGAGCGAGGAATTTCAAGTAAGTAATTTTTGTTATAGTGAAATTAAAAACACATGCTAATGAGTGTATTATTATCGCTTGCAGGAGCGAGATAGTGGATGGGCCCTTTTACAAATTTCTCATCTGGAAGTTAATATAAATAAATACACTGCAATTCGCGGCTCTTCGTATTTGGATCTTCCACCATCAATCAAGAAAAAACAAGCATGTATCAACGTACAGAACCAAGATAATGCCTGCTTTGCATGGGCAGTAGTGTCAGCTCTTCACCCCGTAGATTATATAAATCATCCACATCGCACTTCTTCATACCCACACTACAGCACCATTCTCAATTTAACAGGTATGAAGCTACCACTAAAATTACAAAAAATCCCCATATTCGAAAATTTAAACAACATTAGTATTAATGTGTATGGGCTAGAATTTAATTCCGAAAAACATTTATATGAAGTGGTAGGGCCGATTTATTTTACAAAGTCTAAGCGCGACAGACATGTTAACCTCCTATACATCGAGGAGGGAATTACCGGGCACTATGTTTGGATCAAAGATATATCTAGATTAGTAGCATCTCAAGTGTCCACCCATAAATCTAAAAAATTCTTATGTGATGGGTGTTTGACTTTCTTCTCCACAGAAGTCGCTTTGCATGATCATTGTCAGCATGATTGTAACAAAGTCTATACAGTCATGCCTACCGCTGATTTAATTAAAAATAAAAACGGTGATATGGTGCCCGACAATTTATTATCGTTTAACAACTTTAATTCAAAAATGCGGGTACCTTTTGTTGTCTATGCCGACTTTGAATCGCTCCTCATCCCGATTCAGACATGTCAGCCGGATCCAAGCACATCTTATACTTATTCGACGCATATCCACACCCCATATTCCTTCGCGTATTATATTAAATGTGCTTATAATACAAATTTAAATAAATTTGTAACATATACTGGTATGGATTGTCCTAAGGTGTTTATGCAGAAATTAAGTGAAGATGCTAAATTTATTTATAAAAAATTTTTAAAACCAATTATCCCCATGTTCAAATTAACGTCGGGCGAGCAATATTTATTTGATTCCACCAAAGAGTGTCACATTTGTTTGAAATTTTTGAATTCTTGCGATAAAGTAGCCGATCATTGTCATTTAACGGGGAAATTTGTCGGTGCAGCTCATTCAAAGTGTAACTTGAATTATCAAATCCCTAAATTCTTACCTATTTTCTTTCATAATTTGAGCGGTTATGATTCGCATTTATTTATTAAAGAGTTTGGTGTAGATACTGATAAAATTGATATAATTCCACAAAACAAAGAAAAATACATTTCCTTTACAAAATCCATTAAAGTTGACAGGTATACGGACAAGAATGGTGTTGATCGGGACATTTACTTCAAATTAAGATTTTTGGATTCGTTTAGATTTATGGCCTCAAGCTTAGAAAAATTGGCAAAGAATTTAAATGCGAATCAACTGAGTACTGTTCGAAAAAATTTCCCAGACGATCAACAGTTCAATTTAGTCACAAAAAAAGGAGTCTTTCCATATCAGTATATGGATAATTTTTCAAAATTAAGCGAAACAAAATTACCTCCCAAGAAATTATTTTTTAACTCGTTAACAAACGCAGATATTACTGTTGCGGAGTATGAGCATGCTGAAAATGTATGGAACACTTTTAATTGTCAAAATTTACAACAATATTCGGATTTGTATTTGAAAACAGATGTTTTACTATTGACTGATGTATTTGAGAATTTCCGCAATGTGTGTTTGAAAGCGTATAATTTGGATCCGGCTCACTATTATACGGCCCCTGGATTGTCGTGGGATGCCATGCTGAAATTGACTGACATTAAATTAGAATTACTAACAGACATCGATATGCACCACTTCATACGGAGAGGTATAAGAGGTGGTATAAGTCAATGTTCTTTGCGACATGCTGAAGCCAACAATAAATACATGTCCACTTTTAACAGTTCACGACCTTCATCATTTCTAACATATTGGGATGCAAACAATTTGTATGGATGGGCTATGTCGCAATTGTTGCCGTATGCGGATTTTAAATGGTTAAGCGAAATTGAAATTGAAAATTTAAATGTAATAAACATGTCCGATGATTCATCAACGGGATACATTTTGGAAGTGGATATTGAGTATCCAGAAAATGTTCATAATTTACACAACGATTTACCTTTTCTCGCAGAAAATATAGTACCACCAAATTCAATTTTCACACAAACTAAATTAATTCCAAATTTATTAAATAAATCAAAGTACATAATTCATTATAGAAATTTAAAGCAAGCTTTAGGAAACGGTTTGAAATTAATAAAAATTCATCGAGTAATTTCTTTTAAACAGTCACATTGGCTAAAAAAATATATTGATTTAAACACCAGCATGCGTCAGCAAGCCAAAAATGATTTTGAGAAAGATTTTTTTAAACTAATGAACAATTCAGTGTTTGGCAAGACCATGGAAAATGTGGATAAACGTGTAAATGTAAAGTTGTTGAATCATTGGGAAGATATCGGTCACCGTAAAGGCGCGGAAAGTTTAATAGCTAAATTAAATTTCAATTGTTGTTCCGTTTTTACAGACAATTTAGTAGCTATTCAATTGGATCGTTTGCGGGCTGTTTATAACAAACCGATTTACGTTGGGTTTTCCGTATTAGACCTTAGCAAATTACTAATGTATGAATTTTATTACAACCATTTAAAGTCTAAATACGGTGATAAAGTTGTGTTATGTTACATGGACACGGACAGTTTAACCCTACAAATTGAGACTGATGACGTTTTTGCTGACATGAAAGACGATTTACCACACTTTGACACTAGCAATTTTGATTCTAATAATCAGTATGGCATCCCATTACAAAACAAAGCTGTATTGGGTCTGATGAAGGATGAGAATGGTGGTAGGATTATGCGAGAATTTGTTGGGTTAAGGGCAAAAATGTATGCGAATAATGTGGAGGGGGAATGGTCTAAAAAGGCTAAAGGTGTTAAGAAAAATGTTGTGTCGAATGATTTGAGTGGGTCAGATTACTTGAAGTGTTTGAACGAGTCGGTTACAATCATTAAACAACAGAGCCTTTTTAGATCAATCAAACATACCATTTATTCAAACAATCAAAATAAATTGGCTCTATCACCATTTGATGACAAAAGGTATATTTGTTCCAACAACGTCGAGACTCTAGCCTGGGGACACAAAGATATTGCAACCATTGTGTAATGGGCATGTTTAGTGGTAGCTCCATCTGATGTGAAAATATGTAATTGATAAATGTATGTACAAAAATAAGTTACAAAATTTGTATTCAGTATATGTTTAATAGTTTAGCGATCCACACTTAAAATAATTAATAATGTGTACCGTAGCGTGTATACTTATTTGTTTCTCGCTCTTATTCTGCTTCTTAACATTAATATTTGAAGTAATATATATGGTCCTAGATCCTTTTGGTGAAAACAGTGTGATAAAAAATGTTACGCAATTTATAAATAACACCAATGTTGCGCCATTAATTAATAGCACTATTATAAAAATGTTACGAAGTAAACAATGAATATATATTATTGTTGTTTTACGATTTAATTATGTAATTAATAAACTTTTTTATTTCGGTAAATGGTTTTTTATTTAAATTTTATATTCATTACAGGAACCTTGTCGGAGTATGCTTCTATGGCACTGTTAATGCGATCCATTAGAGGCTCTCGTTCCGTATTTGTAAACTGCATTATTGCAACAATGTATCTTGAATGCTCACACCTTACACCACTTTTTCCCCACCACTTTTCCTCTTATCAACGTCCGACCGGAAACGGGAATGAAATAGCTTGGGAATGAAATAGCTTGGGATGACCTTGGGATGACCTTGGGGATGACCTTGGGATGACCTTGGGGATGACCTTGGGGATGACCTTGGGATGACCTTGGGATGACCTTGGGGATGACCTTGGGATGACCTTGGGATGACCTTGGGATGACCTTGGGATGACCTTGGGGATGACCTTGGGGATGACCTTGGGATGACCTTGGGATGACCTTGGGATGACCTTGGGGATGACCTTGGGGATGACCTTGGGATGACCTTGGGATGACCTTGGGATGACCTTGGGATGACCTTGGGATGACCTTGGGTATGAAACCTTGGGTATGAAATGGCTTCGTACCCGCTAACTCTCTCTACTCGCCACGCGTATAAAACACTGATTAAACGTGAAATTTAAAATACACTCCTTATCAAACAATATAAGTAAATTTTATTTTGATAAATTGAAAATAATTACGCATTCAAAATTCGAGCAATTTGCTTTGGTATACCGAAAAGAAATAAATCGCTGTATGTAATTAGGAGTATATTTTGAACTTTACTTAAAATCAATGTTTAATACGCGTGGCGCATGAAGTAAAATTTCGAGTTTAGAAAAGCCAGAAAATTTGGTTTGGTCGCGTAGCGCTACGCGCTACGCGACCAAACCAAATTTTCTGGCTTTTCTAAACTCGAAATTTTACTTCATGCTTAATCTGGGATTGGAAACACTCGTTACAATCAAATGCCTGAAAATGTACAGCGTAAAAATCGAGATATTTAAACTTAGAATAAAAATTCTTTTAATTTAATCCTAAATTTTGCATGAACCTGGTTTACATTGCAATTTAGTAATGCCCCACATATGCTCTGATCCGTGTATTAATTACGCTAATTATTCCCGTAAATTAATTAGCACTTAGTGGCGTATAAGCCAGGGGCGCGGAGAGGGAAAGGGGGTTGAAATCAATTGATCCCACTAATGGATAAATATATTTTCCTTGTAACCTCCTTTAAAAAAAGGGCTGGGAAAGTTTTCGCGTTTGGCGCACGTTTTTACGGTTATTGTAATGCGCCAAGAGAAGTTATTAAAATTTAATCAACACTTTGGCCGCCGGTAAGAGAGTAAATGAATGAATAACGTTGCGTAATTATTTTGGGGGAAAATGGTAATTGCTGCATTAAATTAAAAAAAAAGTCAAGTAAAGTGAAAATTAAAAAAGAAGAAGGAGACGTGTGTTAAATAAAGGGAAGCATGTTACGCTTGATCTGCAGGCTATTTCATACTCGAAATATTTACTTCTTGAACCGCAGGCTCGCTACTCGTTAAAATATCTCGATTATCAATTACCTTTATTATTACACTAGATAACTATTAAACACAAAATGTAATTATTATTTTTCATCAACCGTTAATTTTGTAATTTATTGGGTACGATAACTTATGTATAAATAACTGAATGTCTGGCAGGTGGTGGCCGAGCGGTAACGTCGCCGGACGGTATATCGCTCGGCGAGCCTCAGACCGGGTTCGATTCCCGGGCACGGGGAGTTGTTATTTAAAAATAATAACTCGTCGTGTCCCTGGGTGTTGTGTGAATGTGTCGTAACGTCCGAATAAATGTTAATATAATATATTTAAAAACTACGGGATATGGCTGTGGTGAGAACCTATGCCAGGATCGTCGAATCCAAATAAAAAAAAAAAAAAAACTGAATGTCTTACATTTGTAAAAAAAAGGTGAATTCTGTAAATAAAGTTTAATAATAATAATTATTCGTTATTGATTTATTTTAACAAAATACATGGTAAAATAAAAATAATGATTTCTAATAAATACGTACAAGAAATAAATGTAACTTCTGTAAATTGGCTATCGACCCTAGGGTCTTTCAGCTTACAGTAAAATATTATCATGAATTTAAAATTACAATGACTTCATTGTTAAACCAAGTGTATAATATTCTATTACTAGTAAATGTAGTTAATAATCGTTATCATCTCAGTTTTAGTAACTATCCCTGTAAAACAGTCATAAATATTAAACACTCTTCCCTTCTCTCAAGATGGATATTATCTGGTTTAACGGGACTTTCGAGTTCTCCATTCAATATTAATTAGATTGTCTTAATCGCGACCTTATCCACTTTAATTACCCTTCGTTTATTAATTTTAATTGCCCGGGCTTTGGATTTCATTAAAATTTACAATTTATGCGTACCAGCACGCGTGTGGCATTACAGAAACATCTTACAAACAAAAATAACTCGAGTTTCTGAAATATTTTGACTTGAACGACAAAGAAATATTAAATTCTGTGGAGGCTTCTACTTTGTTATACATGTTAATTTCACAACAAAATACTTTTTATTTTCCTTCTATGCATTCAATAAAAAGTGTTATACAAACAATGTAAAAAGTTTTTAATATATTCGATACTTGTTCTGCTGCTCCGATGGAACCAAATTTTCAAATTGCTTATAAATTAGTCAATAATATAATCTGATGAAAAAGGTAAGAGCAATTATTTTAAAATATAATGATTTGTAAATTAAATTCACTTGGTTTTGTTTCACTTATATGTATTTTATTTTCTACTAGTTTCGGCTTAATGCCATTATCAAGAATGATGATTTAATTTACAAACCATTATATTTTAAAATGTTTTACCAAGTGATTAATGAAAAAAAAGTGTCCGATATAGCAATTATTTTAAATTATAATTCATATGTAATCAGTGAATGTTGTCAAGAAATACAAAAGTATTTGTTTTTAATTACATTTATTTGAAGCTTAATTTATATTTATTACCGCAATAACGCTGTTTGTATAAAAACGTTGAATTTAAAGCTTTTAACGAGTTATTCTAATCCCAGATTAAGCATGAAGTAAAATTTCGAGTTTGGAGAATCCTGAAAATTTGGTAAAATTCTGCACTTCGTTTTATGATTTCTGTGAAAGACTTATTGTATTACATACTGGGATTTTTTTTTAAATATACATAATGTATATGCTGTACGTTTTCAGGCATTCGACGATTTTACAAAAGCGTGCAATTTGAAGTTTCGAACGAGTGTTTCCACTCCCAGACTAAGCATGAAGTAAAATTTCGAGTTTAGAAAAGCCTGAAAATTTGGTTTGACCGCTCCGCGTAGCGGAGCGGTCAAACCAAATTTTTAGGCTTTTCTAAACTCGAAATTTTACTTCATGCGCCACGCGTTTAAAACACTGATTTATTGTAAATTATATACTGCTTTTCTTTGGTTTCATGTTAATAAATTTTTATTCTCACAAATTATCAGAAATATTTGAAATCACCTCCTTTTTATCTATGTTAGCATTGTTTGTGTTAAAGTTGTTTTTTATGAAAATAAAACTTTTAGAAATTGATTTTAATGCTGAAATAACGCGATGAAAAATCTATGCATGTAGACAAAAGGATTTTGAAAAGCTTTTATAATTAGGTACATATCGATAGGATTAATAAATGAAAAACAATTATTGAAATTATAATCGTAATCATAAAAAAGTGTCTCCAATAATTGGCCCTTAATTTTATAAATAATATTTTTTGTTTAATTTTTACTTGAGTAAAAAATATTGTTAAGTTGATTTTAATATTTATTTATGTTGAGTTAAGGTTTTCTTATAGTAATATTATTTATTATTCTATCAAGATAAAAATAAAAATGTATCGAAAACAAAAATATTCAGAGTTTTTAATGAAAAATGATTTGCTTATTTCGTGTTTTGCACAAAAGGTTCATAGAAATACAATTAATTCAATTAATGAACAACAAAAAAACATCCAGAACCTTTGAATACTAAACCAATTTCTGAAAAGTTTTCTTATGATTACAAATTACATTCAAAATAATTAAATACTCAACAAATCACAACAACAACATATTGAAAATTGGGTAAAGGTAAACACTTGTATTGTTCCATGTTTTTATTTTCAGTTGCCTGACACGTGTTTCGATCCGTTACGATCATTTTCAAAGCTACAACTTTGAAAATGATCGTAACGGATCGAAACACGTGTCAAGCAACTGATAATAAAAACATGGAACAATAAAAGTGTTTACCTTTACCCAATTTGAATGTAAAAAGTGTTTTATTGTGAAAGAAAAAAATTGAAGGAATTAAAACCAAAAAAAAAAAAAATAAATTCTCCATGAAAGGAGACAAATCAGTAAACACTTAGATTCAAATTGTTCAAACATTTGTGGATTTTGTTGTGAATTTCGGGCCATGCCAGTTAACAATTAATTAGCCCTTGAATCTATAGAAACAGCAAGAGAACACAGACATAGAAGTACACAAGTGGGGGATGAATAAAGGAAAGTTGTCCCTAATTAGTGGTCAAGTTCGAGGTAATTACTCATCGACCTAATTAATTAACATTCCTTGTATACGTAGATTGCATTTGACAATTTAATCCACTAAATACATTGTTATTCTGTGAAAGAAATATAAAAAAATGGTGAAGTGTCCATCATAGTACTTTCCCCCGTAAATTGCGTATTAAATCACTTTTAAAATATTTGTAGCATTATTATTTTCAAAATGTCTTCAACTTTTTGATAACTACAACTTTTATTTGAAACATTTTTCAATTGTATCGAAACATACACTGTCACACATCAATAACTAGATAAAACAAACAACTTTTAAAATATCTCAAAAACTAAGAGTGCTATGACAAAAAGTAAATAAACAATATATCTTCTTTTATATATCTTTTTTATTATCTACAACTTTTATTTGAAAGAATTTTTTGTTTGATGAACATTTATTGAAAAAATCTGAAAAAACTGAAAAACGCTAAGAGTAAAGTACCACTTCCGGTTTTCCGATTTTCACCAAAAGCTTTTCAGTTCTTCCGATTGTAACAAAAAGCTTAAGTTTCAAGTTTCATCTCGATATCTTTAGCGGTTTTTGCGGTACAGTGCACACAGACACACAGACAGACAGACAGACAGACAGACATTTTTCAAAAATGGTCTTATTCGACTCAGGGGACCTCAAAACGGATATTTCCGCTAAAATTTTTGATTCGAAAATTTTCACGAAAACAATACTTTCCCTTTGTATTACATACGGGGGAAAGTAAAAACGTCTGGTTATTGTTACTAGTAAGTGATTAAATGTAACAAATGTTAACATGAATAAATTACTTTGTTTACGACAATCTTTTTATATGTGCATTATTTAATTGTGTGAGCAGCAAAAATATAATATAATATAATATCTTTATTTACGGATCACCATTTTACAATAATAATATAAAATATATAAATAAATGGGGTGCATTTAATACTCAAGTACATTAAACACGGGATTTACGTGTTAAATGCGGTTTTTTAACACAAATATAAATAATTACCTAGTTCGATTTTTTTGCCGCTATACAGTAGCAGCGCTTTACTAGTCAAATCAGCTTCTTTTGTCTTACATTTGACCATGGTTGTGATGACGTTGTCGACGCCATTTTGTTAAAGTACGAAGTAATCGCGTCAACATCTCCGCCGTTCTCACTAGTTTAACCCGCGTAAAACGCGTTTGTAAACATAAATCATTCTCAAATCGGTTAAACAATTGTGCTTTTATCCGTCGCAAGTTTTTTTTTAAAGCGGAACAAACGTTAACACCGTGAAAACACTTCTTTCATTTAAGTATACTTTGCCACTATGCCACTATGAAGCATTAGATGGCGTTAGCTATCGAAATCATTAATAGTTTTCACATATTGGCTTGAAATAGTCAGAAATGTTCAGTAATCCTCAGTACTGGGTCGGGACCACACTCAAGAGGACCTTGAAGTCCGAAACGCGTCTGTGGGTACCTGGTGCCGGAATACTGAACACAAATTCAATTTTAAGTATACTTTAACATATTCCATATAAACATTTGCAAAATTAATCAACCCGACGTATATTTTGAACTTCAAATTAAATCAGTGTTCTATACGCGTGGCGCATGAAGTAAAATTTCGAGTTTAGAAAAGCCTAATTTGGATTGCTCGCTCCGCTTCGCTACGCGACCAATCCAAATGTTCAGGATTTTCTAAACTCGAAATTATATTTCATGCTTAATCTGGGATTGCAAGACACATGTTTAGTTTTTTGAAAGTGTCGATGAATTTCCAAGATTTTAGGTAGTTTTAGTTAATTTACAACGCTTTTCGTAAATTTACAAGATTGCCTCAAGTTTTCAAAATGTTGACAGTTTTCCTGAATTTCCTAAATTTTCGTTGATCTTAAATATTTTGATACTTATTATTAAAATTTTGAAAATTAACGGAAATCTTGGAGTTTCATGAAAAACTTCAACGTTTTTTAAGTTAACGAATATTCAAGGAATTTATGAAAATTACCAAGAATTTGAAAATTGTAGGAAATTTTTAAAATTTATAAAACCTATCGAAATCTTCAGAGTTTTTCAAGTTAACGAATATCTAAGAAATTTATGAAAATTACCAAGAATTTGAAAATAAAGGACATTTTTAAAATGTATGTAAGCTATTGAAATTTTTAAAATTTACAAAAATTTTGGAAATTTAAGAAAACTGTCAGAATTTTGAAAACTAACTCTTGAAATTTCATGAAAAATCAATATTTTTAAGTTATCGATAATTTGGGAGCTTCGTAAAAATTGCAAATAATTTGAAATTTGAAGGAACTTTTAAAAATATATAATAAGTATCGAAACTTTTGAAATCAACGGAAATTCAAGAAAGTTTCAGAATTTTTAAAATTAAAGGAGATCTTGGAAATTTACGAAAAACGTTAAAAATTGAGTAAAATTATGGAAATTCACTAAAAATCCTAAAAACATTGATAATTAACTAAAATCTTGAAAATTCATCAAGAATATCAAAATATTAAACGAGTATCTTCCACTCCCAGACTAAGCATGAAGTAAAATTTCGAGCTGAGAAAAGCCTAATTTGGATTGCTCGCTCCGCTTCGCTACGCGACCAATCCAAATTTTCAGGCTTTTCTAAACTCGAAATTTTACTTCATGCTTAATCTGGGATTGCAAGACACTTGTTTAGTATTTTGAAAGTGTCGATGAATTTCCAAGATTTTAGGTAGTTTTAGTTAATTTACAACGCTTTTCGTAAATTTACAAGATTGCCTCAAATTTTCATAATGTTGACAGTTTTCCTGAATTTCCTAAATTTTCGTTGATTTTGATACTTATTATTAAAATTTTGAAAATTAACGGAAATCTTGGAGTTTCATAAAAAACTTCAACGTTTTTTAAGTTAACGAATATTCAAGGAATTTATGAAAATTACCAAGAATTTGAAAATTGTAGGAAATTTTGAAAATTTATAAAACCTATCGAAGTCTTCAGAGTTTTTCAAGTTAACGAATATCTAAGAAATTTATGAAAATTACCAAGAATTTGAAAATAAAGGACATTTTTAAAATGTATGTAAACTATTGAAATTTTTAAAATTAACGAAAATTTTGGAAATTTAGGAAAACTGTCAGAATTTTGAAAACTAACTGAAATCTTGAAATTTCATTAAAAATCAATATTTTTAAGTTAACGATAATTTGGGAACTTCGTAAAAATTGCAAATAATTTGAAATTTGAAGGAACTTTTAAAAATATATAAAAAGTATCGAAACTTTTGAAATCAACGGAAATTCAAGAAAGTTTCAGGATTTTTAAAATTAAAGGAAATCTTGGAAATTTACGAAAAACGTTAAAAATTGAGTAAAATTATGGAAAATCACTAAAAGTTCTAAAAACTTTAATAATTAACTAAAATCTTGAAAATTCATTAACAATTTCAAAATATTAAACGAGTATCTTCCACTCCCAGACTAAGCATGAAGTAAAATTTCGAGCTGAGAAAAGCCCGAAGAATTTGGATTTAGACTTGCAAAAACGCGCTAAAAAATTGACTAAAACTATGGAAATTCGCTAAAAGTCGTCAAAACTTTGATAATTAACTAAAATCTTAAAAATTCATTCACAATTTCAAAATATTTAACGAGTATCTTCCACTCCTAAACTAAGCATGAAGTAACATTTCGAGTTAAGAAAAGCCCGATGAATTTGGATTTGGACGCGCAGCGTCCAAATCCAAATTCGGGCTTTTCTCAACTCGAAATTTTACTTCATGCGCCACGCGTAGATATCACTGATTTAAATTGATGTAATTGGCATTTCACCTTGCAACATATCACGAATGGGAAACTGTCATAAAAATTATAGAAATCTAATTAAAGCCATTAACCCAAAATTTCACTAGTAGTTTAAAACGAACAACTATTATCGTCACTTTAAAAAAAAACATTTCACTATTATCGCCACAATATAACACAATGTTACGGTTCAAAATTGCCATACGCAATTTTTCTTTGTTTTTAAATTGTGATTTATATTAGTTGATATAAGTGAGTGCTGCCCAGGAGGTAACTGGGAGGGTAACAACAAGTTTTATTATAGTCGTCTTTTTATAGTCAAAATGTGACTATTATAGTGATCTACAGTCCCGATACTGCCAATATGTAACTATTATTGCCACTTTGATACAAACATTTTACTATTAGCGTCACATTATAACGAACATTTGCCTATTGAAGAACTGCAATAGTCAAAGTCTTGAGTCAAAATGTGACTATTGCAGTGATCTATGGTGTATGATAACTCCAACATTTGACTGAGAATCTGCGTCAATAAAACGACAATAAACTTATTACGTCAATTTTCAATTGTTTCAATGATGAAACAAACGAGTGTGTTCCACTCCCAGACTAAGCATGAAGTAAAATTTCGAGTTTAGAAAAGCCTGAAAATTTGGCTCGGGCGCGTAGCGAAGCAGAGCGACCGAGCCAAATTAGGCTTTTCTAAACTCGAAATTTTACTTCATGCGCCAGGCGTATACAGGGTGTCCACAGATTCATTCTCAACATGCGGCGTGTTTGAACATTTTTTGTAACTCCTTATTATACTTCTATTTCATGTAAAGTCTAAATATTTTTCAAAACGGTCTATTTTTAATAAATAATTATTATAAAATACATTTTCTTTATTCTTTTCTTTTTGAGTCTTTAATTATCAACTTGTCAATTTTAAAATAATCTATTTTGTTGTTTCGAAAAAAAAGACCTTTATTGGCATATAAACAATAAAATTACAAAAAAAATAATAATAACAAAATAATAATAGAACAAAAAATTATATCATTTCCTATCTTTTTTCCGCCCTCCGCCAACCCAGTACCGTTACCATCTTTACGCCAGCTCCTTCCTCTCTCATCCATTCCTTTACACTCCTTTTCCCCCCAGCCATTCCACATTCACCCCTTCACACTCCTCTCCCAAATGACTCCATGTATCTCATCCACTTGCGCACAACACACATTTACCATACCTTACCCCCATCCAGACCTTCCTCTTTCCTCCGAACCACATCTAGCCCTTGCCAGGGTTATCTTAGCCTCCTTCGACAAGTCACTAATGGATAGGTACCCTGGCACGCTCCCATGCACTTGCCACCTTTCGTACATTGGATTGTATCCGCTCCTCCCGATACACCCTTGCCTCTCCTGCATCTCCACCTCTTTCCACTTCTCTTTCATCCAAGCTGCCACATTCACCCCCTTCTCTAACCATTCGTTTACACTATCCTCAGACTCTCCTGCCCTTTCATACATCTCTCTGCGCTTCATACTCCACTCACTCCTCCCTAACCCCTTGCACGTTCTCCATACCTCTTTCACCAGTCTCTCACTTTCCAATTCACACAACTTTATCTCATACTTCACCACTCTCTTCATTGCCTCACCATGTTACTCATTCTATTTGTTTTCTGAAGCAAAATGTATCCACAGGTTGACCTTTCCAACCTCAGAATCTGCTTCAGGAACCACATCTGCTCTCTTTCAATCCATTCATATTCATTTATACCCCATGCTTCCACTCCATACAGCAAAATGTTGTTTCTATAATTAGTTTTCATAGAAGACATAACAAATTATACATTTCTGAGAAGCGAAAACAAATCTCTTTTCATACCTTACCATAGCTAACTATGACCCCCATACGAAAAAACAAAGTTGACCCTTGTAACTCAAATATGATTAAAATTTTCGAAAATCTTAGTACTCTATAAAATTCCTATTAAAAAAGTACCTTAAGAAAATTCAAATTAATCTCGACTTCCTCTGAAAATAAATGAGCAATAACAGTAAATAAAAAATTAGAAAAAAATCCTTTTTTTTGCTCTAGCCCCTAAACTACGTACAATATCAAACGTTTTTTTGTGGGTTTTAGTACAATTTTAGCTAATAAGTATTTCATCCCATTTAACCAAATCTCTATCTCTTATAATAACGGAGATCCTCATGTTAAGAATGAAACTGCGGACACCCTGTATAACAATAATTTAATGTGAAATGGTCTTTAACCAATTTATAAGTGAAATAAGTTTATTATGTCAATTATCTGTTGTTTAGGTGATTGGGAAAGTGCTATGATGGACACATCACTCCTTTTAAGGTAAAGTCTTGTTTAATAACTAAATATTTTTATTACTGTAATAAATATTAAATAACACTGCAAACATTAAATACAAATTATACTATATATAATAAATTAATGTGCCAATTCTTCAAGACAAATATTAAAAATGTGAAAGTTGTAAAATTATCGTACTTTTTAACTTCATAAATTATACATTAAGTTTTTTAAATAATTTCCATATTTATCATAAGTTAAAATTTAAAATAGTGATACTATCATATTTTTAATTTTAACTTATAATAAATAAGGAAATTATTTAAAATACTTAATGTATAATTTATGAAATTTTTACATTACTGTCTCTTGAGTTTCAACGAAATAAATAAAGGTGTAAATTAAGGTGTACTCCATCTTCTCACATATTTTATAAATTTGTTTCAGAATTTAAATTATCCTGCGTTGAAGTTTTTTTTTTTTAGAATCTGAATGATCCAGTAATGTTGTAATTTCCCGTCGATTGTCCCTTCCCAGGTTTTAGATAAATCCCGTGCAATTCCCTAAAATTGTCCACGTGATGCAGTTCGATTCCGTTTGCGGTTTGTCTCAAATACGGTCGGGTTTGCCGTTTCAGCCTGACATCCTGATTTGCCCCGTTTCGTTCGTTTCCGTGCGGAAAAGCGAAAATCATGCCGATTACACAGAATAGTAGGAGTCCACGAAACATGTTTAGTTCTGAAACTAATAAAATGGAAAATATGACAACAAAAAAAACCAAAACGTAACTTAAAGTAAACACTCATTACTTAATGATGGTGTTAATTTCTACTTAGTGTGACAGTCACATTTTGCGTTTTAGCGCTTTTTAGTTTAAATTATATATTCGTGCTGTTGCATACGCCAATGCCCTGGTTCGGGTTAATTCTGGAGGGGTACGTTTTTGCTTATTTTTCGAACGCGATTTTACGTTGTGCTGTTGAAGGCGGAGGAGCGATTGTGCATCTGACTAGTTGTTAAAGTGCCTCAATGTTTTTATCGCGAGTTCTTCTCAGACAGCAAAACTAGTGGGGCCGCACAAGATCAAAGGCCCCTTTTCATCTTCCGATTACCGTAGCGTAACCGGCGTCAGTTCCGTTATTCTTCCGATTTGAGTTGAGGTGGTAGCTACCCAAATCCCACACTCAACCCAACATATTTTCATAATCCAGTGCTGCGATTTCGTTTGAGTCGTTGCTGCATCCCACGCGTCAGGAATGGCGCGGATTCATTGATGAGATTCTGAGTAGGGTGCGCGAGCGCAGTAGAGAACGCGGACGGGGCTGCGCGCACCGGCGCGAGGACCGCGCGCACTTGCGTGACGTGGGATTGGAGGTGGTGGAGCGCTGACCAGCGACCAGATGAGCTGTTCGCGGACGTTGACACGGAATTAAGGCCAGATATGCTGTTTGTTATTGTGCTGTTTTTTTGTGATTTAGATTTAGAGTTTCAAAGTATATGAGAGCTACCGTTTTTTGACGGATTGTTTCTGTGATATTTTTGCATTAGTGTTCATATTTATGTGGGGATTATTTAGGAGGTTTTAAGGAATGTTTGTTTAAACCTGCTAGCAATAATTTTTGATTCATGTTGAATATTGTGAACCGCGTCTATTTCGGTAAAGTCGCGATTAACGTATGCTTATCCTATCTATCCTGACTTACGTACAATGGCCATTGCGACCCCCGTCGGATATATTTATTTACGTGCGCTATATTTTCAACTGCTTGAGAGTTTTTTGTGAATTCGAAATAGTCGCGCGGGTATTATTTGTTGTTCTTAATTTATATTAAATTTCCATGTTGCTTCACATTTACCATTTAAATTAATTAATCACAGTTGAATATTGTGAACCGCGTCTATTTCGGTAAAGTCGCGATTAACGTATGCTTATCCGATCTATCCTGACTTACGTACAATGGCCATTGCGACCCCCGTCAGATATATTTATTTACGTGCGCTTTATTTTCAACTGCTTGAGAGTTTTTTGTGAATTCGAAATAGTCGCGCGGGTATTATTTGTTGTTCTTAATTTATATTAAATTTCCATGTTGCTTCACATTTACCATTAAAATTAATTAATCACAAATCTATTATTTGTTTTTTCAACCGTCAACACTATTATCTTACATTGAAATCAAGAACTTTAATTAAATATATTTTCTTAGTAATTGTTATATTATTTACACAACATCCGGGTTTAGTAATTCTCCCTCGCATAAATCCCACGATGGGCAAATAAATAAAGATTACTTGGCGCCCCAAATAAATTGAACTGCCCCCACCCACTAGCTAGTTTTACATCCGAGGATTTTTTTGCAACTTAAAATAAACTAAGTAAATAATTAACAAAGTGAAGTAGAGGCGTCATATTAGAAATAAACACTGCTGGAAAAAGAGATTAACAATTTTTTGTTTGTTTTCAAATTAATTGCATGAAAATGCATAGTTTGAAGGTAGAACCACAGAGAAGACTGTCTGTGGTTAAACTAATTATGTGAGCATGTTGTGTACTAAAATTAATAAAAAGGAAAAACGGATTCACAATGTTTTGTTACATGGTTTGAAGGCGAAACCACAGTGATGACTGTCTGTGTTAAAACTCATTAAGTGAGAATAAGTAATGTTGAAAAATTCATGTAGATCACGTAGATTAGTTTCTCATCTTTCACGTGGTGACACATTTTTAACTATACTTTAGCACATCGTAAAATTTCACTAATATTTTGGTTTTGATTACGCAGAAAAGCAGAAATATGCGACGCGTTTTATTATGAAATAAATAAAACGGAAAATTTGATAAAAAAAAATAATAAAACGTGGCTTAAAGTTAACACTCATTAAGTAGAAATAAACACTGTTGGAGAAAGAGATTCACACTTTTGTTAGTTTTCAAATTATTTGCATGAAAAAGCATGGCTTAAAGGTAGAACCATTAATAAGTTTATTCCTGTAAAGTTTATAGCGCCCTCTAAATATCCCAAATGGTTTAGTAAAGAATTGATTAACTTAATTAAGGCAAAAAAACAGGCTCATTCCAGATATAAGTGCAGTGGATCTTGTATAGATTATGAAGATTTTAGAAAGAAAAGGCAGCGGTGTAACGATCTTAGGGATATTCTATACTCTGATTATGTTAATAATTTAGAATCAGCAATTAATAATAGGAACCCCAAGTTATTTTGGGATCATGTTAACACCTGTCAAAAGACATGCGGTTATCCAACAAAAATGTACCTTGGTTAAATCTAGTCAAACTGTACCAATATATGATGGTAAGGAGTCGAAATCCCTATCTAATTTTAGTGTTGCTTTGTCAGAGGTTTTTAATTCCATGTTGTCAATGTCTGAATCCTGTAATGCTGGTCCTGACGGTGTACTTGAATATTTTTTAAAAAGATGTATTTTCACTCTTAGTAAACCTATCCATAGAATGTTTGAGCAATCACTATTATCTGGAATTTTTCCTGACTGCTGGAAAAGTGGCTACATTGTGCCAATTCTCAAAAGTGGAAATAGATCATTTATTTCTAATTACAGGGGAATTTGTATCCAGTCTGTTTTGCCAAAAATGCTAGATAATCTTATCTCACAACAGCTTATGTGGTCGTGTATCAATGCAATTATTCCCCAACAACATGGTTTCCTTAAAGGTAGATCAACATTGACAAACCTGTTGTCATATAATTCATTTTTGTCGGATGCTTTGGAAAATGGGCTACAAGTTGACTCTGTGTATATGGACTTTTCCAAAGCGGTTGATAGAGTGCAACACAATTTATTATTGAATAAACTGGATCTGATGGGAATTGGCACAAATGCAGTTATAGTATTTTTCAAGCTTTAGTGCTGAGCAATAAAAATTATCTCGAGTACCCGCAATAAAAATACAATTGCTTTACAACATTGTAAACTTGTAACTAACTACTGCGCACAGTGCGTGATTTATGGGTATCGCCCAAGAAAAATTTTCTACCTGCGGCTGTGCATCGAATATTGGAAACATCGATCTTCTTAGTTAAATTTAATTAAAAGCTATTCAAAAACTTAATTCTTAATTGTAGATTAATTATACGTTTTATCTTATTACTTTTTAGAGTTAAAAATACGCACGAAAATCTGTGCGAAAATGTTTGCTTTTTGATCAAGTTGTAGACAAATAAATTTAGATAGCACAAAAAACATTTAATATAATTACTTTTTCTTTAGTTATAGAATTACCTACTTGCCGTCCTCGTCGACGGAACAACGGAGTAAAACGTCAAATATTTACGTCTGATGCTAAACAAATAATAAAAGACGTTAAAGACATACTCGGTGTTGCCAATTTTTTGGAGGTGACATCAGCTTTAACTAATACATCCACGAGATCAATTAGCAAGATAGTTAAAGAAACTACCGGCAAGAGAAAAAGTCGAAAGGATAAAGGTGTAAAAAAAATTACACCAAACATTTTTCAAAAAAATAAAATAACGTATGAATCTATTAAACAACAAAAGGCTCCTACACTAGCAACTATCAATAATATTTTAAAGGAGAGAGAGATCATATCATGCAGTCCAACAACGTTGTGGAGATCACTAAAATGCAATAGTTTCAAGTTCACTCTTATCGATAAAAGGAAACATCTAATGGAGAAAGAAGAAGTAAGGAAATGGCGGTATGAATATTTACAGAAGATTCAAGATTACAGAAACTCTGGAAGAAGTATTTATTATTTGGACGAAACGTGGTTCGATACCCACGATACATCGAAAAAAATGTTGTCTGGCCAGACAGAAAACTGCGTGATGAAAGTTCCCCCATCAAGGGGGAAAAGAATAACCATATTACACTGCGGGAATGAAATTGGTTGGGTAAACGATTGTTTACTGCTATCGGGGAAACAAATCTCAAAATGTCATCTTGACTATCAAGATGACATGACAGCATCATTATTTGAAAATTGGTTCATAAATAATTTAATACCAAACTTAGCTGCAAAATCAGTAATAGTTTTAGATAACGCTTCTTATCATAGTCGCCAAATTGACAAAGCACCCACAGCGGTAAATAAAAAAGATGAAATAGCAAAATATTTATATGAAAATAATTTGTTTTTTGAAGAACATTATACCAAATCCCAATTGATTAAAGTTCTAAATAGTCGTAGTAAAAAAAAACATATTATATCGATCAATTGGCAGAAGAACACGGACATACAGTGGTACGTTTACCTCCGTACCACTGTATTTTTAATCCAATTGAGTTAATATGGGCTCAATTAAAAGAAAATGTGCGGAAGAATAATATAACTCCAAATTTAAATAAATCAGTAATAGATTAAGTCAAAAAAGAAATAAAAAATATATGTGCCGACCAGTGGTCAAGATGTGTTAAACATACAATACGTATTGAAAAAGAGTATAATACGTTTGATTCAAATTATCAATTTATTATAAATACACAAGACTCTGACAGTGATGATTCAGATATAGATATAGACAATTAAAATATTAATATACACAATTTTTAAAAATGTTATAAGACAACGTTGTAGACAATAATAAAGTAATGTTTTTCGTTATTTGACATATAATATTTTTTAACCCTTTGTCTCTGTGATCTAGTTATTTTGTTTAAATTTAAAATGAGATGAACTAGAAAGCGTTGCAAAGAAGTTACGCGCAAACATCCTTGAATAGCTAATTGTAAAGATGAATTTACTTATTAAATATTATGGAAAATGCTGTGACGGACACATTGCCATTTTTAGAATTAAATTTTGTTTAAATTACTTAAGATATTTCCTGTCAGAATACCGAAAATATGGAAACATTATAAATCATGCCTAGTGCAGTAGCGGCTACAATTTTAAAGAGGCATTGTATTTTTTATTGGCGGTACTCGAGATTATTTTTTATTGCTCAGCACTAGAGCTTGAAAAATACTATACCTGGTTGAGAAGCTTCCTACATAATACCCAGCGAGTGCGGGTAGGTAGGACGGAGTCACAACAAATTGAAGTGTCGTCGGGTGTACCCCAGGGATCGCACTGTGGGCCCATCCTATTCTTGCTTTTTATTAATAACATTGGATCGGTATTAAAATCCAGTAACTTTCTTCTCTATGCCGAAAAAATGTCAAAAATGTCAATACTATCGAAGATAGGTTGAAACTGCAGGAGGATTTACAAGGTATTGCGTACTGGTGCGAGACTAACAAACTCGAACTTAACATGAAAAAATGTGTTCACATTTCTTTCTGCAGACGTTCCCCAGTAAATCACGGCTATATGATTGGTAGTTGCGAGCTGCAGCGTGTCTCGGAAGTTCGAGACCTTGGTGTACTTTTTTCTTCCAATCTCGGATTTTCGAAACACATTACTGCAGTTTGCAATAAAAGCTTGTCTATATTAGGTTTTGTACGTAGATTTGCTGTGGACTTTAGCCCTAATACATTAAATACCTTGTACTTGGCACTTGTGCGTCCTCACTTGGAATATGGTTCATCATTATGGGCTCCATACACTGCTACCGCAATAAGGCTAATTGAAATGGTGCAAAGCAAATTCTTAAGAATCATGCATTATAGAATAGTTGAACCAGGCATAGAGTTTAGTCACAGTCAAATGCTGACTAGGCTGAATATTAAATCGTTAGCGGAGAGGAGAAAGTTTCTGGATATTATGTTCTTATACAAATTGATTAATGGCTTTATTGACTGTAGTGAGCCGGTTGGTGCACTGAGTTTCAATATTCCAAGGAATGCTCAGTCAAGGCAAAAGCCATTATTCAGAATACCGTTTCACAAAACTAACTACGGAATGTTTAGTTCCATACATCGAATGATGCGATATGCTAACGCGTTAGAGAAGAATGATGATTTTCATTTATTCGCTCAATCTTTTTTGCATTTTAAGAATAAATTACAACGCATTCATTTATCAGATGTCATCTAGTTCTAAAGCAGTAGGATGTAAATATATTATTTTTTACTTTTTATTTGTCTCTTTATTTATTTATTTTATTTATCTGTCTCTCATATTTATTTGTTGCATTTTTGTCTCAGTTTTATCATTGTATATTCATACTAATTTGTAGTTTGTTAGGTTTGTTGTTAACGTTTTGTCTTGGCATGTCTGTTATATACAATTTCTGTGAGAACTGATCTGTGATATTTTATCTTACAATATTTGTATATTCAATGTGAAACATACCTGTGATATACAATTTCTGATTACGTGATAACTGATCTGTGATATTTTAACTTACAATATTTGTGCATTCAATGTATAACATGTCTGTGATGAAACTGTGATAATTAGTGTAACAATTTTGAAATTATAAACCCGTTCACGTTAATTTATAAAGCCGTTAACAACACTGAGTCAGATCTTTAAACCATTTGGGGATTTACTTCATTATTACTTATTAATACTATTTAGGATTACCTAGGATTATAAACAAGTGTGTAAATGATTGTATAATGTAAACATTATAATGGAGATTTCCGTAAATAAAGTTAAAGTTAAAGTTAAGATCATTTACGGAATTTATAAAATTTATGAAAATAACTACAGTGTGTGTTTGTTTCCCATTTTCTTCAAAAAAATAGTATTATTATTAAAGGTTCTAATAGTAACCGAACAAGTGTTTTCCACTCCCAGGGTAAGCATGAAGTAAAATTTCGAGTTTAGAAAAGCCTGAAAATTTGGTTTGGTCGCGTAGCGCGAAGCGCGGAGCGACCAAACCAAATTTTCAGGCTTTTCTAAACTCGAAATTTTACTTCATGCGCCACGCGTATAAAACACTGATTTCCAGTGAAGTATTTAATATACTAATTCAAATTTTCAAATTTAAGTATTCAATTATTCATTTAAAAATATATTCAAATATGTGCACAATTTAGTAATTGGAATATTAAGATTTTTAAAAATTATTTAGTGAGATTAACTAATTGGTAAATACTTATTCAACTGAATTGCACTTTCATTTCCATTGAAATTTGCAGCAAAAAAAAAACGAAGAGAATACTTACCCTATTAACCTATTAAGCGCCATTGATGCACACACGCAACATTAAATTACTAAATAAGCTAATTTGAAACGTTATATTATTTGACCTGACTTGAAAATGTATGAAGAAAAAGACAAATATTTTGTATTTCTAACTTCACAATATTTCAGTGTTTTATACGCGTGGCGCATGAAGTAAAATTTCGAGTTTAGAAAAGCCCCGTGAAAATTTGTCTCGGGTCGCTGCGCGACCCTCGACAAATTTTCTACGCGGGGCTTTTCTAAACTCGAAATTTTACTTCATGCTTAATCTGAGAGTGGAAACGCTCGTTCTAAACTTAATATTGCACTATATTCGATACTTGTTCTGCTACTTTCTTGATGGAACCAAATTTTCAAATTGGGTAAAGTACTACACTTGTTATGTTCCATATTAAAAAAAAATATATGGAACATAACAAGTGTAGTACTGTACCCAATTTAATATTGCACGTTTTTATATAAAATCGACTAATGCCTGAAAGTTTACAGCGTATACATTATGTATATTTAAAAAAAAATTCACAGTATGTTATACAATAAGTCATTCATAGAAATCATAAAAAAAGTGCAGAATTGGACTTAAATTCAACTTTTACAGTTAACTCTAGCACTGCTCGGCCGTTAATGGGTTAATGCGTGTTTCAAACAAGGAAAAAAAATATTATTTTATAATTTACTAAATATTTTTGAAGTTTGTTCTTCTGTTTATGTTACAATTAGTGCCTTAAACAAATGTATTTTTTTTTATAAACAATTAAGTATTGAATAACCTAATTCAATTTTTATTTTGGAGCGACCAATCCAAATTTTCAGGCATTTTTAAACTCGAAATTTTACTGTATGCGCCAAGCATATAAAACAGTGATTAATACTTCCAGTGAAGTATTAAATATGCTAACTTAAATTTTCAAATTTATGTATTCAATTATTCATTCAAAAATGTATTTAAATATGTGCACAATTTACTGGTTTGAATATTCAGATTTCCAAAAATTGTTAAGTGGGACTAATTAATTTTCTAAGACTTATTAAACTAAATCGATCTTTAATTTTCATTGAAATTTATAGCAAATAAAAAAAAACGAAGAGAAAACTTACCTTATTAATGCGTATTTCACACAATGAAAAAAATGATTATTTTATAATTTACTCAACACTTTTAAAGTTTATTCTTCTGTTTACAAAAGTTGTGTTACAATTAGTGCTTGAAACAAATATCTCTCTTTTATATACAATTACAAATTTAACTGTGGTTTTTTCTCTCCATTATTTCCATTCGAAGAGATTAACACTTGGGTTTTCCATGTTTTGTTTCAAAGCGATTACAATTTCGGATTTTGTGATTCCCCTATAATATTCGCGGAATTTCCAAATCACAATAAGTCAAATCTTAAAATCAATCTAGATTCAAGGTCTTTTAAAAGTCGATAGTCGATTGTTTTTATAGATTGCACTAAATACTATGATGCACTATTTATGGTTAGTAGAAAATCATAGTCGACTAAATTTAGTACTAGTAATTTAGTAAATTTAGTTATCTAAATTTAGATAAGTTATTGACTTATCATGAGGTATTATTTAGGTGTATACTTTTCGTACTATTCATTTAAATTTATTTCTAATTTTCTTGTATGATGTGTACAATATAATACATATTTATAGTTTCATCATTTTATATTTTTTGTTATTATTATATTGACTTATCAAGAGGTATTATTTTCACTCCGTTTGATAATGGCAAGTTGAGTTGCCGAAACTGCAGTCACAAAAATAAATAAATTGATTGTGTTATACAAACAAAGTTAAAGTGTTTTATTTTATTGAATTAACATTTATAACGAAGTAGAAGCCGCCACCGTTCATAATATTATTTAGCTGTATACTTTTCGTACTATTCATTTAAGTGTATTTGTTATTTTCTCGTATGATGTGTATAATATAACACTTATTTACAGTTTCATTATTTTATATTTTTTGTTATAATTACATCAAATTTTGTTAAATAGGCGATGTCCGTAAATAATAAATAGCCTATAACTTTATAGACTCCATAAAATGCACTATTTATGGTTAGTAGAACACTTGCTTTTTTAATTAATACAACTGCAAATGTTCAACTCGAATAATCTAAATAACCTTTGACCGTTTTAACACTTAAAAAGATATAAATAAATGTCAATGTTCTGATAAAAAACGAAAATACATTACATATACTAATACATATACATTTGTTGATTATTTTGTGCGTGGATTGGAAATTCGTTCGTAAATAATTACTGTTGAATTAATTAATATCAGTTTGTTTATTGTATACACATTTGAAATTATACACGCGTGTTTAATTTTATTGACTCTGAGTCTATTTTTAAATATTTGTTTTAATTTAATAATTATATTTTATAGATTGATTAGCTTTTGGATAATAGTGAAGTAACTAAAGCGACTAGAATTAAATTTGTGTTCAGTATTCCGGCACCAGATACCCACAGACCAGCGACGGCTCGCAGCCTAACTTCAGGGTCGGCCACAGTGCCAACGCTCACAAAATTTGAGGTTGGGATCGCGCTTTGTAAATACAAGGAATTGCACAACAAAGTCACCTTTCAATAACGGATACATATATTTAATTGATGAGGCGGATACATGATGAATTCATTAGAAGAAATAATTAGTAAACATCCACTTTTTAATAAATGCCTATACTGGTTTAGATATGTTGATGATATTCTCACCTGTTTCACAGGAACCGAGAGACAGCTAGATCAACTTTTAAATTTCATTAATTCAATTCACAAGGATATTTCATTCACTAGGGAGATCGAATCTAATAAATCTATTAATTTTTTAGACTTAACAATTTCACATCCAGGTCAAAAACATGAATTCAATATTTTTCACAAGCCGACCCATACAGATACTACGATCCATAGCACATCATTCCATCCTATGCAACATAAACTAGCAGCTTACCATTCCATGTTGCATAGGCTAACCACTATCCCCCTATCAATTAATAATTTTAATAATGAGCTCAACAGAATCCTCATAATAGCTAATAACAACGGCTTTCGTCAAAAGCTCATCTTAGACATCCTTTTTAAAAAACAAAGACAACAAGCCCTGAAATTAGTATATCCCACCAATTTTCAAAATCAGAGTAATAAATATTGTTCATTAACATTTAACGGTCCCCCTTCGATTGCCATCAGCAAAAAACTCAGATCCTTAAACCTAACTCCTTCTTTTAGAACGGTCAACTCACTTAATAAATTCATCAATAATTCTAAAGACAAATCTGATAAAACTACGAACTCTGGCGTGTATTTGCTAGAGTGTGGAGATTGCCCTAAGGTATACGTTGGACAAACTGGACGTAGCTTCCCAGATCGCATTTCAGAACATCAAAAATGCTTTCAATTTAAGAAAACCTCTTCAACCTACGCCAATCATTTAATCGAATACCAACATAACTTTAACCCTAAATTCAAAATTTTGCACGAATGTAACAAAAGTCGTAAATTAAACTTATTAGAAGAATTAGAAATTAATAAATATAATAAAAAAAGGTATTCTATTAAATGACCAAATAGAAGTAAACAACTCACCCCTAATCAATATTTAGTCGCTCAAAATTGTTTGTATTAGTTTCAGCCTAATTACCTTATTAACCCCCCCCCCCCCCTTCTATTAACTTAATTGCATTAGTATATAAGCTCTTACCTGTACTTTGTAAAATCATTATTTCATCTGCCTGATGAAGCCACTGTGTGGTGAAACATGTTGCAGTGTTCAACAATTAAAGTGAAACCCTCCCAACTGTGTTGTTTTATTTCAAATACGGATACATATTACCTTGAGTCTCTGGCCTACCCTGAAATTAGGCTGCGAGCCGCCGCTGCCACAGACGCGTTTCGAACTTCAAGGGCCTCGTCAGTGTGGTCCCGACCTAGTGCTGAGGAATACTGAACATTTCTGACCATATCAATAATAATAATAATATGTTTATTTCCCAACAAAATTTACATTTTTTTTACAGGGAAAACTTATCAATATACAATATATGCGTTTATGGTGAACAATATACATTAATACAATACAATATTAAACAAAATTTTACACATTTAAAAAAGATTAAATTAAATTAAAATTATACAAAATAAATTAAATTACAACGTGTTGAATCACAAAATATCACTTATTGAACTTACAAATTGCTTAGAGTTGCAATTAAATATGTCAATTTTATATTGCACGCTAGAGTGTGGTCTAAACATTTTGTTTAACGGCGAGTTATAATAAGTGTTAGAACTGGCTCTATTACACGAAAAAGTTGCTGCATTCCGGCTGCATATTCTTGGCACATAAATATTTATCATTTTTAGCAAGTTAGGATCATCAATACTATGTTATGCAGATGCTTGAGCAACAAGATATTTCGACGCGCGGCTAGCGATTTAACGTTAAACATTCGTTGAAGATCGTTTAGTTTATTGTATCGTCTGGATATGAGTGGTTGACTTTAAAATATAAATACTTTAGGAATATTTTTTGAACACGTTCAATTGTTTCAATGTGCGTGTAATAAGATGGGGACCAGATAACTGCTCTATACTCCAGTTTGGAACGTACATAAGACTCGTATAGTTGTAAAATTACTTTAGTATTTTTAAACGGTTCACTAACTCTACGCACGAAACCAAGCATTTTCAATGCGGCCTTTTGGGTCTGATCTAGAGGTGAATTAAATGATAGGGTAGAGTCAAACGTTACACCTAGATCTTTAAATTCTCTTACTGTATCCAAGACAGCTCCGTTTAAACAATAGTCATATGTAATTGCATTTATTTTACGACAACATGATAAGTATTTGCATTTTTTTTATATTAAGTTTAAGAAAGTTTAGACTACTCCATTGTTCAATTCGAAAAAGGTCTTGTTGTAGTGATACGCAGTCACTTACGGATGTTATATATGCGATATACAATGTACCGATGGTCAAGCAATTCTACATCCATTATTTCCGGATGAAGCCAAGTTTCTGTTAATGCTAAAATATCATATTCCTCAGATAAACACGAACAATAAAAATAATAATAATTTTTATTGTTCGTGTTTATCTGAGGAATATGATATTTTAGCATTAACAGAAACTTGGCTTCATCCGGAAATAATGGATGTAGAATTGCTTGACCATCGGTACATTGTATATCGCGTCGACAGATCAAACATCAGCAGCAATAAATGTATTGGGGGAGGTGTCTTAATTAGCATCAGGAATGACCTGCCTTCACGTCTACTAACAACTGACAATTCTTTAGAAATGGTAGCAGTCGAAATCACTGTCGATAAGAAAATGTTTATTATCTTCTGTTGCTATATCCAAACTCTACTATCGATGTCTATACTCAATATGTGACAGCTATACAAAACATCATACACACTCATCCGTCCAGTGAGGTTATCGTTCTGGGGGATTTTAATCTAGCGCACATTCATTGGATATCGGACGAAGAATGTACTGGTCTCCTCCCGATAAATGTTACGCAACCAACAGAGATGTTATTATTAGACGGTTTTAGTGCTCTTGGTTTACATCAGTTCAATGCAATCAGTAATCAATATAACGTTGTACTCGATTTGTGCTTTACCACTATCGAAAACATATGCATTTCAAAGTGTGCCCCAAGCATACCCTGCGATGTTTATCACCCTTCCCTTTCTGTGCGCATTTCTGTTAATAGTTTTAATGTTATAGATGACAGTGGAAATTTTAAGTATGACTTTATACGTGCCGATTACAGTAAAATTAATGTTTTCCTTAGCAGTGTTAATTGGTCGGTCCTCGAATCCCTCGACGATGTTAATAATGTACTGTGTATATTTTACGATGTTATTTATTTCGCTATAGATATGTATGTACCTAAACTGGTCGTGAGGAGTACATCGTTTCCTTTATGGTTTTCTAAAAATGTCATTCAGTTAATAAAACAAAAAAAGATCGCACATTTGAAATGGAAAAATTCACTTCAGCTAGTTGACTACTACACATTTACGAACCTTAGATCTAAATGTAAATCTGAAATTAAATCTTGTTATAAAAGCTATATTAACAATGTTGAAAGGGCTATACCGAGCAACATAAAGTCGTTTTGGAACTATGTACATAGTCAGAATAAGTGCCATGGCATTCCAGTGTCCATGGTCTATGGCAACACTACAGCGTCTACAGGAACCGATATTGCTAATTTAATTGCTGCATATTTTTCATCAGTTTACAGACCATCATCAATTTACAATTTCTCACTTGAGTTCGACAGCATCATCAACCTTAATAATATAAACATTTCTCATGAGGATATATATAACGCAATACGCTCAATGAATCCTAATAGCAGCGCTGGTCCTGACAATGTTCCAGCTATATTCTTATACAACTGCTGTGACACCTTAGTGGATCCCCTACACTATATATACTCATTGTCATCAAGCACAGGTATCTTTCCTGTAATTTGGAAGGAATCATATGTGATACCTATCCATAAATCCAAGTCCAAATCTAACGTAGAAAACTACAGGCCCATTTCCATTCTCTCGACGATGGCAAAAATATTTGAGAAAGTAGTCTACAGGCCAATCTACGACACTTTTAAATCGGTCATTGTGGAACAACAGCATGGTTTTTATAAAAGCAGATCAACACTAACCAACTTATTCATATATACGGATTACATACATAAAGCTCTAGATGATAATGCTGAAGTCCATGCAATTTACACGGACTCCAGCAAAGCATTTGACTCTGTCAACCATGTTATTCTCATAAAAAAAATGCAAGCGTATTGTCTAGGCAATCCGTTTCTAAACTGGCTAGCAACATATTTGTCAGAGAGGAAACAGTATGTAAAAATTAAATCCTACCTCTCAGAACCATATATTTCAACGTCTGGTGTTCCACAAGGGTCCAACTTAGGACCACTACTATTTATTATTTTTATAAACGACCTGTCCGAATCGCTAAGGCGTCCTCATTTGCTTTTTGCTGATGATTTAAAATTGTATTATACCGTAAAGAACACAGCAGACTGTATCAAAATTCAAGAAGATATTGACTCGGTCAATAAATGGTGTGCACTGAATGATATGCAGCTGAATATCAATAAATGTAGTTTTATATGTTTTTCGCATAAAAGGAACGGAATAATATATAACTACAGGTTAAATAACTTAACATTGAGTAAAGTTTATTTAGTAAAGGATCTTGGGATCATGCTTGATTCAAAGCTGTCATTCAAGTCGCACCTTGACTTCGTAGTCAATAAAGCAAATAAGGCGCTAGGATTCATTAGACGTGTTACCAAAGATCTGGTCGATGTACGCACTTTTAACATCCTGTATAACTCCCTTGTTCGGTCTCATTTTGATTATTCTAGAACGATTTGGTCGCCCTCATACGTTACATATGTCAACAGGATGGAAAAAGTGCAAACTAAGTTCATTAAGTTTATGTCATATAAATTGACCCAGAACAATATACACCTAACAACCGAGGAAACGATGGCATACTTAGGACTCACAACTTTGCAACATCGTGGCATGGAAATAGATATGTGTTTTCTTTATAAAATCATAAACTGCAAAATAGATTCAAGTCATATTGTTAGTATGATTAATTATCATGTTCCACCTAGACATGCACGTAGCCGCATGCTACTTCATAACGAATTTTGCAGGACGACTTGCAGTTTAAATTGCCCCATGACTCGATTAACGCGCACGGCTAATGACATTTGTAGCGGCATTGACTTTTTTAACTCATCTTTAGGTTTAATTAGGAGGAGTCTCGCGGATGGTGTGCACTAAATGTTATAACCCTACTGTGGTTTACGCAGATTAACATATGTGTCTTTGTGCATATTTGTGATTCATGTTTTGTGTCTTACATTTTAGTTATATGTTTTTGGCTCTACATTGTAAATGGCTTGTCCGTTAATAAAGAATTATTATTATTAAATAGTTTCACGTCGTCAGCGTACCGAAGAATGTTCGAGGATATATTGTTGACTAGATCATTTATAAAGAATAGGAAAAGCAGAGGGCCGAGATTCGAACCTTGAGGGACACTGCTGCTAGAATAAAAAATGTTAGAGCGATGACCCATATATTCTACAAATTGAACCCTATTGATGTAATTTGAATACAAGTGTACTATGTTGTAGAGAGTCGAACGCTTTCGCGAAATCTATATATAGTACATCCACCTGCATTCTTTTATCTAACTTATCAGCAACGTATTCGGTGAAATTTAGTAAGTTAGTAGTTGTTGACCGTCGCATTACAAATCCGTGCTGCCTTGTAGTTATATACGGCCCAACATAGCTATAAATCTTTGTACTCAATATAGTTTCAAATATTTTTGCAAAATTATTAATTATTGATATGGGGCGGTAGTTACGTATATCTTGCTTATCGCCGGGTTTGACTATTGGCGTAATACTTGCTACTTTCCACAGGTCTGGAGAACGTGCTTTATTAATGATTAAATTATATATGTGACTCAGTGGAATTAGTAGTGCATATATACAATCACGAATAATAAGTGCCGGTATCGAGTCAGACCCCGAAGAGAGGTTGTTTTTTAGTTTTTTTGCAGCTGACAATATATCATCATCTATAATTGTTTGAATATCATATGTGCTATTCGGAAAGTTTATATCTGGAAGAGACGAATGCTGTGATTGAGATGGAGACTCGTAAACTGAAGAAAAGTAATCAGCAAAGGTGTTCACTATACTCCTAGGGTTGTCAAGCCAATATGTGAAAACCATTAATGGATTCGATAGCTAACACCATCTTATGCTCCATAGTGGCATCGTCAATGACACGAGTGCACAAAGTGCATATACAGGTCACTGTTTCGTCCACGAACGAGCTAAACTCTGTTTGTGAAACCAAATATCAAAATTGAATTTGTATTCAGTATTCCGGCACCAGATATCCACAGACGCGTTTCGGACTTCAAGGTCCTCGTCAATGTGGTCCCTACCCAGTGTCATTAATTTGTTTTCTGGTTTCACAAATACAGTTTAGCTCGTTCGTGGACGAAACAGTGACCTGTATATATGCACTTTGTGCATTCGTGTCATTGACGATGCCACTATGGAGCATTAACCCATTAACGGCCAAGCAATTACAGAGTTAACTCTCAAAGTTGATTTTAGGTAAAATTCTGCACTTTATGATTTCTACGAATGACTTATTATATTACATACTGTGAAATTTTCTTTTAAATATAAATAAGGCATAAACTGTAAATGTAAGGCATTCGTCGATTTTATATAAAATCGTGCAATATGAAGTTTAGAACGAGTATTTCCACTCCCAGACTAAGCATGAAGTAAAATTTCGAGTTTAGAAAAGCCCCGCGTAGAAAATTTGTCGAGGGTCGCGCAGCGACCCGAGACAAATTTTCACGGGGCTTTTCTAAACTCGAAATTTTACTTCATGCGCCACGCGCATAAAACACTGAAATATTGTGATGTTAGAAGTACACTGAAAACATTTTGTTTAAATGAGTAATAATCGAAATATTTAAATAACAAAACATTTACCGTTTTCTATATACATTGTCAAGTCAAATTATATAATATTTAATTGATGAGGCGGATACATGATGAAACTCCATAATACTATTTGAAATAAAACAACACAGTTGGGAGGGTTTCACTTTTATTGTTGAACACTGCAACATGTTTCACCACACAGTGGCTTCATCAGGCAGATGAAATAATTCATTAATTTCATCTGCCTGATGAAGCCACTGTGTGGTGAAACATGTTGCAGTGTTCAACAATAAAAGTGAAACCCTCCCAACTGTGTTGTTTTATTTCAAATACAAATTATATAAAATATGAAATTAACTTATTTAACAATTTAATTAACATAAATTTGATAATGTTGCCTAATGGGTTAATAATAATACAAATAATAATAATAATTTATTTTCATGTTAATACATAAAGTTTACATACGTCAGTGAATGTAATATTAATAAGTAATTAATACTATTATCACAAAGAATTAACTTAATGACTAATAATAAATAAACAAGTAAATAAATAAGTAAAACATTAACTAACACTTTGCGGAACACATTATGAACCAGTTAAAACATAAGATATCCTTTAAACACTATAAGCAACATATAAAAAAATGTAATGATCATAAATAACTGCTTTATCGACTAAAATTATGATTGCAGTATTCTTGCCAGTTATAGAGATATTATTAGATGGCGTTAGCTATCGAATCCATTAATAAATCGACTAAACGATATTACTATTTCTATTATAATAAATACTATATCAATTTATACATAAGTATGAATGAAATTGCCAATACGTGATTGTAGAATACTTTAAAACATTAAAAGTAAACACTGAATTTAAAACTGGTCTAAAATTGATAAAACACTTGGTAATTGTTTCACTGTTTGTTTCAGGCTTTTCGAACTCAAAATATTTACTTTATGCTTAATCAAAGAGTGGAAAACCCTCGTTAAAAAACTATAAAAACCTTTGATGACAACACTGAATTCGCAAAAAAATGAACAACAAGATCATTTACGAAATTTATAAAGTTTATAAAAATAACTATAGTTTGTGTTTGTTTCCCATTTTCTTAAAGAAATCAGTATTGTTATCAAAGGTTCTAATAGTTGCCGAACAAGTGTTTCCACTCCCAGACTAAGTATGAAGTAAAATTTCGAGTTTAGAAAAGCCTGAAAATTTGGTTTGGTCGCGTAGCGCGAAGCGCGGAGCGACCAAACCAAATTTTCAGGCTTTTCTAAACTCGAAATTTTACTTCATGCGCCACGCGTGTAAAACACTGATTTTCAGTGAAGTATTAAATATACTAATTCAAATTTTCAAATTCAAGTATTAAATTATTCATTTATAAATATATTGAAATTACAAACAGTGAAACAATAACCAAGTGTTCAAATAACAAATAGTGAAACAATAACAAAGAGTTTTATCAATTTTAAACCAGTTTTAAATGCAGTGTTAAAACATGTTTCACCAAGTGTTAGATAAGTCTGCAATTAGAAGTTTATGAAAAGGAAAGTAAAGCATCGCACTTTTAATGTTTTTATATTAAATTATTTCTTATATTCACTGTTTGTTTTAAGTTATGTAAAATAAATTATTTTTTACTGTTAACGGTGAAAAATAAATTAGTGAAGAAAGGAAATCAAACCGCGATTCATTGGTAATTCATATTTTGTTAATTTATTAAAAAAAAAGACCTTTATTGGCATATCTCCACACTTTACATTACATTTACCTTTACATTAGCTTATCTCATTACCCTCCCGTATCCCTCTTACCCTCCTTTTATTAATTTATTATACTTAACATAATTCGTGGTTTAGTTAATTTATTTTTTACTGTTAACAGTGAAAAATAAATTAGCGAAGAAAGGAAATAAAACCGCGATTCATCGGTAATTCATTTTTTGTTAATTTATTATACTTAACATAATTCATGGTTTGGTTTCCTTTCGTCGCTAATTTATTTTTTACTGTTAACAGTAAAAAATAAATTAGAGAAGAAAGGAAATTAAACCGTGATTCATTGGTAATTAATCTTTTGTTAATTCATTATACTTTAAATAATTTGACGAATAAAGCACTAATAACCTTTCTTCACACTTTTATTTAAATTACCAAATGTACATTTCGGACACAAAGTGACCATTATCAATGGATTAACAGTATTAAGTGGTCACTTTGTGTCCGAAATGTACATTTGGTAATTCAAATAAAAGTGTGAAGAAAGGTTATTAGTGCTTTATTCGTCAAATTAATTTGATCTTCACGTAACTCACAATCAATTTATTTATACTTAAAATAATTCTTATTATTTTAATTTATTTACTATTTTTATTTGTTATTTTGTGTTTACTTAAACACAAAATAACAATTACAAATCGTAAATAAATTAACATAATAACAATTATTTTAAGTTGGAGTTGGAGTTAACGGATTTTGAAACTGGATTAGCGAGGTTTTCACTACATTGCGTCCACCCCCTCTTCACCCCTCACATCATCTTAGCATTAATTAGTTTGGGGATTTAGCAAAGAACACCCCCCTTGTTTGTAAACTTTGTAAAATGTACCCGAATCCACCGCCCTTAAGCAACTAGTTTCTGGTGAAAGGAATCTTTACTCTGCACTCTGCACCCGCACACGCAATAAGCAACACCTAATTGAAATTAATAGTCAAATTAAATGTAAAACAAACTTTTCATCTGCCTAACGAAGCAAAGAAAAACAGTGTTTTAGGAAGTTTTCATTTTAATTGTTAAACATTGTAATTCAACAATTTAAGTGAAACCTTCCTAAACTTACCGTTTTTTTTACCGTGCGATCGTTTAAAACATGATTTAGAGTAGGCTTTGAGTTTTAAATTAGATTGGCACTACTGACTGTCAACACATAATTTACCATAACCTTAAACTTATTCCATCATTCCATATATGTATATACATGTATGACATTGTTATAAATCTTTAGGCTTTAAGTTTGTTTTCTTTTCTTTTCTCTTCTTTCTCTGCACATTGTATGTATGATCTAAAATTAGGTAACATAGCATTATATTAGATTAAGTTCCCTGTAATTGGATACTTGTAATTATCTGTTGGAAAAATAAATAAAAATAATAATAATAATAATAATGAAATGATGGAATAAATTTGAGGTTATGCTAAATTATGTGTTAACCACTGAAATATACTTATACTGGAACGCGCATTGACGGTCTCTAACATAGGAATGAAGCGAGCCGAGAGAGATATCGCGCAAGGGTCATTCCTGTCCTTTTCCTGTTGCATAGATTAAATTAGATTGATAACTCATAGAGGGCTCCACGTATTATGATTTTAGTTAACCGACCCACTCGATGGGACAGCGCTGCAATCGCAAATGACGTCATTGGGCGCGGGGAGCGAGCGGGCTTCTTGCTAAGCGGGGTGTGCGGTACAGGGGGTCTAACATTGAATGCATGATCTAACATCACATCGCACGGTATTAAATTACCGTGCGATGCGAAAAATAACAAAGACCTAATGAACATGTTAAATGTATATTTTAAAAGTTATTACAAATATATTTCACTATATGTCAAAACCTAATTACATTTCACTTCTCAACAAAATGTCTGCAGTTCGTCAAAAAATGCATCTTAGAAATGAAATAAGAGGTCTCCTTATCCGGATAAGGATGTTGGCATAAGTAGTGTTCCATACAGTACATTTTTCTTTAAGGTAAACATATGCATAAGCTGTAAATTTTAGAAAAGCCCCGTGAAAATTTGTCGAGGGTCGCGCAGCGACCCGAGACAAATTTTCTGGGCTTTTCTAAACTCGAAATTTTACTTCATGCGCCACGCGTATAAAACACTAAAATATTGTAAAATTTATGTATATTCTAATTTCACTTGAAATCTGTGTTTTATACGCGTGGCGCATGAAGTAAAATTTCGAGTTTAGAAAAGCCCAGAAAATTTGTCTCGGGTCGCTGCGCGACCCTCGACAAATTTTCACGGGGCTTTTCTAAACTCGAAATTTTACTTCATGCTTAGTCTGGGAGTGGAAAACACTCATTTAAAGCTTCAAATTGAACTTTAAAAAAACAAGGAATATCTAAAGATTAACAGAAAATAGGTTAAATTTGAGATACGTATACTTAAAAGAAAACTCCTTGTATGTATAAATACAAATAAAATATTTCCAGAAGAAAGTTATGGTTACTGCAAAAATATTCAGCAAAAATATTAAAGGGAAGTATTTGGTATATAGTGAAACTTATTTCGTAAATCGGGAAATCTTTTGACTTATATTTGACAAGGTGAAAGATATTTGGGATATAGTGAATCTCATTTGATCAATAGTGAAATGCAATAGAAAAACCGTGTAATTAAATTTAAGACATTATTTTATGTACTGGGATCGTACTTTGTGACTAGATGAAATTTCAGAATTGCTTGATCCAACAGCAACGGGAAGATTCTCCATGGAAGTATGCTCCTAGCCCAGTGTGAAGAAAATCTCCACGTCCGTGGTTGTTTCATGCATAGTACTTGAAAATCATTCACGGATGCTAGGAAGAAATAAAGAGAAATAATGTAGACACACTGGTTTTAAATGTGATTGACTGCAGATTTAATTAAAAGAATAGACAATGGCTTAAAAACTTAAAATATTACATAAACTTACGGTTTTAATTATTAATGTTAACGCCCATCCCCAAAGATTCAGAATTGCTTAATCCAACAATAACGTGGGATATACTCCATGAAAAAATGCTCCTAGTTCAGTATGATGAAAATATCAACGACCATGGATATTTAGTATACTTGAAGATCATCCACATGTACTAGGAAGAAATAAAGAGAAATAATGTAGTAACGCCCTGGTTTTAAATTTGTTTGACTGTACACTTATTTAAAATAATACACAATAGGTTAAAATTTAAAAATATTTTACATACTTACGGTTGTAATTATTTATATTTATTAACGCTCATCTCGAGACTATTTCGTCTTATCAGCATTTTTGTGCCTTCAGATCCGACGGATCTGACAGCTGTTGAATGAAAACGAGCCCACGTTAGAAATTGCGGGAAATTTGAAATTCCGACATATGCGCCCTCCCATCGAGTGGGTCGGTCAACTATATATGTGAATTTACAGAATCATATGGAGTCGACTGGGGCTGTCCTGTTGTTCGCGTGTGTTGCGCGAGTGAGCAAACATCGCTAAAATATGTTAGATCTCCTAACCTAAATGTCATTTATTTAATGATGTAAAATGATCGGTAATTTAAAATTAGGTAGGTAATATTACCGGATACCATGTTTCCAATTGGTAATTTTAAGTTAAACATGTAACTAACTGCACAGACAAAAAAATCCTATGATCCCAAAAATTGTAGAGTAGAACTTAGATTTGTTATTTTGTTCTTAAATTGAACATACAAGTAAGTAGTTGAAGATTACGCTAATTGATAAGATCCTTATTGAGAATTACATGTACTTATTACTTATTAAGAAATTTGTAATTTTTTAGGAATCTATAAAATCTGATTGATGTTATCAATATCAAACCTTTATTTCTGCAAAAATTACAAATATTTAAAATGTTTATAAAACTGTAAAACGATCGTGTTTTGAACTTCACTTGGAATCAGTGTTTTATACGCGTGGCGCATGAAGTAAAATTTCGAGTTTAGAAAAGCCTGAAAATTTGGTTTGGTCGCGTAGCGCGTAGCGCTACGCGACCAAACCAAATTTTCAGGCTTTTCTAAACTCGAAATTTTACTTCATGCTTAATCAGGGATTGGAAAACACTAGTTCAAAAATTAAGTAAAACACCACAATAAAATATTTAAATGCTTTCAATTCAAACTACCTACTATTTCATTTTACAACATTTTCGACGATTCACGCGAAAACAATTGACATTTGTTTTCATAGAAATTCAAAGAATTGAGTAATTATTAAAATTTTTGACATTTGCGAAATCAATTGACATATTTCAAGCTTTTAATAGAAAATAAAATGTTAAAATGTTTACAAATCTAAAGAAAACAATTGACATTTGTTTTCATAGAAATTCAAAGAATTGAGTAATTATTTAACTTTTTGACATTTGCCAAAACAATTGACATATTTCAAGCTTTTTATAGAAAATAAAATGTTAAAATTTTTACAAATCTAAAGAATTTGACTTAGAAACACAATTCTTAAAACAGCCAATTTGAATTAAGTTTTTTTGAAAAAACTTAGAAGGATTTTTCAACTTATATTTGTACGTTTTTGATTTTCACAATTTTAAAAAACTTCATTATTTAAGTGAATCTTAAGATTTTTGCTATTGTTGCACGTACTTAGATTATTTTATTGAATTATTATTTAGGTTTCTTTATTTTTGTCGATATTTTTGTTGAAATTGTCAAATGTTTTTGGTTGATTTGGTAAATTTTTACGTTTGTATTATTATTTAGCTATGATTTAATAAAGAAAACACTTGGTTAAATTTCACTAATATTATGTTGAAATTTTAGTGAAATTTAACCAAGTGTTTTCTTTATTAAATCATAGTTAAATATGTTTCACCACGTGAAAGATGAGAAACTTGTTCAAGATATTATTATTTAGGTTTTTCTATTTTTGTCGATATCATTGTTAAAATTGTCAAATGTTTTTGGTTGATTTGGTAAATTTTTACGTTTACTTATGTTATTTGTAATATACAGGGTGATTTATACCAGGAGGCGATAAATGAATATTTGTGTTCGGGATTGGATTCTAAGCAAAAAATGTCAAATAACTTATTTTTATTTGTTTTAGAGATAATGAGGCATGAAGTTTTCGGTATCTATTTAATGTTTGTCTATAAAATAAATAGTAGGTTATGGAAGTTGCTTTGAAACACAAGGCTTATTTATCAGTTGTTGACAGTTGTCACATACTTTGGGTATTGCCATTAATTTTTAGTGAAAAAAAGTTTGTTAACAATGCAGTTTATCAATGAAGAATATGCCGATATTATTTTTGTTTACGGCTTTTGCAACGGCAATGCTTTAGAACGTTGTTACGTTCACGATTTTTATTTTATTGACTTGAAAAATTCTAAAAGTCAGCATTAAATTTCCGTATGCCTAAAAACAAATAACGTCATATATAATTTATTTTTTATTTATTTTTAAATTTCGTTTATTATTTCAACAGCATACCATTTATATAAAAAGACATTATTAAAATACCATACAATAATAAAATATAATACAGATAACACTAAAGTTAAAAACTTAAGAATAAAATCACATAACACTTCAAAGATGCAAAATTTCCATAAAAAAATTAATATTACAACAACATTAAACGTTGATTTAATGTTAAGATTCTGGTAACTTTAGTCTACTTTGATAATATTGATATTTTTTATCATGTGTTCAATATTCTTGTTAGTGTCATCAATTTCGATATTTTATATGATTTCTAAAAATGTTTATTTTTCACGATTTTCGTAAATTTATTATTAAAATTCTTTTGAAAACATTACTATTAATTCAAATTAAAATTAATAAATGAAGAAGAAAAAAAAAAAACAAAGTCAACCTATTTACTTGACGTTTAAATGACATTAATTATTTTAGTATGTAAACCAGTGTACTAGACGATTTATATGTAAAATCGTTAGAGATTTGTGTAGTCCAAGAACCAAATTTTTGGAATAAAATTCTCTGGTTTTTTTAAATCATTTATATTTTTTTAAAACGTCATAAGCAAAGCTATACTGAAAATAGATAAATCTCGAAACGCGTCTATAGATGGCCTAAGACATTAGTTTTAAGTCTTTTCATTTCTAATTTCTTGTTATTTCTCCTTTTATTTTTAATTTTCATTTGTTAGTTGGTTTAACGAGAATTTGACCTAAATGTTACATATACTTTGATAGAGCGTTGTAACAAATCAAATCAAATAAGATTTTAAATATTTAATTGTATAATTCAATATCTGGAGGTGTATTTGCACGGGAAGTAGTTGTTTCAATGGATATTTATTGTTTTAAGTTGTCTTATTAATTAAGACATTATTTGCATTTTCACGAATAAGATTTTCGTAATTTTATATATTATATTTATATTTTTATTCATAAATACAATTTTGTGATAAAACACATTTTTCTTTTAGGTATACATATCATGATTTTTCACTAGAAATATTCAGGTATTCGTGGTTTTTATAAAAGCTTTCAATTTGAAGCTTCTAACGAGTGATTCCACTCCCAGACTAAGCATGAAGTAAAATTTCGAGTTTAGAAAAGCCTGAAAATTTGGTTTGGTCGCGTAGCGCGTAGCGCTACGCGACCAAACCAAATTTTTAGGCTTTTCTAAACTCGAAATTTTACTTCATGCGCCACGCGTATTAAACACTGATTTAAAATAAAGTTCAAAATAATACATTCCTTAAATTTAATTAATTTTACAAATGTTTATATGGAATATGTAAAATTAAACTTTAAAAAAAATCCCTGTATGCATCCAAATGTAATTTTAAATCGTAAGTCAAGGGGTTAAGAAATAGAATCTAGGGATTGGTTAATTATTAATATTATTTATTCATTTCACATATTTATTTAGTCAACGGAGTCCATTATAATTATTAATATCTAGTTATCTAGTTATTTATAATGCTATTTTGTACATAAACATTCTTGTGCCATACCGTAATTTAAATTACTCTGTTTGATAATGGCAAGTTGAGTTGCCGAAGCTGCAGTTACGAAAATAAAAATATTGGGTTTTACAAACAAAGGTAAAGTGTTTTATTTTATTATTAATATTGTTCAAAATGTTCGGTTATGCTATTTAGGAGATTTTTTGCTAAATACTGTCGTTTTATTTTACATTTTAAAATAGAGTTTCTGATAATAGACTTACGTGTTTGTATCACATCTATTTTTTTTTTAAATTTTCATCAGCAACATTCTGTATTTGTATATTTTTTTAATTAAAATCATATTCAATTGTGAACAAATCGAATTCATCTCGCCGATTTATCTCGATTTCGCTATGAATTTTATCTTGGCCAAACCTGCATCGCTTAATTAAAATGTTAATTGCGAATAAGCGGCAATGCTGGCTGATTAAATAAACGCTAATCAGAAAAGATAAAATCGCTTTATGCCCGTGTGTTTGTTCATTGTTAGGCGAAGAGCAAACTGTCTTTTTTTACTGTTATCATCGAGGGATTTTATGAAATATTGCTCTCAAACATTGTAATTTCCGGAACGAGGATTTTTCGGAATGGTATTTGCCTTAGTTTTAATGAGCCGAGTGGAACACTTTGGTAAATATTGTAAGATGTTACGAAATCATTCACCAATTATTATTAGTATATAATGCCTTGTGTATTTTTTTGTAAAACATTAAGGATAATTTCATTATAGTAAAAACCCACTGAGCAAAAATAGTATATTATGCAACGAGTGTTATAAACTGCACTTTAGTCACGAGTTTATTAGGCACGAGCGGAGCGCAGCGGAGCGAGTGTTTAATAATACGAGTGTCTAGAGAAGTTTATAACACGAATTGCATACTATACTTTTTCTACGACTAAAATGCAAACATTTTGAAATTATTATTATTAAACGAACATGGAAACATTACAAAATTATTAAATTATGCTACTTCGGTACATATAAATTAACAGTCACATTAGATACATTATGACAATTTCTGAAGGAAATCATTGATTCTCCTATATTTCTTTGGTGTTGTGTATTATTTATTTTATTTAAGTTGAGAGTATTCCTTATTCCATTTTCATTACAATTAAAGCTGGAACTTTCAACAATTGGAATATTAATATTCTCTGCAGTATCTTGCACACCATTACGTTGTACAGTATTGAAGATTTTATTCCCTGTCTCAATTTTGTTGTTTAATGAGTGATCTATATAACCCTCTGCCACAGTGGTAGAGCGCCATCCTCCATGGCGCTTTAAAGCAGTGATGTCTGCACCAGAGTCTACTAAAATCGTAGCTGATGATCTTCTCAAACAATAGCCGGTGTAATAAGCAAGGTCAGGCAACTTTAAAAATGTTGCTACAACATTAGCGAGGTTTCCAAATTTATTTATTCCAATGGGCTGTTTGGTACATTTTCCTTTCTGGTAATTTACGAAAAATCGAGTACTTGTCAGGTTTGGAGGTCGAAGTTCCATGAATTTCTTGCAGGTATGATAGAAAGTACCTCCAATAACAAACTGACGTTCCGTTTTTGTCTTTGTATCGGAAATGTGAACTAAGATGGCAGAGTTGAGGTTTCAATATGACTTGTTTCAATTTTCATCAATTCTGCTCTCCGGCAAGCCCCCATTATGCCAAAAATTAACCCAACCTAAAATATTTATAATTTTAATAATAGTATTTAATTTGGTTTTACATTTTACCTTTGTAAATAGGTATTCTTTATCTGGAGCCGACGACAAAAATTCTTTAATTTGCTGCGATGTCAACGTTTTTGACTTTTTAGGTCTGTCCTTTTCAGAAACGCGCACAATTTGGAGTACTTGCTTATATCGATATTATTTTTAATATTTAATGTCATCCGTAACATTGAATAGATTGCCTACAGAGAAGACGGTTTCATCCTTTTTGAAAGTTGTTCGAAATATGCAAGGAGCACATTTTCAGAGAATGAATTTGTTTGCTTTTCTTGACGCCAATTTTGGAATACTTTGTATGTACGTTCGTATTGGTTTTTCGATTTCGGCGGCAGCAAACTAGCAGTTGCCGATGCTGCTGCTTCAATCATTTCGGGGGGATCCTCGTCACTTTCACTATCGTTCATTATTTACACGAAAAGTACTTTATTTTTTGTTGTAAAACTGAAAATTACTTGCACGTTTTTGCACCGCGTCGGGTTGAAATGTTTGACATGTGACAACTAATAATCCAAAGCTTGCTTCAGGTCGTGGTTAAGAAATCTGTTCCTAACTTCACCCCGTGACTAAAACGCACGAACCTACGGCTTGACGAATGTGTATTTAAGAGATCACTTAGTGTCATGGAAACATATGCGATAATGGGTGTTTTAAAGATGGGAGTAGAAAAACAAACAAATAACGTTATATTAACATCGTAGCAACATTAAACGTTGTTTTAATGTTGATGAAACATTACTTAATTGTGTTTGCTCAGTGGGAAGATAACATCACATATAAAAAAACTTCGAAGATATAAAATTTCCATCAAAAAATTAATATTATTACAACACAAAACGTTCTGGATATTTAAAACACTTATTTTGTTTCACCAAGGGTAGACAATGCTTATGGGAGAACTGGACTCCGAGTTTTCGAGGATAGAAATGGAATGACTGTGGTCATTAAGTGGGTCCATCTACTTATGAATAGAGTAAACGTAGAAGTATTCTAGAGAAAACTGCTCTATTGTCTCAATTGTCTCTCTTTCACTCTCTCTCTGAGACTTGATTTCGCGACATCTGGAGTAAAATAGTCGTAACCGACCGACCGCAGGAGGCCGGACTGGTGTATATAGGCAGAGATATACACCAGTCCGGCCTCCTTCGCTCTACTCCCATTCGCGTGTTCCCAAATTTTATATGGGGACTGGCTAACTGGATATATATGAACTGTGACATAACATAAAATGTTGATTTCATGTGAAGATTCTTTTAACAGATATTGTAAATGGAGCTGAGATAGTTTTTTTTTTATCAAAGTTAAATTGAAAAATAGTGATGTGTCCATCATAACACTTTCCTCTTCTTTAATTAATTTCTCACTTAACCCGTGGTGAAACATTTTTGAATATAATACTGGATATTTAATTAAATATCCAGTACTTTCCTCTTCGTTTGAACAATTGATATTTGACGTAGTTAGTAAATTTATTTCACTCTAAGCATTTAATCAAAGATTTCACTTGTAGTCAGTGTTTTATACGCGAGGCGCATGAAGTAAAATTTCGAGTTTAGAAAAGCCTGAAAATTTGGTTTGGTCGCGTAGCGCTACGCGCTACGCGACCAAACCAAATTTTCAGGCTTTTCTAAACTCGAAATTTTACTTCATGCTTAGTCTGGGAGTGGAAACACTCGTTAGGCGATCAATCAGAAACTTATTTTACAGTTTAATTTATTGTAAAATTTATAACAAAATAAATAGAGTTGATGTTTTCTTTTTGTTAAAATTTAGAATAAACACATAATTTTTTTAATAAAATGTTAGCTTTGATGTGATATTTTGAAATATCGAGTGTCTATATATCTATAGTGTCTTACAATTTGTTTTAGGTTTTAAAAAGTCTTAGATCAGACCTAAGAAGAAACTTTTTTGTTTTTTTTTCTATACTAAGAAGATTTAACAAATAATATATTTCACTAGATAATTAATTACTCCTCGTTTTTAAAACATGTATGTATTAACATATTAATTAAAATAGAATATAATTAATAGGTGATTTTATATTATAATTAATAAAACCGTACGTATATTTCAATATGTTACATTACAAAAGGTTCATTGAAAATTGAAATATTGTCACGATTTCAAAACTGCGCTTTCAATATTTGAGAATTATCGAACTGCCGCCTTTCATTAGCACGTGCGAAATTCACCGATTTTCCAATAATTCTGGCCGAAAGTACGCATTGTTCGGCATTAATTAACAAATCAAAAATGCAATTAATACACATTTTGAATAATAAAATTTAAAAAACAACACAGTACCCTGAATAGCATAACTAACATGAAAATACAGTTGATTTGCGCACACAATGTGCTGAAATTAAACCTGGAACATTTTTATTTTGATAAGTATACGTCTCACGATTAATACGCTGTATTTATTCGTCGCTTTTGAAAATCGTTTAATTTTAAGCTTGTTTTCTACTCTCAAAAATTTAGTTCATGCGCCACGCGAATTAAACACTGATTCAATGTGTAGTTTAAAATATACATCTAAGTGAGTATGCTAAGAGAGTGCATTTTAAACTTAATTTGTTTGGTGTTTTATACGCGTGGCGTATGAAGTAAAATTTGAAGTTTAGAATAGCTTGAAAATTTGGTTTTTATAAATTTTAAATTTTATTTCATGCTTAATCTGGGAGTGCAAAACACTTGTTTGAAGCTTCAAATTGAATTAAAAAAAACAGTGTTGAAAAATTTACTTCGTATGCATATGTATACTTAAAAGAAAAATTCCCCGTGCAATTATTTCACGTGTTAAGGTTATGAGACGCTAAAGTAGATTTATTCATAATAATATATTATCTTGTAGACCTTAATTAATAATTAATTAATTAATAATTCATTTATACTATTATGTTTTTAATCAATTAATAATCCATTTATTGAATTCTAAAGAGTTACAAAACTCTTTCAGCCGTTTAATTTATAATTTATCAAATTTAAAAAATATTTAAAACAATTAGCATTCTTTTCAAAGAGACCATTTCTGATTACCTAATACTAAAAACAAACATATTTTCTTTATAATAAACGTTTTAGGAGATTTTTGGTCTTAAAAATGTCCATTCTAGAGTCTTAAAACTTCCGCATCGAAAAAAATTATGCCAATTATTATGAAATGAAATTATTAAATTATGACATTTGTCTGAAAAATGTTAGTTCATAACAAACACGTTAATTTGTATCATCAATGATAATGATATGTTGAAAACGAATAATTAACTCAAATTAGTCGTTACATGCCAAAATTTCCTTTTCTGTAACGTTGAAATTTGTATGGTTAAAATAAAACAGAAATCGAACTTTCATCAGTTTAAAATTGTTGAATATATATATATATATATATATATATATATATATATATTTCTATTATTATGAACTCTAATTAGCGATAATTTAAATTTAATTATTTTCATTAGATTTTTCAAACTATCAAAAAAAAAGAGAAATCGAACTTTAATCAGTTTAAAATTGTTGAATTTATTAACATAATATCTACAATATATATATATATATATATATATATATATATATATATATATATATATATATATATATATATATATATTTAAATTATTATTAACTCTAATTCGCCATCATTTAAATTTAATTATATTCACTGGATTTTTCAAAATATCAAATCAAAGTTAAAATTTCATAAAAAAGAGGTATTTCCACTTGATATTTCAGATTATCAAATCAAAGATAATATTGCTTATGTTTATTCTAAATTTGAACAAAAAAAAAAACATCAACTGTATTAACTTTGTCATAAATTTCACAATAAAAGAAACTGTAAAATCAGTTATTGGTTGATCATTTAACAAAGGTTTGCACTCCCAGATCGGGCATGAAGTAAAATTTCGTGTTTAGAAAAGAAAAGCAAATTTTCAGGCTTTGTAAACTCGAAATTTTATTCAGTATTCAATACTGATTCAATGTGTAGTTTTAAATATACTCTTAAATCAGCACGATAAAAAAGTATATTTTAAACTTCACTGTTTTGTGTTGTAGGCGTTCACTTTGTGGTACATCTTAAATACACTTGTAAATAAAACACTTTTTACTTTGTTTTACCACTGTGTTTTGCACTTAATTTGTGACCATAGTTTTGACTATCTAGTAGTCATTATCAAACTTAATGTAAATAAAAATTACATGTTAACAACTATTTATACGGCTTCGAAGAGCGGTGTGTACATTAGGTCAACCTGGTCATTAAGAAGGGAAATTCCGGGATTGATTCGGGCCTTGTGCACTTCTAGTGCTTCCAGTAAATCCATTTTACGACCTTTTTTGGCAAAATGGATTACTGAAAGTACATCCTCACCAAAAGTGTGATTCTCTTCTAAGATGTGGTTAGCATAGATCTATTTTGTTTTAATCTAAAAGCTCGCTCGTGTTTTTTTAGTCTTATTTTGAATCTGCGACCAGATTGCCCAATGTACACACCCTTACAATTTTCACAATTTAATTTATAAATACCGGATCTGACTAAAAGATTAAGTTTTGTTTTTGGATTGAAAATTATAATGTTAAGTTTGTGGGGGGTTTTTAATATTAAGAAATGTAACATTAATGTAATCGTGGCGCATGAAGTAACCAAATTTTCAAGGTTTCTAAAGTCGAAATTTTACTTTATGCTTAATCTGGAAGTGGAAACTTTCCTTAAAAGCATAAAATTAAAACCTTATACAAAAACAACGAATCTCTGACAATTTACAGATGAAATCAGAATACGTATATCTAAAAGAAAAAATCTCTGTATACGCAACAACCCAACAAAATTACAATTTTCTGGTTCAAATAAAAGTTAAATAAAATATAAAGTAGAGTAGATTTTATTTAACTCAGTTAATTTTTTTGTTAAATAATAATAATTCTTTATTAAAGCGTGTCTTATACCTAAAGCGAGTTAAACATTTTTGTTTATTTTTGCTTAAGTGCACTTCAGTTGTGTGTTGGATTCAATTTTACGATTGCGAACGCTTTCGGCTTCAACAAGTGCAGTGAAATGCACTTCTAATTCTTCCCGTCTCGCTCTTTTCCGCAGAAAGGAAAATCAATACGGTAACTGTAGACCTTGTTAAAGTGTATCTATTCTTAGGTGTTTACGATTAGCTTATAGCAAACAGTACTAATAATAACAATAAATAAATGTTATTTTAAAATAATATTTAAATGCAATTGGTTAATTGAAATTTAAGAGCAACACATTTTTGGAATGTTTTCCATTTATTTCTTAAAATGTGCCTCAATTTGTTTAAAATTTGATGCCAACAAGCCCAACTTCAGCACATAACACAAAACTATGAATTTAATGAAATAATAAGAACAGATACACAATTTTTTTAGGGTAACATATGGAAACTAATGACTAACTCAATTTTTCATATTTTACCGTAAAAAAAAATGTGTATCTGTTCTTATTATTTCATTAAATTCATAATTTTGTGTTATTTCCATTTAAATTGTAAATATTAATCAGCATATTTTGTCAAAATAGTTATTGTATGTTATTTTACAGTTTATTTATACCTAATTCAAATTTAAAAAAAACGCGCCAAGCGCGCAAACAGTTTATAAAATCAAGAATATGGCCACGCTGGCGCTTTAGATTTAATATATATACCTGTGTAACTCGTGTTTTAAGTACTTAGTTTGAGAATGATTACCGTGTAATTGAAACTAGTCACTGAAGTAAAATAAAAGTGGTATAAAAAAGTAAAGAGTTTTCTTTATATCAAGAATATGGATTTGTGTTCAGTTATTTATTTATCAAATTCATATTCTTGATATTTGTATTCTATAAAATAATGCCCTGCTGTGGAAGAACAATTGCTGTATACAAACGTTTAATTTGCCAGCTATTGACAATGCTACTTACGCTAATGGGCATTAGATGGCGTTTAAGCTTTCGAACATATGTAAGTTTATATAACATTTTCTATTATAATATAATATCTTTATTTACGGAAACTCCATTATTACAAAATACTACAATTTAAAATTTATATAAGAATAAATAAAATACAATAAAACTTAAATTAAATTAAATAAACTACGAATAAATAAGTCAATTATTACATATTTGTCACTGCATTCATGTCAACAACTTTTAAATAACGCATCAATTCCTGCTGAGACATAGAAAATAAATCAAAGTTAGAATTGCGTGAAAAATTATTAGCATAGCGCATAAATTGACTGAAACAATTGTTGATACCATAATTAGTCCTGTAGATTGTGATTTTTTTTATTAGGTGTTATACAATCAATGTGAAAAATGTTTATTTGTTAGATTGAACAATTATACGATGTTTGCTTTTCGTGAAAATACCGGGTTTCCATTATTTCTGAACTATCAATAAATAAACATTTGTTAATTTAAATTTGATTAACTAAAAGGTTAAAGTTTAGCGTAAACTTTTAATTCTGTTTTTTAATCCAGTGTTTTATACGCGTGGCGCATAAAGTAAAGTTTCGAGTTTAGAAAAGCCTTAATATGGATTTGAACGCTTCGCGTCCTAATCCAAACGTCCAGGCTTTTCTAAACTCGAAATTTTACTTCATGCTTAGTCTAGGAGTAGAAGATACTCGATTAAAGTCTCAAATTGAACGTCTTTATAAACTAAGCCAAGTAACTAACTAACCTAATTTCACACATGGAGAACTAGTTACAATTACAAGTAGCCTAACCTAAATATATTGGTTTGTAAATTCAATTCACTTGGTTTTGTTTCACTTATATGTATTTTATTTTCTACTAGTTTCGGCTTAATGCCATTATCAAGAATGATCATTCTTGATAATGGCATTAAGCCGAAACTAGTAGAAAATAAAATACATATAAGTGAATTTAATTTACAAACCAGTATATTTTTAAAAATGTTTTACCAAGTGATTAATGAGAAAAAAGTGCCCAATATAGCCTAACCTAATTTTACTATTTAGGTAGTATTAGGTTATATGACAGGCTAACTTAACCCCATCTAGATTAGGGTGGCTACCAGTTACTCAAGTCAAATTAGTTGATAGTTACTTAAGTAACTAACTGATTCTAACTTAATCATATTGATGGTTGTAGTATTTAAAATGCATATCGTTTGTCTTGTTGTTAACTTTTCTGTAATTTTATCTAGGGTTAGGTTAGATGACAGATTGTAAAGTTAAGTTACAACCTGTCATCTAACCTAACCCGAGATAAAATTACAGCAATGTTAACAACAGGATAAATAGTATGCATTTTAAGTACTATAGTTTTATAAATTGATAAACAAACCAATAATTTTTTCATAAAATAAAAAGCGATTATTAAAAAATTAATAATTAAATATTATTATTTATAAACTGATAAAATATATTCTGAAGTATTTCATGTTATATCTTAATAATATTGTAAATAAAAATAATCGAGAAAACTTACATTGATTATTGAGAAATAAGTAACTGAGTTTTATTTAAACTGAAAAAAAAATCAAACTAAAAAAAACTTGATATACATTTTTTTTTATTTAGATTTGTTTCCCAGTTCAAATAAAATTCAGATACGTTTTGTGAGTTTGCTCTTATTTTTTGAATTAATGAAATTTAAATTAATGTCCGAATTAAACGGTGATTCATTAACTGAAATTTAACTGGTCATCCGATATTGATAAAACTTACTACTCTCACTAGGATTAGTTAAAAATCATTAGTACTTGTTTTAAAGGCAGAACAAACAAAATCGACGCACTCTGAACAACATTACAGATGTTTCCATTTGATAATTTTTTGTTAGGATAGAATGTTCCAAAGAAATTAATGTTTTCTTAGAAAACAAAAATGAACAGTCTGTCAAATTTTGATATACAACTATTATTTAGTAAAATAATATTTATTCCCGGGCAAAAAGTTTGTTGATCGGTTTCCCAGAGAGACCAATAAATTATTAATATATAATAATTAAGTAAAAATGTTATAATTTCTATATGTAATTTTGTCTAAATAAAAAAGTAATATACATACATTTATTTTCCAGTAATTTATAAAATAATAATAATAATCTTTATTTACATGTCATGTTATGTAAAAAGTGTTTTTTTAGAGGTATAGAACTTTAAATATAGATATCTGTCAAAGCAATGTCAGAATGGGAAACTGTTGGTGGACATTTTGTTCAGTAAGCTTGGGCAAATTATCATGCCGAAGTTCACAGTCGAGCAACGATTACAAATTTTGGAAATGTATTTCCAAAATACGTGCTCTCTGAGTCAAACTTATAGAGCACTCGCTCATAACTGATTTTTACCGCCAAATAATTTTTAGCGATTTTAGTGAATAGTTGGTTCTAGACACAAAACAATACCCACGAAATTATCACGACCCCATTTGAATACGGGTAATTAATATATGCAACTTATAGTGCTTTATTAGAATTAATTCAAAACACTATTGTTTAATTTTTTTGTCCTTTGTTCTCCGTGGTCATCGCGCACCGCGCTCTCGTTCTTTTCACACCTGGCACTCACGGCGTAAACGCAACTAAATCAATTAGAGGTCATCACGCATTTTTTATCTTCAGAAATTAATTTAATACCGTTTTGGTTTCCTCGGGATTCGAGGGTTATATTTTTCTGAAGATAAGTTGTAAATTATTGAAATTACTTAAAAATAATTTACTTCGCTTCAAGCGGATTTAAAAGCGTGCCGTCCTCGATATCCTCATTTCATCTAGAGGTAAGCACATTTCAGTTGTTGTTATCATTAATGGAAATTCATTATGATTAAATTGTAATATGTTAATCTCAAATTTATTTACCAAATAGGGTGTTTCGTGTGTCTGTAATAGGTATATATAAAAAAAGGAGATCTTTATTTTTGAAAATGAAATAAAATCCCTTATCCCTAATCTCTTGGGACGTTTTAGGATTTTATATCTGGGTTAACTATTCATTTTCCGATTTACTCGATCAATTTGGACTTGGACAATTTGGTTGGTGTAAGATTTTTCTGGAATTCTTGGTTTCGTGTTGTTGCGGAAAGCAAGGAAGAATACAGGGTGAAGGCGTTTCAGAATTCTTGATCAAGTTGTGTCAACGAGGAATTGGCTGTGTGCTGTCGCGTTCTAAGGCTAAGTGGTGTTGGAGGAAAACCGTAATAAATTAGCTAAGTATTTGGGGATATACACTTGAAGTTTTTTTTTTTAATTATGGGAAAAGTAATTATTGATGGATAATAATAATTCTCTACATTTTAAACATTAAAAGTGCGTTTCTTTTCGCAATCTACAACAGTTGGTCTTACAAAGACTATATCAAACACTCATTGAAACAACTACTTCCCGGGCTAATACCCCGACGGACATTGAATTATACAACAAGTGTTTGCTGTTACATACAGTAACCTACTGCAAATGTAACAATTTGGGTCAAATTATTCAGGCCATCTATAGACGCGTTTCGAGATTTATCTCTCATCAGTATAGCTTTGCCATTCCCTCTAAACAATTTGACACCTTAGACTGGCGGTCACGTTACCGTTCAAACATACGTATAAATGAAATTGCCAATTCTTGGTTGCAGAATAGTTCAAACATTAAAAGTGCGATTATTTAAGATAAATCTCGAAACGCGTCTATAGATGGCCTGAATAATTTGACTCAAATTGTTGCATTTGCAGTAGGTTACTGTATGTAACAGCAAACACTTGTTGTATAATTCAATGTCCGTCAGGGTATTAGCCCGGGAAGTAGTTGTTTCAATGAGTGTTTGATATAGTCTTTGTAAGACTAACTTGTTGTAGATTGCGAAACGAATCGCACTTTTAATGTTTGAAGTATTCTGCATTTTGTTTTTTTGAAGTAATAATTTGATTCAATCTAATAATTTTAACTGCGAACGTAAATATATATATATTTTTCTAATCTGAACTGGAAAAGGAAATTTCTTACAAATAAATAATAAACAATTACCTATTGTATAACTTTTGTAAAGATACATACGTATAGATATATATATTTATCTACTATCGTTCTATGTGAGATCAGATTTATTAATTTTATTTCCATTAATTTTTTTTAAGGTAAAACGATTCTTTTGCTTTATACATTTAATTCAATTAATTTAAACTTAACATATTTGCGTTCAATTGAAATACATAAGAAATTCGTAAGAAGGAAGTATCTCTTAATTTTAATGTTTTGTTTTTCTTCATTGAGTTGTTGATTTTGTTTGCGTTTTTTTAAATTTAATATATGTATTAGTACGAGCTTGGTTCGTGATTTTCCTTATTGGTGTACTACTTTACGGCCCGTAATCACATGGCGCCCATTTTATTTAACTTTTTTTAACCCCCCCTACTCCTCTGGGTTAGTCTGGCCGAGCGGTAAGTTAATTGTAGTAAAAGTAGCGTCACAAGGCATCATTGGCCCCTACTTTTAAAAAAATTAAGACAGAGCCAATGTTACTGTCAATGGCGAGAACTACAGGCCAATGATTCGACATTTTTTGATCCCCAACGTCATGCAAATCTGTTGAGAACTAAATCGTTTCAACAGGACGGCGCAACTTGCCACACCACGCGTGATACCCGCACATTGTTGGGAGAGTCGTTTGGTGATCAAATTATTTCGAGACATGGGCCTATTAATGGTTCGTCTAGATCATGTGATTTAACCCCATTGGACTACTTTTTGTGGGATTTCACCAAATCAGTCGTCTATGCTGATAAGCCAGCAACGATTGAGGACTTAGAGGCCAACATTTGGCGCGTAATTGGAGACATAAGCCCGGCCACATTGGAAAAATTTATGAAAAATTGGACCAATAGAATGGTTTATCAAAGACGTAAGCGCGTGGTCACATGCCGGAAATTATTTTTAAATGTTAAATGTCATTATATTGGTTACCTCTCAAAGCCAAAATATCTGTTGTTTTATTGATTTTTATGTGTTTTATTTAAAAAAAAGTTCTATACTTTAAAAAAACACCCATTATTACAATATATATTGTAAATGCCTTCTGTTTTGATTGTCTAAACAGCAAAATAGTCAAAAAAAAACTCATAGTTTACAACATGTTTTGAGGAATTACGTTAATGTAAAATACTGTATTCTACAAAATTTTATATCGAATTTTTTAATGAAATTTTAGAGAAAGCAGTATTTTTTATTAACGTAATTTATTGAAAAATGTCGTTAGATTTTGAAAAAATAAAAAAAAATTAGATAGTTACGTTTAACAAATGATTAAACTAATTGTTGATAATGAGTGCTTAGCAGTTGAAATGCACATCTAACGAATAAAAATAAAAGTGAAGTAAGGAATTACAAGTTTTTTATTCTAAAAGAAGAAACTTTCAAAGTGATTTAAATTATTTCAGTTATCTTAGAGTTAATCTAGAAAATCATCGAGCCGTTGTGTTTTTCTGAAATTAAAAATCAAAATTAGAGTTTCAAGTGCGATAGTTATTTTTTAAAGTGTATTAGTATTATTTTAAGTATTTGACCAAATTAACTAAATTTTACACATTCACTATTTTTATTAAAGCATTTAATGTTTGCCGAACGAGTGTTTCTACTCCCAGGCTAAGCATGAAGTAAAATTTCGAGTTTAGAAAAGCCTGAAAATTTGGTTTGGTCGCGTAGCGCTACGCGCTACGCGACCAAACCAAATTTTCAGGCTTTTCTAAACTCGAAATTTTACTTCATGCGCCACGCGTATAAAACACTGATTTAATGAAAAGCTCAAAATATACTGTTTAGGATTTGTTCTTTTACTTTTACAGGTAGCTAACATTTTTAAAGTTATTTTTATTGTATATTTACTACCATTATTTAGAAATAAATTGTTTTCTATTTGTAATACAAAACACAATTTAAATTTTTTCCTTTTTTTTTTCCTTAGTCATGCTTCTGTGCGAAAGTTATCCTAATTTCATATTACAGATAGTTAAAAGTATTTAAACTTTTTTGTTTCAGAAATATATAAAACGAAACATTGGAATTCCCTTAATTTATTTTAATTAAATGTTAGATTAGTGCTATTTTAGTAGTTGTTATCAAGTAGAAAACATTCAATAAATTTATTTAGCGTTAACAAATTTTATAGATTTTTTTACCAATAAATTCTTTATTTACAATAATATAAAACAACATTTATATTCTTTTTGTATCGTATGTTCAATAAAAAAAAAACCTCTAGAACGCCATGATTTAATTTTCTTTTTAATTTAAGTTAGCTACACGCTTTAGAAATTGAAATTTTAGAAAATGTAATTAACTAGATTAATCTTGAACAATTTTAATCTTAATTATTTAATATTGAACAAATTAATTGATTTTTTTTGATAATTGATTTTCTGATTAAATATAAATTGATCTATTTATGTGTAGGAAAGGTCATAAAGAATAGTTGATTATTTAAATAATTAACACTGATTACTTTTTTGTATTCACTTTTTTATTTTAAATTGTGACCAGTTTCGACTCGTCAGAGAGTCATTCGTAAACTAATGTACTTAAACTTGATGCAAATAAAGCACAAGCCATATCAAAAAAGGGACTACTGCATCCTGATAACTCTGGACATACGAAATGCCTTCAACAGCGCAAACTGGGAACAAATTATGACGGGACTGGAAAAAATGAGTACCAGCCAATACCTAAGAAGAATAATAAGTAGCTACCTGAAAGATAGGAAGCTAGTAGTAAGTGAAAACATTCAAAAGAATATTACATGCGGGGTTCCACAGGGGTCAGTATTAGGCCCCCTACTGTGGAACATATATTACAACGAGGTACTGGAAACGAGAACACCTAAAGGAGTAGAAATCCTGGGATTTGCCGACGATACGGCGGAGATAGTAGAAGGCAAGGAGAGAGAAGAAATAGAAAGAAAAGCGAATAAAGCAATCGAGGACATAATCAGAGAAATAAATAAGAAAATGCTGAACATAGCTCCAGAAAAAAACAGAGGTGGTGATCCTATACGGAGGCAGAAAAATAAAAATTGTAGAAGTTAAAATCCATGGTAGTGTAGTCAAATCCAAAGAAACGATAAAATACCTCGGAGTACATATAAGTAGGAACATGAATATGAACGAGCACATCAAGAAAGTAACAACCAAGGCGGAAAAAACGGTCAATGCACTGTCGGCATTGATGCCGAACGTAAACGGGACCAAAGCTAGTAAAAGGAAGCTGATGGGTGCAGTAGTAAACTCCACCATACTATACGCGGCTCCAATATGGGAAAACGCAATAAAGAAGAAGACGAAAAGACAAATACTAAATAGAACCCAGAGAAGATGTGCAATACGAATAAGTAGTGCATACCGAACGATTTCACTAGAAGCAGTACAAGCTATCGCACGTAGAATACCGATAGACCTAATGGTAGAAGAAAGAACAGAAGCGTACCTAGGGCGCGACGACCAACAGATACGAAGGGAAAGAACCTTAAAAAAATGGGAGGATAGATGGAAGAAACAAGGAGAAAACGCTAGTTGGACGAAACGGGTCATAGGAGATCTAAGACCGTGGATCGAAAGAAAGCATGGAGAAGTAAGCTTCCATGTAACCCAAGCGTTGAGCGGACATGGATGCTTTGGATCATACCTGAAGAGGTTCCACATAAAGGAGTGCGACAAATGCACGTACTGCGTAGAGAAAGATACGGTAGAGCACACTCTATTTAAATGCAAACAGTTCGAAGAAAGAAGTGGGAAATAATAAAGGCAATGATCACAGACATAATGAAAGAAAAAGAGAACTACGAAAAAGAACCTCAAGAAAAGCAAACCAAAAAAGGTAGAACCTAGAAACAACAACGTAGACAAATGACAAACAGGAGGGTGCAGTGAAGTAATGCGACAAGCGATTCCGCTGTGCCGGTGGAGCAATACAAAGGGGTTTTTTAGTGTGGTCGGGCGAACCCTACCTCTGGGCAACCCCAATCCTACACAAAAGCCTTAGGTGGTATGAGAAAATACCCCGCTGAAGGTTTTTCCCCTTTTCAAAAAAAAGTACTTAAACTAACATTGGGATCTTAAATACAGGGTGTCATTTATTCTGAGACACTCCCAATGTTAGTTTAAGCACTTTAGTTTGAGAATGATTCGCTGACGATTCTAAACTGGTCACAATTTAAAATTAAAAAGTGCATACAAAAGAGTAATTAGTGTTAATTATTTAAACATTTTCAATGTATCACAAAGTAACCGCCCCCGCCACAAGATATTTAATGGCTAATTGATTGATTTTTTTTTATTAATAAAATCTACTGAATAAATATAAATTAATCTTATTATTTGTTAGGAATTGCCGCTTTTTGAAAAGAACGGTGATAAAGAATAGTTTAGCCCACTTTAATCTTGGTATCCTTCGGAGGCCCGTTTACTGCACACTTAAATACTTTCTGTAACTCCATATCCTGAATTTATGTTATTGGCTTCGCGGCGGAATTGAAAATTATATTTCACTGACGCCGTAAATTACAAAGATAAAACTCGCGTTAATAGCGACTTAACACGAGATTTACTCTTTCATTTAAGGACACTGTAATCCTTTTATTTTATCACATAGTCTGTTTATTTTTTATGTTTCTTCCTCTCAATCATCATGATTAAAATATATACTGATTTTATGATATACTTTGTCTTATTGTTTTTATTTCTATCGGGTATCCAACATTTATTAAGGTCCTGGATGGTTATGGAATCAAACATGAATGTCGATTCATACTTCGCTGAAATTAGTTATAACTTTGGCATAGTTATAACCAATTTTAGAGAAGTAACAATCGACATTCATGTTTGATTCAATAATTTCAATAATTTTCAATAATTTTTAAGTAAAAATCGAAATTCATGTTTAATTTCACAGCCAGCCAGGACTTCAATAAAACTAGTAGAAAATAAAATACATATAAGTGAAACAAAACCAAGTGAATTTAATTTACAAACCAATATATTCTTTAATAATTATTGGATACTCGATCTTATAATGATTGTACTAAGTATTAAACAAATTTATGTAGAAAATAAATTGATTGTGAGTTACGTGAAGATCAAATTAATTTGACGAATAAAGCACTAATAACCTTTCTTCACACTTTCATTTCGGACACAAAGTGACCATTATCAATGGAATAACACTTAATCCATTGATAATGGTCACTTTGTGTCCGAAATGTACATTTGGTAATTCAAATAAAAGTGTAAAGAAAGGTTATTAGTGCTTTATTCGTCAAATACATTTATGTAGGTCAGAATATGTAAGGAATTTGTTTAAGAGTGCAAGTTTTAGAAATTGTTGTCAGGTAAAATTTATACAAGACGTTCTTACAAGTGTTTTCACTCAAAGATTAAGCTAGATGTGAAATTTTAAGTTTAGAAATGCCTGAAAATGTAGTCTTTATTTTTATTTTGTAAAATCTATCTTTCGAGAAAAAAAAGCATGCTGGAAACGATGTGGCTGACACTGGAAGGGTTAAATAAATAAAGAGGCCTCGTCTTTCATTCTGGGCGCAGTTCGCATTTTTAATAATTGAACGCTCTAAAAAATGGATGCGTTTTCCGGCCGAGCGCTCACACACCGACACTCGCTTGATTTACAGGCCCTAAATGCGAACAAATGAGGAAATACATTCCGGAAAATCATTTCAATTAATTATACCTTTGTCTGTATAATAAGTCTATAGTTTGTGGCTGTATTCTAAACAAAACCGACATCTGTAATAAAATTCAATCCATTCAAAATCTGGATCTGACGGCTGTATTAGGAAACAAACAAACACAAACTGAAACCGAAACTGAAACTGAAAGAGATTCGTTTCGGAAAGTACGGATTGCTGTCTGAATGATGTGTGTGTGTGAATTTTAATACAGTCGTGCTTACACTCACAAAGTTTTGTGTGTTTTGTAATTTAAAGTTTTGGAAATCTGACAAACGCAGTCGCCGAATTAAGTTATACAAATAGAATCTGGTGTATCCTCATATCAACGAAATTGGGTAAATTGTTAGATATTTTAGACATATATAATAATATTTTTAATTGAAGAGAATCAACATTTCTGTTCGTCAAAAATAACTGTATTAATTTTGTTTATGTACATTTTTTAATTAGGCTTATTTACCAGCCTTATTATAATGCAGTCTTAGGCCCATTTGCACAAGAAAAAAGGTAAAATTGAAAAGAAACAAAAATAGGTAGCTGTCCATAAAACTTCTTCATTGACGATTTAATATAAAAACTATAATGTTTTAAAAATTAAGAAAAGTGTTATTTAAACATCACTTAATATCATTGTTTAATACGCGTGACGCATGAGGTAATATTTCGAGTTTAAAAAAGCCAAACGGAGTGGAAACACTCGTTAAAGGAGGGCCATAACATGCTAGAAGTATTTACTTTCTATATGTATAATTTATTTATTTATTTATTTATTCATTTCCCAACAGACATTACATCCAATTACAGGGAATAATACAGAAATATACACAAGATTATAAAAAAAAACAAAAAACAAAATATAAATAACAAAAATATCTTAATTCACGAGGCGCAACAGGGATACCGGTGAATCATAGTAAATATCAGCTGAACGATGAATATTATTGTATATCCTTATAATATTATTGATAGGTGAGTTCAGATGTGCTGAAGTATTAGAAGGAGCATACTGAAATGCTAAACTGTAGCGAGCAGAGATACGTAGAACATTTAACATTAGGCGAGCTAAAATGTTGGGATTATCAATGATGTAACTCAATATTCCCCTTAAAAATAATACTCCAGCGCAATTACGTCTATATTCTAGTGATTGTATACTAAAGATTTTGAGCATATGATCATATGAAATGGTTTCATCAGGGTATATTTTAAATGATCTGAAATATAGTAATTTCAAAAACTTTTTTTGAACACTTTCAATATCTTTGATATGCGAACGATAATGCGGTGACCAGACAACTGATGCAAATTCCAATTTTGAACAAACGTATGAAAAATATAATTTTTTTAATACCTCAATATTCTCAAAATCTTTACTTATTCTATTAATAAATCCAAGAAGTTTAATTGCCTCATTACATATATTTTTTATATGGATATTAAACGATAAAGTGGTATTAAATGTTATGCCTAAATCACGAATCAAATTACACCGTTCAAAATATACACCGTTTAGGGAATAGTTAAAACTAATCATGTTTTTTTTACGAGTAAAGGTCATACATTTACATTTAGCTACATTTAGAAACAAAGAATTTACAATACACCAGTTATATAATCGTGTTAAGTCCAACTGTAGACTTTCACAATCTTCATTTGACTCAATAACCTTATACAGCTTCATATCGTCCGCATAGAGTAATACACTAGAATGCATTTGGGTGGCAATGTCATTAATAAAAACATTAAATAGTAATGGCCCAAGATTTAACCCTTGTGGTACTCCACTGGTAACCAGGTATTCATATGAATCATATCCGATATATTCAACATATTGAATTCCGTTCACAAGATAAGACTGTAACAGTGAAATTGTACCCGGAGAACAACCGTAATAACTAAGCTTATTCAGAACTATATTTTGATCAATGGTATCAATGGCTTTACGGAAGTCAGTGAACAAAACATCAACCTGTCTTTTGGCATCAAGAGTTTGCGAAATATCCTCAGTAAAGTTTAGAAGATTCGTAATTACAGATCTTTTTTTTACAAAACCATGACTACCAGTAAAGAACATTTGAAATTTGATTAAAACATCTATGAATTTAGGCGAATATTTTGTTTAAAAAATTCAATAATCAAACGATTGTTTCAATATTTTATTTATTTCTTTAGTAACTTGTATACTATATTACAATATATTAGAAGAAACATAGATTAAATACTCATATACACGGTGTCACAGAATAACTTTCATCATTTTCAGAAATGCTAGAGGATACTAAATAAACATTTTTTTATTAATAAACTAGTGTCCGGAAATTTTTCGGTGTCAAGGTAAACTAGTATTTTTAAAAACAATATCAATTACAACAGGCAAATGTAGTTACTTACTCAATTGAAGCAGGTAAGTTAAGGAACATTTAATAAATAATACTGCTTCAAACTTTATAAAAATTGTTCGAAGTTACTACCACCATTTTCGATACACAAGTTGTAACGATGTGCAATCGACTGCCGAATTCTTCGAAATAACTGCGGACGTTTACTAATATCATCAAACGCTAGAATAATTTGAGCCACTAACTCTTCTTTTGTATGAAAACAAGTATCTCATAAACCAGCGATTTAATATACCCACAAGACAAGGCCGTAGCCAGGGGGAGGGATATGGGGGTTCAACCCCCCCCCCCCGAAACTTTAAAAATGTTAAATTTTTGAATGTAAAAATTGTCGCTTTTGACATAATTTGGTTTCTTTGACACCAAAAAGTATGTCTTGATGAAAAAAAATATATCAAATTTGTGTGTTCAAATAATTTTCGAATATATTGATAAATTTGATAAATTAAGAATTAATTTTTGAAAATTGTTCTAAATCTGAATGAAAATATTGAAACATTTTACAAATTAAGGAAATGTTGAAAATCTAACGAAAATTAAACGAGTGTCGTCCACTCCCAGACTGAGCATGAAGTAAAATTTCGAGTTTAGAAAAGCCCCGCGTAGAAAATTTGTCGAGGGTCGCGCAGCGACCCGAGACAAATTTTCACGGGGCTTTTCTAAACTCGAAATTTTACTTCATGCGCCACGCGTATAAACCACTGATTTACAGTAGAGCTAAAAATATATACTTCTGAGATGTGATAGATATTTACTAAGATATAGCGAAAAATGAAAAAAATATTTATTTTGTAAAGGCGATAATAATCATAAAAGTAGAACAAATCTAGTTTGAGACGCTTTTCCATATTCTTAATATTTAAATCATCATATATGTAATGAGAACAGTGCTATCATCAACATTGTTTTTAATATGAAATAAAAACATTTGAAAAATTAAAACAATCACTTGGAGCAGAACAATCACTAATAAATCGTTATTTTTTCCGGAACGAAAAAAATAACGGTTCGAATCCCTGATTAAACCACCCCTCCCCCCCCCCCCCCCCCGAAATTTGTATAACCCACATTTTTTTCTGGCTACGACCTTGCCACATGAGAGTTCTATCTGTTCATGCTATAAAGTAATGGATTCATAAGTTTGAAGAAACATGTACAGCTAACAAAAACAAAGACAGAGGACCGAGTAAAACTGTCAGAACCCTGGAAAATATTAATCACGTTCGAGCATCTATATAGCACAGTCCGAAACGTTCAGTCTGAAATGAGCCCAGGCGTTGCACTTATGTAAAACAACATTGCTTAGAATTTTACAAGGATCTGTATCTTCATCCGTTTAAAAATTAGATAGTTCAAGCTCCAAAATCGACAGATTTCCCAACACGTTTACATTTTTGTGAAGCGATGATAAGACGTAGAATTGATATTCACAACTTGTGGTTTTCCGACAAGGCACATTTTCATTTATCAGGGAATACGAATACGAATACAATCAACAAAACTGTAGATACTGGGCCCCGAGAATCCTCAAGAGCTTTACCAACATAGTCCGAAGTTAACGGTTTGCTCTGCAATTTCTTCAATGGGAATTATCGGTTCCTCTTTTATTAGGATAATGCTGAAAACAAAGTGACAGTCAATTCTCATCGTTATGTCGAAACTATCAACGACTTCCTAACGCTACAATTAGTAGAAGCAGGACAAAGTTCTGCGCAGACAGCTCTCTCTAGAGTACAGCGACTAGCCTGCTTATGCATAACTGGCGCTCTGCTTACAACACCAACTGCCTCAATGGAGACCCTGCTAAACCTCCAACCACTAGATCTAGTGGTTAAAAGTGAAGCCAGATTAGGGGCATATAGGTTAAGGACAACTTGAAACTGGCACCTCACAAGAAACCACTCCAGAATAGAACAGGTAGTTACCAAACCTCTACTGCAAATGGGAAGTGACTACATGATACCACGCTACTCCCTTAATAGACCCTTCACAATACAGTGTGAAGGGGACAAGAAGAAGCGCAACCCTCTACCTGGAACCTTGATCTGGTACACCGACGGATCAAGCAAAGAAGGTGGAGCTGGCGCTGGGATCCACGGCGTAACCCCAAAATGTGACATCTTTGTGTCTCTGGGGAGGATGGCAACTGCTCATCAAACCGAAATCTTCGCGATTAACCAATGTATTATGGAAAACCAGCGACGGGGATATAGGAGGCGAAAGATCTTAATCGTCACAGACAGCCAAGCTGCTCTAAGAGCACTTGATAGCTACAAGATCCAATTTAAGCTAACATGGGAGTGCATTCAAAACCTGACGAAACTGTCGACCGTAAACACCGTAACTCTACGATGGACGCCGGGACACACAGGGGAGGATGGCAACGAGAAAGCCGACGAATTAGCAAAGATTGGATCACGTAGACCCTACATTGGACCAGAACCGATGCTACCGATCCCCAAAAAGTCAATAAGACCAAGTGTGAGAGAGAGTGGACTCTGGAAGACACACCGAGCGCTGGAAAAACCTGACAGGGCACAGACACAGTAAACTACTGATGGAAAAACCCTGCTAAGAACTAGCAACTGAGACCCTCAGACTCAGTAGAAACAACCTTAGAATGGTCACAGAAATGATAACTGGACACTGCACCCTAAGGAAACATCTGCATAACATGAAACTGTTTACAGAAGATCCAATATGCAGACTATGCTATGAAGAGGATAAAGACGCCTCACATGTACTATTCGAGTGCGAGGCACTTACTACCTGGAGGGAAGCAAACCCTGTCCAAGGGAATTCAACCCACTTCCCGAAGGGAAAGATGATTGAAAAGCAGCTGGAGTTAGCTAATGAAACAGAGCAGGAAGAAGTACAATAAGCCACACGGCTGCGGTGCTAGGGCAGAAATTAGGGTTATTTCTGCCCTTCCGTTCCTTGCCCCCCCCCCCAAAAAAATCGCTACAATTAAACATGTTTCCAGCAAACGACGATACATGGTTTCATCAAGATGGGGCTACTTCTCACACTAAAAGAGGATCAATAAATGCCTTGTAAGAATTGTTTCCTGATTACATTATATTCAGGCGTGGTCATATTGAATGGCCCCCGAGGTCACCGGACCGTTTCGAAATGCAATTACTCCTTATTTAGCTACTTGACGCACAACGTTTTGGCTAACAAACCAAGAAGTATACAAGAATTACAAAAAATAATCTTTAAAGAAATTACCAATATTCCATTAGAAATGTTACATCGAGTTATACAAAACTGTACCGATGGAATTCAATAATGCCTACAAAAAAGGGAAGGTCATTTAGCAAGCATAATTTTCAAGGAATAAAAATGGCATATAGCTATTTTTAATATAATATGTTACTTTAAATTGATATATTTACTTTCTGGATTTTCACTTTTCCAAAATTTGACGTTTTCAAAAACAGTGTTTTGGAATACTAGATTTTTACTGAATTAGAATGCATAAAATAGTGATTGCGTGATACTAGTGCTCTTGAATGTGCGATCGTTTCAGTGATGGCATAAGAAAGGGCAAGGAATTATCGCGGAAAAGGATAATTACATTTAAATAATTAACACTGATTACTTTTTTGTATTCACTTTTTATTTTAAACTGTTAATAGTTTCGGCTCAACAGCGAGCCATTATCAAACTAACTACTTAAACTAACATTAGAATCTTATATATACTTAACATTATTTATCAGGTAAAAAAGTGTCGGAAAGAGGAGTATACATAAGTTCCGTCTGGTCATTTATTAGTGGTATTCCCGGATTCAGTTTTGCTTTGTGAATTTCTAATGACTCCAGAAGGTTCATTTTACGGCCCTTTTCCACACAATGCAAGACTGAAAGTACATCTTCACCAAAAGTATTTCCTTCTTCCATGAGGTGGTTAGAAAACGTGGACTTATCTTGATTTAATTTATACGATCTAAGATGTTCTTTCAGCCTAACATTGAAATTTCTACCAGATTGTCTGGTAGTAGAAGTAATCAGTGTTAATTATTTAAATATTTACAATGTTTCACAAAGTAACCGCCTCCACCACAAGATATATAATTACATTTAATCAAAGGTTAGTGGTTTTTATAAAAAAAATATTAATTTCAAGTAAAAGTATGGACAGTTTATTAGTGCTTTATTTGTCAACTTAATTTGATCAACACCTAACTTAATTAATCAATTTAATTAAAATATTAAAGCTAATTTGCACCTAAGTGATGAACATGCTGGAGAGTGAGAAGCTAGAAGCTAGCCTAGCATCGATGCTACCTGTCAAGGACGGTCGAGTATACGGTAAGAAGGATCGACAGAATCGAAGATTTTGGAGTGGGGGTAGAGATCGCTTACGTCACAGATGCGCACTGAATTTAAATGTGGTTACTTCATGGTAAACTTTAGGTAAACATACATGAGCTGTACATTTTCTGACATACTTTGGTTTTTAAAAGAGTTTAATTTGAAGCTTTAAACGAGTGTTGTCCACTCCCAGACTAAGCATGAAGTAAAATTTCGAGTTTAGAAAAGCCCCGTGAAAATTTGTCGAGGGTCGCGCAGCGACCCGAGACAAATTTTCTGGGCTTTTCTAAACTCGAAATTTTACTTCATGCGCCTCGCTTATAAAACACAGATTTTAAGCGAAGTTCGAATATACATAAATTTCACAATATTTTAGTGATTTATACGCGTGGCGCATGAAGTAAAATTTCGAGTTTAGAAAAGCCCAGAAAATTTGTCTCGGGTCGCTGCGCGACCCGAGACAAATTTTCACGGGGATTTTCTAAACTCGAAATTTTACTTCATGCTTAGTCTGGGAGTGGAAATCACTTGTTTAAAGCTTTAAAGTGAACTTAAAAAAAAACAGGGAATATCTCAAGATTTACAGAAAATAGGCTGAATTTGGAATACGTATATTTTAAAGTAAAACTCTTTGTATAATGTAAATACATATTTAGGAGTCTTTTCCACTTTTTGACCTTGACGAAATTGAGTCAGCTCTCCCTGGCGGATTATTTTGTGCATTATTTCGACTGAATTTTACATTTTAATTTGTAAATCACGATATATTTCACTGAAACCGGTTGGTCGACACTTAACACTAACACAAAGTCTTGTTTTAATAACACATATGTGTTACAAGGTATGACAGAATTGTATCTTTCCATGTTTTCCCCTACCCCATTCCCCGCAGGCCCTAGTTCGTGCGAGAGAGAACAATGACGTTGATTTGTTTATGTTTTTGAGTCTATCATAACCTCTCTTTTCGGTTTCGCTGTACTTTCATAGATAGATTTTTAATATTTTGTGTTAAAAAAATTTAACACAAAATATTAAAAATCTATCTATGAAAGTACAGCGAAACCGAAAAGAGAGGTTATGATAGACTCAAAAACGTAACCAAATCAACGTCATTGTTCTCTTTCGCACGAACTAGGGCCTGCGGTGAAAGGGGTAGGGGTAAACATGGAAAGATACAATTCTGTCATACCTTGTATCACATATGTGTTTATATGTGTTACGCCCATCGACGTACCTTGGCTAGCTGCATGCATCGATGTGCGTGCGCAACTCAGAACCTCTCTTCTAAGTTGCGCACGCACATCGATGTGTTACCGGCGTTTTACCGGAAACGCCGCAACTATGATTATTTCGGCGATTTAAATATTTTTATTCTTTCTCGCGATAACAACGGACCCCACATTGTTTTTAATCACCTTATTTTCACCTTCATAATCATTTAGTATCAAATGAATTAAGTTCGCTTACATATACGGAGTGTTCGGGTTTTTGTAAATATTATTTGTAAATATAGGATTAGTTTATTTTCATATTTTTATTAGGGTTTAGATTTTAGATTTATGACCTTACGCGGCACAAATCCCTTTTGGATCACAAAACGCAAAATTCCAAGCAGCGGCCCTAATCCGGGGAAATTTCACAATTAGGGCATTTCGTGATCACAACAAAAGCACAACAGATTTGCTCCCGAAATGCTCACAGCTAGGCACCGCCCTCCGGATTACGAAAGAGGCTGCATTTACAACCTAGCTGCTTGGAATTCGGATTAAGGGAAAATACCGAATATTTATTCATGTTTATTTTTCTTTTCTATTCGCGGATTGTTTTATTGATAGCTAAATCAATCACGTCAGACATAGTAGATACGTAAATTATTGTACATATTTTATAACGGCCGATCATTTCACTTATGTAAACATACGATAATTTCTAAACTCACTAATAACAGAAATATGAAAACTTGCACACTTCAAAGTGACAACAACCATAAGATTTAGAACCAGGATATATATGGATATATGTATGTATATATATAATAATAATAATTAGCAGCATTAATTTAATATATAAAAGCTATGATTATTAAACAAATAATTAGCAATTCGGATGCCGATTGCATCATCCGTTTACGCCAAGGCGCGTAATGATCAAGCGCAACTCACTTGCGCACGGCACCCCTAACCGCTGAACCAATCAGAGGCAGGAGCCTTAACCACCTCCAGCTCTCACATTCCTCCATGCGAGAATTACGGGAAGGGAGAAGGTGGTTAACAAAACTGTTGGTTCACGGGGGTGAAGAACAATCGTCTCGAGTCTGGTGAATAGTGCGGTAACCAGTAAGTAGTGTTGTATAAATCATTTTTGTTTACGAAGTGGTCGAACCGTTAAGAAGTAGTCGCGTCGCGTAAGGTGTAGTTTTATTTAATTGTATATATATATTTCTCTGATTGTAAATTCGTTATTTTTATTTGTTTATTTGTAATAAACAACCTTTGTTAATGTTTTCGGAAACCTTAATCTTTCATTTAACGAACCTTTTGCATTTACCTGAAAATACGAAATATATATATACACAGTGAGTTGTTCCTGTAAATGCTGTTCCAGGACCTGATGTTTAGGGTGAGTTATTTATTATTATATTTTTCTCTTTCATTATATTTAAAGTAACTGTGTGGTACCTCTGCCTACGAGCTGCTAGGTAATCGAGGGTGATCCGATTTTGAGTATAAGGCCAATAACTTATTGATAATTATTTCTTTCAAAATCGGGGTGATTGTTTCCCAAGAGCCGACACCTTAATTTTCCCCCTTTGATAGATGCATGCAGTATGTTTATACACTTAGTCGATTAACTTAGTCAGTGATTTATATTATTATATATGCATACACTGTGAACACTTTCAGTTAATCTATAGCTAGTATGTGTATATAATTAGTGTTCAGTACACGTGTTCTACGTAACCAAACTGAATAATCTACATAAACTGCATCCACTCTCACATTGCACTTAACATTAACTAATAACACCCTCCAATATTAGCTGCACCAAGTTTTAGATTGCCTTTATCAAACATGTATCAGGAATTACGGGATTTTCTGGCAAAACCTCCCGGGAAAGTGATTTAATATCAAGTTCTCTTCCCCAACGTTCCCACAACATCTAAATTACAAATACATATCTCGATCAATAGATTACTATCGCCCAGTCGGTTGTAATTTTAATTGGAGATCCGCAAAGCGGCGGATTTAAAAGGAAAAAATGATAAAGAAAACATACGTAATCTGATTAAAGTTTGGATATGTTTTATCTAATCCGCCGGGATTAAGTTTAATTAGGTTTTGTAATTAAATGTGTGTTATGATAAATTTTGTTTGTGGGAATTTTGAGGGTTCACTTTCGAGTTTATCCCTTGATTTGTAACTAGCAGAGTCAGAAAGCTAACTTGAATGGAAATATTAAAAGTGTGGTACTTTTTCGCAATCTACAAATGGTTCTGGTTCTTGTTCTTTGGGGGAGTGCGCATTTCTGCACTGCACTTAGGCGTTATTAGGCCCATTGTGCTTCCTCCCGTTCCAATCTACAACTAAGTAGTCTTATAAAAACTTAAACTAATAAGGAAATACACTTCGAAAATTACAAACGTATCAAACGTAAAAATAACCAAACAGAAATAGAAACAACTATTTGGCTAATAACCCGACCTTAACCAACCCAACCAAACATTTATTGAAACAACTATTTCCTTGGCGAACATTGGTTACGTATCGGGCTAATACTTCGACGGATATTGGATTATACATTGAAATATTTGCTGTTAGACAACAATAACTACTGCAAAATGTAAATTTGAGCATAATATATAAAATTACGAAAACACTATTCGTGAAAATGCAAACAATGTCTTAATTAATTAAATAGACAACTTAAGACGATAAATATCCATTGAAACAACTACTTCCCGTGCAAATACACCTCCGTATATAATAATAATAATAATAATAATAATAATAACAGTTCTTTATTCCAATGTTAATATCACATACAAATTTTGCACATATACATCTACACGGAATAGGGTCAAATCAAGATTAATACATATTATGTTTCTCTAGAGAAATATTCATGCATATTATATGGTTCTAAATCAAGTAAGAACTCTTTAATAGATTGTTTCCAGCTCGAAAACGTATCCGATTTTTGTGTGTTTGTGTGTTTGTGGGTGTATGTTTTTATACAAACATATATTATATTATTGTATATTGAATTATACAATGAAATATTTAAAATCTTATTTAATTTGAGGTTTAATTATTTAAAAAATTAAGAATGAATACTGAATTAGTCGCACTCCCTCTGTTTGTTTCTTCATTTTAGTTTTTAGGATGTCATAAACCCGCACCCCAAGAACCGATAGTTTTCTTTTCTTGTGTGGGAAACGGCCGGCAGGTAGCGAAAAAAAAACGCACCAAGTGGCCGATAAATAATTTATAAGCATCGGTCCCTATATATGGATGTTTCTAGCTACTTCGACGTCTTCATTATTCAGCGCGAGTCGTTCGGGTTTGATACATTCCCGACATTAAGCCGCTGCATCCTCCTCTTCCCTTAGATGTAAGCTTCAGCCTGAAATATTTAATAGAAACATTTGTAATGCACACAGAAACATATAAAAATATGTAAGCAAAATACAATATATTTAAATTACTGAAAAAAACTTAGCTAACATAACTACTACCTATCCTATCTAAGTATTTTCATGAGAGCAATTACAGAATTAACCTGAAATGCTAATTAAATATAAACGTGTGGCTTAGAATAATTCAAATCTAAATCTGAATCTCAAATTTCTGCTCAACTTAGTTATTCAGGCATAATTATTTTAAATTCAGATTTAGATTTGAATTAATCGAAGCCATATGTTTATGTTTAATCAGTTTCGAGCTTGAAATTTGTACTCTGTTTCACTTTTGTTTGCTAAAATATGGTAAAAATTTGACGCAGGCATAGTTTATATTTTCTTTTGCTTAAGTACTAGATTTTTTAAGCTAAATCCGCTTGTATTTGCCTTTGATCTAGCGTTGCAGTTTTGATGTTAGGTACTACATTAGGCACTTTGCTTTGATAGTGGCACAACTAAAAAAAAAAAAAAAATAGGCTTTTGCATTGAGTCTATTCAAAAGTCAGTGAACTTTTATTGTAGAGAACGGCACGAACTTCTTCATTGCCTCTTGATAACCACCAGAGAACAGTTGTGCCGGCATCAATTTAAAAACAATATACAAATATACATAAAATAAAAATTAACAAATTATCAAAGCAAAGCAGCGATCTATAAATGCAAAAGCTAAGTATGTATGTTGGGTTGCCTACATTTAAGTTGCAGATCAACAATACAGGCAACTCAATGTACCATCGGTGGAAATAATATGTTTTACTTGAATTTAGTTATGTTTGACATTATCCAATTTTCGATTTGTCACAACATTTTATGTCTACAGATGCTATATAATCATGCTCCCTATACCAAAATAAGCAGGTGAAATAAGGTGCATTATTTATGTGTATTAATTATACGAGTATAATATAATTTGTTCTGTGTTTTACGAGTATAATATAATTTGTTCCGTATATAATTGATAAACTCGTCGACCGCGAATATTCAATTTGATCCGTGTGTGCATGTTGAGTTATTCACGAAGTCAATTTTCGCCGGCACGGCAGGTCGAAACAAAACCCGTTCGTTTTCTTTTGTTACCCGGAATTCTAGAAACCGCGCTCGGACCGCCGAATAGCAATATTCCGGGACCCTTCCGGTTCTCCTCCACTAGCCAGATCTATTGAATATTCATCGCCTGAAAGGTTCATCCGGAAAAGGGATCGACCCCCTAAAAAATACCAAACTCAGATAGGCATACACGAGTCTACTTGCACGTGTAGTAACTATTTAATAATCAGAACTTTCGATTATTTTCATTAGAAATATATTATAATAATTATTTCATCTTCCACTCTAATTCAAATTTTTTATACATTTATTAATTCTTTTATGCATTATCTTGAAAATACGAATATTTGTAAATGCATACGATTTAATTAAAAAGCATTTATATTGCGGTCTCGGACTGAACATAATTTTAATTTTTAATTTAAATTCGATGCGAGTTTAATTGTGCCTCCTATTTGTATTTAGACTGCATTACGCATAAAATGCATGCATATGCTTAATTATAATGTTGTTTTAGTGAAACTAAAACGTTTGGATGATAAATATTTAAATACATGAGAAGCCAGGGTAATTTTTACTGAATGGTAGTTATTTCATGTTCAGTAGTGGTTTGTTTCACATACATTTTTATTATTCGGTAATACACTAACGCCCCAAATTTTACACATTCGACAGCTAACGCCATCTATTGCTCCATGTTGTAATTATTACATTAATGCCCGGTATTATAAACGATTAATAAATCATTAGATAACTATTTGTGGAGTAAATTTATTTACCTAGTAAACTAATGGGCAAATAAAATTCCGTATTATAACAAGATAATTTCCGTATTATAAAGCAAACCTACCAAATAAATAGCAATTCTAGAAATAAATAATTTAATTAGTAGATTACAGATCAAAATTAAACATTTTCATTGTAGCCATAGCTGGAACCACCAATTTTGTAAATTGAACTGTCAATATTTCAGATTAAATTGCCAATCAAATTGGAAATTTAGTATAATTCCTTATTATTATAGAGAATAACCGTTGAATAGGACAGAATTACACAGAACAAGAAAAAGAAAGCTTATTAGAAATTATAAAAGACTTAAACTAGTGTTTTCCACTCCCAGGCTAAGCATGAAGTAAAATTTCGAGTTTAGAAAAGCCTGAAAATTTGGTTTGGTCGCGTAGCGCGAAGCGCGGAGCGGCCAAACCAAATTTTCAGGCTTTTCTAAACTCGAAATTTTACTTCATGCGACACGCGTACAAGACACTGATTTCAAGTGAAGTTCACTTGTTCACAATATTTCAGTGTTTTTCAGTGTTTAATAAGCGTGGCGCATGAAGTAAAATTTCGAGTTTAGAATAGGCTGAAAATTTGGTTTGGTCGCTCCGCGCTTCGCGCTACGCGACCAAACCAAATTTTCAGGCTTTTCTAAACTCGAAATTTTACTTCAGCTTAGTCTGGGAGTGGAAAACACTCGTTTAAAACTTTAAATGGGACTAATTTTAAAAAAGCGTATGCATAAGTATAAAAATCCCTGGTTATGTCTAATTTGAAAAACTCTAGGTCTTCGACTCCTTAGAATGTCTTGTTGTTACAGAATTAACCTGATTAAATATGCTAATTAAATATAAACGTGTGGCTTAGATTAATTCAAATCTGAATCTCAAGTTTCTGCTTACCTTGCTTATTTAGGCATAATTGTTTTAGATTTAGATTTAGATTTGAATTAATGTTTTGCTTAAATATGGTAATAATTTGAAGCAGGCATAGTTTATTTTTTATTTTGCCTAAGTACTAAATTTTTTAAGCTAAATCCGCTTGAATTTGCCTTTAGTATAATTCCTTATAATTAAAGAGAATAACCGTGGAATAGGACAGAATTACACAGAACAAGAAAAAGAAAGCTTATTAGAAATTATAATAGACTTAAACAGGTGTTTTCCACTCCCAGGCTAAGCATGAAGTAAAATTTCGAGTTTAGAAAAGCCTGAAAATTTGGTTTGGTCGCGTAACGCGAAGCGCGGAGCGGCCAAACCAAATTTTCAGGCTTTTCTAAACTCGAAATTTTACTTCATGCGTCACGCGTATAAGACACTGATTTAAAGTGAAGTTCACTTGTTCACAATATTTCAGAGTTTTCAGTGTTTAATACGCGTGGCGCATGAAGTAAAATTTCGAGTTTAGAAAAGCCTGAAAATTTGGTTTGGTCGCGTAGCGCAAAGCGCTACGCGACCAAACCAAATTTTCAGGCTTTTCTAAACTCGAAATTTTACTTCATGCTTAGTCTGGGAGTGGAAAACACTCGTTTAAAACTTTAAATAGAACTAATTTTAAAAAAGCGTATGTAAAGTATAAAAATCCTTGGTTGTGTCTGATTTCAAAAACTCTAGGTCTTCGACTCCTTAGAATATCTTGTGGTTCGAATTAATCACTGCCAGGGAAGATACTATGAACTTAAATCTGACACAGGTCATATGGTAGACATGATAACTGTAATGAAATTAACAAATACAAGTACTAGAATCTAGAGTAATTATAATAACATAATACACTTTTGACTTTTAACTGTCAAATTATTTAGAGCCTGGGTCTCCAAACTATCTTCTTCGCGGGCCACAAATACAATTCTACATAATAAAGTCGGCCAAGATCCGATTAATTTTATAAAATTATGAAAAATTTAAGGAACAATTGTTCCAATATTTCAAAATATGACATTTACAAAAAAAATTACAAACAATCGCGGGCCGGATTCATGCAAGTCGCGGGTCGGATTTGGCCCGCGGGCCGTAGTTTGGAGACCACTGATTTAGAGAATACAATTTACTTGGTAGAAAAACAAACAAATAATTTACTGAAGAGATTTATTAGCAAAATAAAGTTATTTAGTGTTTATAATACCGAAATCTTTGGAATAAATTAATTTATTCCTAAAGTAAATTTTATTTAGGGAATAAAACGTTTTATAATATCGGGCATAAATAAAAAAAACATATTTATAAAATATCACATTTGAATTTTTATATTCAATTTATTAATATATTTATAAAACTAAAACAAATTTTTAAGAAATAAAAAAAACATATTTATAAAATATCACATTTTAATTACTATATTTAATTTATTAAAATATTTACACATTCGCGAGCGAGACTCCGTAGAGGTCAGACGCGCGAGCGATTTTCAAGCACCAAGTGATTAATTCGTACACTCTTTGTTTAAACAAACATCTACTACCCTTCTGGGTGTTGCTTAGAAGGGATGGAGGACGATGTAGAGGAAAGCACGGATATGGATACTACCCCATTTGTTGAGGTTACAACGAAGAGACGTGGCCAGCCAGCTAAATACCCCACAGCAAAACGAGCAAATTTATCAGGTAACATACCAAAAACAACTAACGAAACCCTACACAACATGCTCAACAAAATTACATCACAACATGATATTTTACAACAACAAATACAAACCACACGAACGCTATCTCAACAACCAACACACAGTAGAAACATCGACACACAGCCTTCTCCTCAGACACAGCCCATACAAAAACAATCACAAAAAACAGTAGTATCCAGCAACGTCTCCCATTTCACACAGCCACAAATATCTGAGCCACAAAAACAGCAACAAAACGCCAGTAACACTTCACAACAAAGTTACAAACGACATCTCGAGAATTGAAATGGCCCAAATATGGTACAATCATAGTTATGACCCCAACACGCTAATAATTAAAACACAGTATGGGTTTTTATTAAAAAGTAACAAAGATAAGGGGATAACAGAAAGTCAACTAAAAAATCTGCAAGCGGAGAAAATAATCCACTTGTTCCGCGAGTGCCAGCCGTGGCGTACGCGCGACACCGCAGCCCCTTCTTCTTCCTCGACTCAGCGCGCAACGCCTGCGCCCACATACTGCTGCATTATTAAAGGAGTGAAGCAGGAAATTTATGATCAAACCATCGCCGCGCATTTATAAGCGTTAGGAATAACACATAGATTTTGCCGTAGAATTATTGCCAAAAAGGATAACTACAAAACTCGCATGATAAGAGTTATAACAGGATCCTTAGAAACCTACACAAAACTACTACAAAATCAATTTCACTTTATGTGTAAAACATACAGCGTCGAAGAAAGTCGACCACCGAATCCAATCCCCATCCCCTGCAACCGCTGTAACAAATTCGATCATGTTACTGCAAACTGCATCGAAACAATGACATGCGCCAAGTGTGGTGAAGCCCACCCCAAAACTACATGCAGCACCACCCTTCCACCAAAATGTAAGTCTTGCGGAGATACGGATCACGGAGCGTGGTCAACTAGATGCCCCAACAGACCTCTTAAGCCAATCCAGGGAATTCCGAACGTGAAGATTGTCAACCAAAACAAAAAATCTTTAGAAATAGACAAGGACCTGACAAAAAAATCTCGAATTCATACCCCCATCACTATTCACGACTTCATCATTGACGTTTACACGACGAAAATCAATTCACCCTCCACAACTAACAGAGAGGAACTCATCAAAAAAATCAGAGCACGATTTATTGATTCATTTCATGTCGACACACATATATAAATTTCTCGGGAAACAGGATGTTTATTGTGATGTTTGACTTAAAAGCACCCGATGTCATCCCCCCTGTTTTTCCGACCGTGGGTATACATACTGGCTTCACGCAAATAACTAACAATGGCTAGTGTTAACTTTATGTATACTATCATAAACTCTTTACCCAAAAAGTCTCACCTTGCCTCTCACTTCCTTAGAAATAACCCAATCCACGTGAACGTGTTTGTCGAAACCAAATCCAACAACCCATTCCCTCTTAAGGATTATTCCTACATACAAGTTCCCTCGTCTGCTCAAATACAAAATCAAAGAGGAGGCTCAGTGGTGGCGGTGAGGCCTGGAATAAAGTTAGGCAAAGCAAACCCTCCAAAAATAAACCACCCTATGAACGAGTGTCTGCATTGCACCATTGAGTTTTCATCTTTTACCCTACATATCTTCCTTGCCTATATACACCATTCCTCCTCTATTGAGGATACTATACTTACGAAAGCCTCCCTTTATGATCATGCCATCGTTATCGGGGACTTTAATATCAATAAAGCCAAGACCAGGCAGCTCTCCTCCTTTATTTCTAATTCCAACTTTTTCCGTATACATACATATCCTACATTTATAATGTCCCACAATCAATCCTCTACCCCCGATATCCTATTATGTACCAGCAATATACGACACCTAATCCAAGACCTCCAACTTATACCTGACTTAGGTTCAGATCACCTATCTGTTAAATTTTCAATGTCAACAAATCCTCCCATCTCTTCTCCCCCAAGAACTATTTATAGACATAAGGACTGTATACTTTAATAGAGCGTTGTAACAAATCAAATTAAATAAGATTTTAAATATTTCATTGTATAATTCAATATCCGGAGGTGTATTTGCACGGGAAGTAGTTGTTTCAATGAATATTTATCGTCTTAAATTGTCTTATTAATTAAGACACTGTTTGCATTTTCACGAATAGTTTTTTCGTAATTTTATATATAAGGACTGTAATTTAGACAAGGTGACAGAGGACATGACTCAATTTATAGAATACCATCCAATTATTACCCCAACATCCATATCCTTATTCCTGAATACATTAATAGAGTCTATAAGACAAAACACACCCACTTACACCAAAACACCCTATAAATACCCTCTCCCTAAATATATTTTAAGACTTATTAAATACAAGCGACAACTCTACAGAGACATTCAACTGACGGATGACATTAACCGAAAACGTGACTTTAACCGACTAAACAAAGACATACACCGAGTGATTGCAGAATACAAACAAGACTTATGGATAAAGACATGCAATAACATTAACGAACAGCACGGTAAAAAGTTTTGGAACGAAATCAAAAAACTCAGCAAATACCGCAAGACAGATTCACTACAGTATATTCAAGACCTGACAACGAACACGACGATAACAGACGACCAAGTAATTGCAGACACTTTTGCTAAATACTACGAAAAGACATATACTATGACAGACAATGACACGTATAACAAGACTTTCCTTAAAACAATTAATGACTGGTACAGTACGTTTAAAAGAATTCCCATCCCCCATTCCTCCCATAATGAAATTAAGGATGAAGAATATTATGAGCTGCTACACAAAGGCAAGAATACCTCTCCCGGATACGATGGCATCCCTAGATGTATCCTGAAGTCCCTTCCTGAAAACATCTCTGAACATATCATCCTTTTATTTAATCACATATTTATTTCCCAAACCTTACCAACGGAGTGGAAGAGAGGGATTATCACTTGCATCCATAAATCTGGCAACGATTCAGCCTTAGTTTCAAGCTATCGCCCAATCACTCTTCTTCCAGTCCTTGGTAAGTTATTTGAATCCATTATCCAGAAAAAAACTATCATCCCTCATCCTCGACCGCATCCCTATGTATCAATTTGGTTTCATAGAACACCACTCAACCTCACTTCCATTATCAATCCTCACATCGAATTGCCAAACAACACACCTCGAAAACCAGAAGTCAGCCATCGCATTTCTAGACATTCAGAAAGCATACGATTTAGTATAGCATCGAGGTCTGTTGTTTAAGTGCAATTCGTTAGGAATCCCTTCTTAGTTAATTCATATCCTTGACAGTTTCCTGAATAACTGATCCCTAACAATCCGAATCCGAAACTCCTATTCTCAATCATTCACTCCCCAGCAAGGCCTCCCCCAAGGTTCACCACTCTCCCCGATATTATACAATATATTTGTCCACGACCTATACAACCCTGACCCATTATATATTAATCTCTCCGCGTACCCCCTCCTATATGCAGACGACACCGCTCTGATAGCTCACACTTCCACATTACCTAAAGCCTTAAGCACCCTACAAGAGCTAATAGATTCCCTACAGACCTGGTTTGCGAAATGGAGAATATCCATAAATCCAAATAAAACGCAACTCCTTATTCCCTTCCACCGGCCTTCAACTTCTCCATTCCATATCCTAGTAAATAACCAACGCATCTCACCATCTCCCCATTGTAAATACTTAGGTATAACATTCGACCCCAAACTTACCTTTTCAACATATACCCAACACCTAAAAGCCAGCGTAAAGAGCAGGGCTCGTCATTTCAGAGCTCTGACTTATAAAAATGAGGGAATTTCCACAAAAACCGCTGTGCAAATATACAGTATGATATGCCGTCCCCTGCTCGAATATGCGGCTATCCTGTACCACACTCCCCGTCCCTCTATCCTAAATAACCTTCAAGTTGCAGAGCGCTCTGCTCTGCGAGTCCTAACCAAAATCCGACACCCTAACAATCCCTTACATAATCCTCCAAACGCACTCCTCTATGACATTTGCAACATTCCTCCTATTAGCCAACGCCTTGAAATTCTATCCTTAAAATTTGCCACTAATCCTAACATTCCCAATATTATTCAACACCTCTGTATTTCCCGCAACCCCAACATCGAACCAAAATATAAATTCCCAGTAACGACAATTCACCAATTTATCTCATCTAATCACCCGGACTTGGACAACGACGTTAGTGATCATGACTTTTATAAAACCGACATGTACTTGACAAAGACAGGCTGAAAGACCCCTGGTCGATAGCCTATTTATGAGTTTTGTGTAATATTTTATTATGTATTGTGTTATGTTCAACATTCATAAATAAAGATATATGTATATATAAAATATTTATAAAACTAAAACAAATTTTTACTTTTATATTAAATTTATTAATATATTTATAAAATGTTGTACATGCCAAATTTTTCATTTTGTCTGTTTAAAAAAATACTGCGCGTTAATTTTTATTTATTCCGTCTTTTCTGGGTGCGGTGTGTGTCCTTTAAGACCATTTTGAGCGTAATAAAGTACCTGGAAAGTTTGCACGTTTACATATTAAAGTTGTCTGGGGGTAATTAAAATATACGTCCCGGGATTAAGTAATTTATTTTCCCTTTTATAATCTTCGCTTTAATACACCTTCCATAAATATTATATCATTACGCGCGCATACAAAACTCAAAACACAAATTATTTTCACATACAATTTTACAATACATAAAAAAATAACTTTAAAATACTTGTGTAGCGAGGGTTTGTACTCCTTGATTAAGTAAATATTATGATTCTACTTCATGCTTAAACTAAGAGTGGAAAACACTCGTTTGAAATTGCAACGCTTTTATAGAAAAATATATTAAATTTCTACTAAAAATATTAGTTTTGACTTAAAGTAGATTAAACTATAATCAAATTTTGAACAAATTAATACCACAAACAAGCTAACTATTAAATTATTAGACATGTTTACTAGTACAAGCGCGGCTATATTATTATTAATAATTTTAGTTTGATTGAAAATGTGAAGAGTAATGTGATTAGTGCAGAGAGTGCTGAGAGAGAGAGAGAGAGAGAGACCATTTGCGAACGCCATTAATATTAAATGGGGCAGTGGTAAGAGCAATTTTATCAAATGCTTGGCTAATTGGAATCGATTTCAGTGCACGTAAGCCCCTGTGGTGTGACTGACAATCGACTCTCGACTCGACCAAATAGCCATAATTGTCACTGTTAATTCGAAATAGAAACCACAAACCAAAATAATAATTTTATTAAAAGTCAATTAACACATTAAAATTATAGATAAATAGATTTCATCTCTTTGTTAGAAATCATTTTAAAATTATCTAAATTAAGTGAAAGATGAATAAAATGTCCACTATTTGGTTGTAGAATATTATAAAAATATAATTTAAATAGATTACAATTTTCTACGAATTCTAAACAACCATTATTTTTATTAACATTCTGTAAATTTAACGTATTACTTATGAGCACGTTTTATTTACACGGTGGAAAAATCTGAAACCATAATTACAGAAATTGTTTTTTTATGAATCATATTATTTTAAGGGATGCAATTTTTAGTCACATAATTTTTCTACTCCAATCATTTTGCATATCAAAACATCACCTGGAATTTAAATTTCCGTATCCACTTTAAATTGTAAATTTCTTGTGTGTGTGTGTATGTGTGTATGGGAATTGCGAATAAAATTTTCGAATGCTATTTTATCGGAGCGAAGTTTGCGTTATACCATATGATAATTCCACCATTTGCATTCTTTTCACAACATCTGAAGATCAATGACGCGTATAAGACGTTAATTCAAGCAAGACTTTACATGCACTTTTGCTGACTGAATAAAAACTGTATAAGCATTAAAATATAGTAGGTAGATATACACAAATAAAAAATATTAAATAATTATGAAATCACATTTTGTAACTCTTGACTTGAAATTACTTCAAAAGTTACAAAATGTAAATTCTCAATTAATATTATTATATGCCTAAATAAAGATCGCAACTCCAATCGAAATGCATTATTCAATCATAATTTTTGCGCCACAGTTTTTGGTGAATTAAATTAACATTTGAATAACAGTAAATTGATGTTTTTCTAATCTTTTAAAAATTTAATAATAATAATTTAGAATAATAATAATTTAATTTATTAGTGTTTATCACATACATGTGTTACACGGGTCAAATTATACTATAACAATGAAAAGCTTAAAACTACAAATATTAACAATAATAAAGGACTTACACCGACACAGCAGGAATAATAAAATAAAATATTTTGTTCTTAAATTACAAGGAATGTTGTTATCACAGTCATTTATAAAATAAAATTAATATAAATACCTACAGAAACAAATAAAAGTCACAGTGAAATAAATAAATAATCACGATAACAAATTACATTACAAATAAACACGAAAAGTTAAAAAAATTCACTAATCTGGTTATATAAATAAAATATGTTAGGTTAAAATCGATAAAAAAATAAATAAGAATTAGTAATTAGAATTAAAATTTAAAATTTTCCAAATATTCTTCCCAACTGTAAAATGCATTTTTAATTGAATAATTTTTAATGATTGCTTTAAATTTATTTATTGGCTGATCTCTAATGTGAACGGGAAGTGAGTTGTAAAACCTTATGCAGTGGTATTTTATGCCTGTTTTCGATTTACTTAACCGAAGTTGATGATGATGTATCTGGTCTACTTGCCGCGTGTAGTACTTATTTATATCACCGCGAGTCTGAAATTGGCGGGGGTGTTTTTTCACATACAGTAAACATTCATAGATGTATAACGATTGAAACGTTAAAATACGCATGTCTATGAATGCTTGGCGACAGTCGTCAGAATAATTAATATTAGACATAATTCTTACTGCTTTTCGCTGTAAGCCAAAAATTCTGTGTCTTATCGGAGAATGACTCCAGACTATCAATCCATACAACATGTGGCTTTGTAAGAGAGAAAAGTAAGCCACACGAAGAACATTTTGAGATACTTGCTTCACTAAAGAGCGCAATGCAAATATGCCAAAACAAAGTTTTTGATTTCTAGGAAAAAAAAAAAAATACATAAAATATTGTTAAATAAAATCACAGGTATTTTTTTCTGATTTAATAATTTCTTATTAAAGGAAGAAATGAACGAAATACCCGGCGCATTCACCAACATTTCGAGTCATAGAGCTCTTCTAAATATAAACGGTAAATGCATGAAAATAGCTTAATTTTTAAACAAAAATCAATTTTATTTAAATTAAATTCAAGTCCAAGTTGTCAGTGATGTTTGGTTAAAATTAGAAATGTTGTTAAATGAAAGAAATATTTTTTTCAAATTACGAAAAACAAAGGATTTTAAGAGAACTATTTAAAACTCCATTAAGCATGTGTCAATGTTGCTAGATTAGAAGTTTTTCTTACGCCTGAAAATTTGGTTTGGTCAGGCTTTTCTAAACTCGAAATTTTACTTCATGCTTAATCTGGAAGTGGAAAACACTCGTGTAAAGCATCAAATTGAAATGTTTAAAACAGTCTATTGCTTCAATGGATCTATAATTTAGTGTAAGTTTAAGTTATCGCTACAATACTTTTTTTATTGTTTTTATTTAGTATTTATTTATATTTGTAGTTACATTTTTGTCTTGAAATATTATTTGATAAACAAATCAGTGATTTTAATTATATTATCTATAATTAATAGCAAACAATTCATTAAAACGCTTGGTTTGTTTCACTGAATTAATAATTTTAATTTTATCAGTGAAAAAAACTATGCGTTTAAATTAATTTTCTATTATTAATAGAAAAATGTTTGACCGCAAACAAAGTGACAAATTAATTTATTGCATATTTTTTATTTTAAGTAGTTTTAATACCAATAATAATAAATATCACAGAAGGGTAATTTCGCGAGTTAAGTGAGAAATTAATTTATCATATGTTTTCTGTTTTAATCAATTTCAATAATAATAATAATATTAAAAAATATCACAGAGAGATACTTTTAGTTTTAAGGGGAGCAGTTGAATAATCATTAAAATAAACCAAATGCGTGAAACACTTTCTTCACAATAATTTTTATTTTGGTAGATTACTAAAATCTTGGACACAAATTAAGTTACAAGACATTTTTGAATTAAAAGATTACACCTTTAAATAAATTGCAGTTCTAAAAGAGTTTACAAAATGTTTTTCATTCGATGGAAATCAGTTATATTTCATAATTTTTACAACTTTTCCTCTTGAATACATTAAAATAAAAACATGCATGTTTTTAGTTCTAATTCATTCACGTATTGCAGGACATAGAAAGTGGGATTAAAATACATGGGATTAGGGTTGTATAGATCAATACAGAAAATGTTGTATAGGAGTGGGGAGAGGGGTGATCCTTGCAGAACACCTTGTTCAGGAGTGAAGGTTTGGGATGTGGTATTTTGGATTTTTACTTTTAGTGATCTATTTATTAGAAAGGAATTTACGATAAGAATTAGGTGTTTAGGTATGTTAAGGGAGTGACATTTATACAGTAGACCTCGGTGCCATACCGAGTCAAAAGCCTTTTGGATATCTAGAAAGACAGCGGCGGATGAACGTCCTTCGAGGTGTGCAGTTTGTATGTTGGAAGTTAGGATAGAAAGTGGGAGAGTGGTGGATCTGTGGGGAAGAAATCCGAATTGGTAGTTTGGGATAAGATGTGATATATGGGACATTATTTTTTCTTTGAGAAGGGATTCATAGAGTTGGCCAATGACGGTAAGAAGGGTAATTGGTCGGTAGCTAGATACGAGGGATGGGTTTTGTTCTCTTTTGGGAATGCAAATAATTGCACCAGTTTTCCAGTCAGGAGGAACGTATTAGGAATGGTAGCAAAAGTTCAGGATTTTAAGGATATGTTGGTGAATTTCAAATGGGAGAGATTTTAGAATATTTCATCGTATATGGTCGTGTCCTGGAGCAGTGTTATTTCCGGCATGTAATACTTGAAAATAATTGTCTTGTCATTTCGTCAGTAGCGGTAAGTGGGGTGTTTGAATTGAAAAAGTCTTTGTACCAGTCGTCGACGTGATTAAAGAAGTTATTGTCAAATGAAGTGTCTGTTGTGTGTTTGTAAATGTCTTTAAAATATTGTGCAAATTTGTCCGCTATTTCCTGTTTATCAGTTATTGTCTCCTTGGTCGTTGGGTCAGTAATTTGTGTTATTGTGTTTATATTTCTGTATTTACTAAGCTTCTTTATTTCTGTCCAGTATGTTTTGCCTTTGCTGTTGTTTATTTTCTGACCGGCTGTCAACCAGGTGTCCGTCTTGTACTGTTTTATTAACTGTTTAATGTTTTTGTTTAGTTTGTTAAATAATGTTCGAAGGTCTGTAGTGTCTGTCTGTCGAATGTCTATGTATATTTCTTTTGTCTTTTGTATTTTATTAATTACAGTATATAGTTAGGATTGTTTTTTAATCTTGGGTGTGTTGCTGCTGATAGATTGGGATAGCGTGTAATTAAATTGTGTAATAATTTTGGAGTCGATAGTGGGGTGGTTGGATATGAAATGAGTGATGTCTTGGGCGATATTATTAATTATGCAATTTTTATGGTCAAGGATAAATTCAGGGCTAGGAGAGGGTAAATTTTGTGTGATAACTAGTTGGAATTGAATGGATAGGTGGTAGGAGTAAAGATCAGGGATTAATGTAACTGAATGTATTTATTAGATGTTTTAGGTTTTGAGTGCACAGCAAAACATCAGGTGTAAAGGATTGCTTATCATTTATTATGAAGGTAGGTGGTGTGTGGATGCGGATAAACTGGGAATTTGCAATGAAATTGGTGAGGTGGAATTGAATGAATAGGTGGTTGGAGTAAAGATCAGGGATTAATGTAACTGAATGTATTTATTAGATGTTTTAGGTTTTGAGTGCACAGCAAAACATCAGGTGTAAAGGATTGCTTATCATTTATTATGAAGGTAGGTGGTGTGTGGATGCGGATAAACTGGGAATTCGCAATGAAATTGGTGAGGTGCCGGGATTTCGTTTTGTTTATGTTCATGTCTCCGATGACGATGACATTGTCGTAAAGCGAAGCTTTTGTAAATATAGTATCATCAATTGGGGAATATGGGTGAATATAAACTAGGAATAAGTGAATTGTAAAGGAGGATAAATTCAGGGTTGCGTGTATGCATTCGTTGAGACGATCGTTGATTTTGGGTGAGTTAGCTTTTCCAAGTTTTAGGGAGGGATGTGCAGCAATTATAGATCCGCCTACGTACTTGTGATTCTGCATAGTGGACAGAATTTGCAGGGATTAAAAATTGTTGAAAGAAAAGGGGGTGATTGTTTTGGATTCGACTAAAAGATTAACATGAATAGGATTGTTTGATGGGTAATTGTAGAGGGCGTGGGATTTGTTTTTAATGGAATTTATGTTTGTATATAAAATACCTATACTTGTATTAAATTGTAAATTACTGCTTGAGCTGTTTTGACGCCTTGGATAGGGACTGTGGGAGAGATACTATTGGGATCATCCATGTCAAACATGACGACAAACATTCTGTTCCCTGAAAAGGATAGGTGGGTATCTATCTGGAATGAATGAATGAAGCGCTCGCGTAGTTTTTTAACAAGGGCCTGTCTGTCGGTGTTATCGGGGTTGTTTATTTCTGTAATGAATGTATCAAGGATATGGTCATGAAGGGTAATGGGTTGGTGGATGCGTGAATGGTGTTTAATGCTGTTGTCTATTTATGCAGATTTCTTGTTGGTAAGATAGATTTTAATATTTGGAATTCCTTGAATTGGTTGTGTAGGGCGGTTTGGACATTTTGTTGACCAGGCGCCATGATCTTCTTTTCCGCAGGAATTGCACTTGATGGGTAGGTCTGTTGTGCATGTTGAGGTGTGATGCTCTCCTGAGCATTTAGAGCAGATTATTTTTTCCCTACAGTCTTTAAAAGTATGATCAAATTTTCGCATTTTTTGCAAGGTGCGGGTAATGGTTGCGGCGGCATACTTTCTTCAATTGTGTATACTTTGCACATAATTTGAAATGCTCTTTCAAAAGTCTTGTGTAAGATTCATGTGAAGCAGTGATAACCCTAAATAGGTAGGTGGTTTGGTTTGTCGCTTTTGAAATTATACGGTGACAGAAGCGGTGTTGATAGCCCATAGAATTGAGATGTGAGCTGATGATGGCGTCTTCAATTTCGCGCTCCACTCCCCGTATCACGCAACAATAGGAGGGGGCAACAGTGCTTGTGCGTCTGTGCGGCGTGAGTTTCGCGGACTCGTTGTACACCCGGACGATGCCTTTGCTTTCCAGCACAAGGAGGTTATGTACGCACGTGGCCTTGTCTTTGTTGGATTTTATTACAAAACCCTTTTGCGTTTTTATAATGAGAACATCTTGGTCGTTGTTGCTAGCGAACCATATTTGGACTATTTGTAATCTAGTGTATTCGGTGTTAGTGGTTACATGAAATGAGCATTTGTACTCGGGATTTGCGGTATTTGTGTTTCTCGTCGGTTGTTGTGTTATGTGTGTGTTTGAATTTTGTGTAAATGATGATGGTTGCGTCATATGTTGTGGAAGCTGTTGTGATACTGGGGTGGCTATTGATGCGTTGTTTGAGTTTGTAGTAGTGGGGTTTTGGCTATGTGGTTGTGTGATGTGTTGGTTACTTTGTTGCTTAATTATTTCTCTTTGTTGCGTATTTATTTGTTGTAACACTGATTGTAGGGTTTTGTTAGTAGTTTTAGGGTTACCTGCAGCTCCTTTTTTTGCGGGTTTTCCAACGCAGAATTTTGCAGGGCGGCCACGTTTTTTGCGTACAACATCTTCAAAGTTGTCCTCATCGTTGGCATCCATATTTTTGTAGTCACTAATCGTGGATTCACTTATATTTGTTTTTAATTCAATGGCACTATGTACGTCCGGCTGTGACGTAGTCTGGCTCAAGAATGTGAAAGCTACATTTATTAGAAATTGTTCTCTTGTTGTTTCATAAAAACATCACGATTCGGAAAAAAGTTGTGACTCATTTTTCACTGATTAAATTTTATTAATATTTGAATAAAACAATATTATCCAACTTTGACTTAAAATATAAGTTCCGATTTGAGTTTGCAGCAATAGAGTTTTATATATCGTAAAAGCCATATTGTTCAGGAATTGTTCTCTCATTGTTTTATAATAATATTACGATTCTGAAAAAAGTTGTGATTCATTTTTCTCTAATTAAATCTAATAAATTAAAGTTTTCAACAATCCAACTTTACATTTTATAAAAGCTGTCTTTTTTAGGAATTGTTCTCTTGTTTCATGAAAATATCACGATTCTGAAAAAAGTTTTGACTAATTTTTCACTGATCAAATTTTATTAACATTTAAATAAAACAATATTATCCAGCTTTGACTTAAAATCTAAGTTCGATTAAAGTTTGCAACAGCTGAGTTTTGCATTTCATAAAAGCCGCATTTTTCAGAAAATGTTTTTTGTTGTTTCATGAAAATATCACGATTCTGAAAAAAGTTGTGACTCATTTTACACTGATTAAATTTAATAACAATTTAAATGAAACAATATAATCCAACTTTGACTTATAATAAAAGTCCCGATTTAAGTTTGCAACAATCAAGCTTTACATTTCATAAAAGCCACATTTTTTATAAATTGTTATCTTGTTGTTTTATGAAAATATCACGATTATGTAAAAAGCTGTGAATCATTATTCACTGATTAAATTTTACGAATATGTAAATGTACCAATATTATTTAACTTTCACTTAAAATCCAAGTTCTAATTTAAGTTTGCAACAATCCAACTTTACATTTCATAAAAGCCATTTTTTTTTAAATTATTCTCTTTTTGTTTTATAAAAATATTACGATTCTGAAAAAAAATTGTGACTAATTTTTCACTGATTATATTTTATGAACATTTAAATAAAACAATATTATCCAACATTGACTTAAAATTCAAGTTCCGATTCAAGTTTGCAACAATCGAGTTTTGAATTTCATAAAAGCCGCATTTTTCAGAAATTGTTCTCGTGTTGTTTCATGAATATATCACGATTCTGAAAAAAGTTGTGACTCACTTTTCACTGATTAAATTTAATAAATATTTAAATAAAACAATATTATCCAACTTTGACTTAGAATCCAAGTTTGCAACAATCCAAATTTACATTTCGTAAAAGCCATATTTTTTTAGAAATTATTCTCTAGTTGTTTCATGAAAATATCACGATTCTGAAAAAAGTTGTTATCCATATTTCACTGATGAAATTATGTTAATATTTAAATAAAACAATATAATCCAACTTTGACTTAAAATCCCAGTTCCGATTTGAATTTGCAACAATCCAACTTTACATTTCATAAAAGCCATATTTTTTAGAAATTGTGAAATCGTGAAAATATCACAATTCTGAAAAAAGTTTATTTATTAACTGATTGAATTTTAATAATATTCACTGATTAACAATCAACCAATATTATCCAACTTTGATTTAAAATACAAGTTCAGATTTGAGTGACTTTAAAAGAAGAACATTTTTTTTTAACATTCTTCCATTAAGTATTCTCAATTTTAGTTACTTTTAAGAATTTCGTAATTCCTCTTATACAATATAGTTTAAAGAGGAAGATAAAAAATTGAGAAGTTTAATAAAATTCGAAAAAATTATACAAAATCCCTCACAAAGTGTAACAATCCACTTTGTGCGGGATTTTGTATAATTTTTTCGAATTTTATTAAACTTCTCCATTATTTATCTTCGTCTTTTTTCATAATTTTGATAAAACTATTAGTATTATTATAATATTTATTTGTTATACATCTATTTGTATTGATAAAATTTTAATTAAAATTTCAATCACGTATTTCTGTGAAATTTAATAATTTCTGCTTTACGAGTATACACACAAACACACGTTCATAATTTTCAGTGCTTTCCGTTTTATTACCTCGCGAAATAAATTCACTTAACACGTGTCAAATTAAAATTACCCTTACGCCGTGCAAACTTTACACACGCTAGAATTTAATTTCAATTTAAATTCTGATGCCTTATTCTAATTAATTACCATAATGAACATAGAAATAAAACAGAAATTAATAACAATTTTGAAATCATGTGAGATAGATCACTAGCAGAACTTAATAAGCCAGAGTATATTAGAAATTTTTCTTTTAAATATAGATATGCTTACATTTTTTCAAAATGAGTTCAGTTTGAAGTTTATGGAAAATCGACTTTTTTATGATTTACAGGAAGTTTTTCTTTAAAGTATACATTTCCTAAATATATGCAGTAAAATGTAAAATATATGTTATTACTTTTTCTAAGTCTAATTTAAAGCTATAAGCGAGTGTTTTCCACTCCCAGGTTAAGCATGAAGTAAAATTTCGAGTTTAGAAAAGCCTGAAAATTTGGTTTGGTCGCGTAGCGCGTAGCGCTACGCGACCAAACCAAATTTTCAGGCTTTTCTAAACTCGAAATTTTACTTCATGCGCCACGCGTATAAAACACTGAAGTATTGTGAAGTTAGAAATACACTTAAAAATACATTTTTAAAATGAGTTATAATAAAAATATTTAAATAAGAAAATATTTATTTATGTCTTCACACATTCTCAAGTCAGGTAAAATAATATAACGTATGAAATTAACACTGAAATTTTCTAAACTAGTGAATTTTACTGGAAATCAGTGTCTTATACGCCTGGCGCATGAAGTAAAATTTCGAGTTTAGAAAAGCCTGAAAATTTGGTTTGGTCTCGTAGCGCTACGCGCTACGAGACCAAACCAAATTTTCAGGCTTTTCTAAACTCGAAATTTTACTTCATGCTTAACCTGGGAGTGGAAAACACTTGCTTAAAGCTTCAAATTAAACTTAAAAAAAATAATAACGAATATCTTACAATTTACTGCATATATTTAGGCCAAACCAAATTTTAAGGCTTCTCTAAACTCGAAATTTTACTTCATGCTTAACCTGGGAGTGGAAAACACTTGCTTAAAGATTCAAATTAAACTTAAAAAAGAAATAACGAATATCTTACAATTTACTGCATATATTTAGGCCAAACCAAATTTTAAGGCTTTTCTAAACTCGAAATTTTACTTCATGTTTATCCTGGGAGTGGTAAACACTTGTTTAAAGCTTTAAATTAAACTTACAAATAATGGTAATCAATATCTTACAATCAACTGCATATATTTGGGATATGTATACTTAAAAGCAAAACTCCCTGTATATCATAAAAATGTCGATTTTCCATAAAAATGGTGTCTCATTATCAAATATTTATTGCAACAGGCACTTCAATCTAACTTTATATAAAGCCAGAGTATGAAATATCTAACATTTGGTGGTAAAAACTTTTCTAAGAAAATATTTATTTATTTCTTCACACATTCTCAAGTCAGGTCAAATAATATAACGTATGAAATTAACACTGAAATTTTGCAAACTAGTGAATTTTACTGGAAATCAGTGTCTTATACGCCTGGCGCATGAAGTAAAATTTCGAGTTTAGAAAAGCCTGAAAATTTGGTTTGGTCTCGTAGCGCTACGCGCTACGAGACCAAACCAAATTTTCAGGCTTTTCTAAACTCGAAATTTTACTTCATGCTTAACCTGGGAGTGGAAAACACTTGCTTAAAGCTTCAAATTAAACTTAAAAAAAATAATAACGAATATCTTACAATTTACTGCTATATTTAGGCCAAACCAAATTTTAAGGCTTTTCTAAACTCGAAATTTTACTTCATGTTTATCCTGGGAGTGGAAAACACTTGTTTAAAGCTTTAAATTAAACTTACAAATAATGGTAATCAATATCTTACAATTAACTGAATATATTTGGGATATGTATCTTTAAAAGCAAAACTCCCTGTATATCATAAAAATGTCGATTTTCCATAAAAATGGTGTCTCATTTTCAAATATTTATTGCAACAGGCACTTTAATTTAACTTTATATAAAGCCAGAGTATGAAATATCTAACATTTGGTTGTAAAAACTTTTCGAAATAATTGTTGCCAGTAAATACTCAATTATGTATAACAATCAAATTGAAACAGACATTAACAATACAACAATAATCATGTATCTCTTTTTTTCTCCTTATTGCCAGTAAATACACAATTTTGTATAACAATCAAATTGAAACAGACATTAACAAGACAAAAATAATCATGTATCTCTTTTTTCTCTCCCTATTTTTTTTCTCGGTTTGAGTAAATTCTCTTGAGAGCCATCTGTCGCTCATTAAACGTCGGGCCTTTGGCTCTTTCACGAATCCCCGCCATTTGTAACATTGATAAATCTTTAAATCCGCAAATAACGTACTTTCAACTTAGCCCATTGGCAGGGCCTAATATCTCACGTTTATTTATTTACCCAAGATAAACACATTCCACCCAAAAAAAAGTAAAAGAGAAAAAAATTCGCACTTTACTCGTGTAAAAGTGTTAAAGTTTTTTTTAAATGGAAACCATAGTTGATGTCATCATTAGAAAAATAAATAATTGTTTAGTGTAAATTATTAATATTATTAATTAATAATTGTGTTGAATCGGGTTTGATGTATGATAACTACTAACTAGATTATCGTAGAAAGCATGTCCATTTAAGGGCCTCCAGTTTGTAAATTAATAAATTGTTTCCCCCTAGGCGGTGGTTTCAAATCCCCGATGCGTTCTGTTTTATTAATTACATAAAAGGAAATTCCGCATTGTTTGTGTGTTGCTCCAAAGTTAAACTAGTTTTACCCTATAAAGTTTGCATGATGCAATTTAACGTCGCGTCGATGGCCAAAAGGTTCGAGACCTTTTATAGAAGGTAGATGTGACAATAAAACTAAATATCTTTATTTTTTCTTATTTAATTGGAAATAGCAATTTCAGTTTTTTACATAATTATCAAAGAATAATACAAATGAATTCTTATAAACACAGTATATTATTCTTTAATTTCTTTAGTGTTTTGGTTCGTTCATAGGTAATACACGTTCCCTTAAAGTTGTATGATTTAAAACTTCCCCCTTTTTCTTTTCAAGCATGTAAAGTTACCTCCGCACGCTCACTTAGCATTTTAATAAAATGCAAATTGCAATTTATAAAATAGCGGGGGCGTTGCGATACAATAAATCCACTCGCTCTCTGAAAATATACTACGCTTATTAATTACGCTAGATGGCCGGTGAAATGCTAAACAGTTGGAATATTTTAATATTTATTATCTCAGCATGAACACGAAAGTAATGAAGTTCATATAATTATACACTGTAAATAAACTTCATGATAATTCTCTTGAGAAATTGTTCATTAGAAATAAACATTATTTCTATAGACCATAGGTTCTCAACGTAGGCGATGATAACGCCTCACTGTAGGCGTTTGAGACTTTCAAGGGGGCAGTAGAAAACCCCAAATAAAATTAGGGGGCGTATAATATTACACGTTTAAATATAATCGTGGCTGTTTCAAATTCGCAGCAGATAGCAAAGTAATAAAAATTGGGGGAGGGCAGGTGGTGGCCGAGCGGTAACGTCGCCGGACGGTATATCGCTCGGCGGGCCTTAGACCGGGTTCGATTCCCGTGCACGGGGAATTGTTATTATAATATAATGATAACTCGTCGTGTCCCTGGGTGTGACGTCCAAATAAATGTTTATATATTTAAAATTGAATATGTGTTCAGTATTCCGGCACCAGGTACCCACAGACGCGTTTCGGACTTCAAGGTCCTCTTCAGTGTGGTCCCGACCCAGTGCTGAGGAATACTGAACATTTCTGACTATTTCAAGCCAATATGTGAAAACTATTAATGATTTCGATAGCTAACGCCATCTAATGCTTCATAGTGGCATCGTCAGTGACACGAATGCACAACGTGCATATACAGGTCACTGTTTCGTCCACGAGCGAACAGAACTCTGTTTGTGAAACCAGAAAAAAAATATCAAAATTGAATTTGTGTTCAGTATTCCGGCACCAGGTACCCACAGACGCGTTTCGAACTTCAAGGTCCTCTTCAGTGTGGTCCCGACCCAGTGCTGAGGAATACTGAACATTTCTGACTATTTCAAGCCAATATGTGAAAACTATATATTTAAAAACTACAATGAGATATGGCTGTGGTGAGAACCTAGGCCAGGATCGTCGAATCCAAATTAAAAAAAAAAAAAAATGGGGGCTCTAGAAAAAGGAAAATATTCTCAAAGTGGATGGTGGGTAAATTATGGTTGAGAATCTATGCTATACAAGTACAAATATTTCATGTAATTTTATTTTCAATTGCGTCAAAGATTTCAATAGCTGCACTGTTTTTTCCTGTCGCGATTAAATGTTCTTTTATTTATTTTATTAATTTCGAATATAACTTAATTGCTGAGGCAGTTAATAGTTGAAAGTTCATTCTCACTTTGACTTTAGTTTAAATAAAACACTTATTACTTTCAAACACTTAATTGTACTCGCCTCTACTTAACTTATTTAACTTGTATCCTGACACCCCCCGCCCTTAATGTAATAGATATATAATAAGCTTTGTACATAATTTTAACCATTATTCTTCGCCTGAAGAAGCCACAATGTGGCGAAACAATTGTCGCGAGTACAATAAAGTGTTTGAAAGTAATTGGTGTTTAATTTAAACTAAAATCAAACTGAATTTCGAATATGTTTAATTTTGTCATTCATGTACGATTACATGTAAACATTGTGTGCAAACTGTGTAAATTTGAATATAAAATACGGGGCCCTTTAAAACCAACACCAGTTTTGCGAATGCGCACGCATTTTATTCCATACAGTTCCAACGTTTAATCATTCTCATGGATGATCTATTAAAGTTTGAATAATAATACAAAATCTCTGACATTTTTAATGAGGTCAAAGATTTACAAAAATCTTGAAACATTCATGATAGGCGTCTAGATTTTGAAATTTATCGAAAATCATAGGATTTCACGGAAACCATCGGAATTTTGAAAATTAGTCGAAATCTTAGAAATTTACGAAAAGCGTTTAGATTTTTCAAACTGCTAACGTTTTAAAATCTGACGAAAAACTCGAAAATTCATAAATAGCATCAACATTTAAAAAATGTACGAAATTCACGAATACCGTCAGAATTTTTAAAATAAATGAAAATCTTGAAATTTCTTGAAACGTGTCAAAGTTTTAAGAATTATTAAAAAATTTGGCAAAATTCGCAGAAAACTGGAAAATTGACAAATGGATCAACATTTTCAAAGTTAACGAAAATGTGAACAACTCAAGAATTTTGAATATTATAGGAACTAAAATCTTCTAAATTCACGGGCCCCATAATATATATAATAATACTTTATTTACGCTAACTGCATTTACAAGATAGATTAAAAGTAGATATATTTACACAATATAAAACAAATTACTATACTATAGATAAATAAATAATAAATAAGGTCATTCAATATGTCTTAGCTGGGCCTTGAACGTTGAAAAGGGAATCCCAACCACCACGAGTGACGAACCCGCGCTGTTAACGTTTCTGGCGATCCGCGTCATGGAACCATGCATGCCATAATTAGTCCTGTGGTGATTCACGTACAAGAAGTTCTTGCATCTCAACTCACGACTTGGTACATTAATATTGACTAAATTTAAAAGATGTTCCGAGTCAATTCGCCCATTCAGTAATTTGAATGTATTTTGAATGAATGTATTCGCTGAATACTCGGAGGAAGAGAATGGACCTTACCCATTCTCTTCCTCCGAGTATTCAGCGAAGGGAGGCCTACGTATGCACTGGATTGCTGGGGTGTAAGGTATATTCCCGAAGTACTGAGTTTAAATGCAAGAACTTTAGTAAATTTGTTTTGTACCGATTCTAATCTATCTATATGGGTTTTGTATACAGGTGACCATATAAGGCATATAATAAAATTAACCATATTTAATAAACGCTTAAATCAATCCAAACACAAGTCGTCAAAACTGATTAAATAAAAAGTTTCAAATAGTTCAATTTTCTCATTTCTTACATCAAAGTAAAGTTTATCAATTTCATTATAATTAATTCATGCATTTTTATTAGAATCTGGCTTTTTTTAACGAGTGTCAAAACAAATCGCACTGCTTTTATATTTGCTAAAATTTCTACCAACTTTTAGCTTCTGTAGTATTTAAGCTTTACCAATTTATTAAATTTTTTTGATGTACAATGAGTTTTATTTTAAACTGTGAACTTCACAGCTTACCGGTAATTTTACCCACGTATTAATATCGTTGTTCAATAACAAAGCAACTATGTTGGCAACTCTAAAATTATATATTGTAAATATAATAGACAACTTAAAATTTAAAAATAAAATAAAATCATGGCACTCTAGAGGTTTATTTATTTTAATGAACATACAATATTTCAAATATCATTAGACAATGTCAGATTTTTCATGTTCACATCTGTAGAGTTTATCTGTCTCACCAATTAAGGGGAATATAACAGTGGTCTGAAATTTAATGTTAGGTTTATTTAAAAACTAAAGGTCCTAGAAAGTTGAAATTTTGACAGCGTATATTAAGCCCAATTATCTAGTAAAATATCGAAGTACTTTTTTTTTTAACAATTTGCTTTCAGAGGTATGAAAAAAATAATGTTAAATTTTTCAAAATTAAAAAAAAAATTCCCATATCTTACTAGTTTATACTATAAGGAATATAATGTGAACATTTCATAAGGATGCGATAGCTCATGCCCGAGTCAGGTTAAAATAAAAATCTTGAAAAATAAGACCGTAAAATACCGCCGCCTTGCGGATCTTCTCTTAGTTGAACGCGTTGTACACTCATCTGCACAATTATTGGAGGGGCGAGGGGCGCATGCGGCCAGCGTTTATCTCTGGGCCGGTGAACGCTGTGCGGCTTCGCGTTTGTTTTCTTTTCTCATTTCAATCATAGTTAACAAAAACGGCTCGCGTCGTTAGCATTTATTCTCGTAAAATTAATATTTCGCAATTATAATCGATATTTTATTGTACTAGTGTTTTATTTTCATGCTTTCTGACTACTAATGGAATAAGTATTTTTTTATACTGCATGTTCACTAATATAGGAAACACGAAATGTTTCACTAATTTAAATAAAGATGTGTAATATACCTTTAATATTGGCTTTCCTTATTATTTGACAGTGTCGGTATTATTAAATTATTTTTAAAGTTTTTTAAGCTGATTAATAAGCCAGAAGCAATCGAATAACAAAGTCTTGTTCAAATCATTATTTCGTCTTAAATCTTTCGTTATTAAAGCAGTTGTTAAATGCCATTAAACTTCTCGCAATAAAACTATTAAAGTAAATTGTAAAGTTTCTAGCAATCGGACCTATTTGAACCAACTGCGACTTCATCAACGAATCAATGATATCAAAACTATAAGAATAGTAAGAATAACACCAATATGACGTTGTCGTAGATTATTGTTACAAATCAACTATTTTTTACTGAGCACAGGTAATATTTGTTTGACGAATGTTTAAAAAAATGTAGGGTTTAACTGCGTGCATATTCATTGTTAATTATTTTAGAAAAAATAGAACTATAATAATAATAAGGTAGTTATTATAATGCATTTCAAATAATAAGCTTCTTGCTCAACATTGCACCGAGCCCAATATATTTTTTTCAAATTTGGCTGATTTATGATGAGTCATATTTTGACAGTAAGTAAATAAGGAATAAATGAATTGAAATTGAATGTTATTGCAATCCTCTATTTATACGGCTCAGTCAACTTAGCCCCCCGAAGTTCGACTTTTAAAAAAATAACCGTTTAGACAAGAAAGTTACGGGGGTTTGAACTTTCGGGGGGCTAGGTTGATGCTAGCCCCCCGAGTTTGGATTTTTCAAGTTTTCTTACAGTATTCGGATTCCTCAGAGCTAGCGCTACCAATTTAAAAGCTAGCGCCACCCCCACAACCCCAAAAGATTATAAAACATTTTAAACCCTAGCCCCCGAAATGAGATTTTTTTAATCAAATTGGGTGTAAAAGATTGCTTAGAGCTAGCGCCAGCAGAATATGAAAAAAATATTCTCTCAAAAATATCAGGTAAAACAAAGTTCACATCCAAACTTTGATGTGAGAGCTTTCAGCTCCTGTATGCGTATTGCCATTTACTTGCTGAATTTCAATACAAAATCATGATTGACATATAAAATACCGCTTCCAAGAAATATGTTGGCGTTGTAATTACTTTATGTATGTTCAAAGACACTAGCTATTACAAAGATGATGCCTAGAAAACAGTAGCCTAACTGACAAGTTTTTTTTCAACAAAGTCGTACTTCGGGGGGCTAAGTTGACTGAGCCGTATAATGTAAGCAACAACTATCAAAACATTTAAGCTAAATATTTGATATGTAACATGAATTAGATATTTAGGTTTGCTTAGAGAGTTGCTCTATCATCAGGCAAGAAATGAATCTTAAACTCAATATGAGTAATAACCTAATAATATTTAAGTTGAATACAACATAATAACATACAGGGAGTTTTTCTTTAAAGTATACGTTTTCCAAATTTAGCTTATTTTCTTTAAATCTTTTGATATTCCTTGTTTTTTAAAAAAAGGTCAATTCAAGGCTTTAAACGAGTGTTTTACACTCCCAGACTAAGCATGAAGTAAAATTTCGAGTTTAGAAAAGCCCCGTGAAAATTTGTCGAGGGTCGCGCAGCGACCCGAGACAAATTTTCTGGGCTTTTCTAAACTCGAAATTTTACTTCATGCGCCACGCGTATAAAACGCTGATTTCAAGTAAGGTTCAAATGTACACAAATTTCACAAAATGTTAGTGTTCTATACGCGTGGCGCATGAAGTAAAATTTCGAGTTTAGAAAAGCCCAGAAAATTTGTCTCGGGTCGCTGCGCGACCCTCGACAAATTTTCACGGGGCTTTTCTAAACTCGAAATTTTACTTCATGCTTAGTCTGGGAGTGGAAAACACTCGCTTAAAGCTTCAAATTGAATTCCTGTAAAAACAACATATATCTAAAGATTTAAACAAAATAAAGTGAATCTGGAATACCTCTACTTTAAAGAAAAAATCCCTGTATATTGTAGAATCAGGATATTGAGATAGATTGTGTTAGAATGAAAATAAAGTCAATTGAATAGCAACGAAAGAAGCTTAATCACAATTTTGTAGCATCGAAAAGATACCCATGTTTTGATTAGGTACATACATAACCCGATGTGTACTAGGTAAATTTTCAGGCATTCATTGTTTTTGAAAAGCGTTCAGTTTGAAACTCCCAACGAGTGTTTTCCACCGAGTAATAATGATTTAAATTATCATAAAAAAAACAACCGTGAGGTACGCCACTGTCTTGCTAGCACTAGCTATCTCTTGAATAACTTTCTCATTTATCACTTGGTGAAACATTTTGAAATAATAATAAAGGATAAATTAAAAACACTTGGTTTGTTTCACTATTTGTTTCTATTTACTTGACTAGTTTCGCTTTTTACGGCATTATCAAGAGTGAACTTTGATAATGCCGTAAAAAGCGAAACTAGTCGAGTAAATAGAAACAAATAGTGAAACAAACCAAGTGATTTTAATTTATCCTTTAATATCACTAGCTATGTCGTTGTTAGTGTTTATAGACTTCAGTATAGCAATTACAATGCCAAAATAAATTGAAATCGTACGGTTAGTTTCCGAGTTATAACGATTTCAATTATCAAAAACAATCGTCAGTTACGCCACTGTCTTACTAGTGAAAGCTATCTCGTTGCCAGTGTTTATAAATATTAGTATAGTAATTACAATGCCAAAAGAGTTTCTTAAATCGTACGGTAAGTTCTTGAGTAATAACGATTTAAATTAGCTAGGAGTGAAAACACAATTGTCAGTTACGCTACTGTCTTCTAGGCATCATGTTTCTAATAGCCAGTGTCTATGAACATAAATAAAGTAATTACAACGCCGAACTATTTGTTGAAAGCGGTATATTATATGCCAAACATTATTTTGTATTAAAATTCAGGAAGTAAATGGTAATACGCATACAGGATCTGAAAGCTCTTGCATCAAAATTTGGACGTGAACTTTTTTTTACCTGATATTTTTGAGAGATGTTTTTGTCATATTCTGTTGGCGCTAGCTCTAAGTTATATTTTCCACCCAATTTGATTAAAAACATCTCATTTTAGGGGGCCAGGGTTAAAAATGTTTTATCATTTTTTGGGGCTGTGGGAGTGGCGTTGGCTTTTAAATTGGTAGCGCTAGCTCTGAGGAATCCGAATAGTGTAAAAAAACTTAAAAAAATCCAAACTCGGGGGGCTAGCATCAACCTAGCCCCCCGAAAGTTCAAATCCCCGTAGTTTTCTTGTCTAAATGGCGCTAGCTCTAATTTTTGTGGCGCTAGCTAAGGCCGGTCTAGCGCAATCGCTTTTTTCAAAAAAGTCGAACTTCGAGGGGCTAAGTTGACTGAGCCTATTTATACACATCATCATTTTGTAAACCCTGTACTAAACATAAAAAAACAGGGCAGCTTTCCGTTTATTTTTTTTTTAATCTATTATTTATTTGTTGCATTCATAAAAACTAGAATATTTGACCGAATATAAATTGAAATTCTCCCCAAAATTGGGGGTATTTACCCAATTTGGCAGAGGCCAAATTAATACACATTATTTTCATGGCAATAGCAGTTAGGGAAGATAATATTCCCATTTAAAAAATATCATTGAAAATCCCATGTTCCGGTTTTTTCATATATGTCCGGCATATAAATATTCACAATGAGCTTATGAACATAAATTATTTTGTTATTATATTTTTAAGAAATAATCTATAATTTAATAAAATAAAACACATAGTTTGTTCGGCTGTCGAAACTGGAGTCTTAAAAGTAAAAATAATGTGTTATAATGACAAGAATAAGAATCATCAGTTTTGTAAATACCGAAAAATAACACAGGATCCAATAACGCTTTCTAACGAATTGAAAACAATACATAGCTTGTATGTATTATCAGCGTGTTTAAATAATACGAATCGACACTTTCGTTCGATCCGTCTTTTTTATACGCTTTGTTTTTTTCGTCTATTCCACGCGACGCGAGACCCCATCCGCTCATGCCAAGGAGCAATGCACAAATGTACAGCGAACTGCCGCTTTTCTCTCTGACTGTATTCTCCCCACTTGTGCTGTAAATTTGGCATCGGATGAGCTACTCTAAACTATGTGGGTCTTTCCAACACGATCGGCGTGTTACACTGCAATAATCCCCTTAAGTAATTAACTCAAAAATTATAACAAATTCAAATTCAATTCTTTATTAAAGTGAGGAAAAATATACAATAATAATGTAGTGTCCAAACCGATAGTGTTAAATACTACATAACTCAAAATAATAAGATTGATAATGAATGGAATTATAATACAAAGTAATACACTAATATAATAACAAGGATACATTAATAATACGTTAATAATAGTAAATAATTACAAAAAAAATCTGATGAAAATATGAAAAGAGGAAATAATAATAATAATGAAAAAATAACAATAATAATTATAATATGTAAGACTATTAATAAAAATATTATATTTATTAATATATATTCAGTATCGTTCTATATTTCTACCCAAGGTTAAAAAAAAACATAATGTATACTTAAGTAAAACTCCAAATTCATGATTCTCGTATATTTCTCAGTCGATGAGGAATTCCAACAGTTCTTTTTTAAATTTCTTTAGATTCCTTATCGACTGCAAATGTGCTGGTAGCTTATTGTAGAATTTTATTACACGATAACTGGCAGATTTTTCAGTTAAGCTGAGTTGTCGAGTATATGTGCGTTTTAGAATGCTTCTCGAAATTATCCTTATTTTTAAAATTAAATATAAGCAGTTCATATAGGTAAAGACTGTAAAAAGTCTTTTCTAAAGTGTCCCTGGCAAGATTGTAAAAGCTTCAGCCCAAACATAATTCTGATAACTTTTTTTAGTAGTAAGAATATTTGCTTACTAGCATTTAGCCCGGTTTACCAACCGGGGAGCCGAGGGCCGAATCAAGGAAATGTAGAAATGTAAAGAGAATTGCATAATTAAAAAAAAATTAATGATGTTAAAGAAAAATATATGTATAATAGTAGCAAGGGGAAAGGGAAGGGAGAGGCGTTGGTGAATGAGCCGAATGGTGGTTACTGCAAGGTAAATCGTTGTTTTGTAGTGGTTATGGAGTAGATGGATGTAAAGGTCCGTGAAAAGGTTGGAAGAGATGGTCGCTTCGCTCCAGACGCTCGCTTGCCTTGCTCGCTTCGCTCGCACATAGAGAGGGTAGTTGCTCCTTTATCCCCACGAAAACAAATTTTCTCCAACGCAATTTTTGGACCGAAAATTTGCTGAAACACCGGGAAGGCGGCCATTTGTTGGCTCGAAAATAATTTGCTGAGCACCGCGAGGTCAAACCATACCACCCTACGTTTAAACAAATCGTTTTGGAGCTTTTTAAGTCGGTCAAAAAAAATAATCAAGAAAATCACGGTTTTAGACCACCCTGTATATACACGTTAAACTCCATAACAAATAATAATTGGTTTGTTATGGAGTGGATGGATGTAAAGGTCCGTGAAAAGGTTGGAAGATATGGTCGCTTCGCTCCAGCCGCTCGCTTCGCTCGCTTGCCTTGCTCGCTTTGCTCGCTAGGGTGCTCGCTTCACTCGCACATAGAGAGGGTAGTTGCTCCATTATCCCCGCGAAAACAAATTTTCTCTAGCGCAATTTTTGGACCGAAAATTTGCTGAAACACCGGGAAGGCCTCCATTTGCTGGCTCGAAAATAATTTGCTGAGCACCGGGAGGTCAAACCATACCACCCTACGTTTAAACAAATCGTTTTGAAGCATTTTAAGTCGGTAAAAAAAAATAATCAAGAAAATCACGGTTTTAGACCATCCTGTATATACACGTTAAACTCCATAACAAATAATAATTGGTTTGTTATGGAGTGGATGGATGTAAAGGTCCGTGAAAAGGTTGGAAGAGATGGTCGCTTCGCTCCAGCCGCTCGCTTCGCTCGCTTGCCTTACTCGCTTCGCTCGCTAGGGTGCTCGCTTCGCTCGCACATAGAGAGGGTAGTTGCTCCTTTATCCCCGCGAAAACAAATTTTCTCTAGCGCAATTTTTGGACTGAAAATTTGCTGAAACACCGGGAAGGCGGCCATTTGTTGGCTCGAAAATAATTTGCTGAGCACCGCGAGGTCAAACCATACCACCCTACGTTTAAACAAATCGTTTTGGAGCATTTTAAGTTGGTCAAATAATATAATCAAGAAAATCACGGTTTTAGACCACCCTGTATATACACGTTAAACTTAAAAATTAATTAATTTTAATTGTTTTGTTTCGTCTTGTTTCATCTTGTCGGTTGTGGATAATTAGTCGAAATCGAAATGTGAAAACCAAATTCCTCTATCGCAATTTTTCGACCGAAAATGTGCTGACAGCCCGTGAAGGCGGCCAATAAAAAAAAAACATGTCCCAACACCGCTAAATTTAATCCTAGCGATCTGCGTTTAAACAAAACATTTTGGAGAAAAAATAAAAACCATCGATTAAATGCGAGATTTAGACATTTTATGAAATTTCAATTGCAAGAAAAAAATACTTTTCCTCGATAGAAAAAATTCTCGATAGATAGGTCGTGTTTCTAATGGAATTCTGAACACGATAGACGCAAAATTTTGAAAATCTATTTTTTTTTTTGCAAAATCGATTAAATGCGATAATTTTTTTAATCGGGCGATTTGAGCGCTCGGAAGTGTCGCGTTGGAAAGCCCAGGTCAAATCCCATCGAAATTGTGCTATGCGCGACCTGAAAAAGTTCCGTGTGAAGCAAGACCAGCGTGTAAAGTATTGAGATTAGGAAATCTTCCGCCCGGCGTAAAATTAAAAAAATGATTTAAAATAGAAAACGCGGTCGGATTTGAACGCCGCTTAGCCTAAGACACGCGGAATTTTTTTTTTCGGTCCTGTGAAAATTTGAACTTTCTAAAATGAATTCATCGATTTTTCCACTCCCGGTGACAGTCGTCTCCCATAAGAGCAATGTAAAAGTGGTTGCCATGGCCGAATCGCAGCCTTCTCGGATCCCCGCTGCTTTAACGTTCTTATTATGGGAGACTAGCACTACCTGCCCCATAGTACATAATACCATAACGGAGTATGGATTCAAAATTTGCTTTATATACAGCAATTAAGGAGTCTTGATTTATGATTTTTTTTAGGATTATAAAGGTAAAATAAAGGTAAAAAACTAAGCATATTATATGCTTAGTTTTTTTTACTTAAGTTTGTGCAGTGATGTTTCCAATTTAACTTGTTATCAATCCATACTCCTAGCAATTTAGTGTTTGTGCCAAGATCGAAAGTTATACCATTTATAATAACATCGTTTTGTTCATTTTTTTTACCTTTGGTTTTAAAGAGTATTAGCTTTGTTTTTCCCTGATTGAGTACCAATTTATTTTCAATAGTCCAGTTTTGAAACTGTTAAATCCGCGAATTTAATTTACTCGAATTTAGTAATTAGTAATATTTGGGAACTTTAACTTTGTAAATAATCACTTGATAATGTGCATCCACTGGCTATTTAATAATGCGTCCACGAACATCTGGCGCGCGGCCTATCTTACAGATATAACAAAATACTCTTTTTGTAGAATAATATAATAAATATATAAAGTATGAAATAAAATTAAATAAATATTATAATTATAATATATACATATATATCAGAAACTAAATGCAATTTACTTTTCATAAGTTAAAAAGTCGATTTTTACGATTTTTGGTTTTATCTGCACATACAAATGTGTTTTTCCGCCTTGTTAAATAAAACGAACTTTAATTTCCTAAAAATGTTCAATTCGAAGCTAATAAGGAGAGACTTCCACTCCTTGATTAAGCGTGAAGTAAAATTTCGAGTTTAGAAAAGCCTGACAATTTGGATATGCCGGGGCGCGCGAGCGAAGCGAGTCGCGCCCCGGCAAATCCAAATTTTCAGGCTTTTCTAAACTCGAAATTTTACTTCGCTGCCACGCGTGAAAAACGCTGATTTTACAAATGCTTATTTAATCTAACCGAATCTTGCGGTTTCCAATTTGGGATGTGTAGGTATTCTTAAAATAAAACATTATTTATAAAATCTGGTGATTTCTGGTTGTTTGAAAAATTACTTTTTCTAGACAGTTGGCAACACCTCCGGTGCCCTTTTCCAGCGTCATTTCCGGGTAGTTTCACTGTATGTAAGAGAGTAGCGCAAACTGGCAACCATCTTGACGCCTTTAGGCGCCAAATTCAAACTAAACCAATCATATTCTATAATAATTGACGCGCGTCCTGTTAATTTGATTTAGTTTGAATTTGGCGCCTAAAGGCGTCCGGGGCACTTCCAGCGCCCCCTTTTGGCTCTGCCAGTAATTATTAATCAGCAGAGCTGGGCAGGATTCGAATCCTGGATTCGAATCCTTTTAGAGGATTCAACAGAGGCATTCGAATACTATAGTTAAACTGGATTTGGGATCCGGATTCGTTACATTTTTTTAAGAGGATTTGTATTCGAATCCAAATACGGGTGATTCGAATCCTCATAAAAGGATTCGAATATTTATGAAAGGATTCGGATACTTACAAAAGGATTTGAATCGTCAAAAAATAATTCGAATTAACGTGAAAAATTTGTTTTGTGTGTTTTTAAATTTCTCGTTAAATCACTGTTTTGTACGCGTGGCGCATGAAGTAAAATTTCGAGTTTAGAAAAGCCCCGTGAAAATTTGTCTCGGGTCGCTGCGCGACCCTCGACAAATTTTCTACGCGGGGCTTTTCTAAACTCGAAATTTTACTTCATGCTTAGTCTGGGAGTGGAAACGCTCGTTCGAAACTTCAAACTGATTGCTTTGATAAGAACATTAAATGACTGAAAATGTTTGTAAAAATAGGAATCTAGTTTTCAAAATTTTGTTTAACATTATTTGAAGTAAAACTGACAAGGTAGCCAAAGTTTGTGCAGTGATGTTTCCAATTGTTATCAATCCATACTCCTAGCAATTTAGTGTTTGTGCCAAGATCGAAAGTTATACCATTTATAATAATATCGTTTTGTTCATTTTTATTTACCTTTGGTTTTAAAGAGTATTAGCTTTATTATTCTCTGATTGAGTACCAATTTATTTTCAATAGTCCAGTTTTGAAACTGTTAAATCCGCGAATTAAATTTACGCGAATTTAGTAAATAGTAATATTTGGGAACTTTAACTTTGTAAATAATCACTTGATAATGTGCTAAGGTGTTTATTCATCCACTGGCTATTTAATAATGCGTCCACAAACATTTGGGCGCGGCCTATCTTACAGATATAACAAAATACTCTTTCTGTAGAATAATATAATAAATATATACAGTATGAAATAAAATAAAATAAAATAACATAATTATAATATATACATATATATCAGAAACCAAATGCAATTTACTATTCATACGTTGAATAGTCGCTTTTTACTAAATACGGGTGATTCGAATCCTCATAAAAGGATTCGAATATTTATGAAAGGATTCGAATACTTACAAAAGGATTTGAATCGTCAAAAATAATTCGAATTAACATGAAAAATTTGTTTTGTGTGTTTTTAAATTTCTCGTTAAATCACTGTTTTATACGCGTGGCGCATGAAGTAAAATTTCGAGTTTAGAAAAGCCCCGTGAAAATTTGTCTCGGGTCGCTGCGCGACCCTCGACAAATTTTCTACGCGGGGCTTTTCTAAACTCGAAATTTTACTTCATGCTTAGTCTGGGAGTGGAAACGCTCGTTCGAAACTTCAAACTGATTGCTTTGATAAGAACATTAAATGACTGAAAATGTTTTTAAAGATAGTAATCTAGTTTTCAAAATTTTGTTTAACATTATTTGAAGAAAAACTGACAAGGTAGCCACAATCTGAAATGTTAAAGTTTTTCGACATTTCCCTGATTCAAGATTTTTTCCCCGACCTTTTAATATAACTTTCTTCTGTGGGAAACCCCCAGTTTATTAAATTGTTTTTTTTTTATTTTTTTTTTATTTTGGGTTTTACGTCATCTATTTCCGCTGCTAAGGCCAATCATGACGCCGGAGATTAGGTCTACAGCTATCCGGGAATTTTGCCGAACCCGGTGGGAGTTCCAACCCACCGGTAGGGATCTTTAGCGTGCACGCAACATCCAGGCAGTACACGGGTCCTACATGCATTTAACGTCATATCCGAGAAGACGGAGTGTTTGGCATTTTTATCCTAACCTATATAAATGCAGACAACTTGTTAGGCCGGTATTTGAACCCCGGTCCGTGGCGTGGCAGTACAACACTCTAACCACTACACCACCAAGCTGCCCTTAAATTGTTTTAGTCAATATTTAAGTTGGTTTTAAACATGTTTACGTGTTTTGTAATTTTTATGATGCCTGTTGATTTTGACAAATTTAATAATATCAGATGGCTTTTTTGTTAGTGTTTTGGTCAATTTGAATAAAATACCATGACTTTCCTTGACTTTCCCGGTTTTAATGATATTCAGTGAATTGATTTATTTACGTAATTTTCAGGCATTCGTCGATTTTACAGTAGAGTTCAATTTGAAGTTTTGAACGAGTGTTTCCACTCCCAGACTAAGCATGAAGTAAAATTTCGAGTTTAGAAAAGCCCCGTGAAAATTTGTCGAGGGTCGCGCAGCGACCCGAGACAAATTTTCAGGCTTTTCTAAACTCGAAATTTTACTTCATGCGCCACGCGTACAAGACACTGATTTGAAGTGAAGTACCAAAACATACAAATACATCTTTAATCAGAATAACAAAGATATTAAGTGTGTTATTAACGATTTTCAGTGATAATTATAAATAATTAGGTTTTAAATATTTTAAAACAACTGATAACGATATTTATATGTTAATGGTTGCAAAAAAATTATAAAATCAAATTTATCCTTAAAGGATTCGTATTCGTGATTCGAAAAAACAGGATGCGAATCTTTGATTCGAATCATATTTACCTCTTACGAATCCTTTATTCGAGTATTCGTGATTCGAATCATATTAGGTGATTCGGATTCGTGATTGGAATCCTTTTCACGAGGATTCATCCCAGCTCTAATAATCAGACAGTAGTGATGATGACGGAGAAGTTATAAGATTCAATTTCAACAGAAATTTGTTAATAAATGAATACACAATATTTTAATATCAATATTAATTCGGTATTATTGTGGTGTGTGTCTGTGTATATTTACTTTCATTATTTGCAAGTGTTAACAATTTCTGATGGAGTTAATTCAAATAACAAATTAATTGAATAATTCAATTCATTTCGCGTTGATAACTTATTTAGCACGCCTTTTGGCAGGGGGTGAGAGAGTGAGGGCGCTCGGGGCGTTAATATCACATGCATGAATTTTGGATAGGCCTTTGTTCTCAGATTCCGTTTGGGCTTAATGCGAGAGAGCGGCTATTTATACATTTATTTCAATTCGTACTTTTCATTGTCGAAACAGAACAAATATCATCATCAACGGGAATTTAACCTCCCTCCGTATCTTTCGACGAAGTGCCTTCATTGTTATTGCAAGATTTGTGTGTGTGTGTGTGCCAGTTTCGTGCTAATACTCTCTCGTTCGCATAATCGGCTATTTGTTTTGTATAAGCTGATGAAAATAAACCCCCGTTTTATTGTGTGGTTTATTAATTTTATGGACGGTTTTAATATCGACTTTACAGAGTGTGTAATTAATAATAATAATGCTCAACTTTAGTGAATTATTCACAAAGTGAAGAATTTCATTTAAATTATATGCTTGCTGCCCGCATTGTTGATATGATATGATATGAAAATGTATGAAAATAATGACAGTTGAAGTACCTAATCTAACTACATATCCTATAATCTTACCTAACCAAACCTTCGGTTATATCAGATGACAGGAAATAAAGTTAATCTAATCGAAGTGCATTTCTTGTTATCTAATCTAAGTTAACCTTCGGTTAGTTCAGTACACAGAAAATAAAGTTATTCTAACTTGAATGCTCGCTTTGCTCACGCGCCTCGGCAAATCCAAATTTTCAGGCTTTTCTAAACTCTTCGTCTGGGAGTGGAACAAATCATTAAGTGGGGCCATCTAGTGGTTTCTATTTAAAAATGCAATAAAATGAACAAATTTTTTTTTTTACATGTATTATGGCTTTATTAGTGAGAGCAAACATTCCTATTAATTATGGAACACAACTTCGTTCAAGTAGCTGCCTCGGCTGGCTTCGCAGTAGCGCATTCTGTCACTCCAATTTTTCAAGACCTTGTTGATGGTTTCCAGCTGTAGCTCACGGATTGCTTGGATGATGTTGATTCGGATTTCTTAATATTTTATATTTCGTGTATTTTCTGCATTATTTTATTTTTGGGTGTTTCATTACTTTATTTGGCCCCTTTTTTCATAAAAGCAGAAAGGGGCGCTTGTATTTACTTACCAGTTTTATTACTCTTTGTGCTTGTGATTTCTAAAGCGAAACCCGAGAGCCAAATATTTGGCGGGATTTCATTTATTTCGCTTTACCGCCGAAAGAACGATTAACCATTGTCAAGAAAATGTCTTCAATTTCTAAAGAGCGGGCCCAAAACGTGCCTAATTGGGCCCATAAACGTTAATCCGCGACCGAGCGAAGCGTCCGGACTTGTCCCTTTCACCATGCCCAAAAATTCCAGAAATTTCCAGCACCTGACCCTCTGTCCTTATTTTTCACACAGAAAAATCATCCCTCGCTTTCTCTTCCAGAATCCCTCTCCAATCAATCCTGACCAATCAGATTTTCCTATCCCAAACCGTTTCTTCTGTTAAGAAAACCAGAAAACAGTCTTATCGTGAACACCGTTTCAACAATATCGTTCTTTCGGTCGTACCGCGCTTTTAACTTTCTTTTAACTTGTGTTTTTTAACTGATACTTTCTATCCACGTGTTTTTAACTTCACTTATTTTTTCCGTTATTATTTGTTAATTGTTTTGTATATATGTCAGTATTTAAATAAATCGTTTTTGTTTAACTTACTGGTTTAAGTAATTTTTATTAAAGTCGCGAGAACCGCGCAATTTACAGATGATATTCGCCTGAAGTGCTTGAATCGTTTCTGGATTGTTGGCATAACATCGGTCCTTCAGGGTTCCCCACAAAAAAAATCCAAAGGGGTTAAATCGCAACTCCGAGGCGGCCAATTGACATCGCCAAGACGGGTGATAACACGATTTGGGAATTTGGTGCGCAAAAGATCGATTGTGGCATGGGCAGTGTGGCATGGCGCGCTATTTTGCATGAACCAGAGGTCGTCCAAATCCATGTCTTCAATTTCCTTAAAAAAAAGTCGGATAACATGGCTCTTTAACGCTCACCGTTGACCGAAACGTTGTTTCCAGCCTCATTTTCGAAGAAAAATGGTCTAATGATGCCACCACTCCACAATTCGCACCAAATTGTCACTCTCCGGGGATGCATTGGCTTCTCGACAATAACGTGCGGGTTTTCCGAGCCCCAGATGAGGCAATTTTGTTTGATAACGTAGCCGTCAAGATGAAAATGAGCCTCGTCAGAAAAGATGATTTTTCGCCCAAAATCGTTGTCCAATTTAAGCTGCTCTAAGGCCCAAACTGCGAAGCGATAACGAAGCGGATGGTCATGCGCCTTCAATTGCTGAGTCAGTTGGACCTTGTAAGAGAATAATCCGAGATCTTTGTGCAGAATTCTTCTCAGGCTAGTGCGTGCAATGTTAAGCTGTTGAGATCAACGGCGAGTTGATGTTCGTGGATTGAGTCTCACACTCTCGGTTACAGCAGCCACATTCTCGTCTGTGCGCACCGTACGAGAACGAGGACCATGAGCGATGTCCACTAGCATGCCAGTCTCACGAACTTTTTGCACAAACTTGCGTACAGCAGGCGCGGTGGGTGATTCATTTCGGCCAAAACTTCTTTTCAACAAACGCATTCTTTGGGCTACACAGCGCTCACTTTGGAAATAAGTTTGCAATATTTCCCAACGTTGTTCAAGCGTAAAGCGACTCATTTCGTACCGCGGAGGAATGATACCGACTTTCTGACAAGATTTCGAGCGGGAAAAAGATGTCAGTGTCAAAATAACCTATGATTTAAAAATAAACCACTAGATTGGCCACCCTGTATATACCCAGACAATAATTATTTTTGTACATTCCTTTGAAAATGGTCTAACAAACCGAAACTAGCCGGGATAAAGTTTTAATTTGTGAAACAATACCAAGTGTTTTTTAATTTAAATAACTTTACATATGTATAACGACTACCAGTAAAGAACATTTGAAATTTGATTAAAAAAAATCTATGAATTTAGGCGAATTTTAAATGTATTGCATTGCTGAGGGTGTTCCTCGTGGTTCAATTACAGGTCCTCTTTTTTCTGCATTTTCTCAAATAAGGGTAATTAATCTGTACTTACTTATTTATTTATAATTACTTCCTTTTTAACTTGATATTTGTGTGCCCGTAAAATAATAATATAAAATGTAGATGTCACACAACATAAGAAAAGAGTAATTTGATTCTGTCAATTACTGCAAACATAAAATCACAGCTTAACAACATGATTTATCTTCCGATTGGCAATTTATATATCTTATTCCGCACGAGTCTCGCCCGTACACAATATTTTTTCCCGTATATGATCCCGATCGACACGGCCGGAAAGGAGGAATTGGCGCCCCTTCTCCCCCCATTTTTTCCCTGTTATTTATGTACTCCGCACGGGAGTCTTTAGTTATCTAATTTCTCACACATTCTTCTTCTCATTCGCCCTTTCCAGCCACACCAAACCCCTAGACATACACACGAAACACGCCGCGGGCTTTGTATTATTTATGGCCCTATAGATTTTTATTAATTGCCTGTATTGAACTAGACTTCGAGTGGAGGAAAGTTAGAGGGTAGGAAATAGGGGCATTAATATTCTTACTGTGTAAAGTAATTAGTAATAGTTTACTCTACAGACTCAAGTATACTCTCAGAGACAGTATAAGGCCAGTTGCACCAAACACGTTGAACTGGTTCAACTCTGAACTCGAGTTCAAAGTGACATTAGAATAATCGGAACTGTCATCTTGAACTCAAGTTCAGCTTAAAATCGACGTTTTTGGTGCAATTGGGCCTAAAAGATACAAAATAAGGTAAAATGCACAGAAATACACTGTAAAAGATATAGACAATCACTTCAATTTTAAGCAAATCCCGTTTGGTATAAATACAAACAGAAAATGTTATAAAAACGTAGTTGACTAATTGTGAAAATCACTTTAATTTCATTTCCTTCCCCTTCCCCCGCACTTTCCATTCTCCTTTCGGCTCGTTTGAATTAATTTTCCATTCGAATCACGCGCGCCGCTGTTCCCACTTCGCGCCCACTAATTCGCAATCCGCCGAAATTCGCGAATTTCTACATCTGTTCGGGAAAATATTTAAATCACGCCACGTGCGCTCCTCCGCGTTCCTGTCCCTAATTATCAATTGTGACGGCATCCGATTCGCCCAAGATTAACATTCTTTTGCTAATTTATCGCGTATTTATACGAAATTCTCAAAAGTTTTATGTTGATTAACAATATGGCGAGCGCTAAAATTAGGATTTTCAAGCAATCCATTTCTTTAAAATTAAATTGCAATCCTTTAAAGAAATTGATTACATGAAAATTCTAATTTTAGCGCTCGCCATATTATAATTCAAAATAAATTTTATTTGATAAATTTTACACTTAATTACAAGTTGAAAAATCCAATTTCAGTTTAGATAAGAGCACGTGTGTTCTTCGCAACGCGCCGACGTAAACATCTTATTTCGGCGCAGAACGCGTTACGCTTTGCGTGCCGCGGATCCTTTCAACCTATCGCGATCGTTCTAGAAAAAAAAATGGTGTAGTGTCTATCATAGCATTTTCCCCGTTAAGGATATGATTTAAATATCAACAATATTGAAAAGTTGCTCAAACTAAATTTATTCTACGTTTATTATTATTATTCCAAAACTATTCACAAGAAAAGTTATTCTTGCATTTCTTTGCTACATCTCGGTATATATTAATACAAATAAGACAATTAACTTTGTTTGTATAACTAAGGATTTTATTGTGACTATAGTTTCGACAACTTTAACTTGTCATTATCAAACATACTTTATGTTTGATAATGACAAGCTAAAGTTGTCGAAACTATAGTCACAATAAATTTTGTGTAAATATTGATGTATAACGAAGTAGAAGCCTTCACAGTGAACAGTAAATATTAACCACCATCACATCTAAGCGTTAACTATTTCTAACTTAACTGTAAATCAGTGTTTTATACGCGTGGCGCATGAAGTAAAATTTCGAGTTTAGAAAAGCCCCGTGAAAAATTGTCTCGGGTCGCTGCGCGACCCTCGACAAATTTTCTACGCGGGGCTTTTCTAAACTCGAAATTTTACATCATGCTTAGTCTGGGAGTGGAAAACACTCGTTTAAAGTTTCAAATTAAGTTGTGTTGAAAACGAACATATGTCGGAAAATTCACAGCTTATGCATATGTTTACCTAAAAGAAAATGTCCACGATGTTTTTTTTAAGAGTTCAATTTGAAGCTATAAACGAGTGTTTCCACTCCCAGACTAAGCATGAAGTAAAATTTTGAGTTTAGAAAAGCCCCGTGAAAATTTGACAAATTCATGCGCCACACGTACAAAACAAAAATATTGTGAATTTATGTATATTTGAACCTCACTTGAAATTAATGTTTTATACGCGTGGCGCATGAAGTAAAATTTCGAGTTTAGAAAAGCCCCGTGAAAATTTGTCTCGGGTCGCTGCGCGACCCTCGACAAATTTTCTACACGGCGCTTTTCTAAACTCGAAATTTTACTTCATGCTTAGTCTGGGAGTGAAAGACACTCGTTACTTTAAAATATGTCACGAGTGTAAAAATGTGTATCGTAACTGTCACGAAGAAAAAAAAAACATGGCGATCTCTTTATAAAGGGTGTTTCAATAAGGACGCTCGATTTTTAAATGTAAATAAACCAAGTTGTGTGTGAGACATCCACTAGATTTTTTTTTATTTGAAAGGCTATTTTTTGGTAATAAGTATGAAATAAAACATCGTTCAAATGTCCTCCGCGGGTTTGCTTGGTGGCACGTATTCGGGAGGTCCAATTTTTGATGACTTTGTCACATACATCTGGCTGGATTTGCTAGATGAAGTTGGTTATATTGACTTTAAGGGTATCAATAGTTTCCGGTTTATTTGCATAGATCGGTGATTTGCGATAGCACCAAAAAAAGAAGTCTTAAGGCTTTAAATCACACGATCTTGGTGGCCAGTTCACGTCACCGCCACGCGAGGTATCAAAGGGGGAAATTAAGGTGTTGCCTTCTTGGAGACAATCACCCCGATTTCGAGAAATTTATATTGAATTATTGACCTTGTTCTCAAAATCGGATCACCCTCGATTATCTAGCAGCTCGTAGGCAGAGATACTGCACAGTCACTTTTAAAGCCAAATAAAATGTAGGATAACTCACCCTGTCATCGTCAGGTCCTGGAACAGCATTTTCCCGGAACAACTCACTGTGTATATATATTTCTTAAGGTTATGAGAACTCAAATGGTTCGTTAAATGAAAGAGTACGATTTCAAAGACATTAACAATTGGGTTTATTCAAAATAAACAGAAATTAGCAAATGGACAACTACCGAAATATATATACAAATAATTAAAAAAGAAACTAAAAACTATCACCTTACGCGACGCGACTACTACGTTCGGTTCGACCACTTGTTTGTTGGATTTGAAAAACAAAAAAAACAAAAATATAATTTTATGACAACACTCGGATTTCGGATAACCGCACGATTCAGAAGACTGATACCGATTAATGTCCTTCCCCTGAACCATCAGTTTCGATAACCACCCTCTCCCTTCGCATGATCATCGCTAGGCGGCATGTGAGAGATGGAAGTGGTTAAGGCTCCTGCATCTGATTGGTCCAGCGGTTAGGGGTGACATGCGCAAGTCTATTGCGCTCGGTTATTTTGTGCGCGCTGGCGCAAGCGGATCATGCAACCGGCAACCCAAATTGAATCATCGGTATTTCCCTTTATGCAAATTCCAAGCAGCCGGGCAGTAAATACAGTCTCTCCCTAATCCGGAGGGCGGTACTCGACGGTGAGCATTTCGTGACCAAATCTGTCTTGCTATTGTTTTGACCACGAACTGCCGTAATGGTGAAAATTTCCCGGCTTAGGGCCGCTACTTGGAATTTTGAGTTTTACGACCCAAAAGAGATTTGTGTAGTGTAAGGCCATACAATCTAAAATTCTAAAACCTAATAAACTAAAAATGAAATCAAAATACACTAATCCTATAATTACAAATAATATTTACAAAACCCGAACGATCAATGTATGTAGACGAACTTAGTTCATTTCATAATAAATGATTATGAAAGTGAATTTAAAATGATTAATTAAAATTATGCGGGGTCCGTTGTTATCGAGAAATGAAATTAAACTATTTAAATCGCCGAAATAATCATAGTTGCGGCGTTTCCGGTAAAACGCCGGCAACAGAGGTAACCATGCCCTCAAATCGCTCGTGCAGAATATCCATCGTGGCATACGCTGTGTGGCACTCAGCGCCGTCCTGTTAAAACCACATATCGTTGGTATCCTCATTATCCAGTTTAGGCCACAAGAAGTTGCTTATTATCAATCTAGAGCGCTAGTCAGAGGTCCCGTCATAGCACCTATCAAGGAGGCGGCGGGGGCAGACCGGAGTCTTCGGACGAAGGATGTTTTAAAGCGACGATGCTCCAAGTCGGAGTTGCACCTTCTTGAGGTAACCTCTGTGTCCCTATCTTGTATAGGACTAACTTGCACACGGCAGGGTTCACTCAGCCCTGGTGCTTGTCGCCATTAAATGAGGAGTCGGGGGTGGGCGTTGAAAAGCCCAGGGCTGTCTTTCCGCCCCTCCGGTCCACATGTGGGTTGGTCTCCGACGGGCAGTGGTTCGCCGGTATGGCGGCGATCCACCGTTCCCTAAGACGGACGCTCTATCGGTATACACCGCAAAGCAAATACCGGAGCACACTCTAGTCTGTAGTGCTAGCCGTTGACGGTTATGCTAGTTTCGATTTGGAAGAAGTACAGACCAAATATTAAGCCAGACCAATATTCGCACCAAACATTGTTTACCGAAATTTGGCCACCCAAGGTCGAATAGTTAACTTGACAGGACAGTTGTGGCAAGGATAAAAATTACGTAATGCGCAGAACGTTTCACGAACGGGGGGCACTGATTTTAAAAATAAAATTTGATGATTTGCACACGTTGTTCAACGCTATAACCTTCCATGATAATTTGCCGTAGTGTATGGCAAACAATGGTAAACAATTTACAACAAATTTGACAAAGATTGCTTTAATAACATGGAAGATGTAATCTAAGAAAATTTGAGCGTCGATATTGAAAGACCCTTTAGTTCAATTAAAACTCGTGTCAAGTTGCCACGATTGGTTAAATGTCGGTTTGCGCTGACTTATGTTACATGTCATTATAGTCCAAATGTCGGCTAACACCGACTTATGTCAAGTTGACACTATACACTAAATGTCGGCTAGCGCCGACTTATGTCAACTGTCATTTGCGGAGCGACCAAACAAAAATTTCAGGTTCTTATAGATTCCCTTTTCCACAAAATATTAATCATGTCAATGCAAAACTGCTGACACAATAATGAATGCTAACTAATTTATACCAATTAATTCAAACAATTCCGAAAATCAGATATTTACAAAAATATAAAAAAAAATTATTAAAAGAGCTGCGACAAAAGTGTATATACATTAAATGCTAATTTTTTAATGATCTACAACTTTTCTTATCAAGATTTTTTTATATAATCAATATTAAAGAAATATATACAAACAAAAATGCTGAGAGTAAACTACCACTTTCGGTTTCCACATTTATAGCTGGCAAGGAACGGTAGTTAGGGTAATTTCTGCTCTAGCACCGCAGCCGTGTGGCTTATTGTACTTCTTCCGTTTCCGTAGTTAATCAAAGAGCTCTGTTTCATTAGCTACTTCCAGCAGCATTTTAATCATATTTCCCTAGGGAAGTGGGTTGACTTCCCTTGGACAAGGTTTGCTTCCCTCCAGGTAGTAAGTGCCTCGCACTCGAATAGTACATATGACGCGTCTTCATCCTCTTCATAGCATAGTCTGCATATTGGATCTTCTGTAAACAGTTTCATGTTATGCAGATGTTTCCTTAGGGTGCAGTGTCCAGTTATCATTTCTGTGATCATTCTAAGGTTGTTTCTACTGAGTCTGAGGGCCTCAGTTGCTAGTTCTTGGCAGGGTTTTTCCATCAGTAGTTTACTGTGTCTGTGCTCTGTCAGGTTTTTCCAGCGCTCGGTGTGTCTTTCCAGAGTCCTCTCTTACGCTTGGTTTTATTGACTTTTTGGAGATCGGTAGCAACGGGTCTGGTCCAAGGTAGGGTCTACGTAATCCAATCTTTGCTAATTCGTCGGCTATCTCGTTGCCATCCTCCCCTGTGTTTCCCGGCGTTCACCGTAGAGTTACGGCGTTTACGGTCGCCAATTTCGTCAGATTTTGAATGATGCACTCCCATGTTAGCTTAGATTGGATCTTGTAGCTATCAAGTGCTCCTAGAGCAGCTTGGCTGTCTCTGAGGATCAAGATCTTTTGCCTCCTATATCCCCGTCGTAGGTTCTCTATAATACATTGGGTAATCGCGAAGATTTCGGCTTGATGTGCAGTTGCCATCCTCCCCAGAGACACAAAGGTGTCACATTTTGGGGTTACGCCGTGGATCCCAGCGCCAGCTCCACCTTCTTTGCTTGATCCGTCGGTGTACCAGATCAAGGTTCCAGGTGGAGGGTTGGGCTTCTCCTTGTCCCCTTCACACTCTATTGTGAAGGGTCTATTAAGGGAGTAGCGTGGTATCATGTAGTCACTTCCCATTTGCAGTAGAGTTTTGGTAACTATCTGTTCTATTCTGGAGTGGTTTACTGTGAGGTGCTAGTTTCCAGTTGTCCTCAACCTATATGCCCCTAGTCTGGCCTCACTTTTAACCACTAGATCTAGTGGTTGCAGGTTTAGAAGTACTAAAATTTGATTGAATACTACTATTGTAATAAAAAGCTTAAGTTTATAGTTTCATCTTAACAGCTCAATCGGCTTAGACTTTATCGTGGCGACAGAATTACAGACCTACAGAAGGGCAGAGGGACAGAATTACAGAAGGAAAGACAGACATTTTTCAAAAATAGTCCTAATCAACTCAAAATCACCCCAAAATGGATATATCCACTAACATTTTTGATTTGAAAATGTTCGGAAAAACAATATATTGCCTTTGTTTTGCATATGGGGGAAAGTAAAAAGACGCGTATGTAATAGTTTTAAATTATTATGAGATATCGGTAAATATTTCTTGATCTAATATAATATCGATTGAAACACAAATCTAGGGTGATAATGAAAAAGCAATACATCAATGTAATAACAAATAATGGGGGATAATTCGGTAGTAAAGTGATGCATCGATTTGTGTAATGAGGAGCTATAACAGGAAATCATTTTTCAATTATGCAACGAGATAAAATTGTAGAGCGCTGAAATGATGGCCGGTAATTTAAGTTTCAAACGTCGATAGATTATTGATTTCACGTTACAACAGACAGCGGTATTATTAGTTTTTAATCATATTGTTCCACTCCTAATTAACATAATAGTTTTCATACATATTTGATTACCTTCTATCAAAGTTTGGTTTTAAAAATATGTACAAAATGTGGATAACTTTTATGATCAGATAAACTTATTTACAATGCTTCTGGTAAATTTAAAAAAAAAAATAACTCAACCATATGATTATCATGCAATTTTCAGGAATCATAAATCGAAACATTGAGCAATTTTTGTATAAGCACAAACAATATTCGTTACCTGAAAAATAAAGACGCTTAATGTTGGCAATAATAATATACATTTTATATATTACCAAATCAATAACAATTAAGAAATTATAGAACGAAACTTATTTTTGTGTAATCATAAACAAATGTCACCTGGATATATACATACAGAGAGTTTTATGTAACACCGAACATTTTTATCCAATACAATTTGACACCTTTAATTTTTAAGTTATGTGTAAATTGGGTTGCGTATGTTATATGACTATTAAAAATTGAAGCCAATCAATCGCAATTAATGCTTCAAGTTGTACATACAGGGAGTTTTTCTTTCAAGTATACATGTCACAATTACAGCGTATATGTCGTACATCTTTAGATACTCGTTGTTTTTTAACAGAGTTCAATTTGAAACTTGACATGAGTGTGTTCCACTTCCAGACTAAGCATGGAGTAAAATTTCGAGTTCAGAAAAGTCTGAAAATTTGGTTTGGCCGAGTAGCGCGGAGCGGCCAAACCAAATTTTCAGGCTTTCCTAAACTCGAAATTTTACTTCATGCGCCACCGGTTCAAAATACTGACATACTACGAAGTTTAAAACACACCGCTAAACTTTACATTGCATCAGTGTTTGTTCCGGTGGCGCATGAAGTAAAATAATAAGGTTTTTACCTTATTACTTTCAAAAACACTTTATTGTACTCGCACTATGGCTTCTTCGCCTGAAGAAGCCACAGTGTGGAAAACAATTGTCGCGAGTACAATAAAGTGTGTTTAAAAGTAATAAGTTTTTTATTTAAACTAAACTCAAAGTGAAAATGAACCTTCAACTATTATCTGCCTAAACAATTACGTTATCATAAAAGGTTATTTTTGCTAGGGCGGCGAAATCTAGTTTGCCTGTAAACCCTTGCGCTGGCACTGAATGTATGATTTAGATATCCAATAGTAAAGGAAAAATTCGTGCTTGAATGACAAACTTTCTATTAAAGAAATTTCAGTAGGGACATTTTTTTACAATAACATATTAGAAGATTCTTTCTTAAACAAATTACTTGCTTACCCGGCGCATCCACCAAATGAAAATTCTTTCTATTCATCAAATTTCTATTTATGAAAGACTGCGAATAAACTTATAGCTTGAATAATTTTATTAGAGTATAGAAGGCACCCTAATAAGCATTAACATTTATTGTGTTGCCTATAATCATACTTTAAAACAATTGGTTGAATGCCGATTTTGACTCGCGTGTTATTCAGGTATGTATACAAATAATAAAACTCATTCAACATGATTAAACCTCTAGAGAAAGGACGACGGACTAGATTTTCCATTTCTGAGGGGATTTCTATGGGTTTCACAGTTTGGAACTAATATGTGATATTATAGAGATGCATACGTCTCGATTTGGATGGTAAATTGAACTTGGACCAACAAATTTAATCACGACTCCGTTTCTGCCAAGTGATGAGGAAATACCTGTCGTTGATTCGCCGCTGCCAATAATTGGACAGGGCAAAAGGGGGAAGGGAGGGGGGTAGGAGGCAAGGATGGATGATTAAAGTGCTAACAGATATAATCGATATTGGCATTATTGGCTATCTGAATAGCATAATTAAACATATAATCTCACTCACAAATGGTCGATATCATTAATTAACTTAATGCGTTTTACCTTTATTAATATGATTATGTAATATTAATAGTAATCATCCTTGTTTAGCAATACTGCAAAAATATACTTAATTTTTTATAATTTTATAGTTTTTGATAAATCGTGAGATTTTTAAACGTCATAAGCAAAGCTATACTGAAGAGAGATAAATCTCGAAACGCGTCTATAGATGGTCTAAGATATTAGTTTTAATCTAAGTCCTTTCACTTCTAATTTGTTGCTTTGTTGTCTCTCCTTTTATTTAAAATTTGTATTGTTAGTTGGTTTGAAGAGAATTTGACCTAAACGTTACATACACTTTAATAGAGCGTTGTAACAAATCAAATTAAATAAGATTTTAAATATTTTGTTGTATAATTCAATATCCGGAGGTGTATTTGCACGGGAAGTAGTTGTTTCATTAGATATTTATCGTCTTAAGTTGTCTTATTAATTAAGACATTGTTTGCATTTTTACGAATAGTTTTTTCGTAATTTTATATATTATGTAAATCGTGTGATATTTAAGTAGTTCAAGTTTTTTCAAACAAACTTAATTTCATAATTTTTATAATATAAAGGTATTGACTAGAGCAGCGTGTCGCGACAAGATCTAAACCAGCCTGGATTTAAGGGTTAGGTTAGAAATAGATTTGAGTGTTCGGTTAGAATAACTGTATGTTTTTGAGTTTACGTGAAGTGATTATTACAATAAAAAAGACTGTTATTCCTTACTTCACTTTTTATTTGTATCGTTAGATGTACATTTCGAAACACAATTATCAATAACAACATTTTTAGTGTTAGGTTAGACCTGGTTTTCAGGGTTAGGTTAGATCTACAGTTGTGGGTTAGATTAGACCTGGATTTTAGTGTTAAAATACTTATTTTGACTTAAATAATTATTTACAACTTTCTTTGCCACAATTTTATTGTGTCTTTCCTAATTTCCTAACAAGACTATATAATTATTTAACTTTAAATACATTTCATAAGTCTTGTAAGTGAACCTATCAGTAAACTAAATTAGTAATATACGGACAGATTATTTCATGAACTTAAATTTTCATATATTGGCAATTATTAAAACCAATATTTATTTTATTTCCACCACCATTACACGTGTAATTTGCATAAATCCATTTTTAATATTCGCACAAGCGGAAAGTGGGTTTAAACCCGCGTTGGGAATTTTGTGTTATAATTTACGCCATGTAAATTCCACTTTAGCTCTTTTTTTATTTATTCCGCGCGATATATACAATTATATCTCCAGAAATTCGCACAAACTTTTAGCTCCCCCCCCCAAAAAAAATTAAAATAGGGGAGGATTTGTCGCATAATCCCCAAGCTTGTTCCAACCAATTTTAAAACCGGTCACGCAGGATAAAGAAAAGTTAACGAGTTTTCATACAAAATTTGAATTTAAAAAAAGCGATTATTTACTAATATTTTTTACTTTACACAGACTAAGGCCCAGTTGTTAAATAGTGGCTTAAGACAAGCTTAGACTTAAACTCGGCTTAGATGCATTTCGGTGATTGAAAAATCATAGCTTGTTAAGCAGTGGTTTAACCTCAAACTTCAAAAACAGTTGACGTTTTTAATACACAATCGGCCAGAATATTCACTTCATAAATATTCATAAATATGGTATCATATGTTCAATAAAAAATAACCCTACAGTGCTGTGGTTTTATCTTTTTTAAAATTTATGTTGGCTACAGGCTTTAGAAATTGTCATTTAAAACGTCAAACATAATTTAGAGTTGCCAACCTACAATATATTCCATAGCACTCTAGAGGTTTTTATCTTATTGAACATATGATAAAAATTGACCTTTAAATGGATTAAATGGAATTCTTTCAAAATTTTCAACTTTACCAATTTATTTCCAAGCATGCAGTGAATAGAGAAACTTAATTTTTTCTACGCTTGGTGCATGAACTTCGAGATTAGAAATTTAAATGTTTTAGGATTTATACAAAATAACTCAAAGTTCAAGATACAACAGCAGGAATTAAATTCACTAACCTATCCTAACCTAACCTAACCTATCCTAACCTATCCTAACCTATCCTAACCTATCCTAACCTATCCTAACCTATCCTAACCTATCCTAACCTATCCTAACCTATCCTAACCTATCCTAACCTATCCTAACCTATCCTAACCTATCCTAACCTATCCTAACCTATCCTAACCTATCCTAACCTATCCTAACCTATCCTAACCTATCCTAACCTATCCTAACCTATCCTAACCTATCCTAACCTATCCTAACCTATCCTAACCTATCCTAACCTATCCTAACCTATCCTAACCTATCCTAACCTATCCTAACCTATCCTAACCTATCCTAACCTATCCTAACCTATCCTAACCTATCCTAACCTATCCTAACCTATCCTAACCTATCCTAACCTATCCTAACCTATCCTAACCTATCCTAACCTATCCTAACCTATCCTAACCTATCCTAACCTATCCTAACCTATCCTAACCTATCCTAACCTATCCTAACCTATCCTAACCTATCCTAACCTATCCTAACCTATCCTAACCTATCCTAACCTATCCTAACCTATCCTAACCTATCCTAACCTATCCTAACCTATCCTAACCTATCCTAACCTATCCTAACCTATCCTAACCTATCCTAACCTATCCTAACCTATCCTAACCTATCCTAACCTATCCTAACCTATCCTAACCTATCCTAACCTATCCTAACCTATCCTAACCTATCCTAACCTATCCTAACCTATCCTAACCTATCCTAACCTATCCTAACCTATCCTAACCTATCCTAACCTATCCTAACCTATCCTAACCTATCCTAACCTATCCTAACCTATCCTAACCTATCCTAACCTATCCTAACCTATCCTAACCTATCCTAACCTATCCTAACCTATCCTAACCTATCCTAACCTATCCTAACCTATCCTAACCTATCCTAACCTATCCTAACCTATCCTAACCTATCCTAACCTATCCTAACCTATCCTAACCTATCCTAACCTATCCTAACCTATCCTAACCTATCCTAACCTATCCTAACCTATCCTAACCTATCCTAACCTATCCTAACCTATCCTAACCTATCCTAACCTATCCTAACCTATCCTAACCTATCCTAACCTATCCTAACCTATCCTAACCTATCCTTACCTATCCTGACTCATTTAAACCTATCCTAACCTATTCTGATATATCCTATCGCAATTGGCCTGGCAATAAACTGGCCTGGCGATAAACTGGCTTGGCGATGAAACAGCCGGCGATGAACTGACCCGGTGATGAACTGGCCAGGCGATAGACTGGCCCGGCGATGAAACGTCCCATTCCCTGAAATTGGGCTAATTAATTAAGTGTGAAATGTTGAATATTTTAATAGAATTTTGTTTGATAATTTTTAAAAACATCAATTATTACTTAAAATCTTTAAAAACTTGGTAATTTTTACAGAATTATTTTAAGTTCAAGAAACAGTCAACAAAAATCAAATTCTTTACCAGAAGTGAAGTTACAGCTATTCAAAATATATAAGACCATATATTTTGAACTTAACTTTAAATCCGTCTTTAAAACGGGTGGCGTATGAAGTAAAATTTCAAATTTTCACGGGGCTTTTCTAAACTTTAAATTTTACTTTATTCTTAGTCTGAGAGTGGAAACACTCTTTAGACGCTTCAAATTGAACACTATTAAAAAATAAATAATAATAATAAATGTACCCGGCAAACCTAAGTATTTAGTCGTAGAAGTACAAAAATATTTATTTATTTAAAACATCCTTACTGATTGTTAAAGAGCACCCAATTTTAAATAGAATCTGTGTATATTATTACCCCAGGAGAAAACGTTATCCTTGTTTGAAGCCTGAAAAATACTTGGAAAAAAATCAGAACATCGCAATGAAAAAGATGGCCAAAATTATTTTTTTAATTTATAATTTTAATACTAGTTAAGTTTATTTAAATATTATAATAAAAGACGGTTATAACGAATTGTATAAATGAATTGTAATTATATCCAACAAAATTTGGATAATGTTGACTCTTATACCTGTTTGGTTTACTTAAATATTAAAACAAAAAAAGGTTATAACGAATTTTATAAATTAATTGTATTTCTAGCAAACATGTGAAGAAAGTTAAAGACTCTAATACGCTTCGAGTTGAAATTTTATTTTTGACAAAAATGTGACGAAAGTTGAAGAATCTGATTTGCTTTAAGTTGGAATTTTATTTTTGACAAGTTTTTTAATTTGAAGTATACATTTATTTATGCTTATCTAAGCCAACAGTTTACGAAAACTGTAGCTTAATCTATGATTTACAACTGGCCCTAAATCAATCCGTAATGATTTGACCCTAGGTATTATACAAATTTATAATTTGTATTATTAATTACGTTGTGTTGTGTATACTGGGTGTTAGATAAAAACGCCTAACTCCACACAGTGGAGCGTGCATACACTGTATTTTATAATGTTACTGTATGTGAATCCTTTAAAAAGGTTTTTTTATAGGTTGTATGGTCCGAACAATTCTAATCAACTATTATTCTGAACGATTGACAATTTACAACATTTTAAATTCACTTTTTTTCAATACTTTTGTGATGTTTATTCTGAGTAAAATTCACTGAGTTCAAATCATTTATCATTCTGATAGATTGTCGCATGAAATATTATCATGACAACTGTCAATTTGATCAAAATAAATGTTTTCTACACATTTGTCATTGGCTAAATTTATTTGATTAGTTCAGATTTTTTAAAGATATTTTTGGTGCAAATACAAGATAATTTCAAAATTTTATGGTAAGCGTATTATCTTGTATTTGCACCAAAAATATCTTTAAAAAATCTGAACTAATCAAATAAATTTAGCCAATGACAAATGTGTAGAAAACATTTATTTTGATCAAATTGACAGTTGTCATGATAATATTTCATGCGACAATCTATCAGAATGATAAATGATTTGAACTCAGTGAATTTTACTCAGAATAAACATAAGCGTGTAACAACAAATATTCATTGTGTAATTCAATATCCGTCGGGGTAGTTGTTCGGACAGTAGTTTTTCGGAAAGTAGTTGTACGGAAAGTAGTTGTTACGATGAATATTTGTTTATAATATGTCCTTTCAGAGGTAAAAGTTTGTGGAAAATCGAAATTTTTGATAAATCTGTTACTTATATAAACGTTGCAAGGGTATGTCGGTCTTTTACGATTGTCCACCAATGAATAAAATGTATCATTCCTATTAAAAAATCCACATGGAATATTTATTCTCAAGTATAAAGTTTAATACTTGTACCATAAACATTCGATTTTGAGTTTTGGGACAAAATATGAGAAGTTTGAAATATCCCTGGAAAACGCGGAATTTAAACTTCATATTAAAAATGATCTTATGCTTCCAAAATACTGTCAAAATAAATATTCCGTTTGGATTTTTCAATGGGATTATTATTAAAAAAAATCGGATAATTTATGACCATAATACTTAAGTAACGAAAATACAATTTTGATACTTTTTGCAATTTCCGTTGCAAAGCCAGCATTTTCACGGTCGCAAGTGGACGCAGCTGCAATTAAGCTCAAAATATAGTCCATTGAATGGACATCATTTTGGAAAAATCCCAGCTTTGTCCTTCGATGTGTTTAAAAGTTGCACCATTTTTAAGAATCACGTAAATTCCCATACAATTTATATGGAGAAAGTATTATTGAGTTAAAACCTTCATATTGTGAGCGTTGTCCTGATAAACGACATGATCTGGTATTGCTACAAACCTTAAAAATCATATATAATGTTTGTAAAAATGTAATTTCCTGTACTCCTTGAGAATGACTCAAAGTCGAAACTAGTTGGAATAAAAAACCAAAATATTAGTGAAATTTAACCAAGTGTTTTCTTTATTAAATCATACTTAAAAATCAGTTAATATAAACTTAAACACCCCAAATAATTATAAATGTTGCCGCTACAATGACCTTTATTTTTTCTTCCTATGCGCGTATTTTTCTTGATTTGGGCCCATTGTGGGCTATAACTCTGTTAGTGATTACCCGATTTTAGTGAACTAAAAAACAAAGTCAATGGCTGTTTTAAATTAACCTTATTGCCAAATAGCCAACTTTAAATTTTTAAATGGCTGCATATACTATTCTTATTTTATTATATTAGACATTATTTTTCTGAATCAAATTATGCCCGATATGTTGATTTTAATCAATAAAAAAATCTTGTTCACATGATTTTTTGGAAAAAAATGTATTGTGCTTTGAAAAAAATGGCCTTTTAATACTGTTTAAATTGTTTATTGGTTTATATTTAATCCGTATGTTCTATTAACTAATTTATTATAGAGTTACAGTTTGTTATTATTTTAAATGCATCTTTAATACTTAATAAATACTTCATTTTTGTTTTAAATATACATAATGTATATGCTGTAAATGTTTAGCCATTCGTCGATTTTATAAAAGAGCTCAATTTAAAGTTTCAACGAGTGTTTCCACTCCCAGGTTAAGCATGAAGTAAAATTTCGAGTTTAGAACGGACGGACATTGAATTATACAACAGGTGTTTGCTGTTACATACAGTAACCTACTGCAAATGTAACAATTTGGGTCAAATTATTCGGGCCATCTATAGACGCGTTTCGAGATTCATCTCTCATCAGTATAGCTTTGCCAATCCCTCTAAACGATTTGACACCTTAGACTGGCAGTTACGTTGCCGTGCGTTTCAAACATAAGTATAAATGAAATTGCCAATTCTTGGTTGCAGAATGCATCAAACATTAAAAGAATCGCACTTTTAATGTTTGAAGTATTCTGCAACCAAGAATTGGCAATTTCACTTTTTGTTTATTGGTTTATATTTAATCCGTATGTTCTATTAACTAATTTATTATACAGTTACAGTTTGTTATTATTTTAAATGCATCTTTAATACTTAATAAATACTTCTTTTTTGTATTAAATATACATAGTGTATACGCTGTAAATGTTTAGCCATTCGTCGATTTTATAAAAGAGCTCAATTTAAAGTTTCAACGAGTGTTTCCACTCCCAGGTTAAGCATGAAGTAAAATTTCGAGTTTAGAAAAGCCTTAAAATTTGGTTTGGTCGCGTAGCGCGTAGCGCTACGCGACCAAACCAAATTTTCAGGCTTTTCTAAACTCGAAATTTTACTTCATGCGCCACGCGTATTAAACACTGAAATATTGTGAAGCAAGAAATACACTTTAAAAATAAGTAATCATCGAAATATTTAAATAATAACAAATTTTCTTCACGCATTTTTAAGTAAGGTCAAATACTACAATACATTAAATCAACTTATTTACTTAATAATTAAAAAATTAATTAATAATGTTGAGCTATTCTTATTTATTCTATTCTACAATAAGTTGTAACGTAGGTATTTATTTGTTGGGTCGATATTATTCATGTTTGACATAACCTCACAATAAATGACATTTGGCACTGTTTTTTACAAGGCACACTAGTTATAATTTTTAAAAAATATAAGTTTAAATAGAAGATTTCTCTTAATTTTTTTTCGACAAAAATTTTAAACAAAAAACAAGAAATTGGGCTTTATTGGATTTAAAAAAATTATGTCTAATGTAATCAAATTTAAAAATTATAGGCAGCCATTTAAAAATGTTAAGTTGGTTATTATTTAGCAATGAAGTTAATAATAAAAACCACGGAGGGAAGTAACGGTCGTACTTATTGGAAAAACAAAAAAAACTTCGTAACGGGGTAATCGACCACTAATGATAGGCTAATTCTTAAATTATTATTAAAAAAAATCTATATTTATGTCACTTTTTAGTATTTAAACGGCCACTGATGTTGGATTTTAGTTCAACAAAATCGGTCAATAAATAATAGAGTTATGACGTTGGGCATTTTTTATCGAACATCGGGTATTCGATCAAAAACGCCCAACGCTATAACTATTACAATTATTGATTTGAAAATGTTCTCGAAAATAATACTTTCCCTTTGTATTACATATGGGGGAAAGTAAAAAATGGATAAAGAATAATTAGCTTCTAAAAAAATATATATAAATTACTATCCTGATAAAAAAAAGGTAATTCTAGAGGGATGCTTGGAGAATATTTACGTGATGTATCGCAAATTTCATTTAATATCCTATTTACCGGGTGACTTACTCCAATAATATCGTAAACTGCGTGCGATGTACATTTTACAGGCTTACAAAATAAGTCTGATGTGAATTAGATCCCTTTGGGACGCTCAACTTTCTTTACAAAACCTATCCCCAATGAGAAAAGAAAGGTAAAAGAACAAAAAAAAAACACGAGAGAATAAATTAAGAAATAATAAATTTATAAAGGGTATGTGAAAAATGTATTTAAATTGCATCAATAATTTTTGTATTATATCCATGTATTTAAAAATGAGAGAAAAAAATATGAAAACAAAAACAATCATTATTATATTCAAACAATAAAAGTGCGATTCTTTTTGCAATCTACAATAAGTTAGTCTTACAAAGACTATATCAAACACCTATTGAAACAACTACTTCCCGAGCTAATAAATGTATGTTTACTTTTTACTTTTTATATTAATTTATTTTCACAGTAATTTTAAACCGCTTATTTTTGAAATCAATTATTTATACATTTTCTATGATACATACTCTAATTTATATAATTATACCTTTATGTCTATATTTGTACGTATATTTTGTATTTGTTTATATCAAAAGTGCCGGATAATTTTTTTTCTCTTAGTATATTATGCAATGACTTGTCCTCATAACACTGCCATGTATTTTTTGGACCAATAAATCTATTCTATTCTATTTTATTCTAATACCCTGACGGACATTGAATTATACAACAAGTGTTTGCTGTTACATACGATTGGCCCCCATTTTTACCACTCCATTTTTACCACCGTCCCTTTTTTACCACCAACGTATTTACCACCGTATTCTTTTTACCACCAATATTTTACCGCTATTTAAAATCGAATTAGAATAACAACTGACAACTTCAATTCGTAACCTGTCAATGTCATTATCGGTTTGTCATACGCCTAAATCCTTGGTCACTCCTGCCTTTGCTGATATTGCAGACTACTTCGAGAACATTTACGTACGAGGCAAACCAGCAAGAGGAAGACGACGTGCCACATCCCCGCGATATCCTCCAATGCTGTGGAACATGTATCAGGCAGTTCTGCAGAATACGGCACGCACGAACAACATGTCTGAAGGATGGCATAACCGTTTTTCTGTAGTCGTCGGCCGGGATCATCCTAGCCTATATGCTTTTGTCGTCGAGCTTCAAAAAGAACAGGGAGACACCGAGGCAATGTTCCGGGAATTGGACCTTGGGCGAAAAATTAAACGTACGGAAAACCTTGCCAGAATTAAAACTGAGGATAGGATTACAAATATAGTCCGAGATTACGATGTCAGAAAAGAAGAAGGGGAAATTTCAGAATACTTAAGGGCGATCGGTCACAACATACAATTTTGAATAAAACTGATTTTATTTGTAAAAAAGTGTTTTATTGTATAATTATTGGTACAAATATTAGTGGTAAAACTGTATAGCGGTAAAAAAGTATGGTGGTAAAAATGCGGTGGTAAAAATGGATTGGTAAATTTGGAGTGGTAAAACTGTACCCCTACCGTTACATACAGTAACCTACTGCAAATGTAACAATTTGGGTCAAATTATTCGGGCCATCTATAGACGCGTTTTGAGATTTCAAACATAAGTATAAATGAAATTTCCAATTCTTGGTTGCAGAATGCATCAAACATTAAAAGAATCGCACTTTTAATGTTTGAAGTATTCTGCAACCAAGAATTGGCAATTTCACTTATACTTATTATTATATTCGATACTTGTTCTGCTACTTTCTTGATGGAGCCAGATTTTCACATTGGGTAAAGGTAAACACTTGTATTGTTCCATGTTTTTATTTTCAGTTGTCAAATTCAAAATATCGTGATCGTAACAGATCGAAACACGTGTCAGAAAATAACTGAAAATAAAAACATTTATTTTCAGTTGCCTGACACAGTTTAATTTTACCCAATGTGAGAATCATTATTTATAAATTATTTTTTTTTTAAATTATTAATTAAACCCTTCCACTTAAACTGCACCATTCCTTATAATTGACTTCTCTACATTTTTGCAATAGAAAAAAATGCTTGAAAAATTCAACAGAGCCTAGTTTACTCTCACAATGCAAATATGCAAATTTACTTCTCTCCCATCGTGTCCAAAAACAAATTAAAATGAACTACTATTATAATATGTAAATATGGTTGACCGGAAACTGCGCTCATATTTACCTATCTCTGAAAACTACACAAAAAAAACCAACAGAGAGAGCGGTTTCCTTCTGAACGGCGTTTTTTTCAGAGCACGCGCAGAATCGACGCCAACGTGCAAGAGCGTAAAGCGTCGCGGTGCTCGAAATCCCAGGCAGTCCTGGACCGACGCTCTTTACCATCCGACACGACGCTCGCGATCGTTTTTGGGAGAATCCGCGCCGGGAAAACAAACGTGTTTAAAATAAAGTCAAATATTAAAACGATTTCGATAAGATTTTTGCAAGCGTTTGAAGGGGGAAGCGAACATTTGTTTCTGAATAGGTTTGAGTTTTGTTCGGGGAAAGACCTGATTCGATGTACATGTGCTTCAACCGGCCCCCCTGTTGATTCCTTGATAAGACAGCAGAACTGAAAGAAGGTTTGTAAGTTCTAGAATTTATAAAATTTGCACATTATATACATTTTTGCAGAAAGTCGATATTATTTTAATTCGTTTTTATATTTTGTAAATATTCTGCAAACTATTGACAAACTCAATTTTTTTTATGTTAAATTTGCTTTATGTTAAATTTTCACGTGTTTATTTTATTATAAGTAATTTTAAATTACACTAGCAAAGAGTTTTTTTTCTAAACATTTTAGAAACTATAAAGAATGACGTATAAATAGTAAGACATTTGAAATTGTATCCTTTCCTTTAAATATTTATAATTATTTTTATAATAAATTATGAACGGTGGAGGCTTCTACTTCGTTATACATGTTAATTCAATAAAATAAAACACTTTAACTTTGTTTGTATAACACAATACTTATATGTATATATTTAAAAATATAAATATTGTGTTATACGAACAAAGTTAAAGGGTTTTATTTTATTTTTATATTAGTCTAGAAGTAGTATCATTTTTAAAATTATTTACTTATTTACGTCTATTGAATAAATAAATAAATTAGAAGGAAATACTGACGTTTAGAAACGATTTTTAGATTAGCAGATTTGTTTTCCCTTGAATTCCACATAAAATATTATTTAGTACTTAGTACACAGTTTAAATCTATTAAGGTATAACCATGTTTACAATTTTCCTAAAATTGTGTACTAACATATAAAAACAAATATTTTGTTTATTTTATGTTTTATCAACATCTTATATAAAAGTAATAGTGAAACAAACCAAGTGTTTTTAATTTATCCTTTAATATTATTTCAAAATGTTTCACCAAGTGATAAACGAGAAAGTTGTTCAAGAAATATCTTATATAATTTATAAAATTACTATGAGAAGCGTAAGCTTATTTTCTCGAATTCAAATATTTTTGAATTTGAATTATTCTTGTTTGAACATCTTATATTTTGCATAATTAATTCCCCCCTACTAAAAAAACTTTAATTCTACTACGTATTTAGTAGTTTTCAGTCACCAAGTGATAAACGAGAAAGTTGTTCAAGAAATATCTTATATAATTTATAAAATTACTATGAGAAGCGTAAACTTATTTTCTCGAATTCAAATATTTTTGAATTTGAATTATTCTTGTTTGAACATCTTATATTTTGCATAATTAATTCCCCCCTACTAAAAAAACTTTAATTCTACTAAGTATTTAGTAGTTTTCAGTTTTAAGAATTACGTGGTACTTAGCATTTATTTTTAAGAAGGTACAAAAATTCATTGCAGAGTCAAATTGTTCACTAACTTCTACTAATATATTTTTTTAGAAGCTAATAATATTTTAATATTTATTATTTGAAGCCTTATCAACATTTTCTAATTTTCTTAGTTAATGCTGCGTCGCGGCATTTTTCTAGTACTTAGTACATTTTACTGGCTTACAAAATAAGTCTGATGTGAATTAGTCCCTTTGGGACGCTCAACTTTCTCTACAAAACCTATCCCCAACGAGAAAAGAAAGATAAAGGAACAAAAAAAAAAAACACGAGAGAATAAATTAAGAAATAATACATTTATAAAGGGTATGTGAAAACTGTTTGGTGTTGTAGGCGTTCACTTTGTGGTACATCATGTAAAAAATTTATTCAAATTACATCAATAATTTTTGTACTATATTTGAAGCTCTATCAACATTTTCCAAATTTCATAGTTAATGTTGCGTCGCGGCATTTCTTAGTACTTAGTATACAGTTTTAAAAATCTATTAAAGGAATATAACATGCATATCATCCTAATATTGTGTACAAACATCTATTGTTTGTCACACATGACGAAATCCACGGGCATAATACTAGAAGTCGTGAACAGATCTACCCCTTAAGATCAAGACTATCTAGGTGTCAAAACAGTTCGAAGTTCTATGGGCCAAAACTGTACAGAATGGTTTTTATTCGTTGATATTATAGGGTATAGGCTAAACGGTAAGAGATAGAAAAAAACTAAGATATGTGTCCCGTTACTCTTTTTTAGTGTTCATTTTAATGGTGCAATCAGATCTACCCTAACTAGATTGGTTTAGAAGATACAGGGTAATTCTCAAAATCTACTGGTTTTTATTATATCTTATGACTCGGTTATTTATAGAGATAAACAAATATTTTAAACACGAAAGTTTTTTTACTTTTCACGTAGAATCCAGTGGTGTACTTAAAAAATATAGTTGTTTAATTTTTGAGATCTTATCAAAACTAACATTTTCTCAAATGGGACACCCTGTGTCTGAGTATCTCAAAATATTGCATTTTTTTGTGATTGCAACAATATGTAACACTTAATATTTTGCTTTGTCCTAAATAGCTAAAATACCAAAAAACAAAAACAAAAAAAATTTTCTAGATGGCCATGAATTGAATGATTATTCTTTTTTTTATAATAGGTATATTAAAAACCCAGTTAACAAGAATAGTGTAACATTGATATACTAAAACAACAACTACAAAAAACAAACAATAATTTATAATAACTTAACAATTTTCTCATATACTAATACAGTGAATTTTTCTTATATGTAGTATACATATGAATGCTCTGCAAATTTTCCGATATTCGTTGTTTCTTAAAAGAGTTCAATTACAAACTTTAATGGAGTGTTATCCACTCCCAGGCTAAGCATGAAGTAAAATTTCGAGTTTAGAAAAGCCCCGTGAAAATTTGTCGAGGGTCGCGCAGCGACCCGAGACAAATTTTCTGGGCTTTTCTAAACTCGAAATTTTACTTCATGCGCCACGTGTATAAAACACTGATTTCAAGTGAAGATTAAATATACATAAATTTCACAATATTTTAATGTATTGTACGCGTGGCGCATGAAGTAAAATTTCGAGTTTAGAAAAGCCCAGAAAATTTGTCTCGGGTCGCTGCGCGACCCTCGTCAAATTTTCACGGGGCTTTTCTAAACTCGAAATTTTACTTCATGCTTAGCCTGGGAGTGGAAAACACCCATTTAAAGCAATATCTTTCTCAATATTGCGGCTAGATACCGTCGAATCAGCAGTAACAGAAGGTAATGAATTTATTCTATCTCTTTTTCTATTTTCTTACCTGTAAATCTTATTTCTTGGTTTTCCAAATGATCCATACTCACTAAAATTGTGCTATAATCTTTGAAATATTTGTTTTCTGGCTGCCGTCGTTCCGGATAACGCTCAAAATATAGGTCTAAAGTTGCGTCTTTATTTTTATAACTCTCAATATTGCAATCAAATATTTATTTCATAGTTTTGAAAATACTTTGAGACTCCTTTTTTAAAAAAAATATATTCGAAAATATTTCGTTAACAACGGAATATCAAAACCTTACGTATTGGTTTTGATATTCCGTTGTTAACGAAATATTTTCGAATATATTTTTTTAAAAAAGGAGTCTCAAAGTTTTTTCAAAACTATGAAATAAATATTTGTAATTAAATTTTATGACGTGCAAAAAAACAAAAACAAACGCTTAAAGAATTCAATTTATGGCCATCTAGAAAATCTTTTTTATTGTTTTTTAGTATTTTAGCTATTTAGGACAGAGCAAAATATTAAGTATTACATATTGTTGCATTCACAAGAAAGAATGCAATGTTTTGAGATACTTAGGTACAACGTGTCCCATTTAAGAAAATGCTAGTTTTGATAATATCTCAAAAATGAAAACATATATATATTTTTTAAGTACACCACTGGATTCTACGTAAAAAGTCATAAAACTTTTGTATTCAACTTTTTTTTTATCTCCATAAATAACCAAATCATAAGAGATAATAAAAATCGGCTATTTTGAGAATCACCCTGTATCTTTTAAACCAATCTAGTTAGCTTAGATCTGATTGCGCCATTAAACTAAACACTAAAAAAGACAACGGGGCGCCTATCTTAGTTTTTTTGTATCTCTTACCGTTTAACCTATACCCTATAATATCATCGAAAAAAAAACCACCCTGTACAACATCCTACCGCAAGCAATGAAATCTCTCCCCTATACAAATTTTAAAAATATTCTTAAAATGTACTTGATAAATCAAGCTTTCTTTTCAATCAACGATTGTATCGTATACGAATTTTCTCCACAACCATTTATATATTTAACTGTATTGTTTCGAGTTTACGTGAAGTGATTAATCACAAATAGAAAGACTGTTATTCCTTACTTCACTTTTTATTTTTATGTTAAACATAAAAATGTTAACATAAAAATAAAAAGTGAAGTAAGGAATAACAGTCTTTCTATTTGTGATTTATATATTTATTTATTTATTTATTAATATACGACGGACCATTTACAAAAACATTAATTTACAATAGCAATATCATAATATATTATAAATATTAAAGTACTTAAAATAAACAACAAATAAAAAGTAAATGTAAAAATGTAAACATTAGTGAATGTAATAATTCCAAAATCATTTTTAATAATAGAATGTACAAATTCTCACTCTTGAGTTAGAATATTTATTCTGAAACACTTGTTTTTTATGTGTATTGCATGTATTTTCATTCTGTAACAAGATACAGAATGAATATTCCTTAATCGAAGTAAACAACATCGATTGCCTTGAATTTCAAAACGTTCACTGTCAGTAAATTTCAAATCTGACAGATGTAAATGCCGACGTCGTATTAATTATTTTCAAACAAGTTTTAATTTAAGTAAAATAATAAGTAAAAAATCTAGTGAATCAGATATAGAACTTGATATTACTCCATCTGAAATTATAAATTATGCAAATAATATAAGCAAGAACCTGCTGCCGCAAAAATCGAGACATGAATATGAAAAGTATTATACACTGTTAAGGGATTGGCAACAAGAAAAGAAAATAGACTCCTTTTCCGAAAATGTTTTAGTTGCATTATTTTGCGATTTATTAAAAGAAAAATGGAAATCCTTGACTTTTTGAAAAAAATTCTGTTCTGGTTTTACTAATAACTTTAACACCTCTGTGTCAATTTTTTGAATGGTAAGCGGTCGTGAAATATATGTTTTACAACTAGAGCATCCAGGTTGAGGTTCATTTGGTAAACCTTCAGTTGAGAACACTTCCATTTCGTATAGCAACGTAGAATATTTATTTTCAAAATTTGAAATTGTTCTATAAGAGGTTTGCCATTTCATTGTCAATTGTCCCGCAAAATTATTTATTTTATGTATCAATGAATCTAAATTTTCAATGTGCGATACAATGTCAATATTCATAATGTCAATCACAAAGAGATAGACTGCTTTTTTTTTGTTCTATCGTTTTTTGAGCGCGCCAAGTATCGAATAATGTCCGCCGAGAAATGGTTACGCTACCTAAAAATAATCACTGTTTTTAAACGGGCAAAAACGGGCAGCTATAGGTTATAGGTTATTTACATAATAAACTAATTAGTTATTATATATAGAAAACAAAGATTCAATTCTTAGAACGGCCTAGAATGTATACTTTAACCTTTTTCAAGTTTAGCGTTGCAAAATTTTGCTGTAAGATTCTTTACTTAATTTAAATTAGTATATCTATATATTGACTAAAGTTATATGAAACATATTTAAATCTATATTGTATATGTATATACCAGTAGAATATATATCCATCTATAAATTATATTTTGCACGAAACTCAAATGTAAAAAAAGCAATTAAACGTAGGCATTTGGAGCGCGTCAAATCCACAGCAAAACGACGTAAACGATGCACTTTGGGTACCACTGGACCAATGGTCGAAGGGGTTTATGACTTTACCTGCGCACCCTCTGGACATTGAACTGCCTATATTCTAAGCAAAAATCTGTTTAAATATAAATGAAATTGCCAATTCAGTTGAGAACACTTCCATTCCGTTTAATGTTTAATGTTTAAAAATCTGTTTTCTAAACTGTTGATTTTCGGCGAAATGTTCAGCTAGAATGAGCATTTCGACCGTGGAGAAAATATAGTCTGTTACTCGGTTAGAATGAAAGATTGATACTTGTGGTTCCTCTCGCTCGCTGGCGCTCGCGTTCGGAATCTTCCACTCCTATCAGTTTTTTTCATTTTAACCTCGTTACAGAATATACTATTCTAATCTAAAACTTTGAAAAGAGATATGCTGTATGATTGTTTTATATGATTTAATCTAGTCTGGTCGATCGCCTTATTTTTCAAAGTGTTAGTTATCAAAATGTGATTTGTGTCTTATTTATTTATACATTCTTATTTCAAACTTTGTGAAAATTTATTTTAGATAGAGGACAATAGGAAAAAAAATAATGTATACAAATTTAGATATTTTCTATTATGAACGTTCTCTGAAAAATTAAGGCCTGTTTATATATATTAAAACCACGTATTCTGTAGCAGAGCTGGGCAGGATTCGAATCATTCAGGATTCGAATCCTGGATTCGAATCCCTTTAGAGGATTCAAAAGAGGCATTCGAATACTTTAGTTCAACTAGATTTGTGATCCGGATTCGTTATATTTTTAAAAGAGGATTCGTATTCGAATCCAAAGGTGGGTGATTCGAATCCTTATAAAAGGATTCGAATATTTATAAAAGTATTCGAATACTTACAAAAGGATTTGAATCGTCAAAAATAATTCGAATTAATTGTGAGGATTAACATGAAAAATGTCTTTTGTGTGTTTTTAAATTTCTCTCTAAGTCACTATTTTATACGCGTGGTGCATGCAGTAAAATTTCGAGTTTAGAAAAGTCCAGAAAATTTGTCTCCTAACCTAATTATTTATTATTAACTCTGAACATCATTGATAACAGACTAAATATCTGAGTCCCTGTTACTCTGATTAAATATGTATTTGTGTGTTTCTGAACTTCATTTCAAATCAGTGTTTTGTACACGTGGCGCATGAAGTAAAATTTCGAGTTTAGAAAAGCCCAGAAAATTTGTCTCGGGTCGCTGCGCGACCCTCGACAAATTTTCACGGGGCTTTTCTAAACTCGAAATTTTACTTCATGCTTAGTCTGGGAGTGGAAACGTTCGTTCGAAACTTCAAACTGAATGCTTTGATAAGAACATTAAATGACTGAAAATGTTTTCAAAAATAATAATTCAGTTTCAAAAATTTTGGTTATTATTATTTAAAGTAAAACTGACATGGTAGCCATAATTTGTAATATTACATTTCCGACATTTCCCTGATTTAATTTTTTTTCCCTAACCATTTAATATTTTCTTCTGTGAAAAACGCTCATTTTGCTTAATTGTTTTCATTGTTTTGGTTAATATTTAAGTTAATTATATAAATGTTTATGTGTTTCGTAATTTGCCTGCTGATTTTTACAAATTTAATAAAATCATATGGCTTTTTTGTTACTGTTTTGGTCAATTTGAATATAATTCCATGACTTTTCTCTGACTTTTCCGATTTAAATGATATTCAGTGAATTTTTTATTTACGTAATTTTCAGGCATTCGTCGATTTTATAATAAAGTTCACTTTGAAGTTTTAAACATGTGTTTCCACTCCCAGGCTAAGCATGAAGTAAAATTTCGAGTTTAGAAAAGCCCCGTGAAAATTTGTCGAGGGTCGCGCAGCGACCCTCGACAATTTTTCGGGCTTTTCTAAACTCGAAATTTTACTTCATGCGCCACGGGTACAAAACACTGATTTGAGGTGAAGTTCAGAAACACACAAATACATCTTTAATCAGAGTAACAGGGAATCAGATATTTAGTCTGTTATCAACGATGTTTAGTGTTAATAATAAATAATTAGGTTTTGAATATTTTTGTTAAAACAACTGGTAAGGATATTTATAAATTAATGATTGCAAAAAAATTATAAAATCAAATTTATTCTTGAAGAATTTGTATTCGTGATTCGAAAAAAAAACTCGACAACAATAGGAGCACTATGGAAAATAAGAAAATATATACTCGAAAACAGAAAGAGAGCAGTATACCATGCCCTATTTACTTCCCACATTAATTACCTCTCCAATATATGGGGAAATACAACCACCAAAAACATTCAGAAGCTACAACGTCAACAAAACAAAGCACTGAAAATACTGTACATACTAAATAAAAGAACAAGAACGCAAAAACTATTCGAAATCACGAAAGAACTAGATATGAAAAAAACTAATAACTTACAATAACCTATTATTTATATACAAAATACAACATAACTTAATAAAAACAAGGATCAAAATTAAACCCAACAAACAAATACACAGTTATAAAACCAGAAGAAAATCAGACCTCAGAACCGATAAATTCAACACCAAAAAGTACACGCAAAACTTGACGACAGCCACGATAAACATTTTCAACAAACTTCCAAAATACGTAAAATCTCTAAAATTTATTCCATTCAAAATAAAAATAAAAAACCTACTAATAAATAACGAAATAAACTGACCGAAAATATGAAAATGTAAAACTCACAAGAATCCTTCAATACCGTTAGCTTTTTTTTCCTGTGGGGGCCGTCTTTTTTTCGGATCCGGATGCACTGCAGCCTATGTGGCTTATTGTACTGCCCCAATATTATTACACTCACGCAACTATTCCGAACTCGATGCCCTGCACTAGCTTGTGCAGGTCCTTCAGAGGTTGGGCGTGGAAATCATTTGGTTCCATTTGTCTGTTCCCAAATATGAGCCGTCTTTTGCTCTCCAGCGCATTGCACCTGCACAGAACGTGCATAGTTGTTTCTGGTGCCGTATTACAGAGGCGACAGTTGGTGTCGCCGTTGTATAGCCCGATTTTTCTTAGATGCTCTTTAACAGTCATGTAGCCTGTGAGCAGTCCTATGGTTGTTTTCAGCTGTGCCCTACTCAATGTTAGTAGTCCTTCAGCTTGGCTTGAGTTAGGCCCTTTTATAAAGGCCTTACTATGGTTAAGGCCTGGTCTGTTTTCCCAGTATTCCTTGTGTTTGTTGCGAGTCCACTTCCTGACTTCAAGGCGACTCGACTTTTTTGTTATGCCCAAGGCAGGTTCGGGTCCCATAAATGAAATGGTGGCTCCCTGCCTTGCCAGCTCGTCAGCTTTTTCATTACCCGCAATACCAGAGTGACCCGGCGTCCAGACAAGCGTAACCTTGTTCTGTCTCGCTAGGTCATTCAGGGTATTGAAGCATTCCAATACCAGTTTGGATGAAGTCTTTTGACTCTGGAGAGCCTTCTCCTTCTCTATGTTGGTTCTCGCACATTCTATGATTGCGAATATTTCTGCTTGAAAGACTGATGCCAAGCTACCCAATGGTTGAGCAGTTACCGTTAGCCCGAGATCGGGTACTACCCAGACATCACGAGGCGAGGAAAGAAGGAATGAAACCCAAGGTACCAACTACAATGAGGCGCAGATGAATACAAATAATTTTAAGTTATGTTACTATATATATATATATATATATATATATATATATATATATATATATATATATATCATTGTAATTGTACGAAATAAACTCTTTAAATAAAAAAAAATACCAGGATTCGAATGTTTGATTCGAATCATTTTTATCTCTTACAAATCCTTTATTCGAGTATTCGTGATTCGAATCATATCAGGTGATTCGGATTCGTGATTCGAATCCTTTTTACGGATCGTCCCAGCTGTTCTGTAGTTTTCTTGAGAGCTGTTTGTTTTCATTTCCATCATTAAAAAAGATTCAAATCACTTCCTAATAACTTAAGATAATCACAATTTTCACATCAACTGTTATTTTTCTTTCATTAAACCTTACAAAATAAAATCCATTACTAGTACGAATCCTAGAGTACGGAATTAAGTGCGAGGGAAATTATTTGTGCAAATGCACTTTGATGCACGAATTTTTGCGAATAATATTCCTTTGCGAGGCGCGAATTTTACGGGGATGGAGTTTTCCGCGCTTCCTCTCTCTTTTTCCTCTATTCTTGAACCGCCAACCGAAAGCAATTTTAATATTCATCATAAATTTAATAATGTCGCCCGTACATAATCTGCCCCGCGAGGGTGCGTTTACTTTTTACGCGCCGAAAAACCTGAAAGTGTTTCTCGCCCTCGCGAAAAGACACGGAGAAGTTTACAAAAAGCGCATCCACGATGTAAATAAAGGTACATAAGAAAGTACATAAAGCGGATTATTACACCGGGCGAATGGTGTGTGCTGTTGAATATTTTAAAATGAAGATTCCGTTAATGAATTTATTATTTAACGAAACACAGTTCTTTTTTTGCAATTATTAAAATAGGAATATAATAGTATTTCATTAATGCCCGGTATTATAAACGATTAATAAATCATGAGATAACTATTTGGCCAAATAAAATTGCGTATTATAAAGCAAACCTACCAAATAAATAGCAATTCTAGAAATAAATAATTTAATTAGTATACTACCGACCGAAATTAAACATTTTCATTGTGGGGTAGCTGGAACCATCAATTTTTAAAATTGAATTGTCAATCTTTCAATTTGAATTGTCAATCTTTCCATTTGAATTGTCAATCAAATTGGAAATTCAGTATAACTCCTTATAATTATGGAGAATAACCGTCAAATAGGACAGAAAAACACAGTACAAGAAAACTAAAGCTTATTAGAATTTATAAAAGACATAAACGATTGTTTTCCACTCCCAGGCTAAGCATGAAGTAAAATTTCGAGTTTAGAAAAGCCTGAAAATTTGGTTTGGTCGCGTAGCGCGAAGCGCGGAGCGACCAAACCAAATTTTCAGGCTTTTCTAAACTCGAAATTTTACTTCATGCGCCACGCGTACAAGACACTGATTTCAAGTGAAGTTCACTTGTTCACGATATTTCAGTGTGTTCAGTGTTTAATACGCGTGGCGCATGAAGTAAAATTTCGAGTTTGGAAAAGCCAGAAAATCTGGTTTGGTCGCGTAGCGCGAAGCGCGGAGCGACCAAACCAAATTTTCAGGCTTTTCTAAACTCGAAATTTTACTTCATGCGCCACGCGTACAAGACACTGATTTCAAGTGAAGTTCACTTGTTCACGATATTTCAGTGTGTTCAGTGTTTAATACGCGTGGCGCATGAAGTAAAATTTCGAGTTTGGAAAAGCCAGAAAATTTGGTTTGGTCGCGTAGCGCGAAGCGCGGAGCGACCAAACCAAATTTTCAGGCTTTTCTAAATTCGAAATTTTACTTCATGCTTATTCTGGGAGTGGACAGCACTCGTTTAAAGCTACAAATGTAACTAATTTATAAAAAGCGTTTGCACATGTATAAAAATCCCTATTTATGTCAACTGGTTGCTGACTTGAAAAACTCTAGGTCTTTGACGCCTTAGAATTAAAATTAATCACTGTCAGTCAGGAAAGATACTATAAGCAAACTTAAATCTGACATGGGTGGTATGGTGAACATAATAGTAGAATCTAAAGTAATTATAATAATATAATACACTTTTGACTTTTAACTGTCAAATTCTTTAGAGAATAAAATTTACTTGGTAGAAAAACAAAGAAATAATTTACTGATGAGATTTATTAGCCAAATAAAGTTATTTTGTGTTTATAATACCGAAATCTTTGGAATAAATTAATTTATTCCTAAAGTAAATTTTATTTAGGGAATAAAACGTTTTATAATACCGGGCATAAGTGACTTAAATCTTCACGTATATTATATACATACATATTATATACATACAAATTTATTATGTATTCACAAATAAAACACTCTTTTACTTTGTATAACCGTTGAATGATATAACATATAGAGGTACAACTGAATGAAAGATTTAGATTACGTTGAAGTTATGCAACCCAATGTACAATTTAATTTTTTTCTACCACAATATAGCGCCATTTGTTTTTATTTTATTCAATCTCTGTCAATGTTACAGAGTTTTGTATCGCGTTGTTTCTTTCTTGAACTATCAAATTCTGATAATATTCCACTCATCAATTAATCGTTTGGAATTATACCGTTTGTTTGGGTTATCGTGCTCACCATTAGGATATTGTAAACTATTATAGTTACAAAGATGGTTAAGTTGCACAAATCTTTCCATTTTAACTGCATTAACAAATTTCATCTCGTGTCATTTATTTTTAAGATATGGCAAATAAAGTAAACACCAACAAACATTTAGGATCTTGTTAACTATTTTAGATACAAAGATGGTTAAATTAAACAAATCTATTCAGTTTTACTGCATTAACAAATTTCATCTAGCGTCATTTATTTTTAAGATATGGCAAATAAAGTAAACACCAACAAACATTTAGGATCTTGTTAACTATTATAGATACAAAGATGGTTAAATTAAACAAATCTTTTCAGTTTTACTGCATTAACAAATTTCATCTAGCGTCATTTGTTTTCAAGATATGGCAAATAAAGTAAACATCAACAAACATTTCTTTTTGCTATAACTTTGTTAATTAGAAATATAGCGATGTTACATGTTATTTGGGGTACATGTCAAACCCCAAATAACATGTAAGAAGCACACGAAAATTGAAGATTTTATACAGGGTATGTACGACATCAACTTTGAATTTTTCTTATGAGAGCCCTTTGACTGTTGAAATTGCCGAAAATGTAAATATTGTCGAAAAGTTATGAGATGTCAAAAAATCTTGTGAAATGCAGGAATTGTGAAAAAATGAAACGTTGAAAAGAAAAAAAAACTTGTAAAATGAGAAAATTGTGAAAAAGTAAGAAAACTTCGTAATAATTGTGAAAACTCAATGCACATTATTTTTATTAATTGGGCAATAAATTTTGATCTTAACACTAAATCAGTGTTTTGTACGCGTGGCGCATGAATTAAAATTTCGAGTTGAGAAAAGCCTGAATTTGGATTTTGACGCTGCGCGTCCAAATCCAAATTCTTTAGGCTTTTCTCAACTCGAAATTTTACTTCATGTTTAGTCCGGGATTGGAAAACACTCGTTAGTGAACAGTCGATAACTTTTTTAAGTGTTTCCTTTATTTATTAAAATCCGAGGGTTTTAAAGATTTTCGTCAATTCTTAAAAATAAATTAAAATTAAACAGTTTTCGTCAATGTTAATCATTATCATTATTTTTTTTTTTAAATACGCTTTGATGAGTTACTTAGATTTTTGTTATTATTCAAATTTATGAATTTCCAAAATTTTTGTTAATATTTAAATTCATGAACTTCCATGTTATTTGTCAACTTTTTAAATTTTCACGGTTTTTGGTTTTGGTGAATTTCTAAAACTTTATTCAATTTTTAAAATTCTGACGGTTTCCCAGATTATTCCAGATTTTTCTAGATTTTCATGAATTCTAAAAATTCTGATACTTTTCATGAAAATTTTGTTAACTCTAAAAATATCGATGTTGAACAGTAATAATAATAATATATTTAGTTCTTTTTAAAAATATAATCATTAATTTAAAAAAAAATTACAATTGAAATTTCGGGAATTTCAATTGTACACTAATTAACTGACAATACTTTATTATTATTATCAATAAATCAGGAATTTCAATTAATTCATTATGCAAGATTAATGGTAATAATTGTGAAAACTCACTGCACATTATTTTTTATTAAATGAGCAATAAATTTTGAACTTAACACTAAATCAGTGTTTTGTACGCGTGGCGCATGAAGTAAAATTTCGAGTTGAGAAAAGCCTGAATTTGGATTTGGACGCTGCGCGTCCCAATCCAAATTCTTTAGGCTTTTCTCAACTCGAAATTTTACTTCATGCTTAGTCTGGGATTAGAAAACACTCGTTAGTGAACAGTCGATAACTTTTTCAAGTTTTTTCTTTATTTACAAAAACTCGAGGGTTTGTAAGATTTCGTTAATTCTTAAAAATAAATTAAAATTAAACAGTTCTTTATTTTCTTTTTTAAATACGCTTTAATGAGTTTCTTAGATTTTTGTTAATACTTAAATTCATGAACTTCCATGTTATTTTTTAAGTTTTTAAATCTCCACGGTTTCTGGTTTTTGTAAATTTTTAAAACTTTATTCAATTTTTATAATTCTGACGGTTTTCTAGATTTTTTCAGACTTTTTCAAATTTTTACAGATTTTTACAGATTTTTCTAGATTTTCATTAATTCTAAAAATTCTGATACATTTCCTGAAAATTTAGTTAACTTTAAAAATGTTAGTTAACAATAAAAAATAATTATATATTAAATTATTTTTTAAATATAATTATTAGTTTAAAAAAAAATTACAATAGAAATTTCGGGAATTTCAATTGCACAATAATTAACCGACAATACTTTAATATTATTATCAATAAATCAGGAATTTCAATTAATTCATTATGCAAGATTAATGGTAATAATTGTGAAAACTCACTGCACATTATTTTTTATTAAATGAGCAATAAATTTTGAACTTAACACTAAATCAGTGTTTTGTACGCGTGGCGCATAAAGTCAAATTTCGAGTTGAGAAAAGACTGAATTTGGATTTGGACGCTGCGCGTCCAAATCCAAATTCTTGAGGCTTTTCTCAACTCAAAATTTTACTTCATGCTTAGTCTGGGATTAGAAAACACTCGTTAGTGAACAGTCGATAACATTTTCAAGTTTTTTCTTTATTTACAAAAACTCGAGGGTTTGTAAGATTTCGTTAATTCTTAAAAATAAATTAAAATTAAACAGTTTTCGTCAATGTTAATCATTATCTTTATTTTCTTTTTTAAATACGCTATAATAAGTTTCTTAGATTTTTGTTAATATTTAAATTCATGAACTTCCATGTTATTTTTTAAGTTTTTAAATCTCCACGGTTTTTGGTTTTTGTAAATTTTTAAAACCTTATTCAATTTTTATAATTCTGACGGTTTTCTAGATTTTTCCAGACTTTTTCAAATTTTTACAGATTTTTACAGATTTTTCTAGATTTTTATTAATTCTAAAAATTCTGATACATTTCATGAAAATTTAGTTAACTTTAAAAATGTCAATGTTGAACAATAATAATAATTATATATTAAATTATTTTTCAATATGTAATTATTAGTTTAAAAAAAAATTACAATAGAAATTTCTGGAATTTCAATTGCACAATAATTAACCTACAATACTTTATTATTATTATCAATAAATCAGGAATTTCAATTAATTCATTATGCAAGATTAATGGTAATAATTGTGAAAACTCACTGCACATTATTTTTTATTAAATGAGCAATAAATTTTGAACTTAACACTAAATCAGTGTTTTGTACGCGTGGCGCATGAAGTAAAATTTCGAGTTGAGAAAAGCCTGAATTTGGATTTGGACGCTGCGCGTCCAAATCCAAATTCTTTAGGCTTTTCTCAACTCGAAATTTTACTTCATGCTTAGTCTGGGATTAGAAAACACTCGTTAGTGAACAGTCGATAACTTTTTCAAGTTTTTTCTTTATTTACAAAAACTCGAGGGTTTGTAAGATTTCGTTAATTCTTAAAAATAAATTAAAATTAAACAGTTTTCGTCAATGTTAATCATTATCTTTATTTTCTTTTTTAAATACGCTTTAATAAGTTTCTTAGATTTTTGTTAATATTTAAATTCATGAACTTCCATGTTATTTTTTAAGTTTTTAAAATTCCACGGTTTTTGGTTCTTGTAAATTTTTAAAACTTTGTTTAATTTTTATAATTCTGACGGTCTTCTAGATTTTTCCAGACTTTTTCAAATTTTTACAGATTTTTCTAGATTTTCATTAATTCTAAAAATTCTGATACATTTCATGAAAATTTAGTTAACTTTAAAAATGTCGATGTTGAACAATAATAATAATTATATATTAAATTATTTTTCAAAATATAATTATTAGTTTAAAAAAAAATTACAATTGAAATTTCGGGAATTTCAATTGTACAATAATTAACCTACAATACTTTATTATTATTATCAATAAATCAGTAATTTCAATTAATTCATTATGCAAGATTAATGGCAATAATTGTGAAAACTGCACATTATTTTTTATTAAATGAGCAATAAATTTTGAACTTAACACTAAATCAGTGTTTTGTACGCGTGGCGCATAAAGTAAAATTTCGAGTTGAGAAAAGCCTGAATTTGGATTTGGACGCTGCGCGTCCAAATCCAAATTCTTGAGGCTTTTCTCAACTCGAAATTTTACTTCATGCTTAGTCTGGGATTAGAAAACACTCGTTAGTGAACAGTCGATAACTTTTTCAAGTTTTTTCTTTATTTACAAAAACTCGAGGGTTTGTAAGATTTCGTTAATTCTTAAAAATAAATTAAAATTAAACAGTTTTCGTCAATGTTAATCATTATCTTTATTTTCTTTTTTAAATACGCTTTAATGAGTTTCTTAGATTTTTGTTAATATTCAAATTTATGAATTACCAAGATTTTTGTTAATATTTAAATTCATGAACTTCCATGTTATTTTTTAAGTTTTTAAATCTTCACGGTTTTTGGTTTTTGTGAATTTTTTAAATTCTGACGGTTTTCTAGATTTTTCCAGATTTTTTTAAATTTTTACAGATTTTTACAGATTTTTCTAGATTTTCATTAATTCTAATAATTCTGATACTTTTCATGAAAATTTAGTTAACTTTAAAATTGTCGATGTTGAACAATAAAAATAATTATATATTAAATTAATTTTCAAAATATAATTATTAGTTTAAAAAAAAATATTATTGAAATTTCGGGAATTTCAATTGTACAATAATTAACTGACAATACTTTATTATTATTATCAATAAATTAAAAATTTCAATTAATTCATTATGCAAGAATAATAGTAATAATTGTGAAAAGTCAATGCACATTATTTTTTATTATATGAACAATAAATTTTGAACCTAACACTAAATCAGTGTTTTTTAGGCGTGGCGTATGAAATAAAATTTCGAGTTGAGAAAAGCCTGAATTTGGATTTGGACGCTGTGCGTCCAAATCCAAATTCTTTAGGCTTTTCTTAACTCGAAATTTTACTTCATACTTAGTCCGGGATTGTAAAACACTCGTTAGTGAACAGTCGATAACTTTTTCAAGTTTTTTTTTTATTTCATGAATTTCCAAGGTTTTTGTTAGTATTTAAATTCATGAACGTCCATGTTATTTGTCAACTTTTTAAATCTCCACGGTTTTTGGTTTTTGTGAATTTCAAAAAGTTTATTTAATTTTTAAAATTCTGGCGGTTTTCCAGATTTTTCTAGATATTCAGTAATTCTAAAAATTCGGATACTTTTTATGAAAATTGCGTTAACTTTAAGAATGTCGATGTTGAACAATAATAATAATGATGCCACTATGGAGCATTAGATGGCGTTAGCTATCAAAATCCATTAATAGTTTTCACATATTGGCTTGAAATAGTCAGAAATGTTCAGTATTCCTCAGCACTGGGTCGGGACCACACTGAAGAGGACCTTGAAGTCCGAAACGCGTCTGTGGGTATCTCTTGCCGGAATACTGATCACAAATTCAATTTTAATAATAATAATAATATATTTAGTTATTTTTCAAAATATAATCATTAATTTAAAAAAAATACAATTGAAATTTCTAGAGTTTCTATTGTACAATGATTAAATGACAATACTTTATTATTATTATCAATAAATCAGGAATTTAAATTAATTCATTATGCAAGATTAATCGTATTTTCAATTGGGTTAAAACTCCCTAAACTATTTAAGGTCGACCAGCGTACGATTTTGCATTTGTATTGATATTTTATTCGGAAACGTTCCGCTAGAGCAAATATTAATATAAATACGAAACGGGCCCATAAAACTAGGAATTGCGGTTGTAAATTTAGATTCCGCCTGCTCGGGCTTTATTTTATCGTCCACGTTAAACGTTTTTAAATTATTACTAAGCCCCTAGCTCACAATATGCATATTTATTAGTTTTCTCCATTTTTTTATCTTATTTTAAATTAAAATCCACCTTTTATGCAAAAAGCAAAAACAGGATTTACGTACATCAAAATCAATTTAATAATAATGATAAAAATAAATGTATTTTATTCAATAATCAATTAAAAACAAACAAAAATTACAACTACTATTTTACAATAACATTATTATTGAATATGTCGAAGTTTAGTATAACATAAAATGCTTGCTGCTTTTCAACTTAACCTTAGAAACATAATAAAACAATCTTAAAAAATATTAATAGTTATTTAGGTAACTAGCGTGGTATCGTCCACGTTAAACGTTTATAAATTATTACTAAACCCCTAGCTCACAATATGCATATTTATTAGTTTCCTCCATTTTTTTAATCTAATTTTAAATTAAAATCCACCTTTTATGCAAAAAGCAAAAACAGGATTTACGTACATCAAAATCATTTTAATAATATTGATAAAAATAAATGTCGTTTATTCAATAATAAATTAAAAACAAACAAAAATTACAACTACTATTTTACAATAGCATTATTATTGAATATGTCGAAGTTCAGCATAACATAAGATGCTTGCTGCTTTTCAACCTAAAATTAGAAACATAAAAAATAATAAAATTTGAAATAAAAACACTTGGTTTGTTTCACTAACGTTTTACTTATTATTCCGACTAGTTTCGGCTTCTAGCCATTATCAAGGAATGTACAGAGAATACTTTTTTACACGATATTTATATACAAAATCAGGTAATAAGGGCGTTCATTATTGGGGAGATCCATAGCTCGTCATTGTCATTGACCACATGTTTTCCCGATTTTATTGCTTTATTTATCTCCAAGCCTTCCCTGAAATTCAGTATACGACCCTTATTGCCTGTATACAATATTTTAAAATTATTGCTGTTGTATAGATGACCGGCTGTGATGCAGTGTTTGGACATACCCGTTGATTGTTTTTTATTTAGAACATCTTTTTTATGTTCGTCGAGACGGATTTGGAATGATCGTCCGGTCTGTCCTATATATACTGCATCACAGTCGTTACATCTTAATTCATAAACACCTGATAGTTCTATTCTATCGTTTTTAAACTTATTATTCACTAATAATTTACTTAAATTAATGGGGTTTGTTAGAATGATGTCAAATTTTTTGTTTCTCAAAGTATTTTTTAATTTTACAGAAAGGTCTGCCACATAATCTATTTTTTGCCAGGTGTTTTTAGAATTTGGATTGGTTGCGTAAAAATATTTTAGTAATTGACTTTGTTTTTTCTTTTTTAATAAATTATCTATTAACTGTTCTGAATATCCGTTGTTATTTGCTATTATTTTTATAATATTTAATTCAGATTTGAAATTGTCGGCGTTTAGAGGGATATTTAATAATCTATATATTAACGAATGGAAAGTGCTATGTTTAATTTGGTTTGTTGTATTTGACGTGGATGGGATAATTGAATCTGAAAATGTTTAATGTTTGTTTCCTGTAAATTTTATAAACTAAATTATTCTTTGATTTAGTTATTGTGAGGTCTAAAGAATGTAGGCTATTGTTTGTTTCCAGTTCAAATGTGAATTGTAATTTAGGCTGAATTGAATTTAAAAATGTTGTAAATATATCTAGTTGTCTAACGGTGCCCGTCCAAATGCAAAAAATGTCATCGACATATCTGGCCCAATAGTGTATAAATTTTGTCTCCTGTTTCCTGAACAAAGTTGCTTCGAAATCTGCTAAGAAAATTTCAGATAAAAGAGAAGATAGGGGTGATCCCATTGGTAAACCATCTGCCTGTGTATAAATGATGTTGTTAAATTGAAAGTAGCTCTGATCGATGCAGATTTTGATCAGTGATTTTAATTCGTTCTTTAATGCTTGAGGGTGGTCGGTATTATTTATTTTCTTGTCTATAATGAACTTAAGTTCTGTCACTGGAATTGAGGTGAACAAACTTTTCACATCAAATGAGACTAGTTTTGCATTTGGGGGTATCGATATTGTATTTAACCTTTCTATTGTGTTTTTAATTCCGTATTGAGATTCGAAATTAATGAAAGATGGAATTATGTTATTTAAATGTTTACACAACTTATAGGTTGGTGCATATAAATAGGACACTACAGGTCGTATGGGAATTCCATCCTTATGTAATTTCGGCAAACCATACAAAATTGGTGCTTTAGGATTCATTATTTTAAATTTAAATATTTCTGGTTCTGGAATTATATTGCTGCAAGATTTTAATGTTTTTATAAATTCTAACTGAAATTTATTGGTAGGATCTCTTTTTTTGGATTTTTCGTTATTAAATAATTCCTCAGTTTTTTTGATGTAATCGTGTTTATGCATTATTGTAATATTGCTGCCTTTATCGGCTTTGCAAAGTACTAAATTTTCATTTTTAAGTTTCTGTTTGATATTTATTATGGTTTCTTGTTCGGTTTTATGAATGGTTTTTGTCCGTTTTGAGTTATTTTTATGTTTATAAATTAATTTTGCTATTTTATTTTTTATTAATGATTGCTTTTCTCCTGAATCTAGTTTATTGCAAATAATTTCTGAATTAATACCTGCTGCTTCTATACCTGTATTTGATTCGATATATGGATTATACTTAAGACCTTTGTGAAGAAGTTCTGTTTCACTTGAATTTAGTTCAATGTTTGTTAAACTAACTAACTTCGGATAGAATTTGACATCATGCTTACCAACCTCATCAACATAGTTGACGTTATTACTATGGACTTGCTCACTTCGCACTTTTTCACTCTTTAATTTTGTTAATTTCTCCTTTTGTTTTTCGTATTGTTGATAAGAAATTGATCGCGCTTCTTCTCTGAGGTTTGAATCAATGTAGTCGAATTCTAGTGGATGTAGACACTTGGTCCGCCGTGTATGAAGTAACTTCAAGATGTGTGAAGTATTATCCCTAATTTGGTACCACTTCTTCATTTCAAGAGATGTCCATATTTGGTATGCTTGTTGTATAGTTTTTCTGGCTTCTAGTGAACGATGATTGCAGCTTATTTTCATGAAGGTCGGTTTGAGTTTTTCGCGTTGGCATTTTGTTAAAAACGAAATGTGGTTGTTTGATTTCGCGAATTTGATGAGCTTTCTTCTGTACATATTAATGAATTTTGCTTCACTGGCGTTTAAAATATCTTTCACAATGTTCTCATTAATCACTTGGTGATAATAATCTTAAAAATTATTAATAGCTATTTAAGTAACTAGCGTAGTATCGCCCACGTTAAACGTTTTTAAATTATTACTAAACCCCTAGCTCACAATATGCATATTTATTGGTTTCCTCCATTTTTTTTTATCTTATTTTAAATTAAAATCTCCTTTTATGCAAAAAGCAAAAACAGGATTTACGTACATCAAAATTATTTTAATAATATTAATTAAAATAAATGTCTTCTATTCAATAACAAATTAAAAACAAACAAAAATTACAACTACTTTTTTACAATAACATTATTATTGAATATATTGAAGTTCAACATAACATAAAATGCTTGCTGCTTTTCAACTTAACCTTAGAAACATAAAAAACAATCTTAAAAATTATGAATAGTTATTTAGGTAACTAGCATACTGAGTAAGGCTTTTGTTTACTTACACTTAAAATTTGAATAGTTATTTGGGTGTGAAGTAGGGCTTTGCGTACCATTTGTGAGTTTAGGACACAAGCGGTCAGGTAGTCGATACACTGTTATAAATGAGAAAAAATAAGAATACTTTCTTATTTTTATACAGGGTGCCCGTATTTCATTTTATACAGGGTGCCCGTATTTCAACAGAATGTATGGGGATCTTGGGTATATAAAAATATAGAGAGTCGGTTAAATTGGAGCAAAGTTCCGTATCTTAGGGCCCAATAATAATCTAAAAACAAACTTGAAATATCTTCTTTCGTTTTTGAGATATTGTCAAAAAACGGATTTTTTAAAATTTCGTTTTTATTTTTTATTCAAAAACCATTTAATCCAGACATTTACAACTTTGACCTTATACAGGCACTTTTTAACAAGAAATCTAGTAACATATTTTATTTTAAGATAACTATAACATTTACCCAGGGACCATAGCCAACTTTTGTTTTTCTTATGGGCGCCATTTTGGATTTTCATATTTTATGGAAGAACATTTTTTTCTGAATTCAATGATGTATCATACTTATAGTTTATTGTACATTTTATCTGTAAAATTTTAATCTTTTGTTTTTTGTAAAGAGCGCCTTGAAAACAGTTGAGTAACTCACTCATTTGATAACTATTAGGACTCATAATTGTTTTTAAAATGTGATGTAATTTAAGCTAACGAGTGTCTTCCACTCCCAGACTAAGCATGAAGTAAAATTTCGAGTTTAGAAAAGCCCCGCGTAGAAAATTTGTCGAGGGTCGCGCAGCGACCCGAGACAAATTTTCACGGGGCTTTTCTAAACTCGAAATTTTACTTCATGCGCCACGCGTATAAACCACTGATTTACAGAAAAGTTAAAAATATATAACGCTTTAATGTGATAATGATCAATATTTATTGATATGCAGTGAAAATGGAAAAATTACGTTTTTTGTGAATAGTTTTGGAATAATAATAATAAAAGTAGAAGAAGTTATATATATATATATATACATATCATTATTGACAGATATCAACAGGAAATACAACAAACAAACAGTAAGTATGTACAAATAACTATAGCATTAAATAAAAAATCCATCTGTCAATTGGCTATCGACTAGAAGAAGTTATTTTGTGCAACGTTTCCATATTGTTGATATTTAGGTCATCATATCTTTAACGAGGAAAGTGCTATGATAGACACATCACCATTTTTTTAATTTATGTTTTGTGTGATAATCGATACTAATAATTTTGACTGCTAACAATGATTGACTGCTGTCAAAATTTTATTGATTAATAGATATGACGTCATTGTTTCCAAGGCACTATTTACAAAAAAGAAAATATTATAATTTTAAATATCAAATGTAAAATAAATTATGAGTATGATACATCACTGAGTTCAGAAAAAAATATTCTTTCAAAAAATATGAAAATCCAAAATGGCGCCCATAAGAAAAACAAAACTTGGCTATGGTCCCCGGCTAAATGTTATAGTTATCTTTAAAAAAAAAAATCTACAAGATTTCTCATTAAAAAGTGCCTGTATATTGTAATAAACAAAAACGATTTTTCCAAAAATCAGTTTTTTCTTAATTCTCGAAAACAAAAAAATAGATTTCAAAATTGTTTTCAGATTATTATTAAACTCTAAAATACGCAACTTTGCCCGAGTTTAACCGACTCTCTATCTCTTCAAATAACTGAGATCCCCATACATTCTGTCGAAAAACGGACACCCTGTATAAGAAACATTTTTGACGAGATCGTAGATTTACGTCGTTTATAAAGATGTTCAAATATTTTCTGTCAGGATTATTAAAGATTATTCTGATTGAGTTTTTTTGCATCTTTTCATCTTCTATTCATTAACCCTCGCTGAAAAGTCGCGGAACTTTTCAGGTTTTCGGCTCTCGTTTCTGTCAGAAAACTGGGGGGATAAATATGTGGGGAGTTTAATTACGAGCGAAGCCCCAACAGCCACTCGAAATCGAGCCCGCCTGCCGATGTGGAATTAAGCCCGAAAACTCTTTCTCTCAGATTAAAGCCTCTCGGTATTTTCACGTGTACGAAAATTCCGAATTTGCATTTTCCAAAAAACGCGCGATAAACAATCCCCCTTGTGCTGCGGAAAATTTATGCGCGTTTTCACCGAATTTGCATGCGTCGCGTAAATATTTTAATGCGCGCTATTAGTATGGGAATTAAATTAAATTCCCGATGCTGATTCTTAATTATGCAATTACTTTTTGTTGAGTTAAATCTCAGGTCTTTACTCACCTATGTTAATTCCGTTAAAAAATCAATGAATATTTTATCTTATCAACAATCTATATTGACAACAAGCAATATTAATAATAATAATAATAATAATAATAATACTTTATTAATGCTAAACACAATTGTGGTACACAGGTCAATGGAAACTACGCTAATACAAAAATATAAACGTACAATAAATATAAATACATGTAAGAAAAAGTCGTTAAAACATTAAAAACACATTAAAATGAGGTAGTTATGTTCTGGAAAACAAAACACTTCAGATATTAGATAGCTTTTAGAATTGAGCTTAAATTGGATTCATTCAGAAAATCATCAAGCAAGCAATATTACATAGTATGTACCTATATATATATATATATATATATATATATATATATATATATATATATATATATATATATATATATATATATATATATATATATATATATATATATATATATATATATAACTTGCTTGAGTTTTTTGGGCTGCTTTCTCGCGTTGGTTGGTTTATTTGAGCGCAAATAAACCAACCAACGCGAGAAAGCAGCCCAAAAAACTCAAGCAAGTTATATTTATATATATATATATATATATATTTATATATATATATATATATATATATATATATATATATATATATATATATATATATATATATATATATATATATAATTCAATAACATATTATTACTATTGCCAATCGGCTATCGACCCGTGGTCTTTCCGCCTGAATATTCTATTATTTGTTAATTATTAGATTGCTTTAATTTATAATTTCAATGGATTTTGAGAAACAATTCATTACTAAGCTTCGGTTTAAACTTTGATCTAAATACTAAAGAAGCTCTTCTATTGGAGAAGATTTTACGCGTACCCGGCGCATTCACCACTTTGGGTTTTGCAGCCCGCCTTTAAGGGTGCTAGGCAGAGCTGTTTTGAGTACATGCAAAATGTAATAGAGTATTGAGTACAAGTACTCTACTCAAATTATACTCGAGTACCAAGTAGAGATGGGCGTAATGGCTCTTTCCGGTGAGCTGGTTCACAAGATCTGACTCACTTTAAAGTGCTGGTTAAATGAGCCCGCTCAAAAGAGTTACATGACTTAGTTACGAGCTAGCGATCCGCTAAGAGTTCTGACTCTTAGAGATCCATCTAATTCGCCAACTCATTGAATTGAGCGACACACAGGGGTCTAAAACCGACCAAAATGCGACAAAATACCACAGTTTGTTTATTTTGTGAGATATCAATTTGAAATTTGGTATGCTTATACTAAACACAAATTCGAGTTTACAGATCTTCCATAAACCTTATTTGCACTTTCGGTTTCACCGAAAATGACAATAATTTTAAAAATGCTGATGTATCCATCATAGCACTTTCCCCGTTAAAGATATGATGATTTAAATATGTAAAATTTGCTGAAACTAAATTTATTCTACTTTAATTATTATTCCAAAAGCATTCATAAAAAAAGTAATTTTTTCCATTTTTTTGCTACATCTAGGTGAATATTGATCATCATCACATCTAAGCGTTGTATATTTTTAACATTACTGTTGATCAGTGTTTTATACGTGTGGCGCATGAAGTAAAATTTCGAGTTTAGAAAAGCCCCGTGAAAATTTGTCTCGGGTCGCTGCGCCACCCTCGACAAATTTTCAACGCGGGGCTTTTCTAAACTCAAAATTTTACTTCATGCTTAGTCTGGGAGTGGAAAACACTCGTTACTTTAAAGGGGGGTGCCCAGGCCTCCCTCTAGATACCAAGAAATCATACATTTAAAATTGTTGCAGGCAAATTTTTACCATAATGAGAATAAATAATTAATTATCTAACGATTAAAAAATAAAATGTTCTTAACTAAGAAAATTATCTGCTTAAAAATTGACAAAAAGCTGTCATAATGTATAAATAGAATTAGTAGGTATAATCAGCTCAGAAGATTCAACACAATTTGTCAACCAACCGAACAAAATAAAGGCTAGTATTTTTTAAACTTTACAATATTTCAGTGTTTTATACGCGTGGCGCATGAAGTAAAATTTCGAGTTTAGAAAAGCCCCGTGAAAATTTGTCTCGGGTCGCTGCGCGACCCTCGACAAATTTTCTACGCGGGGCTTTTCTAAACTCAAAATTTTACTTCATGCTTAGTCTGGGAGTGGAAAACACTCGTTACTTTAAAGGGGGGTGCCCAGGCCCCCCTCTAGATACCAAGAAATCATACATTTTAAATTGTTGCAGGCAAATTTTTACCATAATGAGAATAAATAATTAATTATCTAACGATTAAAAAATAAAATGTTCTTAACTAAGAAAATTATCTGCTTAAAAATTGACGAAAAGCTGTCATAATGTATAAATAGAATTAGTAGGTATAATCAGCTCAGAAGATTCAACACAATTTGTCAACCAACCGAACAAAATAAAGGCTAGTATTTTTTAAACTTTACAATATTTCAGTGTTTTATACGCGTGGCGCATGAAGTAAAATTTCGAGTTTAGAAAAGCCCCGTGAAAATTTGTCTCGGGTCGCTGCGCGACCCTCGACAAATTTTCTACGCGGGGCTTTTCTAGACTCGAAATTTTACTTCATGCTTAGTCTGGGATTGGAAACACTCGTTCGAACTTTAAATTGAACTCTTTTATAAAATCAACAATTGCCCACAAATGTACAGAGTATACGAATACATAAAGATATGATATATAAAAATGGTAAATTATTATGTCATATATTAATGACTTTTTTTGATTTTGAAGAATGTAATCAGATTTTATGTTCGGTTTCTTAAATTTTTTTAGTATTCTTATTCATAATACATATTATTGCTATTTGTATTATTTTAGTATTTATTCGTAGTTTTTTGTCAATACTCTGTTGACACGGAGATTATCAGGCTTTTCTAAACACGAAATTTTACTTCATGCTTAATCTGGGAGTGGAAACACTCGTTTAAACCTTCAAATTTAACAATTGTAGCAACTTTATGTAATACAGTTAATTTGAAAGTTATTGCGTCCTTTATATTTTTCAAATAATTTCTCAATTGGTGATTAAATCCTTTTATTATGAAAACTTCTGTTTTTTTAAAACTATTTCTCACTTGATTATAAAATCAAACTATTTGCCTATTTAAATAAAAATTCTTGATTTTCCCACTTGTTAAAAATTTGTGATTGATAACTGTACTCGTTCCGAAAAAAAAAAAACGCTCCGAGAGAAACTCAATTTGTACAAGGCCGATGATGATTTTTCTCGGACCGTCCCCTTTTGTTTTGCATCATTTGTTAAATTGGTAAACATGTGAGAGAGAGAGAGAGAGGTATGCGTATTTGATTTCGATGGGTAATATTTTTGTCTATTACATAGAGCAAATTCACCTTTTTTTAGATTTTGGAATCTTTTTGGCATGCTGTGCTAGCTGCCGAATTGGACTGCATTCTGTATGCTTACTCCACTAATAACAAAAAAAAGAGAAATAATAATAACTTTTCAAATCCAACACGAATCGACATCCTATGCTTATTAAAATAATTAATTATTATATGAAATAGTCCGTTTTAAAATTTATTTATTTATTTATATATTCAATTTTATCTTATTTATATAATTCATTTTATCTTACTTATAGGTATATTCAATTTTATCGAATTTATATATTCAATTTAAACTTATTTATTGACTAATTTATAGTAGATTGTTATTAGTATTTGTTTAAGTTGCCACAATTATACACACATTCTCAGGATTCATCTTATTTTATTATGTTATTATCACTATTACATACTTAATATTTATCTTGTATACTATTTACTTGAGTTGTGTAAGGATTTTTCTAGTACACTAATAAAGAATTAAAAAAATAAAAAAAAAAAAACAAATAAATACTCCGCAGAGATATTTTTGTAGAAAATATTGTATAAATTCAAAATTTTTGAATAGATGCAAAAGTTTATAAGAAAGTGTTTAAAGTTAAATATTAATTGATGATTTAATTAAATAACACTTTTAACTTTTGTGTATTCACTTTTTGTTTTGTAAAAAAGTGAATACAAAATAGTTATAAGTGTTATTTATTTAAATAGTTGCAATGTTTTACAAAGTAACTGCCTCCACCACTAAATAAATAGTTGATGAGGCAATAAAACGTTGAAAATTAATCTTTAATTTATTTAAATAATATTTAAAAAAATGTAAATTTTTATTACGGTAAATAGCAATAAAGTAATTAATAGTTATTCAACTACTAAAATTAAAATGCCAACAAGAATTATTAAGTTGAACAATAATTGATATGGTATTTAAATATTGAAAATCTATCTTCACTTTGTTTAAAAAATATTTAAAAAATATAAAATATTGTTAACGTAAAAAGCAATAGTTTTGTGAAGCAATAAATTTGCGAAATTATTGTAGCGATACAAAGTGATTAATAGTTATTCAACTACTAAAATTAAAGTGCCAATAAAAATTATTAAGTTAAACAATAATTGATAAGGCATTTAAATGTTGAAAATCTATCTTTACTTTGTTTAAAAAATATTTAAAAAATGTAAAATTTGATTAACGTAAAAAACAATAATTTTGTGCAATAAATTTGTGAAATTATTGTAGCGAAACAAAGTAATTAATAGTTGTTTATCTACTAAAATTAAAGTGCCAATAAAAATTATTAAGTTAAACAATAATTGATAAGGCATTTAAATGTTAAAAATCTATCTTAACTTTGTTTAAAAAATATTTAAAAAATCTAAAATTTCATCAACGTAAAAAGTAATAATTTTGTGAAGCAATAAATTTGAGGAATTATTGTAGCAAAACAAAGTGATTAGTAGTTATAAAACTACTAAAATTAAAGTGCCAACAAAAATTGTTAAGTTAAACAATAATTGATAAGCCTGAAAATCTGATAAACTTTAATTTGTGCTAACTTCATAATTTAGAAGAGTTCTGGTAATTTCTATATTTGTATATATTATTTAAAATAAAAATTATTAGTTCAATTACAAATCAATTAAAATATTATTTAATATCAGTATTTTCTAAATACAAAAAAAATAAAAAAGAAATAAATAAATATCAAACATTTTTATTTTACTTAATTTTTTGAGATTTTTAATTTCTTTCCTATTTTGAAGTTTTTTTATTTTCATGTTTATTTATTTTTCCAAGAAAATACTGAATAAAATTAGAGTTGATTTTTATTTCAAATTGTTAACTTAAAAATAAAACGTTATTGATGTATTGCTAATTTTGCTACCTTTGAAAATTTTGCTCATTTTTAATATTTGTAAATATTGATTTATTAAAAATCATTTTTTTCCCAATTTTTAGAGTAATTTATAATCTATAAATTACGAAAAAACTATTCGTGAAAATGCAAACAGTGTTTGCAATTTCACGAATAGTTTTTTCGTAATTTATATATTATGTTTAAAGTGTCCAAACTATAAGAAGCGTAAACTTATTTTCTCGAATTCAAATAGTTTTGAATTTGAATTTATCTAATTTATAATTATTGAATTAGCTATTTTTATTAATTTCAACGGTTTCCTTAAACTATATTTTTAGTTTTCCTGCAACTTGCCTGCAACAATTATAAAAAGTTAAAGTAACGAGTGTTTTCCACTCCCAGACTAAGCATGAAGTAAAATTTTGAGTTTAGAAAAGCCCCGGGTAGAAAATTTGTCGAGGGTCGCTATAGCTCAGCCGGATTCAAGAGCTCCGTAAAACAAGCTAGCTCAATTGGATTCGAGAGTCATGAATCATTGCGATCCAACTCCGTACCGCGGAGTTGGATCCCGATGAGTGAGCTAGATCAGTTGGATTCAACAGCCGCCGTGGCTCTTTTAGAGTCGATTCGCCAACTCAATGAGTTTATTTAACTCCATTCGTAAGCGTCGTAATTCGAATCGATGATGCTGCAATAACATGATAGAAATATTGCGATAGCTATTTTCTTACTACAATAACAAACACTACTTATTAAATTTAAAATGTTGGTTACAAAAAGGTGACGAAAGAAAAATTACATTTGTAATGTTTACTAGATAGTGAGCAACGGCGTTTGCTTATAATATTTTAAATTGTAGTATCTGTGAACTAAGAAGAGGCAAATCTCTATCTAAATAAATGAATAACGCAGGTTTAGAAATTGTAGTGAAAAATATTAAGTTTTTACAAATTAACTGAGTAGTGTACAAACGCAAAAAGTAAACAAGTCTGCTCAGTGAAGTAATCTGGTGAGCCAAGTGACTCAGTTCGAAATATGTAGCTCATTTTGAGCCATGACTCATTTTGATTCGCCCGCTCTACTAGAGTGAATGTAGATTCGCAATGCATTAAGTATTAACAGATCTTGATTTCACGCGGCTCGTGGTGGCATATTATTTTCAGCGATGCTGAGGAAAGCCCGCCTGTCGATCCACGAGCCGCGTGAAAATCAAGATCTGTTAATACTTATTGCATTGCGAATCTACATTCACTCTAGTAGAGCGGGCGAATCAAAATGAGTCATGGCTCAAAATGAGCTACATATTTCGAACTGAGTCACTTGGCTCACCAGATTACTTCACTGAGCTGACTTTTTGAGTCGATTCGCTTAGGAGTTACCCATCTCTAGTACCAAGTACAAGTACGTAACCATCACATTACATCCTTAAATAGATACAAACGACTATAAAAATTTACTGTTTTGTGTTGTAGGCGTTCACTTGGTAGTACATCTTAAATACTCTTGTAAATAAAACACTTTTTACTTTGTTTAACCTCTATATTTTGCACTTAATTTGTGACTATAGTTTCGACTATCTAGTAGTCATTATTAAACTAAAACTTTAAGTTTGATAATGGCTACTAGATAGTCAAAACCATAATCACAAGTTAAGTGCAAAATATAGTGATTAAACAAATGAAAAAGTGTTTTATTTACAAGTGCATAAAAATTTATATTAAGGTCGAAAATTAATATGTTATTTGGCCAGAATAACGAACAACGATTAATCTTTCGCAACAATGAAAATATTGCTTTGAAACTTGTACATATTGTTTGTACATTGAAGCTTTGCGGATAAAGTGACACTTTAATGTTATTAAATTAAATATAAATTTAATAAATGGCCTTTTTTTTTCTTTGGCATAATTTAATATTTTCAACGTGGAAAACGATTTTGGAAAATTGTGAAGTTAGAATTTCATAAATTAATTATAATTGTAACATTTTCACTGTTAGTTTCTTTGGCGACTGTATTTTCACTATTATGTCATTTTGATTCTCTTGCTCGACTCTAATTTGTCGTTTGACGTGTGACTTAAAAAACGACTGCTTCCTCTTTAACTTGTATCAAAACTGACATTCTGTTTTGACGTTATAAAACTTTCTCCGTCAGTAAAACAAGGACCAATGTATTGTATCAATTGTTTTATTGATAAAACAAGTGTCATCCTCTCCTAGATTAGGCATGAAGTAAAATTTCGAGTTTAGAAAAGCCTGATAATTTGGTTTGGTCGCGTAGCGCGAAGCGCGGAGCGGCCAAACCAAATTTTCAGGCTTTTCTAAACTCGAAATTTTACTTCATGCGCCACCGCCACAAAACACTGATTCAATGTAAAGTTCAGCGGTGTGTTTTAAACTTCGTAATATGTCAGTGTTTGTACCGGTGGCGCATGAAGTAAAATTTCGAGTTTAGAAAAGCCTGAAAATTTGGTTTGGCCGCTCCGCGCTTCGCGCTACGCGACCAAACCAAATTTTCAGGCTTTTCTAAACTCGAAATTTTACTTCATGCTTAGTCTGGGAGTGGAAAACACTCAGTTTAAGCTTCAAATTAAACTCCTAAAAAAAACCGCATGCATATGTATACCTAATAGAAAATTCCCTGTATGTATACTTAAAAGAGAAATTCCCTGTATTAATAGATTATTCTGATGACTATTTGCCAAATCTACTGAATGCGCATGCGATTCAAATCTAAACTCGAAATTTCACTTCATGTGCCACGCGTATAAAACACTGATTTAATGTGAAATGGTCTGTAACCAATTGACAAGTGAAATGAGATTAGTGTGTTAATTATCAATCAATATATTTTTATTACTGACATTGTTAAAAAATTTTAATTTTTGATACAGAGAAAGAAAATGTTTTTTTATATTGTCATAATTAAACGATTTACAGTAATAATGTGATTCTCTGACTGTAACAGAATCTTATTTTCGACAAATAGATATTTTTGACAGGGTTGCATTACTATATTTTTTTTTCGGGCCATTTGGATATTTTTTGACATATTTAAATATTTGAATATTCGAATATTTGAGTATTTATAAATTTAAACATTTGAATATTCGACTATTTAAATATCTAAATATTTAAATAATTAGATAATTCGAATACTTGCATTCGAAAAATTCCCAGCCTTAATAATTATATCAGAGATTGAAAAGAAAAAGGAATGTAAATATATTGTTTCTGCATTGGGAAGTATGCACTTGAAACTGCACAACTTTGCCCACGGATAACTTTATTAGTAATAATATTATAAATTCGAATATTTTTAACAATAATAAAGTTATTCATACATTCCTATACAAAATTATAAATACATTGCATATTATTTCCAAATTCCCAATATTCTTATAAGATAAAGTTTGAAATATAACTATTGGATTTTTATATTTTTAAGATTGTATTTTTATAATATATTAAATAAAAATTTTGTGAAAAACGAGTTAATATATCGACATGTTCTTATTAGCTACATAAATAATTTAGATTGAATATCAATATTTTTAAAATTATGTAAATTCATCACTATACTTTAGATTGTTTATCTTCATAGACCATTCTAAAATCATTGTAGACATGGTAAAACAAAATAAAATTTGTATTTGCGAATTTATAGTAATTTGATAGCTAAACCTCACCTTTTCTGCAATATATCAATTACATTTTCCTAATTTGTATAGTGATAGAGAAATGTTTATATGCAATATTTGAAAAATATTATAATGATTGTAATTCATAATTATGTAATAATTAAGTAAATATAAAAAAAGTATTCGAATGTAGCAAGTAAGAACAGTTGTATGTTAGTCGATTAAAATTTAAATCGTGAATATTCGTCCAGTCTACCCATTCATTCGCCCGGCGTTGTCTAAACAAACAACGTGCTCTGCACTTACAATTATTATTAGTCGTTATGATAAAATTAGGCAGGTAATATAAACGAATAAATAATCAAAATTACTTTCAGCAAATCAGCTCTCATAGCGCCATTTCGTACCCCAGAAACACACAACCAGCGAATATTGGCCCTATTAAGAGTATTTTTTCATCGCACGTACATTTAAGCGAGAAATCCGGTGTTCCCATAGTTTTGCCGATCCTTTTATATATTTAGTTTATGTAAATTTATTGATAATATTTATGCAAGAATTATAACTTAGAACACTTTTGAACAATTTTCTATATAGTTTAAAAAAAACCCTCCCTGGACGAATATGTATACAGGGAATTTTCTATTAGGTATACATATGCATACGGTTTTTTTTTTTAAGAGTTTAATTTGAAACCTGAACCGAGTGTTTTCCACTCCCAGATTAAGCATGAAGTAAAATTTCGAGTTTAGAAAAGCCTGAAAATTTGGTTTGGTCGCGTAGCGCGAATTTATGTAAATTTATTGATAATATTTATGCAAGAATTACAACTTAGAACACTTTTGAACAATTTTCTGGATAGTTTAAAAAAAAAACCCTCCCTGGACGAAATTGAAAGACTCCAGCAGGGTGTAATTAATGTAACATCAAAGAGAGTGGGCGGACCTACATTTACGCTCCGAACGAGGAATAAACTAATTAAGTCGGTCCCGTTTACTTCCTTCTTTCCATAATTCCATTCCTCGGGCATTTTTTTCCTTTCTCTCGTTTTTGAAAGGCAAACCGAAATTAGAAACATACCTCTCATAATTTCGATAAGTAAAGTCAGAAGAAGGAAAGTTTTTTTTATAGAAATCGTCGGAAAACGAGCGGATTGACTTTTCCGTGGAAAATCGGAAAGGTTTCCGCGCTTTGTGAATATTGGGAGTCGGTTTTCTGGAAAATCGTGAATATCGAAAAACTTTAAATGTTTTTAGAATAACTCGACCATTTGAGCTGCTGTCTGAAGTCAAGAGTTTCGGAAAAATGAATAATATATAAAAGAATATTCTGTATTGTGGAGGCTTCTACTTCGTTATACGTGTTAATTATTAATAAAAAACGGTTTAACTTTGTTTGTATAACACAATTATGTGTTACAAACAAAGTTAAACCGTTTTTTATTAAAAGAATATTCATTGATTTTTTTGACGGTGGATTTTTAGAAGTATCAACAACTTAAAAGAAAGGAATTTTGGCTATATTTTCCACTAAGCACTTTTAGGTTTAAATATTTTAAGTTTGACCAATAAAATTCCAGATTATTGTAATGTGCAAAGATATTTAAATTGAAAACACTTTTTATTTATTTATTTATTTATTAACGGAATCTCCATTTTATTACATAAGTACATATACATATTGTAATATATGATAAAAATAACAAAAAACATAAAAATTATATAAAGAATTACATTGAATTATAACCGACTAAGACTACTGAACAAAAATAACAAAAACCATATAAAGAGTAACAATGATTACAGCCAACAAATTATTACTGAACTAGAGATCTAACAGTCAATGACATTGGATAGCCTAATACGACGTAATTGGACCTTAAACTGATGAATTGATGGTGTAAATAAAACAAAGTTGGGATTATTGCTAATACCATTGGCATACCTCATCATACGATCGATGGGATCAGACATCCCATATCTGGTCGAATGAAAACGTAAACGGAATATAGGCCTATGTCTAGCTTGAAGACCACGAGGTATAAAGAAATTTAGTGCCTCTACCAACTCTACTCTACTTGGTATTGTTTCAGAAATTAAAACTTTATTCCGACTAGTTTCAGTTTGTTTGACCTTTTTCAAAGGAATGTGAATGTTTCCTTTGAAAATGGTCTAACAAACAGAAACTAGTCGGAATAATGTTTTAATTTGTGAAACAATACCAAGTGTTTTTAATTTAAATAACTTTTAATATTCTACCTAAACGTTACATATACTTTAATAGAGCGTTGTAACAAATCAAATTAAATAAGATTTTAAATATTTCATTGTATAATGGAGTTCAAATTGGGTAGATGTCATAGGCAAGGTTGTTACGAGGAAATAATGACCGATTTGAACAGTACACCTATAGTTGATCGTCGCTTAACAGCAGATTTATGCATGATCTAAAAAATAGTAAACAATTTAATTGATTGTCCTAATATTTTGGAGCAACTTCATTTTTATACTCCATAAAAATGCCGAAATCTGAGGAATACGCCCATTTTCCGCTTGCAGACATTTACTACAAACTACTCTCACTACAATCCACTGGCCAGAATGATGAGGACAGCAAATAGCTTGGCCGATAGGGAGTGGTTCGATTTATTTAATTCAAATTTTGATAGTTTTAAGTGTAAACTGAAGAGGATGCTTTAGATTTGTGATTTTTATTGTTATTATTTTGTGAATAGTTTTAATTTTTTGAATAGCTCGAATTAATAATATTAATAGTATTATTTAATGTAATGTAATTTTGATTGTTGTTTGAATTATTAGTGCTCTATTTTTGTTAAAAGGGGTTTTCCCGTATAAATAAATAAATAAAATAAATATCCGGAGGTGTATTTGCACGGGAAGTAGTTGTTTCAATGGATATTTGTCGTCTTAAGTTATCTTATTAACAAATGCAAACTTGCACGAATAGTTTTTTCGTAATTTTATATATTATATTCTAATATGTTTCACCAAGTGGCAGATGAGAAATTAATTCAAGAAATTATTGTAATGATTGCACCAACTGTTATTAATAGAAGATCAATAAACATTACAAAAATACACCTGCAGGAAAAACGCACACCCCTAAGTTTTTTCGCAAGACTTTTTTTTACGTTTATTTTAAAAATTAAATTCAGGGCTGAAGAGCGCACATGGGTCGGGAGTTAAATAAATGCCGGGATCCGATTAACGTGCGGTTTGAATGTTGGGATTATTTAAGGATTACGCGAACTGTTGAAGCCGAAGCCCCCTTCCATGCTGACCCGTCCTTTTTGAAACTTCTCTTTGAGGACCGCGCATTAATTATTCACGTATTTCAACTAGCCGTAAAAAAAACACCCCACGAGGCGAAAAACACGAAATAGAAAATTTACCTCATTATATGTACATAATACATGTCGCTGCTTTACTTTGACAGTGGCACAAATTAAAACAGTGATTTTTTTTCAATACAGTTATTTAATTAATACAGCTTTAAGAGACACAAATAAAAATACGTGCAAAAAATAAGATAAATCGAGTAAAGATAGAGACTTTAATATTTGAATAAAAGTGTCTTGTGAACTTTTGCAGGTTTCTCCTAAAAAAATTACAAATTTTACTTGTACTATTATTAAAGCAAAGCAGCGATGTATAATAATATTTATTATGAGATGAAATAACGCGAGTGGTGAGGACTGCGTAACCAAAATTCATCAAAACAGTTAACACTACTTATTTGCCAAAGACGAGTTGTCTTAGGCTGCAATAAGTGAAGAACTAAAACAAAAATCGCTATAATACCAATTGTTATAATTATTTTTTAATTTAAACATTAAACATTACTTTGTTATACATGTTAATTCAATAAAATAAAACACTTTAACTTTGTATCGTATGTTCAATAAAATAAAACCTCTGAAATTATACATTATAATTATTATGTTTGCCTTTTTATATGTCAATTCCAAAAGCGTGTAGCCAACCTAAATTTTTAAAAAGATAAAATCATGGCACTCTAGAGGTTCTTTTTTATAGAACATACGATATAACACAATAGTTTTATTTTCGTGACTGCAGTTTCGGCAACTCAACTTGTCATTACCAAACACTCTGATAATGGCAAGTTGAGTTGCCGAAACTGCAGTCACGAAAATAAAAATATTGTGTTATACAAAGTTATTTTAAAGTCTATTTTATTTTTTCTAACTTTTAAAAATTTTATAAATAAAAGGTGATCCAAGTAGAGATACTTTTTTCAATAGCCTTTTTTTGGCAGATCACGTGTGAGTCGTGTCATGCTGTCATGTTATTTTTGTTCAGTATTGTTTGGCATTTCATAATGGAAAGACTTACGCCTGAACAACGTTTACAAATCGTTCAACTTGATTTCGCTTAGGAATGTGTTTCGTGCGCTTCGCATAACTTATGGTCAACATAATCGGCCTACTGAGCGTACTATTCGCAACACCATCACCCATTTTGAGACCCAGCATTCATTATTGGATAATATTCGACCGAATAGACCACGTCCAGCACGCTGTGAAGAAAATATAGCGGCCGTAGCTGAGAGTGTACACGAAGACCGACGAGAGTCGATTCGGCGCCGTTCGCAGCAACTCGGACTGACGTATGGAACGAATGCGCCAATTTTACGTCGAGATCTTAAATTGAAAGCGTACAGCTTGTGCAACAACTGAAGCCGCTCGACCTTCCTAAGTGACATCGCTTCGCTCTATGGGCTCTTGAAAAGTTCCAAGAAGATCCGACGTTTTCGAGGCAAATTTTGTTTAACGATGAGGCCCATTTCTGGCTCAATGGGTATGTAAACAAACAAAATTGCCGCATTTGGAGCGAAGAGCAACCTGAAGAGATTCAAGAACTGCCACTTCATCCAGAAAAAACAACGGTTTGGTGTGGTTTGTGGGCCGGTGGAATCATCGGTCCATATTTCTTTAAAAATGATGCCGGTGCGAACGTAACCGTCAATAGCGACCGTTATCGTGCCATGATAACAGACTATTTGTTGCCTGAAATTGAAGCTCGTAATCTCGGCGACATTTGGTTTCAGCAAGACGGCGCCACTTCCCACACATCGCATCAATCAATAGATTTATTGAGAGATCATTTCGGTGAGCACATAATTTCACGTTTTGGGCCGGTCGATTGGCCACCAAGATCGTGTGATATCACACCGTTAGACTTTTTCCTGTGGGGATATGTAAAGTCTAAAGTTTATGCGGACAAACCCGCTTCGATTCAGGCCTTGGAGGAAAACATCACGCGTGTCATTCGCCAGTTACCAGTCGAAATGCTCGAACGAGTCATCGAAAATTGGACTCAACGGATGGACCATCTGCGACGTAGCAACGGCCAACATTTGATAGGCATAATCTTCAAAAAATAAATGCCAAAGAATGTTCTTTCAAATGATAATAAACATTCTCCAATAAATTTGAATTTTCTGTGTTTTTTTTCTTTAAAAAAGTAGGAACCTCGAAATGGATCACCCAGTACAAGCATTTTTGCTAACTTTTATAAATAAGTCGTTTGAAAAATTATTTTCTAAAGCGCAAATGTAAGCTATTTTTTTGCCGCACACGCGTGATTTTTCTATATACATGTACGTATGTAGATGAGTGTGAATTATGTGTTATTTATGGAGGTGGAATATTAGATTCAAGGTGCAAGTTATGAATACCTAATGAAATAGGAGTGAAATTGCGCTTCGGGTCTTTCGCAGGAATGCGGATTGCATGCATACAAGTGAATTATTCTCGAAACCTCTACTGACTTTAAGTGATGTAATTTTCATGTGTGTGTGTGTATGAAAACTCCTAGTATTAAAATATTTTAGTATTTTATCATCGGTAATAAGCAGAGCTGGGATGAATCCTCAAAAACAAGATTCGAATTACGAATCCGAATCACCTAATATGATTCGAATCACGAATATTCGAATAAAGGATTCTTAGTTGTAAATATTAAATCTAAAATATCTGGTATCGAAAATTACCAATATTTTAAATATTAATAATTTTCACTATGATGTGATGTATTTTAAACTAACGAGTGTCATCCACTCCCAGACTAAGCATGAAGTAAAATTTCGAGTTTAGAAAAGCCCCGTGAAAATTTGTCGAGGGTCGCGCAGCGACCCGAGACAAATTTTCTGGGCTTTTCTAAACTCGAAATTTTACTTCATGCGCCACGCGTATAAAACACTGATTCATCCTGAAGTTCAATAACTCATATATCATCATTTACTAAAATAATTAATTAATCAGATATTTAGTCTGTAAATAATTAGGTTTTGAACATTTTTGTTAAGGTTAATAAAAACTTACGGCGATATTAAAAATGTTAATGGTTGCAAATAAAAGATTAAAATATTATTTAAAGGATTTGTATCCGTTATTAAAAAAAAAAGGATTCGAATCTTTGATTCGAATTATATGAGAAAAATATGATTCGAATCATATGAGAAAAATATGATTCGAATCAAAGATTCGAATCCTCCATTTTGAATCACGGATACAAATCCTTTAAAAATAAATTTTAATCTATTATTTGCAGGCATTAACATTTTTAATATCGCCGTCAGTTTTAATTAAGAAAAATGTTCAAAACTTAATCATTTCCAGACTAAATATCTGATTAATTCATTATTTTAGTAAATGATGATAAATGAGGTTTGAACTTCAAGATAAATCAGTGATTTATACGCGTGGCGCATGAAGTAAAATTTCGAGTTTAGAAAAGCCCCGTGAAAATTTGTCGAGGGTCGCTGCGCGACCCTCGACAAATTTTCTACGCGGGGCTTTTCTAAACTCGAAATTTTACTTCATGCTTAGTCTTGGTATACTTTTAAGTGGCGATTCTTTTCAAGTAATTTCAGTTGTAGAATAAACTCATGTTTTTATTTATTTTCAATTTGTAAAAAGATTTTTTCCTTAAATAAATAACCAACTGATTTAAAATTCCGGTTTTTGTGATAAATTCTGGTTTTTGCAATAAACAAATAAAGTCGAGTTCATTTTTAACAGTCTACTTGTAAAAGATAAATATTGATATACGCGTGGCGCATGAAGTAAAATTTCGAGTTTAGAAAAGCCCCGTGAAAATTTGTCTCGGGTCGCTGCGCGACCCTCGACAAATTTTCTACGCGGGGCTTTTCTAAACTCGAAATTTTACTTCATGCTTAGTCTGGGAGTGGAAGACACTCGTTAGTATAAAATACATCACATCATAGTGAAATGGATTAATATTTAAAATATCGGTAATTTTTAATACCAGATATTTTAGATTTAACATTTAGAATTATTTATTGCTGTAAGTTATTTCCTAAAGGCCTTTACCTAAGAATGATAATATTGCCAAGACTAGTTTATTGACGTTTACAAAATTTTAAATATTCATCTTTTACAAGAGGACGGATAAAAATGAACTCGACTTTAATTGTTTATTACAAAAACCAGACCTGTAGAAAGATTTAAAATCAGTTGGTTATTTATTTAAGGAAAAAATCTCTTTACAAATTGAAAATAAATACCATCATTAAACTAGTCTTGGCAATATTATCAATCTTAGGTGAAGACCTTTAAACAATAATTTACAGCAGTAAATAATTGTAAATATTAAATCTAAAATATCTGGTATCAAAAATGAGCGATATTTTAAATATTAATACTTTTCACTATGATGTGATGTATTTTAAACTAACGAGTGTCTTCCACTCCCAGACTAAGCATGAGGTAAAATTTCGAGTTTAGAAAAGCCCCGCGTAGAAAATTTGTCTCGGGTCGCGCAGCGACCCGAGACAAATTTTCACGGGGCTTTTCTAAACTCGAAATTTTACTTCATGCGCCACGCGTATATCAATATTTATCTTTTACAAGTAGACTGATAGAAATGAACTCGACTTTATTTGTTTATTGCAAAAACCGGAATTTATCACAAAAACCGGAATTTTAAATCAGTTGGTTATTTATTTAAGGAAAAAATCTTTTTACAAATTGAAAATAAATAAAAACATAAGTTTATTCTACAACTGAAATTACTCGAATAGAATCGCCACTTAAAAGTATACCCAGAAAGATCAATTTTGTTAATTTAATTATGTTTTGATATAAATATCCTATTATTAATTATTTGTACACTTGGTTACCATACTTTCTTGTCACGTGACAAGAAAGTATGGTAACCAAGTGTACAAATAATTTTTTCTGTTAAGTACACATACAGATTGTCCAAGGATAGGTGGAACACTTTTTTACTTTTAACTCTACTAGAAAATATAACTCTATATAAAATCATCTAGATGTTTTTACAGCAGATATATAGAGTAATATTTTCTCGTAAAGTTGAAAATAAAAAAGTGTTCCACCTATCCTTGGACAATCTGTATGCGTACTTAAAAGAATAAAATATTTTTCCGAAGTTTATTATATACAGGGTGTTAATAAAATATTTAAAACTTCTGACGAGTGTTTCCACTCCTTGATTAAGCGTGAAGTCTAATTTCGAGTTTAGAAAATCCTGAAAATCCAAATTTTTAGACTTTTCTAAACTCGAAATTTTACTTCATGCGCCACGCGCATATAACCCTGATTTCAAGTGAAGTTAAAAATATACTATTGAGGCTGGGAATTTTTCAAGTTTAAGTAACCGCATATGCATTCACAAATAATGAATTATTTGAAAATTTTAATGTTACGTATTATTATTTATTTATTTTGAATTAATTTAGCGCGCTCTTTCGTATATAGTTTTTTATTGTTATCTCGCGCCTAGCACCAGATGTTTTCGCTACGGGTCAGTCGAATCTGTGGTCTTGAAGAATAAAGTGTTCATTTACCGATCAGTGCAAATTTTTGATTTCCCTAATAATAATAAATAATTAAGTATTGCTAGCGACATACTTAACATTTAAATATTGAAATTTCCGATAGTATTCGTTTGAAAAATATTTAAATATAAATAATTTTGTGATTAAAACATTCATATTAGAATATTTGACTATTTGAATTAATCGGATTCGAATCCCAGCCTTAATAGCGATTCTTCGAATTATTTGGGAGAATTTGAATCATTTATAAGTATTCGAATCATTTTATAGAGATTCAAGTCACCTAGCTCTGGATTCGAATACGAATCTTTAAAAAAAATGTAACTAATCCGGATCAGAAATCTGTTTTAGCTAAAGTATTCGAATACCTCTATTGTTTATTGTTTATTGTTTATTTACGGATATCCATTTAAAATAAATACATAATGCTTAGTCTAAAATAAGTTAAAAGTAATAATTAAGTTAAAATATATAAAATCACAAACAATATACATAACAGATTAAAATCAAAATGCTCATCACTATGCTAAAAGTAATAAATAAGGTTAAAATATAAATCACAAACAATATACAAATAAAACAAACAAAACAGATTAAAATGTGATCAAAAATAAAAATCTAATTTGTCTCACGGAGCATGGACTTAAGATTATTTTTGCTTGTGGTAGCAAAGTCTATATTCGCCGAGTTGCAGTGCGCGGCAACTCTAGCCATACCATAGTTTCTACCATAATTGGTACGATGAAATGGTACGTTGAAGAGGTCGAAGGAACGCAAACCCCTGCTAGGCACATTGATTTTAAATTGGCCCAGAAGGTAAGGGCAGTCGATCCAACCGTTTATCAAATTGAAGCCTAGCATTACATACGCGTTCCTTCGTCGCTGCTCTAACGTATTTATTTCTAGGCTACTTAAAATCTCTTGGTAGGAACCACAAATATGGAACTTATACGCTGTAAAGCGTATAAACTTCGTCTGGACCCTTTCAAGTAAATTTATCTCAGACTTGCTATGGGGATTCCATACCATGCAACAGTACTCCAAATATGGTCTCACAAGGGTCGAATATAATGTCAGTAGAGTATTAATGTTTGTGAACTCCTTGGTATTTCGTTTTATATATGCGAGTTGAAATCCCACTGTTGAGTCAATGTAACGCCTAAGTCCCTCACCGATGAGACGCGCATCAACTGAGTGCCATTAAGAAAATAATTCCTCTCAGCAGTTGCCCTCCTCTTAGAAAAGGAAATAGTGTTACATTTCTTCAAATTCAGTGTCATGTCATTAGTTACACACCAAGATTGGAATCTATCCAAATCATCTTGCAATAAATATGCTGAAAGATTAGATATTTCTGTGAACATTTTTATATCATCAGCAAACAGCAGGCATTCTGCGTGATGGAAGCAGTCGGTAACATCATTTATAAATATGTTGAACAGAAGAGGCCCTAGGTGTGACCCCTGAGGAACCCCAGAAGTCACTGTTATGGCTGATGATATAACACTTCCGATTCGTACTGTCTGAGTCCTCCCGATCAAATATGAATGGATCCATTTAAGCATCTCCATCTATTGAATCCTCTAAAAGAATTTGAATCAGGGAATCGAATCCTGAATGATTTTAATCCTGCCAAGCTCTGTTAAAAATTAATATAGTGCCCCAAAATAATCACAACTATTGAAAATTCTTCATACTTTTTCAGAATTCTAATATTTTTTAACATTTATTTTACATTTCACCACGTTTCATCACGTTCCAATAACGTTAATAATTTAATAATGTAGAAGTTGATTTTGATCGGTTGCAGACGTCACAAATACCGCTTGAAATATGTATAGTCTAGGAACCAAGTTTTTGATATAACATTTTATGACCCCCCTGGTTTTTCAAAATGAAATAAATCGTTTACATCTTTATGATATAGAGAATTTTTTTTAAGTATATATACCGATTTTTGCTGTATATTTTTAAACATCCCTTGGTTTTATAATAGCTTTCAACCTGAAGCTTCTAACGAGTGTTTACAATCCCTCATTAAGCATGAAGTAAAATTTCGAGTTTAGAAAAGGCTGAAAATTTGGTTATTGCGCGTAGCGCTACGTGACCAAACCAAATTTTTAGCCTATTCTAAACTCGAAATTTAACTTCATGCGCCACGCGTCTAAAATACTGTTTTAAAATAAGGTTTATAATATACTTCTTGCGTTTGATTTAGTGTTAATTAATTTTGCAAGTGTTTATTTTGATTAATTCGATTATAAATTCTGACGATTTACGTTAATTTATATTTTCTGCGAATTTCCAAGGTTTCCGTTGATTTTCAATTTCGCAATGCTTTTTAAGATTTTTAACGATTTTTTTAATCAAAATTGAGATTTCAGTTTTTAATGGACAACGCAGGATTTTTTTTATATATACAAATATCTTTATTCAAGAAATTTATGTACATTATTCTTTAATATAATACGATCTTGTATTCTTATATCATAGGCTATCGATCCGAGGTCTTTCTGCCATTGTTTTAGTGAGTGCTTGTGCTTTTAAAGTATGTTATGAATAGATGATGGTAATGAATGAATAGTATGAATAAATGTCGTTCTAGTTAGTAGGTGTTTCTAAGATGAAGTCAGCAATGGTGGAATGGGGAAATTTAAATTTGGGGATTGTGTTGGGGTTTCTGTGTAGGTAAAGGTGGTTTATAGGATCATGGTTAGTGGGTCTGGATGCAAATTTATGGGCTAGGTGGATAATTCGAGTTTCTATAGGAGTCACTTGTGTTTTTTGATAAAGGAGGTTGTTGGAGGGGTTGTGGAGGGGGTTGTTGGGATGTCTGATTTTCGTCAACACTCTCAGGGCCGATCTTTCTGCTACCTGTAAATTTTTTAGGGCTGTGGGATGGGGGTTGCAGTAAAGGATGGCCGCGTAGTCAAGAAGTGGACGGCAGATCATTTAATATATAGTCACAGCAGATTGTGTTGTGATTCCAGCATTTAATTTTTTTTATTTTTATTTAAAAAAATCATTTATTTTCTTAGTATTCATTGTTTTACCATTTTACTCAGTATTGCATTTTCTTAATTTTGTATAAAATTGAAAAAGGCAAAATATTATAATAATATAATTATTGACATTTGTCGAATGAGTGTCTTCCACTCCCAGACTAAGCATGAAGTAAAATTTCGAGTTGAGAAAAGCCCAAAGAATTTGGATTTGGTCCAAATTCAAATTCTGGCTTTTCTTAACTCGAAATTTTTCTTCATGCGCCACGCACGTAAGAACACTGATTTAAAGTGAAGTGAAAAATATACTGCCAAAAAATAATCACAACTAATAAAAATGCTTCATACTTTTTCAGAATTCTAGTATTTTTCAACATATATTTTATCACGTTTTATCACGTTACAACAATTTTGACATTTTTGACAACATTGAGAGATTTTCACACTTTTTCATAATTCTTATTTTTTAAATTTTAGATTTTTTTGACATTTTCAACAGTTTTAACATTATCAACAATTTGAATCTGTTGAAATTGTTGATAATGTTAAAACTGTTGAAAATGTAAAAAAAATCTAAAATGAAAAAATAAGTATTATGAAAAACACTCGATGTGTCATATTTTTCCTTAATTTATAAAAACTCGACAGTTTTTAAGAGTTTCATTTATTTTTAAAATCTTGGCATCATTAATTCTCAAACTCAATAGTGTTGAAGTTTTTCTTGAAATTACAAGATTTTCTTTGATTTTTAAAATCTTAATAGTTTTCCTCAATGCTAACACTTTTCATAAATGTTCGTAAATTTTTGAAATATTGAGCAGTTTTTATAATTTTCCTAAATTTTTAATAATGTTGAGACTTTGTAATTTAATTTTTTTTATTATTTAATTTTCAATTAGCACTACGCGACCAAACCAAATTTCCAGCCTTTTCTAAACTCGAAATTTTACTTCATGCGCCACGCATCTAAAATACTGATTTAAAATGAAGTTTATAATATGCTGCTTGTGTTTTATCTCATATTAATTAATCATATCACGAGTTATATTTAGTGACAGAATATAACGAATAACATAATGCGAGTTCCTCAACATTATTGACAGCTGTGATATTGTTGTTTCCCTATTGATTGTAAATTTTTTAACCGCACAAAAGTTCGTAAACTGCCGCCACTGCGATTCTTAGTTTATTTATTTATTTTTTTTTATTATTTGCAAAACACTTAGTTGTATTTTACTATAATTACAATCTGATCACAAATGGATCAATGAGTAAAATTTAGTTAACTTAATTTACTAAAGGTTTAATACTAAGGGTTTACTCATTAGTATCCCTTAGATTTTAATAACTTTAATTACACTAATTAATGTGTACACTAGCACTATGCTCTGCTTTTGCACTAACACAATATTAAACTAACTCGAACGGTTTAGTCCGCTGTAGTCTTCTGGTCAAATTCGTGTTATCGAGGAGCTGGATGGCTTCGATGTTGACGTGTTGAAGAAGTCGCTGTTCATGACTCTTGGCAAATTTGTGTATTGTCTCATTAACAGTATCCATTTCCAAGTCCCTGTGGAGGTCACTGTTTCGGAAATACCAAGGAGCATTGACAATACTCCTCAGTACTTTATTTTGGTATCGCTGGATTATTTCTATATTGCTCTTTTTGGCACAACCCCACAGCTGGATGCCATATGTCCATACGGGCTTAAGAATTTGTTTATACAGCAGTAATTTATTGTAAATTGACAGGGTGGAGTTCCGACCAAGCGGCCAATACATTTTTCGAAATTTGATGTCCAGTTCTTCTTTTTTCTTTTTGACATGAGCTCTCCAGCGTAGCTTAGCGTCCAGTGTAAAACCCAAATATTTTGCTGTATCAGCATATGGTACCTGGATATCATTCATACTAACAGGGATATGTTGATTTCTTTTATTTGTGAAATTGACGTAGACCGATTTAGTCTCATTCAATTTGATTCGCCATTGCTTAGTCCAGATGTTAATTTTATTTATCGAGGTTTGCAGATTCTTAGTTTATGACGGTGTTTTTTAGCATCGCACTTTTCACTTCTCTATTAATATCACTGCACGAAACTTCACCCCAGCGATTTTCGTTCATTTTGACGTTTCGAATGACAGGACAACTTATCACCGCTTCTTTTGTTTTTTATCATCGCGGTGATAGACATGTACCTACGGCTTTCCTTGCATCTCATTGGTTGAAAATTCGTTCTAGTAGGCTGTGAGTTGTATTATCATCTGTATGTTGTATAACTGGGGGTCCCGTCATAGCACCTAAAAACAGGAGGCGGCGGGGGCAGACCTGAGTCTTCGGACGATGGATGTCTGAAAGGGACGATTGTCCAAGTCGGAGCTGTAGACCTTCTTGAGGTAACCTCTGTGTCCCTATCTTGGATAGGGCTAATTTACACACGGCGGGGTTCACTTAGCCCTGGTGCTTGTCGCCATTAAATGAGGAGTCGGGGGTGGGCCTGTAAAGCCCAGGGGTATCTATCCGCACCTCCGGTCCACATGTGGGTTGGTCTCCGACGGGTAGTGGTTTCGCTGGTATGGCGGTGATCCACCGTTCCCTAAAACGGACGCTCTATCGGTAACACCGAAAGGTATAAACCGGAGCGCACTCGAATGTATGTTGTATAACTCACAATATTTTCCTAATGTTCGAAATTCATTCATTTATTTTATTTGTTTTTTGATACAATTTATGTATTTATCTAATTTCGGGAATTTAAAATTATTTATTTTGTCGTGTCGCAGATTGAATCTTAAGTAAGTAATTAATTTCATTTTCGCGCCATATATAGTTAATTTCGGATTATGTTGGCAAGCCTTATTATTTTTCGTTGGGAGACTTTTCGGCACTTCTGCGCGAGACGTCCGCCGAGATAGTCGTTGTCATTGCATTTTTAAGATAGTGTGTTAAATGAAGAACAATTGCGTGCTTTTCAACCCCTAAATACAGTTCAGTCTGGCCAGACCGGGAAGAAAGAGGAATTTAATTCAGTAAGTGTCCCTTGAATTTACTAAGGTTTGCCAACTTCGTCGTTAGTTTCATGCACACCTAATATAATCTGAATTAATAAAAACAACAATAACAATAAAAAAACGTACGATACTTTACCTACGCTCTAACAAAATAAACAGTGAGCATGAAAGAACAACTTATTTGTTCAATAATTTTTAATAGTAACATGACATTGATGCAAACTTAATGATAACTTGATCAATATACATCAAAGAAACGTCATTTGGTTGTGCGGTAATTAATCAGCTGTTCAGCTGTCAGCATGTAATATATTTGTCAAAGCTATTACGTGCATGTAAAGGTAATGTTAATCATACGCATCAAGATGACAGTGTGGTTAATATTAAAAATAGTGTTTTTTCTCTTAGAGGTCCGCTTTTACATACAAACATTTAAAATTTGAAAAATTCAGGGGAGGGGGTTTGAACCCCCCTGGCTACGGCCTTGCTTATAACAAAATAACGCAATTATTGATTCACTTTTCTGTGCTTCACATTTTTAATGAAGCAACCATATGAATATCAGCATACGCTGCTTTCTGTCTCTTTCAGTCTCGCGTTTTCTCGCTTCATCTCTACATGTATATATATTTCATCCCTTGTAGCAATTAGAGGCAATATGCGAGCAACGATAATTCACGCACATAATAATTAATGGCCCACACGTAACGACCGAAACGTGATAAAATTTACCCCTCTCTTTGCGCAACTTAATAATTCTAATTAAGCCTTTTTGCCCGGGATGCTTCAACTTGCTATCGAAATCTGAACAGTTTCCCTTTTCTAGCATAGTTTCATTAAGAAAATCACAGAACAATAATTGAACTGTGTATAAGTCAGAACTTCAGTTTTTGGCTGAAGGGTTGTAATGTACACTACTTGAAATAATTTGTACTTTTCTTAAAATTTGAAGATTTTATCTACGATTTTGTAAAAATAGGCAATTTCATGATTTTCGTTCTTTACGCTACAAGTCCTGTATAATTCACAACTTCAGTTTTTGGCTGAAGGGTTGTGATCACGTATACACTAATTATTTATTTTACTGATCTGCGGACCCCGCTGGAAAGTGGTGTTTTGAGGGTGACTTACCCCGGTTTCGTGTTATATGTGCTTCGGTGGTTGGATGGCCTAAAGACACGATAGTCTTTTTAAGTTGGAGTTGTATTTTAACGAACACACTCGCGTTGCACGCGTCTCACTCGACTTCTTCTCTGTAAGTGGGGCTATGAGCGTCACCCCTTACGCGCGCACTTTCCAAGCGCGCGAATATTCAAAATATAAATTAAAAATCAAATATACCACATTTGGTCCTTTTCACGGGAATTAAACAAACCGAACAAACTGTGTAATAGATCAGAAGTTAATCTTTTAAGACATGTGGAAATTTTACTTCATGCTTAATCTGAGAGTGGAATCACTCATTAGAAGCTTTGAATTGCAAAAAAGCCTGACAATGCCGGCTTTTTTTGCAATTTAAAGCTTCTGAGTGTTTCCACTCCCAGATTAAACATGAAGTAAAATTTCGAGTTTAGAAAAGCCTGTAGATTTGGCAGATAGTCATTCGATTTATCTGTTATTACAGGGATTTTTTTTTAAAGTATACATACAGGGAGTTTTTTTATTAGGTTTACATATGTATACGCTTTTTTAAAGAGTTCAATTCCAAGCTTAAAACGAGTGTTTTCCACTCCCAGACTAAGCATGAAGTAAAATTTCGAGTTTAGAAAAGCCTGAAAATTTGGTTTGGGCGCGTAGCGCGAAGCGCGGAGCGGCCAAACCAAATTTTCAGGCTTTTCTAAACTCGAAATTTTACTTCATGCGCCACGCGTATTAAACACTGAAAGCACTGAAATATTGTGACCGAGTAAACTTCGCTTGAAATCAGTGTCTTATACGCCTGGCGCATGAAGTAAAATTTCGAGTTTAGAAAAGCCTGAAAATTTGGTTTGGTCGCTCCGCGCTTCGCGCTACGCGACCAAACCAAATTTTCAGGCTTTTCTAAACTCGAAATTTTACTTCATGCTTAGTCAGGGAGTGGAAAACACTCGTTTAAACTTCAAATTGATTTCTTTTCAAAAAACAACGAATATTTAAAAATCTACAATACGTAATTGGGATATGTATACTCAAAAGAAAAATATCACAAGAAATTATGATTTAAAACTTTTCTAAAACAAAAACACTAATATACTCGCGACCTAAACGTTGTCATGTAAAGTCAAAATATGTCATGTAAAGTCAAAATATGTCATGTAACGTCAAAATATGTCATGTAACGTCAAAATTTGACACAACTAGGAAAAATCGTTGCAGATACAACTGTCGACATACTCTCTAAAAAATTTGAACCACACATCCCACATAAATGAGTCATATGACATCTCTCCCGAATTCCACTGTAATTATTTTCTTCATTAAAATTCATCAAGAGGAATTAAATCTAATACGAATTTGTGAATTTCTTTTATTTTATTCATTTCAGTTTATTGCACAATCACTACATTATTTTATTTAATACCTTTGAAAAGAGTATGCATTTAAATTGCGCATTTCTCGCCCAGAGATTTTCCATCTCTCGTCGGGAACTTTGAAAATGATATTAAACCGCTTCGCGTTTGAATGGCGATAAATTGAAACAGGTACGCTCTTAAGGCGATAATAACGGTAATTTTCATCTGGAATAGTTTCGCGTCGAAATCTATGCACCCTAGCCTCGTATATCTCGGTGGAATTGCGTGAATCCCAGACGATTATTCTGAGTTATTATGGTGTTTAAAAACTTTTTTTTCAAAGGGTGTAAACTAAGCTTTTGAAATTGAATTAATTATTTCTATCCACAGCAAATACATAATTTAATAAATAAGGTGTATTATAATTCGATTGGCACACTAGTGGACACAGATCTACAGATGCACAACTATGGGGAAAAAATACGGTCGCAACAGGGCAAACCACACTATGGTGGCGCAACAGTCGCTTAATTTAAAATATGGCGGTTTATTTGAAAATATTGGGTATAAATAAAAATATAGAACATAACAAGCGTTTTACTTTACCAAATTCATTTGTGAAATCCACTTTTTTGGCATAGCTAAAATTATTGGCAGACACACGCACACCGGCATAAGATAATCTTTATTTTAATACGATTTAATACGCGCCTATAAATAAAGCCGGCTAAAAAGAAAAATCGCGGAATGCAAGTTAATTTGGAAAACATCTGTCCGACAATTTATAAAAGCATCCATTGGGCAACAAAACCGAGAGAAGACGAGATAATGAAATTTTCGCGGGGGTCTTCTCTTTCTTCTTACACACGGAGATTTATTTCAGATTGTGAATCTAGCCGGATGTTTTCATTTTTCAGCGGCTCTGCGGCGTTAATTTATTTTTATTGTTGAAGGAGGGCACGCGCTAAGTGTTGACAAACGGCCAAGATTTCAATTATACTTATTATGTGATTTATATTACACGCTATTAGAAAGTTTTAGTGGATAATAAGACAATGATTTTAAATGTTAATTTAACCATTAAAATATATGAGCGACATTCATAGTATGAAATATTTCAATTGCGGATTATCTAGGATTATAAGATCGTTTTTTTGACGTTCTATTTTTCGACGTACGATTTTATTAAAGGACGATTTTTGACGCACGAATCTTTGACGTACGATTTTTTTGACGTACGATTTTTTTGACGTACGATTTTTTTGACGACGATTTTTTTGACGTACAGTGTTTGAGTACGTTTTTTTAACGTACGATTTTTTGACGTACAGTGTTTGATGTACGTTTTTTAACGTACGATTTTTTTGACGTACAGTGTTTGACGTACCTTTTTTTAACGCACAATTTTTTTGACGTACAGTGTTTGACCTACGTTCTTTTAACGTACGATTTTTTTGATATACAGTGTTTGATGTACGTTTTTTTAACGTACGATTTTTTTGACGTACAGTGTTTGACGTACGTTATTTTAAAGTACGATTAATTGACGCACTGTTTTCTTTATAACTCTACTTAGAAATAACTTTCAATTCCCGATTTGGTTTAGGTTTTTGAGAATTATTTTAGTCTAAACTTTACTCTACAAAAATAATACTGCATTTATCTCTTCTCTCAGTGTACTAGATTCACGTTTGTGTATGTGTATTCCCAAATGCAATTATTTTTGATGAGATTTTTTAATACAAATTACCGTAGCGGCTTGCGCCGTGTTATCCGACGCCTCTAATGAAACGCAATTTTACACCTTTTTCTTGTTATTTTTTCATGTGAGGCCAACGTGTATTTATTATTCCGCGTGTAGTCATAAATAAGTGAAACGCCCCAGACACAAATGGAATTCCGCATAATTAACGCGCAACACTCGAAAATTTATTGGAATTCCGGCAGACGCTCGCCGTTTCTCGATTAACACACATTTGCATTACTGGTATATTCTTTCTTTATACAGAGCATTTAAGAGATGTAACACAAAACTTAAAAACGAATATTAACAAATTTTGACTCCTTTTCACCTACCGCACTACTATGTACCTCCCGATCGGCCAAAAATTGGCGCCCGAATTTTTTATGGAAATATCCGTTTTGGGGTCCCAAGTGTGGAATTTTTCAAATTAGGCACTTTCATGCGCAGAATGAGCGCCGTTCGTGTATTTCCGCTGTTCAAAACGTTGGGCGCACATTCATTTGAAAGAAAGGAACTGGCGCGCACATGCCAGGTGGTGCATCGGACGAGGACCCTTCGGGATTTTAAAGGTGTTATCTCTGCGAGAGCCAGCACCGAATGGTACATTTACGGCCCAACGTTTTCAAGTCTGTCTTGCCTACGTCCGGGAAATGCTGTTTTCCGTGCAAGTGCCTAATTTGGGTAATACATCTATATCTCAATGATGCCGGTCTGTTGGTCGGTCGATCTGTCGGTCGGTCTCTCAGTCGGTCGGTCTGTCACGAGTGTTTTCCACTCCTAGACTAAGCATGAAGTAAAATTTCAAGTTTAGAAAAGCCCCGTGAAAATTTGTCGAGGGTCGCGCAGCGAACCGAGAATAATTTTCTGGGATTTTCTAAACTCGAAATTTTACTTCATGCGCCACGCGTATAAAACACTAAAATATTGTGATATTTATGTATATTTAAACCTCACTTAAAATCAGTGTTTTATACGCGTGGCGCATGAAGTAAAATTTCGAGTTTAGAAAAGCCCAGAAAATTTGTCTCGGGTCGCTGCGCGACCCTCGACAAATTTTCACGGGGCTTTTCTAAACTCGAAATTTTACTTCATGCTTAGTCTGGGAGTGGATAAACACTTGTTTAAAACTTGTAATTAAACTCTTAAAAAACAACGAATGTCAGAAAATTTACAGCTTATGCATATATAAAAACTCCCTGTATTTTATTTACTTAAAATAATTAATAATAATAAATATTATTTAAGTAATTTTTCCATTCCTGAAGACATTGGCAGCATTTGTGTTATCTATAAATTAAAGAAAAAGTAATTATCAGTTAACAATATTTCAAGAAAATGGGTAGTTTTAAATTCATATCATTATTAAATAACTAAGTTTTGAAATCAAACAATATTAAAAATTTAAGGGTCGTTATTTACAGGTAAAGAGATTAAGTCATTAAATTAATTAAGAGTGTCTTATCATAAATAATTTATCAAGTTTTGAAATAATATAATTTCAAAACTTGATATTCAATTAATAAAATAACTTAATTTTATTATAAATAGGCAGTAATTATGAGAGAATATAATTTATGAATCGCATGGCTACATTCCCTCGAATCATAATCGGTTATTTCCATAGATACATGTTATATCACCTTGTTGTGATTGTTGCTACGAAAATGATTTGTCAAATCTGACATGTCTATGCCAAAAACAAAACAAAAAAAACAAAAAAATCTGACATGTAGAATTTCAAGTTTAGAAAAGTCTGAAAATTAGGATTGCTCGCTGTTTTATTCATTGTATTCTCTCATCGAATAAAACTCGTGGTATGAATAATAATCGATAATATTCATTCCAGAAACTGGAGCAGCACATTAAACTCGCCCTTTGGGCTCGATTAATCTGCAGCTAGATTTCACTTATGAATATTATTGATGATAATCATACCACTTGTTATTTCATAGCTAATAATATCTTTTGTTTCGTTTTCATTGATCACATACAGAGAGTTTTATGTAACACCGAACATTTTCATTCAATACAATTTGACACCTTTAATTTTAAAATAATGTGTAAATTGTGTTGCCCATATATATAATTACGAATAAATTATTAAAGTTTGCAAACTATAAGAAGCGTAAGCTTATTTTCTCGAATTCAAATAGTTTTGAATTTGAATTTATCCTGTGTTGCCCATATGACCATTACATGTTGTAGCCAATCAATCGCAATTAATTCCTTAACTTGTACATTCAGGGAGTTCTCCTTTCAAGTATACATGTCCCAATTACAGCACATATGCCGTAAATCTTTAGATGATCGTTGTTTGTTTAAAAGAGTTCAATTTGAAACATAAAATAAGTGTGTTCCACTCCCAGACTAAGCATGAAGTAAAATTTCGAGTTTAGAAAAGCCTGAAAATTTGGTTTGGTCGCGTAGCGCGAAGCGCGGAGCGGCCAAACCAAATTTTCAGGCTTTTCTAAACTCGAAATTTTACTTCATGCGCCACCGGTACAAAACACTGACATTACGAAGTTTAAAACACACCGCTAAACTTTAGATTGCATCAGTGTTTTGTACCGGTGGCGCATGAAGTAAAATTTCGAGTTTAGAAAAGCCTGAAAATTTGGTTTGGCCGCTCCGCGCTTCGCGCTACGCGACCAAACCAAATTTTCAGGCTTTTCTAAACTCGAAATTTTACTTCATGCTTAGCCTGAGAGTGGAAAACACGTGTTTAAAGTTTCAAATTACATTCTTTTAATAAACCGAGCTTTGGCAAATGTACAACGTATGCTAATGTATACTTAAACGAAAAATTCTCATGTTCGGTGGTACATAAAACTCTCTGTATATTATTATTATATTATTATGTTAATCAGCTTATGAAACATGTTTAAATATTTGTAAGCTAAAGCTTGTATTAGACGACACTATTTTCTTGTACAAAAATATTGTACAAGAATTTATCAAATAGATGAACATATCGATGAGAATAAAAATAGGAAATCTAAATAAATTGTAACAAATGCATTGGCAATGATAAGAGTAAATCTTATAGTAAGTGTAATCCTAGTCCTATATACATTATACAAAATTGAACAAGACTCGCGTTTGGTCATATCTTGTGTATTACACCAGGGGTCTCCAAACTACGGCCCGAGGGCCACATCCGGCCCGCGGACAGATTTTGTCCGGCCCGCGGAGAGCTAGCATACTTGAAAACTCATATTTTTTATAGCAAATTAAATTTAGTTTACTGAAGTATTCTAATTTTAAAGGCTTATTGTTATGGTTTTGGCCCTCGGAACTTACTGGAGTAATCAGTATGGCCCTAAGGCTGGAAAGTTTGGAAACCCAGGTATTACACCATGATAGAAAGTAGTATACTTTTTTCTTGCACAAGAAAATAGTGTTGTTAAATACAAGCCTAAGTAAATGACATTGAATGTGTCGAAACTCGAGTCGTGTAAAGTATAAAATGAGAAGGCATAACAATTTAAAAATACTTCACAGTCATTAATTTAATAAGCACATTTATACATTGCTTGATATTAACTGTTAGTCGAAACTAGCGGGAATAAATAAAATAATATAAGTAAAACAATCCAAGTGATTTTTATTAGTTTTATCAGATAATTTAATGTTACTTACTTGTTGCTTTTCTTTTTGTGAGGGTGCAAAGAAAGCTCCTTTATTTCCAATAAAACTGGACAGGCCTAACCCCCTTGACGAAATCATTGACGTTTTTGAGGACGGTTTCTTGATTGATTTCTAAAGGTTTGCAGTTTCCAAGCTCAACCTAAATAAATCAGCAATTTACAAACAAAACGTAATTGCATCTATAAATTAAAATAATTCTGAAATATTACACCATTTTTGCGCTTTAACTTGAATTTAAATTAATTCAGACAAACATTATATTAATAGAAGAAAGAAATAAATACATATTTCTCTTAAAAAAAAACCAAGAAACAGCACGGAGGAAATATACCTGTATACCTATTTTAACTATTTTTTTAATATTTGATTAGTTTTTCTGTTTTTTTTTGTTTTGTGGGAGGGGAAAATCCTTTTACGGACGGAGTGTCGGACTCCCTCCAAACTAGAGGACTACTGACTAAAAACCCCTCTCACTTACCGGCTTCTGTTATATTCTGTTATACAAGGTGTCCAGAAAGGGTATCGGGTATTTGTAAGTTCAATGAAACAAAAATTATTTGTATGCAATAAAAAAGTTTATTGTTTATTATTAGCATATGAATTGGAGAATTATTTGGAAAAGATGATGTTATCCAAATGATGACCGTTACGTTGCTGACACATAGCTATCGATATTGCTGCCATTTCTGACCTGATGTTTTGCTTTAACTGGGTTAGATTCGTCGGATTGTTTTGATAAACCTTACTTTTAAGGTATCCCCATGCAAAATAGTCAAGCGGGCTAAGGTCGGGGCTTCTGGGAGGCCAGTTGATGTTACCCCTTCGCGAAATGACTTTATTAGGGAATAATTCGTTAACAACTTCCATTGAGTTATTTGAGGTATGGCAAGTGGCCCCATCTTGCTGAAACCACGTTCTTGAGTTGAAACCTGCAAACTCCTGCAACTCTGGGACCAAAAAATTTCGCAACATATTGCAATAACGGTCACTATTCACATTAATTGCTCGGCCTCGTTGATCTTCATGAAAATAAGGACCAATTATGCCTTTAGCAGACATAGCGGCCCAAACAACGACCTTTGGGCTATGCAGGGGTCGTTCATGCTTTCGTCTCGGATTCTCCACTGCCCAGTACCGACAATTCTGCCTATTAACATGACCATTCAGGTGAAAATTTGCTTCGTCACTGAACAGTATGTTGTTAAAGTTGTTAAATCGCTGCAGCATTTCGTTCGCAAAATTCAGTCGATTAGCATAGTCCGTATCCTTCAATTCTTGAACCAACTGAATTTTATAGGCTTTTAGATGTAAGTCTTTCTTTAAAATCCAATGTAAAGACGATTTTTTGATGTTCAACGCTTGGCTTCGCTTTCAGATGGATAAAGACGGATTTTGACGAACCGACGCCTCAACTTCTTCAACTGTTTTTTCATCGCGAACTGAACGAGGACGACCAGAGTTTTGAATTTTAACTGTCGCACCTGTATTCTCGAACATCCTGATCCATTTCCTAATGCTATCGTCACTTGGCGCGTGGCGTGTACGATATTCCGCACGATAGAGACGTTGAGCAGTCACCATTGAATCACCATTACGATAATACGCTCGTACGCAAAATGCGCGATGCGTCCCCGAGTACTGTTCCATCGTGACTAAAACTCCACAAAGTGGCGGACGCCACGAACCTCTCCCCGCACCCTTTAGACGCCTCGTTTCGAATATGGCGCGAAAACAAATACCCGATACCCTTTCTGGACACCTTGTATTTTTTACTATACCGTGTGTCCCGTTTGGAGACGCATTATAGGGAATTCCCATGTTAATTTTTAAATTTGAATTTCTGTCTCCCTTATTGAATTTAAACGGTCAGAATGAAATTAAAATGGTTCTCTTATTTAATAACAATATTTTAGAAGCAGTTTTTACATATTTAATTCCGTTTTAATCTAATTATTGCTTAAAAATTATGAAGAAAAACAACTTAAGAAATCATCAAAATAGTAGTTGCTTTGAAAAGTCAGTACATGACATCTAAAACTACAGACGCTAGGTCAGGCACGATTTCATTATTTATATTGAAACGAACTAACCTAAAAGGTAGAGTTAAAATAAACAGAATAAGATTCACCTAACTGTTTCTCATTTATTTTGTACAAAATTTGAAAACTGTATCCAGTCAATCTACAATTATTAGACTATCCAAAATGTGGAAAGGATGCGTATGTAAATAATGAATATAAAAGATTATTCGAAGATTTCTTCTTTCTTACACTTACTATTAGATTTACTCTTATCATTGCCAACGCATTTGTTACAATTTATTTAGATTTAGATCTACGCCGATGACAGTGCCTTAATTTCCCATGCACCCACATTACCTAAAGCCCTTAGTACTCTGCAGGGTCTGATCGACAGCATTTAACTTTGGTTTGCTAAATGGAGGATAAGCATCAATCCCAACAAATCATAACTCCTAATATCTTTTTATTGACCTAACAACTTACCTTTCACAGTCTCCATAAATAATCACCGTATCTTCCCAGCTAATACCGCCAAGTATCTTGGAATTACATTTGACTCCAAATTCTCCTTCACACTACACTCCCAAAACCTCCATTTAACTTTGGTTTGCTAAATGGAGGATAAGCTTCAATCCCAACGAATCATAACTCCTAATATCTTTTTATTAACCTAACAACTCACCTTTCACATTCTCCATAAATAATCACCGTATCTCCTCAGCTAATACCGCCAAGTATCTTGGAATTACATTTGACTCCAAATTCTCCTTCACACTACACTCCCAAAACCTCATAGGTAAAGTTTAGCAAGGGCACGACATTTCAGAATATTAACGTATCGTAACAAAGGTATTACTACCAAAACTGAAGTTTAAATATATAAGATGATCTATCCTCCTTTGCTTGACTATGCTGCTGTCCTTCATCATAATCGTCTGCCCTCAGTTCTAAATCATCTCCTAATTGCTGAACGATCGGCCCCTCAGAGTACTCACCAAAATAAGACAATCACAGAACCCGTTACACAACCCTTTCAATCCCCTCCTATACCAAAAATGAAATAATCCCCATAGAACAACGAATCATCCACCTATCCCAAAAATTTGCCCTATACCCTTATATCCACGAACTAATCAACTACCTATGTATCCCGCGCAATCCTAACATCAGCTTTAAATACAAACATCCAATCACAACAACTCATCAATTCATATCATCATTTTTCATAGACAACGACTGAATAACTGACATAGACACACCGCTGACAATATGATAGGTAATAAGATAACGACACTAATGACAAAGACAGGCCGAAGGACCGCAGGTCGATAGCCGATTTACAAAAATATATTTTGTTTTTATATTTAATCTAGAATAGATGTTTTAAATAAAATTTTAAATAAGATTTTAAATATTTCATTGTATAATTCAATATCCGGAGGTGTATTTGCACGGGATGTAGTTGTTTCAATGGATATTTATCGTCTTAAATTGTCTTATTAATTAAGACACTGTTTGCATTTTCACGAATAGTTTTTTCGTAATTTTATATATTATAGATGTTTTATATTTTGTAAATTTTTCGTAAATAAAGATATACATGTACTAAATAAGTCGGAAATACCTTTTGTGGTATAAACACTCATGTTAAATTTAGATAATTTTTTGTGACTTAATAAATTAAAATTTTGATAAACACTGACTTTTTATAGCAATTACTATTTTAAGGATTTTATATTCTAATATTTCTTTACTATTTTCAAGTTATATTTCGAAGAAAACTAAAGAGAAAACATAAATAAAACTTAGAAAACAATGGTAGTAGATGAAGGAATGATTCTAATTTTATTTTGATCGTTTTGGTTTAATAATGGAGATACAAACTAAAATTGAAGTTTTTACACGGGAATTCCCTATGCGTCTTGAAACGGGACACACGGTATATTAATTATGAATTGTTATCTATTATTTTAATGTTACTGTCTTATGATCTTAGATACCTTTTTTTCTGTATCTGTTAGGAAATAAATACTATTAATATTATTATTAAGGAAAACTATACAACAACGAGTAATTTTTTAAATAAAAAGTACCAAAGAAAAATAACTAAGTGTCTATGCATTTTATTTGTTTCCCATGCTAGCATAAATCTGTGTAATTAGTGTTTTCATTAACACATTTAATACGCGAAAGTTAATTGAAATAAAATGTAGTTAGGCGATAAATTGGAATATGTGGACAATCATAAAACTAAAAACCCAAAGAAGAGACTTGTTTAACTTATCAAAAGTAAATAACGTTATCAAGATGTTTATAATGATTTTAGTTCAATATTGTTTATTCTTTTCTCAATTATTTATATGTTATCTAATAACAATTATATATTACAACTTTTAGTTTTAAGTATAAACTAGGCATTATGTATTAGTTATTTTTCTTTACTTTTAATGCAATGGTCCCAATGGAAGATCAAGGGTAGTTATCTACTTATTTGAATTGGCGCCATTTGATTTCACTAAGTAGACTTTAGTTATGTCTTATATGTACTAATTTTGTTTATTTTTGTATTCTTCTACTTATGTGAAATAAAGTTATTATTATTATTATTATTATTATTATTTTTAGCCTAATTTCTTAATCAGTCAGATAAACCTCACAGATATTAAAATATCTTTTCACATGTCAGCATGTCTCGTGTAATTAAATGGAATGAGCTCTAGCTAATTCCGTAGTCCATCAGTCTATGAAAATAGCTCGTATTTATGCAGTTATAAGTTTTAAAGCATTCGTTGATTTTATTAAAGCATCAATTTTAAGTTTCAAACGAGTGTTTCCAATCCCCGATTAAGCATGAAGTAAAATTTCGAGTTTAGAAAAGCCTGCAAAATTTGGTTTGGTCGCTCCGCGAAGCGGAGCGACCAAACCAAATTTTGCAGGCTTTTCTAAACTCGAAATTTTACTTCATGCGCCACGCGTATAAAACATTGATTCAAAGTAAAGTCAAAAATATACTACTCAAGTTTGATTTCCTGTTAAAAAAATGTTTAACATTTTTTTTTGCGAGATCATTTTGTTAATTTATCAGATTTTTTTATAAAAGAAAACACGCATGTACTATACTTTGAACACATGCAGATATTTTATTCAATTGTGAACAATTATAATCTTGCGTATTATTTCTAAAAAAATATTAGCCATTGGGGCATTAGCCATTGAAGTAAATGTTTCAATGCTAGTTTGTATTCGTCTTTGTAAGATAAATTAGGTGTACATTTGCGAAAAGAATCTTTGCAGTTTTAATACTGAAAAAAAATAACTGTATGAATAAATGCTGTTCTTACACATTTATAAGTCTTTTCATTAAATGTCAAAACATGTTAATAAATAATTTATTATTAAATTGATAGATTGTGTTATACAAACAAAGTTAAAAGTGTTTTATTGTGTTTGATAGATTGAGTTACGTGAAGATTAAATTAATTTGACGAATAAGGCACTAAAAACCTTTCTTTATTATTATAATATTGTCTAGTAAGGGTTTTAAAACTCTGTTCTTTTTACACATTGATAAAAGTGGTATTTAAATATTTTCCAGTGTACTAGCCTTAACACTCTCTATTAAAGACCCTGAATATTGAAATTAGGGATATTTAAATCTCTAAAACTTTCTAATAAACACTATAAATCTGGCAATTTATATATTATATTTATATTACTCACCATGCATAATATGGAAATCAGAAAGATTATAACGGCAACGCTTGCTTTCATTTTTAAATTTTATACAATATTTGAGAATTATTAAAATTATTTAGACTGAAATTTTGAAACTTGCGACAAACAAGAATGATCACTAAAACTTTTTAATAAAGACTATAAATCTGGCAATTTATATATTATATTTATATTACTCACCATACAAAATATGGCAATCAGAGAGATTAAAACGGCAACGCTTGCTTTCATTTTTGAATTTTATACAATATTTGAGAATTAATTAAATTATTCAGAATGAGATTTTTAAACTTGCGACAAACAAGACTGATTTAAATCGTTTTCAATTTTGATTTATATACCAGCCGCAACTAGATATCAAATGTTGTTACATTTTATTTTTATATTCGTATATAGGTAAAAACAGAAAACGGAAATTGGTTCATTATTTTAATAACAGCATTCATTATTAGTTCGTTGTTGAATATTTTAAACTGCTAGATTACAATTTATTTGTAACGTTATTTAAATCTATCAAGGCTAATTGATTTTATTAAACTATTTTTGGAGCTGTTAATTAATAATACAATATTCGAATTTAACTACAAACGGATAACGAATGAAATTGAATATATTTTTAATCATTTGCTGTTTTTATAAAAACGTGCAAATTGAAACTTCTAACGAGTGTTTCCACTCCCAGATTAAGCATGAAGTAAAATTTCGAGTTTAGAAAAGCCTGAACCAAATTTTCAGGCTTTTCTAAACTCGAAATTTTACTTCATGCGCCCCACGTATAAAACACTGATTTTAGGTGAAGTTCAAAACATTCTACAAAAGCGGTATGCTAAAAACGTGTATTCTGAACATCAAATCACATCAGTCTTTAGTACGCGTGGCGCATGAAGTAAAATTGCGAGTTTAGAAAAGCCTCAAAATATGGTTTGGTCGCTCCGCGCTTTGCGCTACGCGACCAAACCAAATTTTCAGGCTTCTCTAAACTCGAAATTTTACTTCATGCTTAATCTGGGAGGGGAAAGCACTCGTTTGAAAATTAAATTTAAAATATTTGTAAAAACAACGAATATCTGAAGATTTATAGCCTGTACAGTATATTGAGATACAGGAAGTTTTTCTTTAAAATATACGTATTCCAAATTCTTATTTGCTATAAATCTTTAGATATTCGTTGTCTTATTTAAAAAGGTTCAATTTGCAGCTTTAAACGAGTGTTTTCCACTCCCAGACCAAGCATGAAGTAAAATTTGGAGTTTAGAAAAGCCCCGTGAAAATTTGTCGAGGGTCGCGCAGCGACCCGAGACAAATTTTCTGGGCTTTTCTAAACTCCAAATTTTACTTCATGCGCCACGCGTATAAAACACAGATTTTAAGTAAAGTTTGAATATACATAAATTTCACAATATTTTAGTATTTTATACGCGTGGCGCATGAAGTAAAATTTCGAGTTTAGAAAAGCCCAGAAAATTTGTCTCGGGTCGCTGCGCGACCCTCGACAAATTTTCACGGGGCTTTTCTAAACTCGAAATTTTACTTCATGCTTAGTCTGGGAGTGGAAAACACTCGTTGAAAGATTTGCATTGATTTAAAAAAGAAACAACGAATATCTAAAGATTTAAAGAAAATAAGCTGAATTTGGAATACGTATACTTTACAGAAAAACTCCCTGTGTGTATATCTAAAAAAAAAAACTCTCTGTATATATGAGATAGTAATAAATAATATGCAGTGTACAAAACTTTTTTTTGCACCAGAAAAAATCCAGTGCTGAAAGGGTTAATGGTGTTCTTACCATTCAGTCTTGACTATTCAATTAAGTTTAATAATTCAATTCAATTTACAAACTATAATTACATCAAAATCCAACTTTCTAAAGTTGATTTTTAATAAGTTGACTGTGTTTTATACTGATTATCCGCTAGGTTAGTTTAGAAACTCTGTAATTTTCTGTATACATTCTAAGATTCTTTTCTAGGTCAATTTTGAATGTCGCTAATTTTGATTATAAATTTTTAAATGTCATTGTTTTTCAACGATTGAAAGAACGTCTAATTTCGAACCCTCGATAATTTACATTCCCTGTTCATAAAATTTCCATTAGAGCGCACTGCCCGAATAAATATTCCAGCAAATGAACGGAAATGTGAAATTGAGTTGGGCCCGAACCGCTAAACCATTTTCAGACAGAATTTATTGCGGTCCAGAGTGACGGGGATTTAAAATAACAAGCCCATTTACACACGCATATATATATGCATACATACATACACACATACATGGAATGTACATAGAAATACTGACAGCAGAAAGGCCAGGGCTCTCGTATCTCGTTTGGATCGATGGATGATAAGTTTGCGCTTTCACTCGAAAATTGATGGATGCATTACAAATACGTGTGTTATTTGCGTTTCATACATTGCTAAGGGCTGTTCAACACGTTTAAGAAATAGAAAAGAAAAAAAAAACTACATTTGAACACGTAGAACGAGCAATTTTCAACACATTTTTATTTATCTCTCACTTATCACTTGGTAAAATATGTTTAAACAATGAGGTAAAAAAATTAAGCAAGTGCGGCTTTATTAAACCTGTGATTAAACTGTTACTAGCGTGTGATTAACTTATCGCGATTAAGGTGTTACTAAGTACGCCGTATGCACAGTCATGTTGCAACACATACTTGTTAGTTGCGCCCAAGGACAGTCAAGTATACGGTAAGAAGGATCGACAGAATCGAAGATTTTAGAGTAGAGGTAGAGATCGCTTACGTCACAAATGCGCGCTGAATTTAAATGTGGTTACTTCATGGTAAACCTTAGGTAAACATGCATAAGCTGTAAATTTTCTGACATTCGTTGATTTTTAAAAGAGTTCAATTTGAAGCTTTAAACGAGTGTTATCCACTCCCAGACTAAGCATGAAGTAAAATTTCTAGTTTAGAAAAGCCCCGTGAAAATTTGTCGAGGGTCGCGCAGCGACCCGAGACAAGTTTTCTGGGCTTTTCTAAACTAGAAATTTTACTTCATGCGCCACGCTTATAAAACACAGATTTACCCAAGTTCGAATATACATAAATTTCACAATATTTTAGTGATTTATACGCGTGGCGCATGAAGTAAAATTTCGAGTTTAGAAAAGCCCAGAAAATTTGTCTCGGGTCGCTGCGCGACCCTCGACAAATTTTCACGGGGCTTTTCTAAAATCGAAATTTTACTTCATGCTTAGTCTGGGAGTGGAAATCACGTGTTTAAAGCTTTAAAATGAACTTTAAAAAAAAAACAGGGAACGTCTCAAGGTTTACAGAAAATACGCTGAATTTGGAATACGTATATTTTAAAGAAAAAATGTAAATACATATTTAAGGTTCTTTTCCACTTTTTAACTTTGACGAAATTGAGTCAGACCTCCCTAGCGGATTATTTTGTGCATTATTTCGACTGAATTTTACATTTTAATTTGTACATCACGATATATGTCACTGATAGCAGTTGGTTTTCACTGAAACCGGTTGGTCGACACTTAACACTAACACAAAGTCCTATTTTAAGTAGCTCGTATCGGCAACATTGCTTGAAATCATAGACGAACAACAATATAGATGTATTTACGATATGTATCTATGTAACGAGGATTGGTACGCCCTCTGAGCCAATGTCACTAATTAATGTACACTATAATAAATTATTTCAGGGTACAATTAGCAATATTCAATTATCAATTGTGGATTTGAATTAACTTTTATAGCTCTCTGTAGGTTAATATTCACCATAGAGCTCATAGTGATTTGAACTAGTGTTGTAAAGTTCTTGAACGAGCACAAAAACGTGCACTTTCTCTGTGCCCGCAAAAATGCGCATGCTGCACTCAAATCGAAAGAAGAAAGACAATACTCCATACGGACAGTTGCGAGAGAAAAAAAATAGTACAGCAAAATATTTGGCTATGTGAACTGGACTTTCTTTGATTTTTCAAATTGTCAATCAAATTGACAAATCTGCGGAAATGTCAAACGAAATTTAATTAACGTTGAGATGCCTTAACTGACTAAAACGCAAGAAGCAATAATAACGACCCGTTTAGAGAAGGTATTAGCATTAGAAACATTGCTAATGAAGTGCATGTCAACAAAAACCTGTTTGTTTTACAAGAAAAAAATACGATATTTTAGAAGTAGCTAATGCTCCCTGCTATGCCAGTTTTCTTCTCTCGCAACTGTATGATGAAGATAAATTATTAAACTGTATTTGCTAGGTTTTCAATTGTAATCGGACGAACGAATGTGGCCTTCATCCAACCGCTGTTCTAGGAAAATTCGTTCCTCCTACAGTGCACGTATTTCTCTGAGCACAGGCAAAGCATACGATTTTTGCGTTCATTTGCGAACTTTAAAACACTAATTTGAACAAAAACACAGCTCATTATTCCAGGAAACACAGAACTTGGACGCTTACAATTACACGAATGACATTTGAGGTTACATTTAGTCACTGTAAAACTAGGGGTATGGTGCGATTAAATATTAAGACAGTGACTAGCGCTAATCGCGTCTAAAATTTGACTATGCATACGACATATTTTATTTTCTTACTAAACCTTAGTTAGTCACACGTTCGTCACACGTTCGTCACACGTTCGTCACACGTTCGTCACACGTTCGTCACACGTTCGTCACACGTTCGTCACACGTTCGTCACACGTTCGTCACACGTTCGTCACACGTTCGTCACACGTTCGTCACGCGTTCGTCACGCGTTCGTCACACGTTTGTCACGCGTTCGTCACACGTTCGTCACACGTTAGTCACACGTTAGTCACGATTAGTAGACTATGCATAAGGCTTTTTTAAAAATATTCTAAGATCTAAACTAGTTACAATAAAAATATGTTATTAAAATTTACGCGAAACAAACTGCTTTAGTTTTATATCAAAACATTTCTATGTACTTAAAGTATACAATAAAGTGTGCAGGTAAAAAAATAATAAAATCTTCAAAAAGTTCTTGCAATATTATTATTTTTTTGATTAAATTAAATATGATGTTAGAACAAAATTCGGGATAATTTATGTAGCACAAATGCATACATTAGCGCGAGTCATTCGAATTTTCATAAATCTCAGCAAAGTATGCGCACCTAGAATTTACTGCACTATTTGTGCCAGAGAAACTTGAAATTGCAAAACGGGTCAAGATTAATTTATCGGATTCCTAATTTACGGTGAATGCAACACTTTTTTACGACTTAATCCACTCATTCACATTTTCAGTCGTTTTATTCATTAAAGTCATATTTATAAAATACAATAATTGTTTACTTCTTTTTGTTATAAAAATTATCTTCATTGTTGATACGAAAGTTTGGAATTTCCATTTTTTATCAGCGTTAAAATAATTTTAAAAGGTCGAAATTTCAGTAAATAAAATTTTGTATCAGAAAAAAAAGTCTACCTATTTCTAACACTATCTATTCTATCCAGTTATTTTTGTAATTTCTTTGAGAATGGTCGTCATTGACCGAAACACGTGTCACGAAACTGAGTACAACAACCTATAACTAAACAAGTGTTTTAATTAAAAATTACCTAATGCTATCTAGAAAGTTTGTATTTTTTAAAGATTTTGTTAAAAGTAAAAAAAAAACATCAAAAATTCGCAAATTTTGTAAGGGGTAGGAATGGAAAATATCAACATCTTCATAAAAAAATTCACAGACACTCTTACTAATGTTAGAAACAATACAAACTGTTTATTTCTTTAAGAAAAAAATATTTTATCAAGTTATTCCACTTTTAAAAAAATAAGGTAAATAGTAAACTCACCAATAGTTACTTTTGAGCGCTCGTGCTTAGCACAATTTTTAAGTTTTAAAAAGTGTTTGTACATCAAATTGAAATTCGTTTAATCCTTAATCGCGTTTTTTTAAATTATTAAAATCCGTTGAGTATTTTATGAATTAGAGCGCTTTTAGTGAAATAAGTGAAACATCGATAAATTTGGTTTTTTACGTAAAACGTTTGTGTAAAGTTAAATTTATAAAACGAATAAAAATTGTTCAAGTAGATTGTATTAGGGATTAAACAAGCTTTAAATTGATGTTAATAACTTTTTTTTATCATAAAAATTATTTTCATTGTGGATACGAAAAGTTGAAATTTCCATATTTTTTCAGCGTTAAAATAATTTTAAGAGGTCGAAATTTTAGTGAAATACATTTTTTATCAGAAAACAAAATAGCTCAAATTATTTCTAACACAATTAAGAAAGTCTGTATTTTTTTTGGATTTTATTAAAAATAAAAAAAAACATCGAAAATTCGCAATTTTTGTAAGCGGTAGTAGATATCGGAAATATCAAGATTTTCATAAAAAAAATATGTTTTTTAAAAAAATCTAAAAAACTTTACAGACACTCTTACTAATATTAGAAACAATACCAACTGTTTCTTTCCCTAAGAAAAAAATATTTTATCAAGTTATTCCACTTTTAAAAATATAAGGTAAATGGTAAACTCACCAACAGTTACTTTTGAGCGCTCGTGCTTAGCACAATTTTTAAGTTTTAAAACGTGTTTATGCATAAAATGAAAACTCGTTTATATCTAAATCGCGTTTTTTTTAAATTAATAAAATCAGTTGAGTATTTTATGTATTAGAGTGCTTTTAGTAATATAAGTGAAACATCGATATATTTGCTTTTTGCATAAAACGTTTGTGTAAAGTTAAATTTATAAAGTGAATAAAAATTGTTTTAGTAGATTGCATTTAGGCTTAAAGAAGCTTTAAAGTGATGTTAATTACTTCTTTTTATTATAAAAATTGTATTCAGTGTGGATACGAAAAGTTGGAATTTCAATTTTTTTCAGCGTTTAAGTAATTTTAAATGGTGGATATTTCAGTGAAATACATTTTTTATCCGAAACAAATTGCTCTAGCTATTTCTGCTAGTATCGAAAAGGTTTGCAATTTCCTTCAGATATAATTAAAAATTTAAAAAAATCATCAAAAATCACAATTTTTGAAAAGAGTGGGAAAATATCAAGATTTTCATTCAATTTTTTTTTAAATTCCGAAAAAACTCATAAACACTCTCACCAATTTTAGAAACAATAAAAACGTTTTGGTTTCTTAAGAATTTTTTTCAGCGTTTAAGTAATTTTAAATGGTGTAAATTTCAGTGAAATACATTTTTTATCCGAAAAAAATTGCTCTAGCTATTTCTACTAGTATCGAGAAGGTTTGCAATTTTCCTCAGATTTTATTAAAAATTAAATAATTCATCAAAAATCACAATTTTTGAAAAGAGTAGGAAAATATCAAGATTTTCATTTAAAATTTTTTTTTGTTTTAAATCCGAAAAAACTTATAAACACTCTCACCAATTTTAGAAACAATAAAAATGTTTGGGGGCCTCGGTGGCCGAGTAGGTAGAGACCCTGCCCATAGACCAAGAGGTCGGGTTCGAATCCCGTCTGGTGGAAGAATTTGTGAGTAACAAATTATTCCATCCGGGTCCATGGATGTAGTGTGAATGAATTGTGGTGTCCAAACGAATTAAATACGTGATAATTAGTTAATTAATTAATTAGAAAAATAATACAATGGCAGATGGCTGTATGGCGAAAGCCGAGGCTAATGAAACAAATTTAAAAAAAAATGTTTTTGTTTCTTAAGAAAACATCTTTTATGAATCTATTCCACTTGAAAAAATATAAGAAAAATAATAAACACACCAAAAGCTACTTTTGAGCGCTCGTGCTTTGCACAATTTCCAAGTCTCAAAAAGTGATCGATTTTAACCTATTCATGTGAAAGTTTCCTTGCCTGTTGCAGCATCTTTATCCACTAGTTCTGATCTGATAGTGATTAAATATTATGCATAATTTATATGCAAAATGTAACATTAGGTCAAATTATTCTCTTACTAAATAAATAAACAAACAGGAAAAAATGTGATCAGGTTTGAGGGTAATTTATTATCTTTCGAATTGTTAATCTAGACAGTTTACCATATTTTGTAATCAGTTATTAAGGCACAAAATATGAAAACATTTAAATTCGAACATTGTAAAGCTGAGGCTGTTAGGAGTTGAAACTGAATAATACAGGAGATTTATTAAGTAGTATTAAAATTTGAATTAATAATAAAATTAAATCATAACTTAGATATCGATCAACAACTTCCAAAATCTCGTAAGTAGAAAATATAAAATTTGAGTGAAGATACAAAATACTAGCTAATTATTTAATGAGCTGAGTAATCTTTCTGATTTTTTATAGTACGTATAGCTTAATCATGAGCGATTTTTAAGAACAAGAACAATTCCAATTCAAAAATATTTGAATTCGAGAAAATAAGCTTATGCTTCTTATAGTTTGCACACTTTAAACATAATATATAAAATTACGAAAATGTTATTTTGTTTGTATTTTACACGAAAAACATTTTCCTCATTTTATATATTAAGATTTTTAGGAAGTTAATTTTGAGTAGATGTTAATACTTATATTGGTAAGATAATAATATCTGACTTACAATGAATTTGATTTAATAAAGAAAACACTTGGTTAAATTTCACTAATATTTTGGTTTTATATTCCTTGAGAATGACTCAAAGTCGAAACTAGTTGGAATAAAAAACCAAAATATTAGTGAAATTTAACCAAGTGTTTTCTTTATTAAATCATAGTTAAATATGTTTCACCACGTGAAAGATAAGAAACTTGTTCAAGTTACAATGAATTTGTTTTTTGTGAAATTGGGACTTTTGAGGTTTAGTTGATCGATATAATTATAATTATATTTACATTTTTCATTTTTTTTATACGAGGCGCGTTCAGAATGTAAGTTTCCCGATTTAAAAAGAAGAACACACACTTTCAGGAAAAAAATTATTGGCAACAGGTACAGCAATGTTTCAGCTATTTTTCAAAATAGCCACCACCAGAATTGAGACACTTGTATCGTGGGATCAACTTTTGTATCCCTCTGTCGTAGAACTCTGCCGCCTGTGAATGGAACCAGCATGTAACAGACGTCTTCAGCTCTTCGTTGTTGCCAAAACGCTGACCGGAGGACAGGAATTTCTTGAAGTGCAAGAAAACGTGAAAATCGCTAGGAGCAAGATCAGGACTGTAGGGTGGACGATCAAACAACTCCCAGCCAAATTTCGTCAAAACAGCTGTGTGCCGAGCCGTACGTGGACGAGCATTGTCATGGAGGAGCACAACACCTGCAGTAGGCATTCCACGCTTCTTGTTTTGAATGACACGTCGCAATTTCCGCAGTGTATCACAGTAACGGTCAGCGTTTACTGTTTCACCTCTTGGAAGGAAGTCAATGAGCAGAATGCCCTTCCTGTCCCAGAACACTGTGCACATCACTTTCCGTACCGAAAGCGCCTGTTTGAATTTCGTCCTGATCGGAGATCCACTATGCCGCCAATGCATTGACTGCTGCTTGGTTTCTGGGGTGAAGTGCGAAATCCAAGTCTCATCGCCCATGACGATCCTGTCAAGGAACTCGTCGCCGTCATCGTGACACCGTTGCAGAAATGTTAGTGCTGCCCCTAAACGTTTCATTTTGTGTTCGAGTGTCAGGTTTTTCGGTACCCACCTGACACTCAATTTTTTGAACAGAAGGTGCTTACTGACAATGTTATGCAACAAGGATCGCGATATCCGTGTAAAATCGCTGCTCAGCTCCGTAATCGTGAAGCGACGATTCTCCATGATGTGCTGCCGCACCAACTCAACAAGATTATCATTGATTAGGGACGATCGCCTACTGCGCTCATTATCATTAACACTTTGACGACCTTCGGAAAACTAGCTACACCAGCGACGCACCATCTGCTTACACATGATGTTCGGCCCATAAACCTGATGATGAATTTCAATTGGCGTAATGCCTTGTGCATTAAAAAACTTTATCACCGACCGAACCTCGCAGGCGGCGGGAGAAGGAATAAGAGCTTCCATTTCACACCACTGCTGCCACGCTACTGGCACCAGGCGGGACTTGTTCCGCTGGCATATGATTGATATGTCATAGATCTATTACGCATGCGCAATTGACACGGCTGATTACGTTTACTTTAAAGGGAAAAAATCAGGAAACTTACATTCTGGATGCGCCTCGTATATCAATAATATTTTATATTGAATTGAATTAATGTATTTTCTTTCCATCTTACATTTTTTGTATACATGTATATTTTTCTGTGTGTATTAGTGTATATAAAATGTATTGTTCGATGTCACTTTTCCGGATATCTTTCAGACAGGCCCCGGTTTCGTTTTATCGGCGTGTTTTCGCAATTCGTACGTGCCATTACAAGAAAAATACTCAGACGCCAAATTTTCCACCCTCTTTTCTTCCTCGCACATTGGGAAATTATATTTTTATTAATAACATATCCCCCAGAAACGTATTCTCGAATTGGATCAATTCGATATATTTATATAGGGAATTCACACCTTATTTTGTATATAGTGTGAATTTTTGGGAATGCGTATTTATTAAAATGTTAGATTTGAATGCAAAACTAGTGTTTCCACTCCCAGATTAAGCATGAAGTAAAATTTCGAGTTTAGAAAAGCCTTAAAATTTGGTTTGGTCGCGTAGCGCGTAGCGCTACGCGACCAAACCAAATTTTCAGGCTTTTCTAAACTCGAAATTTTACTTCATGCGCCACGCGTATTCAACACTGATTTAATATGTAGTTTAAAATATACTTCTGTATCAGTATGCTATTACAGAATATTTTAAACTTCACTTGAAATCAATGTTTTGTATGCGCGGCGCATGAAGTAAAATTTCGAGTTTAGAAAAGCCTGAAAATTTGGTTTGGTCGCGTAGCGCTACGCGCTACGCGACCAAACCAAATTTTAAGGCTTTTCTAAACTCGAAATTTTACTTCATGCTTAATCTGGGAGTGGAAACACTCGTTAGAAGCTTCAAATTGAACCTTTTCAAAAACAATGAACGCCTGAAACACTCCAGCGTATTCATCGGAATATGTACATATAATTAGAAAAATTCCACCTATATCTAACAGAATACTGCATTCACTGCTAAAATAAACAAAAATTATTATATATGTTCAGAATTCATTAATATATTTTATATATTTATTCAACACAAGTTGTGTGTTTATCTAATTTCGGGAATTTAAAATGACTTATTTTGTTGTGTCCTAAATTGAATCTTAAGTACGTAAATAGTTTAAATTTCGCGCCATATATATATAGTTAATTTCGGATTATGCTGGCAAACCTTTTTATTTTTCGTTGGGATACTTTACGCGGACTTCAAGTGCATCCAAAATACAGTCCACTTCAGTCTGGCCAGACCGGGAAGAAAGAGGAATTACATCGGTAAGTGTCCCTCTTGACTTATCAAGGTTTGCCGACTTCGTCGCCAATTTGTACAATATACATACATATATTTGTAATTTATATTTCCTGCAACTAGAAATTCCAATTTTTGTGTACAATATTTTATTTTTAAATTCAATCTTCTCCTATTCGAAGCTTTCAAAAAGTTTTAATTCGAATTCCGCGTATAACAAATACACTAAAAAACTAGAAAACGCGAGTGGTTGCGAAGGGCATTTACAAAGTTGAGCTAAATATTAAGTTTTGAAACGTATTTGCCAACAAACATTTTTAAGATGTCAAAAATCTCAATTTAATGAACAAGGAACATCAAAATTAAACATATTAAGTTATAAAATGTAGGTATTTGTAAACAAACTTTTATTGGATGTCAAAAATTCCGATGTAATAAAACATCAAAATTGAACACACGCTGAAGGTTTATTTTGAATTGTCCAACTAATTTATTTGAAACTTTTTTATGCTGTGAAAACTTTCAACAATATTTAACATTCGGGTTTTGTCGTTTCGAGAAAATTAACGCAATTCTTGGGGTTTGTGCAATTTCGCAGAGCTTTACCACTTTGCGTCCTCGACAAACTCCCAAAAGGAGAAATTATGTATACGGGGAAAGTTTTTTAATAAACGTCATTGTGTCTGATTGCACCCTTCACGTTACTTAGGGGTGTATTTACAAAAGGGGTGGTTATTATCGCAATCACCTGAGAAAATTAATTTTATTATTATGCATTAAATCAACAACTAATTAATTTATAATGAATTGAGGACGTCAACGCCACCTACTCCTCATTCTCTGACTAACATTAGAAAATGTGGTGTAGATGGTGTCATTTTGACAATTTATATAGTGTACATATGAATTGACAAAATGACACTATCTACACCACATTTTCTAATGTTAGTCAAAGAATGAGGAGTAGGTGGCGTTCACATCCTCAGTTTATTAAAAATTAATTAGTTGTTGATTTAATGCATAATAATAAAATTAATTAATCTATATATATGTATATATATATATATATATATATATATATATATATATATATATATATTAAGGACTTGGACGCCATCTACAACCCATTTTCTAAAAGACATTAGAAAATAGGCTGTAGATAGCGGTTACGTCATTAATTTACATGTAAATTGCTAAATCTTTATATAAATTTCAAAGTTCACGAAAATAAATGAAATTCCAAGTAATGTACACTACTTGAAAGAATTTGTACTTTTCTTAAAATTTGAAGATTTTATTTATCTGACATTTTGTAAAAATTGGCAATTTCATGATTTCCGATCTTTACGCCACAAGTCCTGTATAATTCACAACTTCAGTTTTTGATAGTAATGTACACTACTTGAAAGAATTTGCACTTTTCTTAAAATTTGAAGATTTTATTTATCTGACATTTTGTAAAAATAGGCAATTTCATGATTTCCGTTCTTTACGCCACAAGTCCTGTATAATTCACAACTTCAGTTTTTGGCTGAAGGGTTATGATGTGCGTATACAGGCGCTTACACTAATTATTTATTTTACTGATCTGCGGACCCCGCTGGAAAGTGGTGTTTTGAGGGTGGCTTACCCCGGTTTTGTGTTATGTGTGCTTCGGTGGTTGGATGGCCTAAAGACACGATAGTCTTTTTAAGTTGGAGTTGTATTTTAACGAACACACTCGCGTTGCACGCCTCACTCGACTTCTTCTCTGCAAGTGGCGCTATAAGCGTCACCACACTTTCCAAGGGCGCGAATATTCAAAATATAAATTAAAAATCAAATATTCTACATTTGGTTATTTTCACAGGAATTAAACAAAACCAAACAAGTCCTAATATCTTAAAAAAAATAATTATTTGTTTATATTTTTTTAAATATTGATCGATTCCAAATGAAGTAAAACCACTTAAAGATGCATTTATTTATGTGTAAAAATCGAATTGAATTTTATATTTATTGTAAAATATTTGTAACGTGTTTATTTTTGTCGAGCAAATATAATTAAAAATAGTGCGTACCTATTTGAATTCAATTACACTTATAAACGTGCATACGTTTTGTTTTTAATTGCGTTTCCCAATTAACTATTTAGATTTGAAAGAGCAATTATTTTGTTGCTTTTATCTCCAAATTGAAAAATGTTAAATATGCTATATGGAACGTTAATTTTGACAAATGCTTAAATATTACATTATTTTTATTAATTTGTAGCATTACATTCTTATCATTATTTGTATTTTGGATAAAATAGAGTAGTGTACCTGCACTATAATTTAATAACTAGGATAAGCGTTTTAAATTTCACGCGCCAAAACCTACAACTCTGATTGGCTGAGAGCACGCCCATTTTACACTATGCTAATAATAATAATCATTTATTGTGTTATGAGCCTAAGCCTTACACTTGTCAGTACATGTTTGGAGCTTAAAAGTTAAGTATACATAATATACCGGGTGTGGCACTTAAGACGCCTCGGACCATAGCTCCTTTACGATAAAAGCTATCGAAAAAAATCTAAGAGCAAAGTGGTGCATAATTACCGTCGCTATGTTTCAAAAATATTTCTAATCATCAGTGGCGTGCCGTACTCCAGTGGCGTACCAAACTTATGTTTTTTTAAATGGAATGCCCTATTTTTTATTGCAGATTTGGAAAGTGCTCGAAGAGTACTTATTTTTTTATCTAACATGTTATACCCTTCACTTTAGCTGTTTCGCTGTTATAACCCCTTCTTTCAAAATTGCGCCCCATTTTTGAGATTGTTTTGTAGAGAAACTAATTAACGCCGGCGCCTAAATTTTGAATTGAGGTACAGGTTAAGACCTCGTATACCTTCACAAATACCTTCATTTTTTCGAAAATTTTAAATGGCACCCCCCTAAGAAAATTACGGCGTTGTACAGCCAAAACTCTAAATTTTTCATTGGTACAAAAAAAATTACACATTGCATAACAAAATTTTGGAGAAAAAAGGAATTTCATCGCAAATGTCGGGAAACGTTTTCTGTTCCCAAGAGTGCCATGAGAAAACAAAAACACAAATACGGTCAACATAATAGTATGTACCTATTTATTCAACATGATATGAAAAATGCAGATAAAGAAAATTTAACAACTTAAACTAAATGTTCGAAATGACGACCTTCCTGCTGGAGGCATAACCGCAACTTCGACTCACAGGCTCTAGACACTGCCCTAAGGACTTCTGGTGATATACCTGCGGAAAGCCGCGCGGATTCTCTCCCTCATATCCTCGACAGTAGTTGGTACCGTCCTGCAAACCTCGTCTTTGATATGGCCCCAAAGGAAGAAGTCAAGGGGAGTGAGGTCTGGTGATCTTGGCGGCCACCTCACAGGAACCCCACGACCAATCCAGGAGTCCGGAAACGTTTCATCGAGAAATTCCCGAACGACACGGCTGGAAAACTATCTGTCGTAGAGCGGCTAGAGGGACATTTTCCAAGAGATCATCCAAGTCGTCGCGAAGGAACCTCAAATAACTGCTGCCGTTCAGGTGCCCCTCGATGAAATAAGGACCCAAAAGGTGCTCTCCAAGTATGCCTCCCCAAACATTCAGCGACCATCTTTGCTGGTGGTTTATCATTCGCATGGCGTGTGGGTTTTCATCGGCGTAATAATGGTAGTTGTGGCGATTGACATGCCCATTTCTATGGATCGTCGCTTCATCAGAAAATAATACGCGCATAAGAAATGATTCCTCCTGCTCAATTTTGTTGATAGCCCACAAGCAGAAATCTTGCCTCGCATGAAAATCTTGAGGTTGCAATTCTTGGTGCAGTTGAATCTTAAATGGACGGAATTTGTACTTTTGAAGAACACGATGTACGGATCGCGTTGAAATATCGTGATTCCTACTAATATCACGGATACTGGTATGAGGATCTTCAATAACTGCCTCCAGAACCTGCAGTTCAGTATTTTCGGTAAAAACTGTCTTCTTTCTAACTCTCCTTGCCCGTTTCACACTTCCCGTAGTAGTAAATCTCTCCAACACTTTTTGAAACGCACGTTCATTTGGATGTGCCCTGTGCGGATATCTCGCAGCGTACACTCGTGACGCCAAGAAACAATTCTTGTTACATTCTCCAAGAATAAATATCATGTCAACCATTTCCTCTTGAGTTCGGAACATTTTTAGAACGTTTATCAAAAATGACTTATGGCTGCTACTGGCGTCTAATAATTTACTTTGACAATTACCAATCTTTTGTTTTCTCGTGGCACTCTTGGGAACGGAAAACGTTTCCCGACATTTGCGATGAAATTCCTTTTTTCTCCGAAATTTTGTTATGCAATGTGTAATTATTTTTGTACCAATGAAAAATTTAGAGTTTTGGCTGTACAACGCCGTATTTTTTTTAGGGGGGTGCCATTTGAAATTTTCGAAAAAAATGACAACATGCGAAGTTCAATCAAAAATTATTTTTTTCCATAAATTACCCGAAAAAAAATTATGTGAAGGTATACGAGGTCTTAACCTGTACCTCAATTCAAAATTTAGGCGCCGGCGTCAATTAGTTTCTCTACAAAACAATCTCAAAAATGGGGCGCAATTTTGAAAGAAGTGGTTATAACAGCGAAACCGCTAAAGTGAAGGGTATAACATGTTAGATAAAAAAATAAGTACTCTTCGAGCACTTTCCAAATCTGCAATAAAAAATAGGGCATTCTATTTAAAAAAACATAAGTTTGGTACGCCACTGGAGTACGGCACGCCACTAATGATTAGAAATATTTTTGAAACATAGCGACGGTAATTATGCACCACTTTGCTCTTAGATATTTCTCGATAGCTTTTATCGTAAAGGAGCAATGGTCCGAGGCGTCTTAAGTGCCACACCCGGTATAATTTAATAGAAATAATATAAAGCTAGCTAAAAATAACAGCCTTAAGTGACGAACTACAAACGAAGGGGACGCAGTGACAGCAGTAATACAAAAAAAATCTATTTAGGTTGAAATTACAATCGAACATACATACTACAGAAAAGATAAAAACGCACAAATGTTTAAAAATAAGTTAAAATAAAATCAATAATAATAATAAAAAGTAGATTAAAACAAAATGAAATTAAAATAACACACACTAAACGTTACAAATTTGTCACTTTATAAATTGAATACATTATAAAAGAGATAAAAAAAGAGTATACACATAAATTAGGTTTAAAATAACACACGTTATTATTAGACGCAACAGCTGATATAACCTTAATTCGAATAATTTGATGAAGAAATGGCCCGGTCTGAGCTTTAAAATGTCATTAGTTTGCACAAAGAACAATTGTACAGATGAAATGGCCACAGTTCATAAGAGAACTGTATTAAGGTTACCACCGTATCATTGCAAATTGAACCCAATTGAACTAATATGGGCTTAAATCGAAAATGAAGTGGCATCTAAAAACCAAACGTTTAAATTGCCAGATGTAAAAAAAATATTATTACAAGCACTACAAAATGTAACAAGTACGCATTCGAACAATTGTGTTGAGCATGTCATCAAAGAGGAATTAAAAATGTCCAAATTGGATGGAATCATAAATAATTTAATAGAACCGTTTTTAATTTCCCTTCGTGATAAACACATTAAACACATTTTGAAATTATACGAAACAACGGAAAATAAAAACAAACAGAAGACCACGAGGAAGCAACTCTCGCAAGTGCAGCGGACAGTCTGTCTTAGTGTAACAGGCGCCATGCACACTACTCCGACGATGGCGATGGAAGTCATGCTATGCCTTCCATCACTTGATATCCACGTGGAGAAGGAGGCCATGGCGACTATACTTCGCCTTCAGTGCAGTGGGATTTGGAACAGTAACAGCTGTGGGGAAGTTAGAGGACACCTCTGGAGGAATGTCTGTAGAGATATACCTCTTTTAGAGGCTGTTAATGACTGCTGTGTACCAACACTAATACGGAACACACCCTACAACGTTACTGTTCAACTATAAGGATCTACACAGATGGATCTAAAAGGAGAGAAGGATCGGGCCTTGGAGTTTTCTCTAAAACCCTAAAAATCCAAGCAAAGGTTCCGATGGGAATTCATGGAACCATCACGCAACTGGAGCTGATGGGAATAACACTTGCGGCTGAGTACATCATAAACCGCAAGGTGACAAATGTAGCCATGCTAATCTTAACGGATAGCAGGCAAGCGATTCTGTCTCTGCAGAAAGCCTATGCTTCGTCAGAGACCGAAATAGAGTGCCACGGGAAACTCAGACAGGCAGCAATGCACCACAACATTGAAGTCTGCTGGGTGAAAGGGCATGATACAGACACAGGTAATGGAAGAGCTGACGCGCTGGCAAGAGCTGCGGTTAGCGGTTAGCTCCTCTCGCCCTGTGTAACATGTTACAAACCAATGCCCTGGAAAAATTCAGGATGCGTTGGGATGATATCGAGGGCTGCAAGCTCTCTAAGGAAGCACTTGTGTATCCCAATGAGAGATCAGCGAAACGGTACCTGCAGCTGGCTAGAGGGAATCTCAGGCGCTTTACTGCCATCCTTACTGGTCACTGTGGACTAAACTGGCACCTCTATAGGATGGGGATAGTTGACTCCCCATCTTGGAGAGGTTGCAGCATGGAAGACGAGACTGCATGGCATTTTCTTTGTGAATGCCCGGCACTATCGTCAATCAGGGTATCCATATTGGGTGATAGATGGCCTACAATGGCCTACATAAGAGATCTACCCACCTCAGCTATGCTAGAATACCTAAACAAGGTGGGCTGGCTAAACTGAGGAGGGGTGATCTACGGGAGGTGGCACAATGGGCCTAATGAGGCCTAAGTGCAGTGCAGAACTGCACACTCCCCTTTGCACCAGAACCAGAACCAGAGTATGGCTCGTTCGTGGACGAAACAGTGACCTGTATATGCACTTTGTGCATTCGTGTCATTGACGATGCCACTGTGGAGCATTAGATGACGTTAGCTATCAAATCCATTTAAAAGTAAAAACTGTTTTATTTACAAGTGTATTTAAGATGTACCACAAAGTGAACGCCTACAATACAAAACAATATCCTATCTAAGCCGATTTTGACTTACATGTATTATATTTTATTTTTTGTAATAAATATAATAAAAAGAGTACTAGTTTTTCAATTACTATTATGTAGTGTATAATTTAGTTATTTTTTATTTGTTTATTTTGAATTTAATAAACAGATTATATAAAAAAAACAATTATTTATTATTGATTTTTAACAGACTTTAGGTTTTCAGGGTGCTTTGTTGAGTTTAAAAAATACACATAGAATATTTATATCTCTCGAATATTAGAGATTTTATGTAGAAAATGTTATTCTTATCATAAATAAAAATCTTAAACAACAAGCCAGATTAGAGTAATCTCTACAAATCCACACAATCCACAACAAATTTGTCTTACAAAGACTAATTTAAACATTCACAATTTAATAACTTCATTTTTAGGGCAGATAATAGTTAAAAGTTAATTTTCGTTTTATTTATAGTTTAAATTAAGAAACCAATTACTTTCAAAAATACCATATTGTACTCGCGACAATTGTTTCGACACAATGTGGCTATTTTACTAGTCTTCGCCTGAAGAAGCCACAGTGAGGTGGAACAATTGTCGCGAGTACAATAAAGTATTTTTGAAAGTAATACGTTCTTTGTTTAAACTAATATCGAAGTGATTCAGATTTTAAATATTATAAATTCATAAAGTTACACTAAAAATTACTCTTGGAGATTTTAAAATACAATCTACAACTAATTTGTCTTACAAATACAAATTTAAACACTCATTGAAACAGATACTTAGCCTTTGTAAGACAGATTTGTTGCAGATTGCGAAAATAATAGCACATTTAACCCTATCGCTACGAGGAGCGTATCCATACGTTTTGTGCTCCATGTGCGAAAAGCGTATATTTTCAAAATCCTGTAAATCGTGAGCGGAGTGCAAAGGAAGTTTGTGTACCACTTCAATGCACAGTCTATGCAGTGTATAACTAAAAAAAATCCATGGCCAACATATGTTGATTTTGTTTTTTGCATTTTTGCAAAAAATCTGTTACAGGCAGATTGTAGCAATCAATACCCAGCTTTATAATATGAGTCTGTGGTACGAAATACGTACGGATACGCATTGCGTTTTCAAACACTGTACAATCTTTTGCAATAATAATTATAGGTAACAATTATCACATAAAAGTTGCACAAACTAAATTTATTCTACTTTTATTACTATTATTCCAAAACTATTTACAAAAAAAAGTAATTCTTGCATTTTTTTGCTACATCTCGCTAAATATTGATCACCATCACAACTAAGCATTATATATTTTTAACTTTACTGTAAATCAGTGGTTTATACGCGTGGCGCATAAAGTAAAAATTCTAGTTTAGAAAAGCCCCGTGAAAATTTGTCTCGGGTCGCTGCGCGACCCTCGACAAATTTTCTACGCGGGGCTTTTCTAAACTAGAAATTTTACTTCATGCTTAGTCTGGGAGTGGACGACACTTGTTTAAAGTTTCGAATTGGAATATTTAATAAACTATCTAAGTAACTGGTAACTACTCACTGAACACGGAAACATTTTAAACATTGCTCGATTGTTGATATCTTATAGACTTCGCTTCACTTCACTTCTTTTAGACAATTACGAGACGAGTACGACACGAGCACGAGACGTGCACGACACGAGACGAGCACAGGGCGTTCAACACACTCGTGTCATGAACGTCTCGTGTCGTGTTCGTGTCGTAAACGTCTCGTCAAAAGTGTGGTATCTTAAGGAGAGGATATTTTTTAGCGACCTTGCATAAATCATAAACTAACCTAACCAGTATATTTAGAACTTCAGACTTAATCAATGTTTTATACGCGTGGCGCATGAAGTAAAATTTCGAGTTTAGAAAAGCCCCGTGAAAATTTGTCTCGGGTCGTTGCGCGACCCTCGACAAATTTTCTACGCGGGGCTTTTCTTAACTCGAAATTTTACTTCATGTTTAGTCTGGGAGTGGAAGACACTCGTTAGTTTCAAATACATTACAACTGTTAAAATATGTATCGTCGGATGCCTGTCTTCGGGGGTGATATGTAAGCAAATTGTGGGTCCTAGGAGTAGTCAAATAAGTGAGTGACTCGCACGCATTTGAAATTCAAACTGCGTAGCGAAAGGGTTAATGATTGGAGATTTATTTATGTTTACATATTTGTTTTTTATTTATTTATTTAATCGTGATTATATTTTTTAATATTAATGCTGCAAGGTGTGAGTTAGTGTATATATAGTGGGTAAAGTCAGGTGCAGCCATTAATCTGGCGTTCATTTGGCATCGTAGCAAAGTCTCCGCACATGCTGACTGTGCACAAAATACGGATTCAAGGCGAGTCCGCCATTATTATTCCGACATTTTCCCCTTATTTTATTTAAAACAAACTGTCGCTAGCTTACGTAACCCATTATTTATACTCACCTTCCCGTGAAATTTTCGCGGGCGTCAACAAATTCTGAATTTAACTGTGAATTTATGTATCCAACTATATTATACCTGGAGGGCAAATTTAGTGTTGGTGAACATTTTAAAAATTGCATTTTCTCTTGCAAATTATGTAAAAATTACACGCGCAACAAATATTTATGTATTTGTATAGTATTGAGCGTTACGACGAGGTAATCCATATTAATTAATCAATATTGAGAAGTGTTTCAATGTTTTATACCACTTTAAAAACATTGAAACACTTCTCAATATTGATTAATAAATAATCATGTATTTAATATTGAAAAAAAACAACAGTAGAATAAAGAGAAAGGCTAATGTACTTAACATATTTTTTGTATAGTTAGTGCTTGAGTGAACCAGCCTCTAATGTATTGAGTTTTATCAAATTTTTTATCATATGTTCAATAAAAAAAACCTCTAGAGAGCCATGATTTAATCTTTTTTCAAATTTAGGTTGGCTACACACTTCAGGAATTGACATATAAAACGTCAAACTTAATAATTGTAAGGTATATTGTCAGAGTTGCCAACCTAGAATACTTTCCATGGCACTCTAGAGATTTTTTTAAATTGAACATACGCTATTTATATATCACAGAATAATTGATTACCATTACTTTACTTATTCACTGATACATGTCTACAATTACAATTATTGAAGCTTTGTTTTATTTTAAAACATCTTCTCTTTGTATGAAAGGCCTGTTTTTTTTTTTATTCAATCAGCAACATCTCCTTTTTTTCTTGTAAGTGAACAAGCCCTTCCAATTCTCTCAAAAGAGCACAGGAAAACAAATAATATAAAAAAAGAGCGCACATCATAAAAGTTTATCGAGACCGTGATTGAGCACGGATAGTGGACGAAAGATAAAAGAATATATAAGACACCCTCATACAGAATGCACCGGCATGCCAGGCCGAATGTAATTTTCTAACGCCGGAATTGAAAAAGTGAAAAAAGACAGCCAAACGACGTTAGAATTTTTCTCTTTCGGATTTTTCAGAGCGGAAATATAACCTATGCTCGAGTAGAGTAACATTATGGGAAACAATAATAACGTAACAATAAATAGTATTTTTATGTAATAAAACAATTTAAATATATATTGTACAATTGTCCCGCCACACTGTAGCTTCTTCAGGCGAAGAAATGATAAATAAAATTTATCGGGTCAGGTATACAGGTTGTCACTAAGCGGAAATCGGTCTATAGTGGGCGTATCGTTAAAAATAGCAAAAAAAAGTTTCAAATAAAAGTTGTTCAGAATCAAGTTTTTCATAACCCAAAATTATTGCTAAATATGGCGGCCTTGCGGTTATACCGGAAGTAAACACCAACTTCCTTATATAAATAAGTTGAACTGTTTTCGAGTTATTTCATTTGTTTTTGATAAATTTGACGATTTCAGAGCTCGACGCCATTAATAATATCTTCAAAACGAAATAAGTTAGAGTTGTGCGGCTTACGGTTTTGGATTCGGAAAGAAATGTACTATTTGTTTAAGTTTTTGCCATTAGTCAAATTTTCTAAATTGAACCGAGTCCGTCGACGGTATTCTTTAGTACTTCAAACATGCATAACTTCATTTTTTTAAATGGAAAAAACTGTTGGAAGGATATGGCAACAACCCGGTATCAATAAAAAGGAAATTTAATTTCGCATCAGATAATGTGTGACAAGATAGATGGTTCCATTTAAAAAAATGAAGTTATGCATGTTTGAAGTACTGAAGAATACCGTCGACGGACTCGGTTCAATTTAGAAAATTTGACTAATGGCAAAAACTTAAACAAATAGTACATTTCTTCCCGAATCCAAAACCGTAAGCCGCACAACTCTAAATAATTTCGTTTTGAAGGTATTGTTAATGGCGTCGAGCTCTGAAATCGTCAAATTTATCAAAAACAAATGAAATAACTCGAAAACAGTTTAACTGAGACCAAATGTTGTGTAAATAAAGTTATGTTTATTTTTAACGAGCAATCCAAAAATGTAGAAATATATAGGGTGTTCTATTTAAAATAAGGAAGTTGGTGTTTACTTCCGGTATAACCGCAAGGCCGCCATATTTAGCAATAATTTTGGGTTATGAAAAACTTGATTCTGAACAACTTTTATTTGAAACTTTTTTGATATTTTCAACGATACGCCCACTATAATCCGATTTACGCTTAATGACTCACCCTGTATATACAATGTTTATAGGGGGTGTTTTTTTTTATTGTAATACGAGCATATAATGGTAGCTATTAATCTCGAGAACTAGGTTTGCGGAGCGAGCCGAAGGCAAGTGGAGCAAGTCGTTAGAGTGATTAATAGCCATTATATCCGAGTTATACACTATACTTTGTTCACGGTAACAACAAAATGTAACACAACATTTATTATATATATTTATCAAATACGCGTCAGTCTTAATGATCGGTTTTGTTTTATAATAATTTGACAGATAAATGATGACAGATTGCGGTACTATTCCACTTTAACACAAATATGAACAATCGTTCAACAATAAATAATACTAACACAGTCTACCCTTTCGCCTAAGTTACACAAAAACATGCTCTTAGCACAAAAAACGAACTCTTTCGTTTGGATGGAGTTTTCACGGTGTTAACGTTTGTTCTGCTTTAAAAAACACTCGCGACGGATAGAAGCACAATTGTTTAACCCCTGGGTCTCCAAACTATCTTCTTCGCGGGCCATAAATACAATTCTACATAATAAAGTCGGCCAAGATCCGATTAATTTTATAAAATTATGAAACATTTAAGGAACAATTGTTACAATATTTCAAAATATAACATTTACAAAAAAAAATACAAACAATCGAGGGCCGGATTCGTGCAAGTCGCGGGCCGGATTTGGCCCGCGGGCTGTAGTTTGGAGACCACTGGTTTAACCGATTTGAGAATAATGTATGTTTACAAACGCGGATTAAACTAGTGAGAACGGCGGAGATGTTAACGCGTTACTTCGTACTTTAAACAAAATGGCGTCGACGACGTCATAACCACCATGGTCAAATGTAAGACAAAGAAAGCTGATTTGACTAGCACAGCGCTGTTATTTCACAGCGGCAAAAAATCTAACTAGGCAAGTATTTATATTCGTGTTAAAAAACCACATTTATCACGCAAATCCCGTGTTTAATGTACTTGAGTCTTAAATCCACCCCATTTATGCTGCCCCCACAATTAAATAATGCACATATTATAAGATTGTCGTGAACAAACACTTATAACTTTGTTTGTATAACACTAATAACTTATTCTAATGTTCTTATCAGAATTTAAATAATGGTTGTGTACCTGTATTTATGTGACGGATATTGATTAGATAATTATTCTCATCAGAATTTATTTAAATAATGATTGTGCACCTGTATTTATGTGATGGTTATTGATTAGATAATTATGTAAATGCGTCGCTTCATTGTTGCGGAAGAGATAAAGGGCCGTCGGTGTTTTTTTCAGGATTTTCAGTGTTTCAGTATTTTTATTCCGCTCGCCTGTGTGATGGATTATTATAGAGAAACATGAAAAAGTCGGCTATCTGGCATAATGCAGGTAACGAGATCCGAAAAAATAAACAAAATAAAAATAGCGCGCGCTGTAATGATTTTTGTTTTCAGTTTTTTTAGAGCTCATCTAAATTCGCAATCCGTTTTAATCAAATAAAAACACCTTTTCGGTAAATAATTAATATATTTGTGTGTGAATATTATATATTTTAAATAATAATTTTTTTTAGCACGAATTAATTATTTAATTTTTAAAAATTTAATAATTTAATAGTTGAGGCTGTTACTTGGTGAAATTCCATATCAAAAACTTTTAGTAAATAACACACTTGGTTAAGATTTCACTGTTTATTGATTGACACTGCAACAATTGTTTCGCCACACAGTGGCTTCATCAGGCAGATGAATACTTATTATTTAATTATTTTTAAAATTCAAATTTCAAGCATTCGTTGCTTTTTTTGGATAGCGTTCAGTTTAAAGTTTCAAACAAGTTTAACCTTTGATATTGATCTGTAAAGACAGAAACACGTGTCAGGAAACTGAAAATAAAACCAAACCATGGAGCGTAACAAGTGTTTTTCTTTATCGAATTTTGAACAAGTGTTTCCACTCCCAGACTAAGCATACAGTAAAATTTTGAGTTAAGAAAAGCCTTAATATTTAGTATAAATGAAATTGCCAATTCTTGGTTGCAGAATACTTCAAACATTAAAAGTGCGATTCTTTTCGCAATCTACAACAAGTTAGTCTTACAAAGACTATATCAAACACTCATTGAAACAACTACTTCCCGGGCTAATACCCCGACGGACATTGAATTATACAACAAGTGTTTGCTGTTACATACAGTAACCTACTGCAAATGTAACAATTTTGGTCAAATTATTCAGGCCATGGCCTGAATAATTTGACCCAAATTGTTACATTTGCAGTAGGTTACTGTATGTAACAGCAAACACTTATTGTATAATTCAATGTCCGTCGGGGTATTAGCCCGGGAAGTAGTTGTTTCAATGAGTGTTTGATATAGTCTTTGTAAGACTAACTTGTTGTAGATTGCGAAAAGAATCGCACTTTTAATGCCTTAATATTTGGTTTGGTCGCGTAGCGCTATGGCTGAAGGAGCCACAGTGTGGCGGAACAATTGTAGCGAGATTAAAATAGACATTAAAAGACAATTTGTTTAATATAAGTGATTAAGTATTTTATTTAAGTATGCTAGAGTATAATTTCTTGTGCCAATTTTGTGATTATTTTATGCCAATTGTGCTAAGTTTGAAAAGCACTTGCTGTATAATAAAGTATCTTCACTTATATTTGAATAAATTAACTATAGTTAAGGATAATTGCCATTAAAACAATTTTATTAAACTACAGGTAAATTCACGTTTAATAATTAAGATTAAAAATTCATTCAGTGAATATAACGACCAAATTATAAAACTTTGACATTTTGTTTTAAGCCAGGGCTGTTTAAATATGTCGCCCGTCGCCCAATTAAACTCTGCGCGCATATTAAACGAGCTGAAATTTAAATATGCAGCCCTAGAAAGGACAAAGGGCGCATTGATTGCCGCACACACGTAGCCTTTTATTAACAAAGTAAATGTTTGGTTTCATCTGTGTCGTGTTTGAACGAACCGTCATATTGTTATATTGGGATAATTATATCATCAAAATAAACTCGAGTATAAAATAACGAGAAAATAAAAACATAAAGTAATTATTTTTTTTATTCATTATTTGTAACAAAAAAATATACACAATCAGAGTGTTAGGACAGTCGAGTCCACTCCAGGTTGTCTGTTACCAATTTTCAGCCTGACTCCGTACACGAAATGTTAAATTTAACGTACATGGTATTCTTTAACATGACAGTCTAAGAGCGTTTAGTAATTGGTATGTATGCTTAGATTGTGAAGGTATTAATAATGTATACGTTAAGTTTAACTTTTCGCGTATGGAATCGGGGGGATTAGACTAGTGAGAGTGAGAGAGTTAGAGAATCATGTTAATGCATTGTTCGGTTAGTCGATTAGCGTACCAGATTGCTAAACAAAGAAAACATTTTTTGCAGAAAGTCGATATAAATATCAGAGCTGGGCAGGATTCGAATCATTTAGGATTCGAATCTTGGATTCGAATCCATTTAAAGGATTCAAAAGAGGCACTCGAATACTTTAGTTCAATTGGATTCGTGATCCGGATTCGTTACATTTTTTTAAGAGGATTCGTATTCGAATCCAAATGTGGGTGATTCGAATCCCTATAAAAGGGCTCGAATCCTTATGAAAGGATTCGAATATTTATAAAAGGATTCAAATACTTACATAAGGATTTGAATCGTCAAAAATAATTGAAATTATTTGTGAGGATTACTATGATAAATGTCTTTTGTGTGTTTTCAAATTTCTCGTAAAACCACTGTTTTATACGCGTGGCGCATGAAGTAAAATTTCGAGTTTAGAAAAGCCCAGAAAATTTGTCTCAGCTCGCTGCGCGATCCTCGACAAATTTTCACGGGGCTTTTCTAAACTCGAAATTTTACTTCATGCTTAGTCTGGGAGTGGACAACACTCGTTTAAATGAAGACAACCTTATACAAGACTGTCTCAGTTTAAACCGAGTCGACCTTATACAGTAATGACTTTGATTTTGACGTATGATTTGAATCAAAGATTCGAATCCTGTTTTTTCGAATCACGAATAGAAATCGTTTAAGAATATATTTGATTTTATTATTCTTTTTCAACCATTTATATATAAATATCGTTACCAGTTATTTTAACAAAAATATTTAAAACCTAATTATTTATTATTAACACTGAACATCGTTGATATCAGACTAAACATCTGATTCCCTGTTACTCTGAATGTATTTGTATGTTTCTGAACTTTACTTTAAATCAGTGTTTTGTACGCGTGGCGCATGAAGTAAAATTTCGAGTTTAGAAAAGCCCGAAAATTTGTCTCAGGTCGCTGCGCGACCCGAGACAAATTTTCACGGGGCTTTTCTAAACTCGAAATTTTACTTCATGCTTAGTCTGGGAGTGGAAAACACTCGTTTAAAGCTTCAAATTGAACTCTATTATAAAATCGACGAATGCCTGAATATTACGTAGATAAAAAATTTACTGAATATCATTAAAACCGGGAAAGTCAGAGAAAAGTCATGAAATTATATTCAAATTGACCATAACACTAACAAAAAAGCCATATGACATTATTAAATTTGTCAAAATGAGCAGGCAAATTACAAAACACGTAAAAATTTATTAAATTAACTTAAATATTGACAAAAACAATGAAAACAATTTAACAAAATGGAGGTCTCCCACAGAAGAAATTTATATTCAAATCAAATTATTATTCTATTAAGCATATCAGCGTGTCAACGTGAGCTCTGTGTTTAATGATTGATTTGAATGGTATAGAAGCGTTTTAAAATTGTGAAAATCTGGGTTATTAAAGTCCTAGTGGCCATCCTTACGGTGAGTGATTTTCATGAAAATATATTTAATACTTTGCGTGAAAATCTCCAGTTTGCTGTGGTTGTTTTCCATTGAGAGTGCCTCGCTCAAGGTGGCGATCCAAAAAAAAAACACTCATCGAACACAGCGTTAATTTGCGATTAAAGGTCATTGATCTATCGTATTTTATACATTTTATCAATCAATTCCTGTGTGTTTACTACTCTATTCTATTTTCTGTTTTATTGTTATTTTTCTTTTCCTAAACCGTGGTCTACCTTGTTCGTCTTAAAGCCCTCACAAACGACCCTGTGAGGTGAAACGTGTCCCTTGTGATTATATGTTTCAACCTTTGTTTTAATACCTACTTGAATAATAATAATAATAAAATGAATACCTGCCATTGCTGTAACTCAACCGCGGATTCACATATGTGTGTAAATTGTTGCATATGTAAAAAAATATATAAAATTACATGTGTGGACATCATTAAAGCTAAGGCTAGAAAAATTAACTTGAAATGTGGTCTCACTTGGTCATGTAAATACTGTAAAGAGTTAGGTGACGACATCAACGGCCTCAAGTCAGCCATAGTTGCACTACAAGACGAAATTAATTTTTTTTTTTCCTCATGAGGTGGTATCGCTTTGCGTCCCTGCACTGCGGTCTCCGTGGTCCTTTTGTGCTCCTCTGGTTATTTTACTCCCTGTATATTCCTGTGTCTTCTAAGAAGTCCAGGAGTTTGGGCCAGGGGATGTTCTTGAGCTGTTCTTCAGGAAGCACGGGCTTCCCGAGTTGCTCCGTGCGTTGCCGTTTATGGGCTTCGCATGTGCACAGTAGGTGTTGGGGAGTTTCCTCTTCTTCCAAGCACCCACGGCATAGGGGGCTTTTCTCAAGACCCATCCTATGTTTGTGCTTATTCAGGTCACAGTGCCCAGTAATTAGTCCTGTGATTTTCCTTAGTTTCATTCTGCTCAGTCCTGACAGCGCTAATGCGCTATCAGGTACCGGGCCATCTAGGAAGAGTCTCGTGTGCCTCATTCCCATTTGGTTGTGCCATGCCTTTGTATGCTCCTCTGCTAACTTGCGTCGGATTATTTCCTTTCCGGTTTCATGTGGTATTCCGAAAGCGGGTTCAGGTCCTATAAATTCACCTGTTGCCCCTTGTTTGGCCAGCAGGTCGGCCCCCAAGTGTCCAATAATTCCTTGGTCCTTGGGTATCCATACCAGCTGTGTTTTTGTTGTTGTCGCCAGTGCGTCCAGCCTGTTTATGCAGTCTATAACCAGTCTGGACTGAACTATCGGCGAGGCTAGCGCTTTTAGGGCTGCCTGGCTGTCCGACATAATGGTAATTGGTCCTTTGTTGAGTCCCGACTCCATTATGTGGTGGGCACACCAGTCAATGGCGGCCACTTCAGCCTGGAAGATGGAGGCATGTTTCCCCAGAGCAACCGTGAATTGTTTGCTCCGGTTACAGCCTCCATAGATACCAGCCCCGGTTCCTTTAGTGTTTTTGGACCCGTCTGTGTACCAGATGGTTCCTTTACTCGTTCCCGGGTATGTTCCATTTGTCCATTCACTCCGCTGTGGTATGATTATTTTGAATCTGCGGGATGGGTGTACGATTTTAGTGAAATCGGACCTCATTTTTAGGATTTCTTCTTCTTGTAGCAGTTTAAATGTTTCCGGTCTGGATGACCCTACATTTAAAGTGTGTCCATTTATGTGCAGTCTGTAGGCTGCCTGTCTGGCTTCCATCATAACATATAGATGTAGTGGTGGAAGCGATAATATGTGTTCCATGGCTGCTGTGGGCGTTGTTCTCATTGCCCCAGTAATCAGCAGACACGCCTGTCGTTGCACTCTTTCGAGTTTTGCGGCTGCGCTCTTGGTTTGGGTTTTTTCTCCCCAAGCGAGCGCCGCGTATGTCACTATGGGTCTTATGACCACGGTGTATAGCCATTTGGTCATACTGGGTCTCAGTCCCCATGTGCGTCCTACCATTTTCCTGGTCGCAAAAAGTCCTCTCATGGCCCTTTTGCTGATGTTCTCCAGGTGGAAGTTGAAGTTCAATCTGGTATCAAGTATGAACCCTAGATATTTTACTTCATTTTTGATTGGGACTTCCATTTCATACATGCGTAGCGATGTTATGTCATCGGTTTTTCGTCTCCTGGTAAAGGGGACTATCGCCGTTTTGGCCGGGTTTACAGCTAACCCTTCGTTCTTGCACCATCTTTCCACGGTAGTTAGTGCCCTCTGCATCAGGCTTGATACAGTGGTCCCAAACTTCCCGCTAACTAGAATGGTCAGATCATCTGCGTACCCCAGGGCATAAATGCCCTGGTTTTCAAGTAGCAGCAGAAGGTCGTCCATGACGAGGCACCACAGGAGCGGCGAGAGAACCCCTCCCTGGGGGCACCCGCCAGCGACCACCGCTTCTGCTGTCTTTTTTGTAATTAAATTACTAAAAGCCAATCCTCAGCCTAATCTATCAATAAACGCTAAACTTAAAGAAGAGATTATTCAGGAGTTAGTTGAGCGCGAAAAGCGTAAACAAAATATTATTATATATGGATTACAGGAATCTAAATGTGAAACGAAGATAGCACAAACTGAGAATGACAGACAAATGATCGCGCAACTATTACCTATAATTAATGTTGAAGTCTCACAGGTTAAACCAATTCGTCTTGGGAAATATGATTCCACGCAATCTGCCCGCAGCCGACCCGTTAAATTACGCTTAGATAGCGAGGAATCAGTCTTTACAGCTCTCTATAACTCTAATAAACTTATTATATCAGATTATTTTAAAAATATAAAATTGCCTCGTGACCAAACTCCGTCCCAAGTTGAGTATTATCAGAGCATTAAAAGAGAATTAATACAACGAACTGATGCTGGCGAAAAGGGCATTAAAATTAAACATGTTCGTGGACTTCCAACGATCATACAAAGTACGGTAAACTAAATCCGCCCAACAGAAATACCACCTATTTACGCATTTATTACCAAAACACCCGTGGTCTTCGGAGTAAAACTCACGACTTCTACACCTCATCGACTTTCTCTAATTATGACGTCATATGAATTACTGAAACTTGGTTAAATAACTCTATTAGGATATCAAGCGATTATAAAGTCTTCAGATGTGATCGAAATGCAAATGTCACTGGCAGATCTTTAGGAGGAGGTGTTCTACTTGCGCTTTCGGATAAAATTTACGCTGAACCAGTCGATATGACGGTTGTTATGAATCTTGTACCATTAATTGATATTGTAGCCTGTAAATGTACTGTTAATTATCATCAATTTTATATTGTATTAATTTATATACCCCCCGATATTAAGTCTGACTCGTTCTCTGTTCTTCTAGAGTCGTTGGAATTACTAATTTTTGATAAACAAGTTCTGGTTCTAGGCGATTTTAACGTACCTCAATTTAATGTAACTTCCGGTGTGGGACCCATAGTGCCAAAATTGAATTATTTACAAAATTTCATGATTACTTTAGACTTAAAACAATCCAATACAGTCACCAACTGTAATAATAAAATACTTGACTTACTATTATCAAATTTTAGTACCAATATTCTTGTTGAAAGAGAACTAGAGCCATTTGTCCCGGAAGATAACTATTATCCGTCTCTTGCAATCAACTTAACATTATATAATGTAGCAAAACCTATTCCTTTCCCTGTGAATAACAATAAGTTTTATAATTTTCGGAAAGCTATCTTTCATAAGTTATACAATTTATTACTATCGGTTGATTGGACATTCCTCGACGTATACACAGATGTTAATAATGCACTGGAAGCATTTTCCGATGTTTTGTATAGTGTAGTGTGCTTGATACTACTGTTCCACAATGTGAAAGAAGCATGTCCTCTTTCCCATTGTGGTTTACGGCTGAAATTAAAACTGCTATTAGGCTCAAGGCATACTATCGTCATAAATGGTTAATGACTAAACGTAACTTTTATAATACGCAATTCAAACGCCTCAGACGAGATATTAATAACATGAAAAAAGTTGCCTATCGGGCATACATAGCCAAAGTTGAACGTGATATTAAAATCAATCCTAAAGAATTATGGAATTTTGTACATACAAAAAGTGGTACTTACCTACCTGCACAACTGAACAATGGTAATATAAGTTATGATAATCCGGCTGATATTGTCGATAGTTTTGCGACATTATTTTCTAATGCCTATTCTAAGTCTACCGAGGTCTTTTCTTCTTCCGATGCGTGCGCACATGCTAACTTCTTTGATTTAACATCGTTTAATAATAATGATATTTTATCTGCTTTTTATAAGCTTAAAAGTAATAATACAATAGGTGATGATCAGCTTCCCAGTTTCTTTGTAAGAGATTGTAAATTAATATTTGTTAAACCTTTGACGACTATCATTAATCTAGCTGTTCAGACGCATACTTTTCCTGATTTGTGGAAGCGTGCGCGTTTAATCCCAGTTTACAAAAAAGGTAATAGATCCGACATCAGTAATTATAGACCAATAGCAATTTTATCCAACTTTGCCAAAGTTGCTGAACAAGTCTTGTACACTGCCTTATACAATCATATACGTTCACTAATTTCTCCTCATCAACATGGTTTCATGAAGGGGCGGTCTACAGGTACAAATCTTGCAATTGTCTCTCAGTATATTAGTGAATCTCTAGAAAAACGATGTCAAACTGATATAATATATACCGATTTTTCACGAGCGTTTGACTGTGTTGATGACGCACTTTTGTTAAATAAACTATCAACGTTTGGGCTGGGCTATCGCACATTAAACCTTATGAAATCATATCTATCTTGCCGTAGCAACAACGTTCACTATAATGGATTTAAATCGTTTGAATTCACTGCTACGTCAGGGGTTCCTCAAGGTTCAAACCTAGGCCCGCTTCTATTTATAATATTTATTAATGATCTAATTGCCTCATTAACTTGCAATGTTTTAGCGTATGCTGATGACCTAAAAATATTTTCGAGCATCAGTGGATCCCATGACTCAATAGAATTGCAATATAATCTAGAACTAATATACAGGTGGTGTTGTGAAAATAATCTAAACCTAAACATAAATAAATGTGCATCAGTTACATATGCTCATAATCGCATGCAGACAATTAATTATTATTACAACATTAATGGGCAGCAACTTCAGAAACTTGAGGAAATTAAAGATCTAGGCGTGCTGTTTGATAGTGGACTTTCATTTAAGCAACATATTCTTTCGATATGTGCGACTGCTTTAAAAACTATGGGATTTATCATGCGCACTTGTAAATTCTTTAATGGATGTGACATAGTTAAGAACTTATACTATGCGTTTGTACGTAGCCGTTTAGAGTATGCCTCATTAATTTGGAACCCTCATTATATGTATCTGTCATTTTTGGTAGATAAAGTTCAAAGAAGATGCCTAAAATTCCTTACGTTCAAAGCTGATGGTTCATATCCACAGAGGGGAGTGGATTACGAGTGATTACTATCAAAACATGATTTTATCTCATTATCGGCGCGCAGAGAGGAAGGCAGTGCAGCATTTATGTACAAATTAATTCACAACAAGTTAGATTGTCCTGACCTTCTTGCTCGTATTAACTTTTATGTGAGCAGGATAGCGTCAAGGAATGCTAACACCTTTTATATTCCAGCTGCTAGAACCATCGCATTACAAAAATCCCCGATTTATCTCATGAGTAGGAACGCAAACATGATGTTCGACGATATATTTTTGTAGCAAAAAAAAAACAATTTCATTTTACTTTATTGTTATGTGTGTATGCGCATTTAAATTTAAATTTATTGAAAAATATGTGAGTATACAATGATGTTCTTGCGTTGAACAATTAATAGTAATTTAGTATGTAATCTTATGTTAGTTGACTAGCTGTAAGAAGTGTATTAATTTTGTCCTATAATTGGTGTAAAACTGTTGGGCAATAAAGTTATTATTATTATTATTGAAAGGCAGGGAAAAAATCTTGGCGTAGCGAAACGGATAAAACACTGAAATATTGTGAAATTGAAAATATACTGGTTTTTACTTATTATGTTTGAATTTTATAGCAAATTCAGTTGATTTTATTAGAAATATCTATGTACTGTATAAGGTTGACTCGGTTTAAACTGAGACAGTCTTGTATAAGGTTGTGATCATGTAAACGAGTGTTTTCCACTCCCAGACTAAGCATGAAGTAAAATTTCGAGTTTAGAAAAGCCCCGTGAAAATTTGTCGAGGGTCGCGCAGCGACCCGAGACAAATTTTTGGGCTTTTCTAAACTCGAAATTTTACTTCATGCGCCACGCGTACAAAACACTGATTTGAAGTGAAGTTTAGAAACATACAAATACATCTATAATCAGAGTAACAGAGAATCAGATGTTTAGTCTGTTATCAACGATGTTCAGTGTTAATAATAAATAATTAGGTTTTAAATATTTTTGTTAAAACAACTGGTAACAATATTTATACATAAATGGTAAAAACAAAAAAATCAAATTTATTTTTAAAGGATTTGTATTCGTGATTCGAAAAAACAGAATTCGAATCTTTGATTCGAATCATATTTATCTCTTACGAACCCTTTATTCGTGTATTCGTGATTCGAATCATATTAGGTGATTCGGATTCGTGATTTGAATCGTTTTTACGAGGATTCATCCCAGCTCTGATAAATATATATAATAATAATTAATAATTTAAAAAAAAAATTTGGATAAGTTAGATAAATAATAGATAAATAACCTAAAAGTAAATGTTAGGTAGATTTACATTTACTTTTAGGTTATTTTTATCTAAATTTTCTAACCTACTACTGTTTTTAAATTAGTATTATTGATTAGACGCCCATTATTTATTACAGATTGTTATTTAATCAGCGTCTTTAGTGTAAATTTAATTTCAAATTTAATTTTTATTTTATCAACCCGTTGCGTAATTTGAATGTAAATTAATTGTTTACATCAGGCCTGGAACGCTTTTATGAAAAACAATCAATTAACTGTCTAATAAATCACTAATTAATATTCCATTAATCAATCCGAAATGAAGTAAATAAATTGAAAATATGTTTATTATAAGAGTGACATGATTTAATTAAATCAATTGAAAAAACTTTTCATTTTGTGACGTCATCAGTTTATGTTAGTGTAAATTATACACTGCGTTTTATTTAAGTATGGCCATAAAGATTTACATGGTAAAAACTTTCGTTGTCGTACAAATTTCAAATAATTTTTCGGTTTTTATTGATAAATCAACATTTTTTTCTACGAAATGTACAACTCTAGAAAAACATAAACATATTAAATATTTAATTGATGAGGCGGATACATGATGAAACTCCATAATACTATTTGAAATAAAAGAACGCAGTTGGGAGGGTTTCACTTTTATTGTTGAACACTGCAACATATTTCACCACACAGTGGCTTCATCAGGCAGATGAAATAATAATTATTTCATCTGCCTGATGAAGCCACTCTGTGGTGAAACATGTTGCAGTGTTCAACAATAAAAGTGAAACCCTCCCAACTGCGTTGTTTTATTTCAAATAATAAACATATTAGATTTATTTATTTTAAAACTAATAATACAAATAATTAAGCCAAAAAATCAACTTAGCGAAAATGTCATATTGTAAGTATTTGTTTTGCTAAACTTGAATGCTAAAATAAAGAATCTTAACATGTTTATGTCCTAACAATGAACATTTCGTATAAAAGTGTTTGATTTATTAATAAAAACAAAAAATTGTTTCAAATTTGGCCGATAACAAAAGTTAAAATGGGGTTCAATTTTTGCCATGTAAATCTCTATGGCTATACTTAATTAAAACGCACGGTATACAGGGTGTGTATAAAGCTTGGAATAAAATTCATATTTCTGTTATCTTGGGTTTGATATAAACCCTAAAACAAGTCGAGTTTTGTTCAGTAATAAGCAGTTTTTTGCGCGCTCAAAAGTATTGTGACTAGTGTTTGAAAGAAAAAAAAATTGCCAATAACGTCATTATTGGCAATTTTTTTAAACGCAATTTGTTTTTTTTATTCGACAACTTTTGTAGAGCTCTTAATTCTATTTACAGTCACATACTTTTTTAAAAAATACGCTCCATTTAATTGTTTTTAATTTTTAAGTTGATATTTTGAGCTTCCTATTACTTGGTATTTCGCGATCAATCTACTAACTGTGGATCTTGAATTTAAGTGTCAAACTTGATAACACGTCAAATATTAAATAAAACAATAAATTTGGAGTTGGCGATTTTTCTTGAAACATTTGATAGAGCAATTATGAGTTTTGTGCGGATCTTTACCACCATTTTGTCTTTTTCGTTTTTAGACTAAATGACGCATATATTAAAAAAAAAATATGTGACTGTAAAGAGAATTAACAGCTCTACAAAAATTGCAAAATAAAATAAAACGAATTCGATTTCAAAAGCTTTCCAATGACGTCACACGTTAAGCAATAATGACGTCCAAATATTTTTGAGTACGCAAAAAAATCGACCTGTTTCAGGGGGTTTCTATTAAACCCAAGATAACAGAAATAAGGTATTTTTCACGAATGTTGCCAGTCACGTCATCAATTTATGTACGTATCAAAGACAAGCAGTTATTCTGCCATTTTACACTATTATATGCGCATCATCGTAGTAAATAATAGAAACGTATGTCTTGTGACTCCTGATACAAGTACCGACAACAGTGCTCACCGCTCGGAAACGTGAGGTGATGGATTAGACAAAGACGCCAATATAGTGCATGTCTACCCCAGCACAACGCTTCCCAGAAACGTCAGTTGCGTCACTATCCGTTCCAAGTTTTCAAGTTTAGAAGTATTTCTGTTTGTTTTAGTTTTTCGTGAGTTTTTCGTGTTTTTTCATAATGTGTATTAGTTTAGTTTAGTGTAAGTAAGTGTAGAAATAGTTATTTGTGATTAGATCTAGTTTTATATAACCATACACTCAAAATGCTGGAAAATGGCTTACTGAAGTAGCCCGAGATATGATAATTAAAATAATGGACTACTTCAACCAGGAAAAATGCAATGGAGGTCCTCTTTTACCTATAAATGGACTGCATTTAAAGGTAAAAGGGGAGGTAAATTGTTAAAATAAGGAAAGCGCTTCGGTATTTTGCATGCTGGTCAGAGTACAGGTTTTGTGGGGAATGCTTTCCTTATTTATGCAACAACTTCAAAACTTTCAGACTAAGGGTATCTCGTGAATAAATAAATGAATAAATAAACATGGTGACGTGAATGGCGATGTATTTATGAAGTGGGTTAGGCAGAAACTTGTCCCAAATTTAGAACCTTACTACAGCGTATTAGTATTACTACAGCGTATTAGTAGAAAAGCAGCCCAAACTTCTTGGACGAAGGCACAAATCACACATTGGCAACAAGATAGCAATAAACCTGTGGAAGGTAATAAGTTTAAGGCGGAACTGTTAGCCCTAGCCAAACGATATGCTAGACTTAACAGATATGTGGTAGACGAATATCTGCTCGAACATGGCCATGAAGTATTGCGATTCCCACCATATCATAGAACTAATATGCGCACAGGCAAAACAATATTATGATGCTCATATAGGGAAAAAAGCATATGGAATCAACGATGTGTTGGTCATGTGGCACAAATCCTTAGAAAAATGCACTCCGGGAAAGTGGGACTCTGTTGTTAGACACACAGAATCAAATATCAACAGATAGTACATCAGCCAAAACGTTCTGGATAATGTGCCAGAATTAATTATTCGTATTGGGGATGGGAGTATTTCAGACGATGATGTAATGTAATAATGATTAATTCAACTTCCACCAGATTACAGGGTGTTGAGTCGATCAAGTATACATAGGGATTTATCATGTAATACCACATTTATGCATTTTCCTGCTTTTTGGGTCATTTTAGAAGGAAGGCTTAGAGGAAAAGTTTGGTTAGAATCCAACGTCATTATCTATTTTTAGATAATTTAAAATAAATAGCCTCATGAACACATTATGAATGAAGATTCATAGTTTTTGAAATGGACGCGATAGAAATGAAAATAAATATTTTTATATTAAAATTAATTGTATTGCATTTTATTATTATTGTACATGGAATAATGTCAATCTCATAACAGTAATCATTCTTTCGGGATTTTTTTTGTAAGTGCATTCCAATAACCTATTCATTAGCATGAGTTCTTCCTAAGATTACATGCTGGAATGCAATTTCTAGGGTTTCAATGCAGGATTCAGTGAAGAACTTGAACACCAAACCCCTTTCTAACGTTACGTCAATGCGCGCAATTACATATGACCTTGAACAGATTGATTCGGAATTTTATAATTGATGACGTGAATGTCAACATTCATGAAAAAGACTGTATGAATTTTATTCCAGATTTTGTACACACCCTATATAACTATATATATATATATAATATCTTTATTGACGGAAACGTAACATTTACAGTTTATTTACAATAATATTTGAGAATATATGAAAAATAACTGAATGTTAGGATGTAACTGTCACTGTCGCTGTCAAATGGCTATCGACCTGAGGTCTTTCTGCCTAGAGTGATGGTTAATGTTGTACGTCAGTCCTTAATGAGTGTATAGGTGAAATAATGAAATGAATTTAAATATGGTTATTGCTGGTTTTTTATATTTGGGAAGTATAGTAGGATTTCGATGGAAACAGTATTGGAAAATAATGCGGAAATTAAAATAGTTTTAAGAAAACTTTTCGCAAAGGAATTGAAGGCGTTCATCTATGGGGATTATAAGAGTGGTATCGTAGAGGAGTTGGTTAGAGGGATCATGTAGCGGATTTAAAGGATGGCGGATTTCAGTAAGGGTTCTTAGGGATGCTCGCTCGCTAACTTGGATATGGTGGAGTGTGGGATTTTGGGATGTGGAGAATAGGATGGATCCATAATCTATCAACGGACGACATATCATTTTGTAAATTAGTGTAGCTGATCTAATGTTTAAACCAGCCTGTTTGTATGTTAAATTTTTGAACAGCTTTGCCCGAGTGGTTATTTTGTTTTTTATATCATGTTTTTTAAAGTTAAGTTTGTGGTCAAAAATAAATCCAAGATATTTAATATTAGGGGAGGGATCAATTGGGTTTTGTGATATGGAGATAGTGATGGGTAGTTGTTCATTTTGTGGTAGGGGATAAGTAGTTGTGATTTGCGAGGATTATATTTTATTCTCCATTTTGCGAACTACTGTTCGAGGGTGTCAATTAATTCTTGGAGAGTTTGGAGATCTTTGGTTAGGGTAGGAGCGTGAGATGTAAGGGCGGTATCATCGGCGAACTGTACGATGTATTTTGATGGGTTGAAATGTTTTGAGTTAGGATGGTAGATATCGGAACAGAAAATATTATACAGGAGTGGAGAGAGAAGGAATCTTTTGGAACACATTGTTCTGGCGCAAAAGGAGAGGAGAGACAGTGGTTGATTCTTACTTTCAAGGATCTGTTAAAGAGGAATGAGTAAAGTATGTGAATAAGGTGTGAAGGTATGTAAAGGAGGTTGCATTTGAAGAGGAGTCCTTTGTGCCATACAGAGTTGAAAGCTTTTTGGATGTCAAGGAGTAGGGTTGCGGGGGATTTGCCTTCGAGGTGGGATGTCTGTAGGTTGGATGTGAGAATGGTAAGTGGAAGATTAGTGGAGCGTTTGGGAAGGAATCCAAATCGATAATTGGGGATGCGTTTCGAGATTAGTGAGAGGATTTCATTTTTGAGAAGGGATTCGTATAGTTTGTCAAGGACAGAGAGGAGCGTTATTGGACGGTAGCTGGGAATAAGAGATGGGTTGTGGTCGCGTTTCGGTAGGCATATTATGATACCTGTCTTCTATTCTGGTGGGAAGTAATAATTTTGATAGTTAAAATTAAGGATATTAAGTATGTGGTTGTGGATATGGAGTGGTAAGGATTTAAGGATGCGTCTATGTACGTAATCATGTCCGAGTGCAGTTTTTTTTTCCTTTTTTAAATACACTGTCGTAATTGTCTTTGGTAAATATGTCATTTGGTTTTGTTAGGTCAGTCTTTTTGAAATAGTCCTTGTACCAGTCCTCGACATTGTTAAAAAAGTTATAGTCATAGTCTGTGTCTTCTGTGGTTATATATGTTTCGTTGAAATGGTCGGCAAATCTGTTGGCAATGGTATTTATGTCCGTGATTGTCTCGTTTGTGTCAGGGTCAGTTATTTGTTGAAGTTTGTCAGTTTTCTTATATTTTGAGTTTTTTTATTTGTGTCCAAAATGTCTTGCCTTTAAGGTCGTTAATTTTAGCTATTCGTCCGTCTTGTATTTAAAAATAAGTGTTTTAATGTCCTTGTTCAATTTATTAAATTTCTGTCTAAGTTCCGGTGTCCGTTTGTTTGATGTCTCGGTATAGTTGTCGTTTGTGTTTTAACAGTCTAAGGATAAATTTAGGAAGGAGGTATTTGTAGGACGTTTTGGTAATAGTTAATAGAGTGTTTTGTTGTATGGAGTTTGGTAGAATTTTGTTAAATTGTTTTATGGCAATGGGAGTTATATCAGGGTTAGAGGATATGAATTGGGTCATGTCAAGTGAAACTCTGTTAATGTCACAGTTTTTGAAGTCATAAATGAGGTCAGGTCGGGAATGAGTTGGTTGGATTTTATTTGAAAAGTGATAGCTAGGTGATCGGAACATCGGTCAGGGGTGAGGCTTACAGACTGGATGAGGTGTTGGATGTTTTGTGTGCAGAGGAAGATGCCTGGGGTGGTAGATTGGTGTTGATTCATTATAAATGTGGGAGGAGTGTGGATACGTACAAAATTTGAGTTTGATAGAAAAGATGAAAGGTGGCGGGATTTATTTTTGTTTACATTGAAATCTCCTATGATTATGACATTTGCTTTGATAAATATGGTGTCATCTATAGGAAAATGGGGGTGGATATAGACGAGAAATATGTGGATTTGGAGAGATTGGTGAGTTAGGATGAAGTGTAGGCATTCGTTAAGGGAATGATTGAGGTTAAACTATAATTACTACTAAAATTGCGACTGTTGCTTAAAATTAATAAATGCGATAAATATTTGCATTTAAACTCTAAATCATTATTAAATCAAAATGACAACTATATAGTATCAAAAAAGACATAATTATCAAATAAAATAAAATAAATTACAACAATAATTGCTCATTAAAAGATCATTTTGTCTTTTTTGTCTCATCCTGTTGCTATTTTTATATAGGAAATTTATTCTATTAATTATTTATATGTAAACGCTGCATATTTTTTTTTGAAAATTCACGTTTGTGTTTTTTGAATTTCACAATAATACAGTATTTATTACGCGTGGCGCATGAAGTAAAATTTCAAGTTTAGAAAAGCCTGAAAATTTGGTTTGGTCGCGTAGCGCGGAGCGACCAAACCAAATTTTCAGGCTTTTCTAAACTCGAAATTGTACTTCATGCTTAGTCTGGAAGTAGAAACACTTGTTTGAACTTTAAATTTAACTCTTTTATAAAATTGACGTATGTAATATAATAAATCATTCATTGAAATTACAGAAAAAGATGCAAAATATTACCTAAAATCAACTTTTAGAGTTACATTTATAATTTGCTCGGCTCTTAATGGGTTAATATTCTATTCCTTAGAAAAATAGTATTTAGTAAATGTTAAACTTGCATTTAATATAATAACAAACTGTGAACAAATCGACAAAAAATCTAGAAATATCGAAGATGTCGACATGTTAAAAATCTTGACGGTCCACCCCTAGACTAAGCATGAAGTAAAATTTCGAGTTTAGAAAAGCCCCGCGTAGAAAATTTGTCGAGGGTCGCGCAGCGACCCGAGACAAATTTTCACGGGGCTTTTCTAAACTCGAAATTTTACTTCATGCGCCACGCGTATAAAACACTGAAATATTTTAAAGTTTAAAAAATACTAGCCTTTATTTTGTTCGGTTGGTTGACCAATCGTGTTAAATCTTGTAAGCTAATACATACTAATTCTATTAATAAATTTTGATCAGTATTAAAAGTCCAGTTTTGTTTCAAGGCAAACTACATTTATTGCCAATAAATCATGTGAACAAGGTTAATTATATTTTTTTTTCTAGTATAAATATTAAATTAAAATCAACACATCGAGCATAATTAGATTCAGAAAAACAATGTCCAGTATAATAAAATAAGAAAAGTTTATGCAGCCATTTAAAAATTTAAAAATTAACAATGAAGTTAATTTTGAAAAAAATTATAATTAGTGTCAATTTATGTTATTTAAACTGCGATCGACTTTGTTTTTTAGTTCATTCAAATCGATCAATAAATAACAGAGTTATGGCGCTGGGCGTTTTTTAGCGAACACCTGGTATATAAAATTAAGAAAATGCTCGTATAATTACGATAATGCTGGTATAATTACGATAATTCTCGTATAAACTTACGATAGTGCTTGTATAAACTGCAAAATCAGGTCTTAATTAATATGACTACTAAGACTATTGAGTAGTCTTAAAATACCAAGTTTATTGAACTCTTTGCACAATTCGCCGTTTAATTCTGTGCAAAATCTTGAAATGGTGTTTCCAAAAGGGAACTGGGATTTAAATGGGGGCCGAGCTTACGTTTTGTTGCAAAAGTGAGCTTCTGCGGCGTATCTGGGTCTACGTGACAGTGCGATGTGTTCGGGAGTTTAATAGGGAGGAAAACCGCGTGGCGACGTAATATGGGAGATTTTACAAGGTACGAATGCATACGTGAGACTATTATTTCCCAAACAAAATGTAAAATAAACAAACTCACAAACTTTAACTATGGCTTGAATAAGTTTCTCATCCTATTTTTCTTTAAATACAAGTATTAACCATACGTTAACGTTTTACACTACAAATATATATTTTATATATGCAATTGTAAACGTAAATAAAAGAATTTATTATTATTATTATTATTAAATTAGGAGTAAACATAAATATAAATCAGTGCAATAAACCAAGTGTTTTAATCAAAGTTCTATTATTAATTAAATATGTTTTACAACGGGTTAAGTGAGAAATCAAATCAACATATAACGTTTATTTTTAAACCATGTCACCAGTGTGGCGCCAATACCTAAACAAAGTCAGTGCTGCCAACTGAAACAATTATTATAGATCACTCTGTGTGTAAATTATGTAAATAATGTAAGTTTTTAGTGCAGAAAAGTTTCGTGGTTTTGCGCGCATCAGATACACGTAAAGTTCAAGAGTTTAAATTTTACGATGGTTGTTCGATATTTCCGCAAACTAAAGCCGACGCAAGTTCTTTCGTCGACGTCAAATTTCATTAAGGGCTCCCCGAACAAGCGTGTGCGCCTTGTTGCTCATTCTTGTAAGTGATTTTTTCCTCTTGCTTGTCGTACCGCAAATTGTTCAAACTTCTGAACGAGTGAGTTTATAGAGTGTCTTCTTGCTGTTCACGCTTGTTTAATTTCGTAACAAGTTATGGATTGATGAAGCTTAATTAAAAATAGCAATATATTGGAGTGTCTATCCTAAATGTCATCAAATTCTACGTTTTTGCTGCTGACCAATTTAAATTAATACAAGCTCTGGAATTGCCACTTATTTTGTAATAATAAAAAATTAATTAAAACTGTTAATGCAATAATTGCAGCACATTTACTTTAATGATATTTCCATTGATACCATTAAGTACATAGGAAATTATCATAACATTTTACGTTTTTGCTATTGACCAATTCAACGTAAGGGCGTACGTTGAATTAGTCAACAGCAAAAACGTAAAATGTTATGATAATTCTATGTACACTTCTGTGCAATTAAATTAAGCACACAAAATATGTTATAAAACCGACATGATGAGTTTCCTAGTTACTAAAATATTTAAATATGTCAATTTCCTTAATGTCAAAATGCTGCTTCATTTAGATAACTATTCAAAAACTCAAATTCTAGCTAAACTAGAAGATGGTTATTCTATTTCGGCTTTGTTGTATTTATTATGAGTTTTTTTCAAAATGTCTTAGTTTTTGTTTTTTAATAAAGGTGTTATCTTCAAGTTATGGTGTCTTATCATTTATTGAAACTGCTGCTAGGCAATTAACACAGACCCAAATTATACAATTAGAATATTGTGAAAAATAGTTATGAGACTTGTGCTTAATTTTGTTGCACAGAAGTGTACTTAACCCATTATCGGCCGAGCAATTATAGAGTTAACTCTAAAAGTTGATTTTAGGTAAAATTCTGCACTTCTTTTTATGATTTCTATGGATGACTTATTGTATTACATACTGTTATTTTTTCTATTAAATACACATAATGTATACGCAGTAAATTTTCAGGCATTCATCTATTTTATATAGAAACGTGAAAATGAAGTTTAAAACGAGTGTTTCCACTCCCAGACTAAGCATGAAGTAAAATTTCGAGTTTATAAAAGCCTGAAAATTTGGTTTGGCCGCTCCGCGAAGCGGAGCGGCCAAACCAAATTTTCGGGCTTTTATAAACTCGAAATTTTACTTCATGCGCCACGCGTATAAAACACTAAAATATTGTAAAGTTAGAAATACACTGCCTTTTTTTATGAGTAATAATCGGAATATTAAAATAACAAAATATTTACATTTTTCTTCATACATTTTCAAGTCAGGTTAAATAATATAATATATCAAATTAACTTATTTAAGTTGAGGAGTTTATTTATTTATTTATTAACGGAATCTCCATTTTATTATATAAGTGTACATATACATATTGTAATATATAACAAAAATAACAAAAAACATAAAAATAATATTTAGTAATTTAATTAACAAAAAATTAATAATGTTGCGTGTATGCATCAACGGCGCTTAATTGGTTAATGGTATCAATGGAAAGATCATTAAAGTAAACGTGCTGCAATTATTGCATTAACAGTTTTAATTCATTTTTTATTATAACAAAATAAGTGGCAATTCCAGAGCTTGTATTTATTTAAAAAGAAAGCACTGATAAGCAGCTATTCATGATTATTCAGAGAATAACAGAAAAAGAAAACAATTTTTTTGTCCGTAACAAGCATCTCGAAATAAGTGCAATGCGGAGTAATTATTCGCATAATTACAACGATACAAAGAGGGTTTTCCTCCACTTGCAGAGAACGGACGCGTTTCATTCAGCGCTGAAAACTGCGAACTGTTAATAACTGACTGCCTGGGTGCCGCAAATGAAAAATATAAATAGGACCGGGGAAATTTAACACGGAATTGCTTCTAGTTTCGCTAAAAAAATAATACAAAACAAACAAAACTAAAACCCAGCCAATATCCCTGAGGCTGTGTAATTTTCTCACTGCTCACAAACAGAATTTTATTCAATTAAAACCCGATTGTTGTATAGAAAACTAGTAAAGAGGTTTTCTTTCATAAAAGTATTAAACTGAGAATATAACTCAAGCGTGACACGACATTCCCTCCAATAAGAACCGCTTATTTTTATAGATACATAAATACGGTGATAGAATTCTATCACCTTGTTTTGGTGGTTGCTACAAAAACTATTTGTCAAATCTGACAGTCGATAATTAAAAAAGTCAATCGGGCGATGAGGTGAGGTTTCCAAGACAGAAATACAGTGAATTTTTCTTTGAGGTAAACATATGCATAAGGTGTAAATTTTTCGAAATTCGTTGTTTTTTAAAAAAGTTCAATTTGAAGCTGTAAACGAGTGTTTTCCACTCCCAGACTAAGCATGAAGTAAAATTTCGAGTTTAGAAAAGCCCCTTGAAAATTTGTCGAGGGTCGCGCAGCGACCCGAGACAAATTTTCACGGGGCTTTTCTAAACTCGAAATTTTACTTCATGCGCCACGCGTATAAAACAGATTTCAAGTGAAGTTTAGAAATACATAAATTTCACAATATTTTATTGTTTTATACGCGTGGCGCATGAAGTAAAATTTCGAGTTTAGAAAAGCCCAGAAAATTTGTCTCGGGTCGCTGCGCGACCCTCGACAAATTTTCACGGGGCTTTTCTAAACTCGAAATTTTACTTCATGCTTAGTCTGGGAGTGGAAAACACTCGTTTAAAGCTTCAGATTAAACTTAAAGAAAACACGGAATATCTAAAGATACACAGAAAATAGGCTGAATTTGGAATATGTATACTTAAAGAAAAACTCTATATATAGTGAAAGCCCTTCGCACTCGTTGAATCTGCAGCTCGGTTTCACTCATGAATATTGTCGATGATAATCATACCACTTGTTATATTACAGCTGAAAATACGTTTAGAAAAAAAACCTCTTTACTATTATTCTATACAACAATCGGGTTTAAAATTACTTGTTTTGTTTTAGGGGATGTTATTTGGAGACGTCTCAATGAGACAAAATTTTTGCAGAAAGTCGATATTAATTTTAAATCGTTTTTTTATATTTTACTTGTTTTGTATTAATGGCGTTTACTAGTGATACGAGTACATCGATTTTAATTTAACATTAATTTCAAAATAATTATTAAATTAGCTCGTATAAAAATAATCCATTGATAAATTATACAGGTATTTATTTTCTGTTTCAGAATAGATAAATCAGTTTTAAGCGCGGAACACGATTAATCCCGGTTGTCGCAATTATGTGTAAGGGCCCTGGAGGCCGTTGTGTTGTTGTGTAACCTAATCAAGTGCAAGCAAATTTGGTTCTAACAAGATAAATTGGCGCGAATTTAAATCATCTAAAATTAATCGCAGGGAATTTCTAAGCAGACGTGAAGCGACTATCCTTTGCAATGTTACAACTTGTACTATAAATTAAACACTATTAATCAGGCAGGCAAGAGAAGGTTTCAAGTGAGTCCGGCCCTTATTAATAGTTGAAATTTTATCCTAAATATTGTAAATTAATCGAAACGAAAAGTATATTTTATATAAATTAAAAGTATACTAATTACCTAGTTGGCATGTAACATATTTTATAATAGTTTGGAAAATGTCTATAAAATTGTAGAGTTAGAAATTAAATCCATCGACTTATGCCCAATTAATTTTCTACTTAATTCACTTTAGTCACAGAGCTAGGGAGGTAAAAAATTACTAATTATAGTTTTCTTTTACTCTGTGTGTTAGCTCAAAGATACCGAAAATCCAAAACCACAATGTTTTTGTTTTGTGAAACAATATGCTAATCGAGTTAAATACAGGAAATTTTTCTTATCCTGATAATTGGTACATTTTCAGAAACTCGTTGTTTTTATTAAAGTGATCAATTTGTTTCTAACTAGTGTTTGCAATCCTTGTTTAGGCACGAAGTTAAATTTCAAGTTTAGAGAAGCCTGAAAATTTGGATTGGTCGCGTAGCGAAGCGAAGTGACCAATCCAATTTTTCTAGCTTTTTTAAACTTGAAATTTTACTTCATGCGCTACCCGTATAAAATACTAATTAGACATTAGGGTGTTTTTCAGTGACTTTTAATTTGTATCAGTATTTCTCAGTCTATGTCTATGTTTTTCAGTGTTTTTCCGTACCTCTTCAAATCTCTCAATTGTATCTCTGTGCTCTTCTGTGGCTCTTAAAATCTCTCAATAGTATCTTAGTATTATTCAAATCCCATCTCATGCTCACAATTAGTTTCTCTCTGTATCGTTAAGTGACTCTCAATAACCGACAGAAAACAAATTGTGAGATAAAACAAGAAAACGGCGTCGTGGTGCGGTCAAAAGTCTTAGACATTGTCAGCGGTGTCCCGCAAGGGAGCATTTTAGACCCTCTGCTATTTAATATTTATATTAATGATTTACTTGCTTCTAAAAACAATCCGAATTTTGAAATTATTAACTACGCAGACGATACAAATATCGTAATCAATGGTAGTGACATGACGAACCTATGCCAAAACGGGACGGATGCGCTGCAATTCATTTTCAAATGGTTTGATGATAACGGCTTAACTATAAATAAAAGTAAGACAAATTGCATTCTATTTAAAAAGAACGAAGCTCTTGCCACGCCGTCAAATTTGAGGTTTGGTGATTGTATATTAAATGTAACCAATTCTGCGAAATTTTTAGGCATCTATATAGATGACAAATTGAAATAGAATGATCAAATAACTCATGTTTCTAAAAAGCTAAGCAGAGCAAGCTTTATGATCCGGTCCTTAAAATTAACTGTTGGTTTTGACATTTAAAAAATGACATACCACGCGAACTTTGAAAGCCATATTAGATATGGAATAATACATTGGGGGAGCTCCACACAGCTTAATAAAATTTTCATTCTCCAAAAGCGTACACTTAGAGCGATGTTAGGGATTAAAACAACTGCTTCATGCAGAACATTGTTTTCTGAAAATGGTATACTCACAGTAACTGCAATATATATACTAGAAAGTCTACTATTCGTTTGGAAACAACAGCATCTATTTTTGAAAAACAAAAGTTCACACCAGCACGATACTCGATACAAACAAAATTTTGTATACCCTATTCACAAGTATACTTTCACTGAAAAAAGTCCCGAATATAGGTGTATGAAATTTTATAATTTTTTGCCGTCTAACCTAAAAATGGAGAATAGGATCAATAATTTCAAGAATAGACTAATTAATGTGCTATTATTAATGGAACCATATAATTTAGAAGATGTCTTTCATTATAAAATTGTATAACATTGCTATACATACGTGTTTCCCTTGACGCAAATTCCTATATTAAGTATATGTTTATTTTCTTTCTTATGTATATTTTTAAAGGAATAAAGATTGTTTATTATTATTATATGTCTTAATGTCTACCTATGTCACCCAGTGACTCCCGATTTGTATTAGTGACTCTCAATTTGTATCTCGCCTAGTGTCTCACAGTATTTGTCTTTTAGTGTTCTTCCTAGTGTTTCTCAGTGACTCTCAAATTTGTATTAGAACCACCTAGTGTTTCTCAGTATATGTGATTTAGTGTTCTTTCTAGTGTTTCTCAATGATTCTCAGTTTATTTAAGTGTTGCCTAGTATCTCTCAAAATATGTCTTTTGGTGTTCTTTTTAATGTTTCTCAGTGACTCTAAGAATATTCGATTCTTCCTAGGATTTCTGAATGACTCTCAATTCGTTTCAGTTTTGCCTACTATCTCTTAGTATATGTCTTTTAGTATTCTTCCTACTGTTGACTCTTAATTTGTCTCTAATAGAAATTGCCAGCGACTCTCAGAATATTTGATTCAGTGGTCTTCCCAGTATTTCTTATTGACTCTAAGTTCGTTTCAGTTTTGCCTAGTATCTCTTAGTATATGTCTTTTAGTATTCTTCCTACTGTTTCTCAGTGACTCTCAATTTGTCTCTAATAGAAATTGCCAGCGACTCTTAGAATATTTGTTTAAGTGTTCTTCCTAGTATTTCTTAATGACTCTCAGTTCGTTTCAGTTTCGCCCAGTATCTCTTAGTATATGTGTTTTAGTATTTCTCCTATTATTTCTCAGTGACTCTCAATTTGTCTCTAACAGAAGTTGAGAGTCACTGAGAAACACTAGATGACACTGAAACAAACTGAGATTCACTGAGAAATACTACCCAGGATCTCTCAGTATATGTGATTCTGTGTTCTTCCTAGTGTTTCTTAATAACTTTTAATTTGTATCAGTGTCACCTGGTGTCTCTCATTATATCACATTGTGTTCTTCCTAGTGTCTCTTAATTTGTATCTAATTGTATCTAATAATTTGTATCTATGTTACCTAGTGTCTTTCAGTGGTATATGTCTCTCGGTGCTCGTCCGTGCTTCTCAAAATCTCTCATTTGCATCTTTGTATTATTCAAATCCCACTTCTGGCTCGCAATTAGTTTATTTCTGTGCTTGTCTGTGACTCTAAATATCTCTGTGTCTGCCTATATCTCTCACTGTCAGTGATACTCAATTTGTTTATATCTTTTAGTGTTCTTCTTTGCGTCTCTCGAAATCTCTATTTGTCTTAGTATTATTTAAATCTTATCCTTGGCTCACAATCAGTGTCTCTCAGTAACTCTCATGATCTCTTAGTGTCGGCCTGTCTCTCAGTGTTCTTTCGTGCCTTTTAATGTTTTTTAGTGTCTTTCATTATCACTGTGACTTTTATTTTATATCAGCGTCTCCTAGTGTTCCTCAGATACTTACAATTTGTCTCAGTGTCATCTAGTGTCTCTCACTATGACTATGCTTCTCAGTGTTCATCCGTGGCTTTTAAAATCTCTCAATATGTTTGCCCATGCCTCTCAGTGTTCTTTCGTGATTCTCAATTTTTATTAGTGTCTCTCATTATCACTCAGTACCCGTTCATAAATCTTGCTTGGGTTTCTCTGTTACCCTTAATTTGCATAAGCGTCTACTAGTGTTTTTCAGGGACTCTCAATTTGTATCAGTAACACGTATTGTCTCTCAGTATATGTTTATGTCTAACAGAGTTCTTCCGTGCCTCTCAAAATCTTCAATTGTGTATTAGTATTATTCAATTCCCAACTCTGGCTTACAATTAGTTTCTTTCTGTATCTCTCAGTGACTCACAATATCTCTCAGTGTCTGACTATGTTTCTAAGTACTCTTCCGTTACTCTTAACGTTTATTAGTGTCTCTCATTATCACTCAGTACCTGTTCATAGATCTTGCTTGAATTCAGTGTTTCTCTATTACTCTTAATTTGTGTTGGTGTCTCCTAGTGCTTTTCCATGACTTTCAATTTTAATTAGAATCATATAGTGTCTTTCAGTATATCTCTATGTCTCTTAGCGTTTTCCGAGTCTCTCAAAATCTCTTATTGTATTTTAATTTTATTCAAATCCCTACTATTGCTTACATTAGTTTCTTTCTGTGTCTCTCAGTGACTTTCAATTTCTCTCAGTGTCTGACTATATCTTTAAGTGTTCTTTCGCGCCTCTCAACTTTTATTTGTGTCTTCCATTATTACTCAGTGCCCATTCATAGATCTTGCTTGAGTTCAGTATTTCATTGTTACACTTGATTGAGTTCAGTGTTTCTCTGTTACTCTTAGTTTGTATTAGTGTCTCCTAGTGTTTTTCAGTGACTCTTAATTTGAATCAGAATTACCTAGTGTCTCTCAGTATATCTCCATGTCTCTCAGCGTTTTCCGTGCCTCTCAAAATTTCTTACTGTGTCTTAGATTTATTCAAGTCCTAACTATGGCTTACATTACTTTCTTTCTGTGACTCTAAGTGACTCTTAATATCTCTTAGTGTCTGACTATGTCTCTCAGTGTTATTTCGCGGCTCGCAACTTTTATTTGTCTCTCATTATCACTCAGTGTCCGTTCATAGATTTTACTTTAATTCAGTGTTTCTTTGTTACTCTTAATTTGTATTAGTATCTTCTAGTGTTCCTTAGTGACTTACAATATGAATCAGTATCACCTAGTGTCTCTCAAAATCTCTTATTGTATCTTAGTATTATTCAAATCCCAACTCCGGGTTACACTTAGTTTCTATCCGTGTCTTCCACTGACTCTCAATATTTCTCAGTGTCTATCTTTTTTAGTATTCTTTCGTGTTTCTCAATTTTTATTAGTGCCTTTAATTATGACACACTGCTTGTTGAGTGTTCTTCCATGCCCCTCAGTTTTTATTATTATCTCTCATTAACACTCAGTGCTTGTTCATAGATCTCGGTTTAATTGAGTGTTTCTTAGTGACTCATATTTTGCATCAGTGTCTCCTAGTGTTTTTCGGTAGATCATAATTTATATCACTATCTCTCAGTGCATCTCAGTATCTGTGTATTAGAGATGGGTCGTTTATGAATGATTCGTTCGAAAAGAATGATTCTGTGCGGTAATTTAAATGAACTGATTCCGTATTTCAAGAAGAATTGCGGAATCGTATTCGTGATTCGGATTTATACATGCGGTCTGAATCCGCCCGAATCGGATGACTAATTCATTTGCTTGAATCTGCACACAACTTCAGTTCCGCTTTCTACATGCGGTCTGAATCTGAATCCGCCCGAATCGGATGAGTGCTGCGCCAGCCCTCATTTGTATTTTGTACGACTCGACCGTCGCGCGTCTCAGTGACCCTCAATTTAAAAATCACTCGCTTAAATTCGTGAGGCTTAAACGAATTTAATCTGATCGGCTGTAATGTAATAGTAATGTTCTTTTTAGGTCTAAATTTAGTGTGAATTTCTCTGTTCACTGCAAATAAGGCAGCGTCATTTTATCAGATGATGTTTGTTCTCTACTTATGAGACAAATCACAGAACATTTGCAAGACGAATTCAAGGCACCGAAGTTTTATTTCGAATAACTTCACGAAACTTAGGACCAAAAATGCGAAATGTGAATTGTGTTTATTGACAATATCAATTAAATTTGGTTCAACAAAAAAATTGATAATCGAAGATCACCAGCTTGGTAGGTATTGCGTCCGCTTTTCTTCTCTTTTAAAATGATTATTATAATAATTATTATTATAAGTGATTCGTTTACGAACGATTCATAAAGAACGAATCACTTTTAAGGAATGATTCGGTTGATTCGAATCACATAAAAGATTCGAACTTCCCATACCTACTGTGTATGTCTCTAAGTATTCTTTAATACCTTTCATAATCGTTCTGTGTTTCTCGGTGTCATTGAGTCTAATTTTCGTCTATAACTCTTATTTCCGTGGTCCTCAGAGTCTCTCAGTGCTCATAAATATCTATCAATGTCTCCTAATATTTCTGTCCCTTAATACCTCCCTATGTCCTTTCGTGTTTCTTCTACAATCATTCAAAGCCTGTGACTCTTAGTTTCTCAGTGTCTCTTATTGATTTAGATTGTCTCTCTATTCCTTTTAAACGTCCCATAATATGCTCATGATATCTCTGTACGTATGTGTATTTATAAATCCATATCGTTTGATTTATGCCATGAGGAATTTACGCGAACACTGGCGTTCGCCACTTTATTACGCCCAGATGTTCGCGTTTTCCTTCTATTAATTTCTATATTTAAGATTTACGACGGCGCGGTTTGCGAGACAAACGACGCAAGAGGAATGATTAATTTTCCAGTTTTAAGCGTGAAATCAGTCACGCTCATTTGGGACCTGAATAGCGTGAAGTTGGTCGCCCCATTGTTAACCCCATGAATGACCCATCTAATCTCTCACAAACAGTCCGAAGGAAAAAATAATTAATTGCAATTTTTATTCTTAACGTTAAACATTGTATTTGAAAAACCTCTAACATTTATTTTCTTATTAAGGAAAAAATTATTAATTGCAATTTCTATTCTTAACTTTAAACATTCTATTTGATAAACCTCTAACATTTATTTTCTTATTTGTTAATTATTTAAACCTTGCTTTTTAATATTTAATTATAAATGTCTTTTAATCTACATTTTTCAATTACAAACTGTTGCATTTGTCTGGGTATATTTTAATAATTAATTTAAAATACGAGGGGTTACGTTTAGCAATGCCATATTTTGTTTTATTCATAGCGAGTTTCCGTATTTATTTAAATACATTATTTATTATAATTCGAAATGAGGTAATATATGTAATTTCGAGCATTATTTTTCGTTAAATATTTATTTCACCATTGAAGTAATATTTAAATTATTATTATAACAGAAACAATTATAAATACGGGCATCGTTTTGGTTATTAGAAATATCATTACCTCTAATAAAAACTTTTGGAATCTTTTGCTTTTCAAATAATTATATTAATGATTCGTGTGCTTAATAAATAAGATTTTGATACAAGGCATTACAATAAATAAGTAGACACTCTACACATTACAATTCTAAGAGGAATAAGTTTTTTTTACTTTTAAACTTTAAAATCTTTTCTATTTGAAAATTTTTGTTTAACTAATAATTAGAATTAATTAATTACATTCAATTTGCTTTCCAAATGGCGAATAAGAAGTGGACGTGAGGGTTAAGTTTAGGTTGGGCAATAAAGCTTGAAGGAATTAGGGGGTTGTCCGAGATAACGATTGCTGAGGGGGGTAAGAAAATTTATTGGTATTTAAGGCGCTGACAGTGGGTTAATTTGAAACGTTCAACAACACCCCCAGTTGTACATTTTCATTCATGGCACAAATTAACCACTTAAAATTCCCTCCCAAAAGAGAAACATTTCAATAAAAAACAGAAAAGATAAAAAAGTGCATTAACGACCGAGTAATTATAGAGTTAATTGTAATAGTTAATTTAGGTTAAAACTCTGCATTAATTTTTGATTTCTATGAAATATTTGTTGTATTACATACTGGGATTTTTTCTCTTAAATATACATAATGTATATGCTGTATTTTTTTGGGCATTCGTCGATTTTATAAAAGAGTTCAATTTAAAGTTTCGAACGAGTATTTTCCACTCCTAGGTTAAGCATGAAGTAAAATTTCGAGTTTATAAAACTAAATTTGAAGCTTTTAACGAGTGTTTTCCACTCCCAGACTAAGCATGAAGTAAAATTTCGAGTTTAGAAAAGCCCCGTGAAAATTTGTCGAGGGTCGCGCAGCGACCCGAGACAAATTTTCTGGGCTTTTCTAAACTCGAAATTTTACTTTATGCGCCACGCGTCTAAAACACTGAAATATTGTAAAGTTAGAAATACACTAAACATTTTTTTTAGTAGTATTAATTAAATTATTATTTACAAAACAAAATATTTTCATTTTCTCCACACATTCTCAAGACAGGTTAAATAATACAAAGTATCAAATTAACTTATTTAGTAATTCAATAACAAAAAGTTAATAATGTTGTTTTATTGAATCAATGGCCTTAATGGGTTAATGAAATATTTTTTACGCAGAAATATATGTGAATTATCTGTGAAAAATTAAAAATTTTGCCCGAAATTAGATTTTTTGTTTGTTGGACAGATTAAGAAAATTAAATAGCACAGCATTGTTAATTTATTTAAATAAACAAATAATAAATTTAAATAGTTCTACATCGCACATTAAATGTGTTTTACAATTGTTGATGATACAATAAAATTAAGTACAGCTAAAATAATGTTAACAGTTTTTAAATCTAACATAAAATTACACGGTAAAAGTGTTTTGCAATTGTCAAGAATGTAATAAAATAAAGTATAGCTAAAATAATCTACAATTTTTAAATACTAACATAAAAATTAAATTTACAATTATATTTTATAAATATATCGTCAACTGTAAATTACTTTTAATGTGTAAAGTAATTTACAATTGACGATATATTTATAAAATAAAGTATAGCTAAAATAATACTGACAGTTTTTAAATATTAACATAAAATTAAGTCACAATATTTATAAATAACATTTTTAACACTTGACATTAGTGTATTATGCGCGTGGCGCATGAAGTAAAATTTCGAGTTTAGAAAAGCCCAGAAAATTTGTCTCGGGTCGCTGCGCGACCCGAGACAAATTTTCACGGGGCTTTTCTAAACTCGAAATTTTACTTCATGCTTAGTCTGGGAGTGGAAAACACTCGTTAAAAGCTTTAAATTTAGTTTTTATAAAATCATTGAAATGTCTGTGATTTTTTTAAAGTAAAAATAAGGATAGTTTGTTTCGAAATTGTTTTTTTGTTGTTATACTGACAAAGAAAAATAAAAAGCTTGCATCTTTTTTTTTAACATAATTCTATATATGTTCAAAGCGATGCACGCTTTTTATTTTTCTTTGTTTGTACAACAACAAATTAAGCAATTTCCTGGCAAATATATATATGTATATATATATATATATATATATATATATATATATATATATTTTAATTTATAAAAAGTAATTTGTTTAACATAATGTTTACGAGTAATTTAATAAAATATTATTATTGTATCTATAATATTTCATTAACATTATCAAATTTGATATAAGCATAGGTTGCGTTGTTATTAATTTTGTATTCAGTCAATATCAATAATTTTTGTGATATTTTGCAAACTTTACGTCGATTTTGATTATAGATATATACTTTGTTTTAATTTTTATTTTTACTACTTTTAGCCTTTTCAGGTTTTGATTAGACTTTTCATCTAATCAAAATTCTTCTTATAAGAAAATTGATAAGTTTATTTTAATTTTTATTTCTACAACTTTTAGCCTTTTTAGCTTTTAATTAGACTTTTCGTCTAATCAAAATTCTTCTTATACTAAAATTGATAGGTTTAATGAAATGGGTAAAAATTAACAAACAATCCTCATTAATATAGTTTTAATCCTACCTCGTGGATTTATGAAATTCCATTGTTTTCATAATTTTATTTGACGATTTTTGTAATTAATTTTAGGACAAATTTAAAAACTACATATATTTCAATCAACTTTGAGCGTCTGCAATTTGATTATCAGTTACTTGATTTTTATTTTTTGAATGTAAACACAAAGCTTGTATATTTTTAAACAGTGTTTGTAAGATTTAAGGAAATTTGAATACCCGAACATTTGTTTTAATGTATCTTAGGAATCACAAATTTTGTTAACTTTTAAAAAGTACATATATTTTAGTCAACTTTGAGCGTCTGCAATTTTTCTTTCAGCTGCTCGATTTTAAATTTTTGAACGGAAATACAAGGCTTATACATCTTTTAACAATTTCTGTAAAATTTATCGTAATTCAAAGAATCCAAGATTTTTTCAAACGTATTTAAGGAAAACACAACTTTTGTTTAGTTTTAAGAACTACATATATTTTAGTCAACTTTGAGCGTCTGCAATTTGTCTTTTAGCTTCTTGTTTTAAATTTTTTGAACGGAAATACAAAGCTTATACATCTTTTAACGATTTCTGTAAAATTTATCGTAATACGAAGATTCCAAGATTTTTTTCAAACGTATTTAAGGAAAACACAACTTTTGTTTAGTTTTAAGAACTATATATATTTTAGTCAACTTTGAGCGTCTACAATTTTTCCTTCAGCTGCTTGATTTTAATTTATTGAACGAAAATACAAAGCTTATACATCTTTTAACGATTTATGTAAAATTTATCGTAATTCGATGATTCAAAGATTTTTTTCAAACGTATTTAAGGAAAACACAACTTTGGTTCAGTTTTAAGAACTACATATATTTTAGTCAACTTTGAGCGTCTACAATTTTTCTTTTAGCTGCTTGATTTTAATTATTTGAACAGAAATACAAAGCTTATACAACTTTTATTGATTTATATAAAATTTATCGCAATACGAAGATTTTTTTCAAACGTATTTAAGGAATACACAACTTTTGTTTAGTTTCAAGAACTACATATATTTTAGTCAACTTTGAGCGTCTGCAATTTTTCTTTCAGCTGCTTGATTTTAATTTTTTGAACGGAAATACAAAGCTTATACATCTTTTAACGATTTATGTAAAATTTATCGTAATTCAAAGATTCCAAGATTTTTTTCAAACGTATCTAAGAAAAACACAACTTTTGTTTAGTTTTAAGAACTACATATATTTTAGTCAACTTTGAGCGTCTGCAATTTTTCTTTCAGCTGTTTGATTTTAATTTTTTGAACGGAAATACAAAGCTTATACATCTTTTATCGATTTATGTAAAATTTATCGTAATTCAAAGATTCCAAGATTTTTTGCAAACGTATCTAAGAAAAACACAACTTTTGTTTAGTTTTAAGAACTACATATATTTTAGTCAACTTTGAGCGTCTGCAATTTAGCTTTCAGCTGCTTGATTTTAATTTTTTGAACGGAAATACAAAGCTTATACATCTTTTAACGATTTATGTAAAATTTATCGTAATACGAAGATTCCAAGATTTTTTTCAAACGTATCTAAGAAAAACACAACTTTTGTTTAGTTTTAAGAACTACATATATTTTAGTCAACTTTGAGCGTCTGCAATTTTTCTTTCAGCTGCTTGATTTTAATTTTTTGAACGGAAATACAAAGCTTATACATCTTTTAACAATTTATGTAAAATTTATCGTAATTCAAAGATTCCAAGATTTTTTTCAAACGTATCTAAGAAAAACACAACTTTTGTTTAGTTTTAAGAACTACATATATTTTAGTCAACTTTGAGCGTCTGCAATTTTTCTTTCAGCTGCTTGATTTAAATTTTTTAAACGGAAATACAAAGCTTATACATCTTTTAACGATTTATGTAAAATTTATCGTAATACGAAAATTCCAAGATTTTTTTCAAACGTATTTAAGGAAAACACAACTTTTGTTTAGTTTTAAAAACTATATATATTTTAGTCAAATTTGAGCGTCTGTAATTTTTCTTTCGGCTGCTTGATTTTAATTTTTTGAACGGAAATACAAAGCTTATACATCATTTAACGATTTATGGAAAATTTATCGTAATTCAAATATTCCAAGATTTTTTTCAAACGTATCTAAGAACAACACAACTTTTGTTTAGTTTTAAGAACTACATATATTTTAGTCAACTTTGAGCGTCTGCAATTTTTCTTTCAGCTGCTAGATTTTAATTTTTTGAACGAAAATACAAAGCTTATACATCTTTTAACGATTTCTGTAAAATTTATCGTAATTCAAAGATTCCAAGATTTTTTTTAAACGTATTTAAGGAAAATACAACGTTTGTTCAGCTTTAAGAACTACATATATTTTAGTCAACTTTGAGCGTCTGCAATTTATCTTTCTGGCGCTCGATTTTTGTTTTTCGACAGGAAATACAAAGCTCATATATTTTTTAACAATTTTGGTAAAATTTATCAAAATTCGAATATCTGAAGATTTTTTTTAAAGGTATTTAAGGAAAACACGAATTTTGTTTAATTTTGAGAACTACATATATTTAAGGCAACTTTGAGCGTCTGTAATTTTATATTTAATTGCTCAATTTTAATTTTCTAATCGAAAATATGAAGCTCATACATTTTTTTATTGAATTATGTAAAATTTATCAAAATATATATATCGGAATTTTTTTTTAAATTGATCTTATGAAAATAAACATTTTGTTCACTATTAAAAATTACATATATTTCAGTCAACTTTGAGCGTCTGTAATTGTACTTTCAGTAGCTCGATTTTCATTTTTCAAACGCAAATACGAAGCTTGTACATGTTTAAATTAATATTTGCAAGATTTATTAAAATTTGAATATCCGAAGTTTTTTTTTTAAATGTTTTTAAGGAAAACACAAATGTTGTTCACTTTTAAAAACTACATACCGGGTGGCCAAGAAAGTATTCCCTACGCAATTACTTAGATAATATAAATGGTAGACATTTAAGTTTTAGGATGTATGCCTAACATTTATATTGCCTGAGTAATTGCGTAGGCAATTCTTGCATGGCCACTTGGTATTTTAGTCAACTTTGAACTTCTGCGATTTTGATTTTGGTTGCTCGATTTTCTTTTTTTTACCGCTAAAACAAAATTAATTTTATAACAATTTTTGTAATATTTATCAAAGTTTAAATATCCGAAGATTTCTTTTAAATTTATCTTAGGAAATACAAATGTTGCTAAATTTAAAAAACTACATATATTTCAGTCAACTTTGAGCGTCTGCAATTTTACTTTCAGTTACTCGATTTTCATTTTTCAAACGCAAATACAAAGCTTGTACATTTTTAATTAATATTTGCAATATTTATTAAAATTTGAATATCCGAAGATTTTTTTAAATGTGTTTATGGAAAACACAAATGTTCGCTTTTAAAAACTACATACCGGATGGCCAAGAAAGTATTGCCTACGCAATTCCTCAGACAATATAAATGGTAGACATTTGAGATTTAGGATGTATGCCTAACATTTATATTGCCTGAGTAATTGCGTAGGTAAATCTTTCATGGCCAGTTGGTATTTTAGTCAACTTTGAACTTCTGCAATTTTGGTTCTAGTTGCTCGATTTTATTTTTATTTTACCGCTTAAACAAAATTAATACATTTCTTATCAATTTTTGTAGTATTTATCAAAGTTTAAATATCCGAAGATTTATTTTAAATTTATCTTACGAAACACAAATGATGTTCAATTTTAATACCTAGATATATTTTAGTCAACTTTGAGCGTCTCCAATTTATTTTTCAGTTGCTGGATTTTCATTTTTTAAGCAGAAATATAAAGCTTATAAATTTGTTAGCAATTTTTGTAAAGTTTTTTAAAATTTTAATATCCGAAGATTTTCTATAAATTTATTTAAAGAAATCATACATTTTGTTTAGTTTTAAAAGCTACATACATTTTAGTCAACTTTCAGCGTCTGTAATTTTACTTTCATTTGTTCGATTTTCACATTTTAAATGTAAATACAAGGCTTATACATTTTTTTAACAATTTATGTAAAATTTATTAAAATTTGAAAATCCGAAGATTTTTTTTTAAATATATTATATGAAAACACAAATTTCTTTTACTTTGAAAAAACTACATATATTGTAGTCAACTTTGAGCGCTTACAATTTTTCTTTCAGTTGCTCGATATTCATTTTTAGTTGTGTAACTGAGGTTTTTATTGTGACTATAGTTTCGATAATGACAATGTAAAGTTGTCGAAACAATAGTCATATTAAAAACCTCAGTTATACCAACTAAGTTTAAATAATTAACACTGATTACTTTTTTGTATTCGCTTTGTATTTTGTACTGTGACTAGTTTCGACTCAACAGCGAGTCATTCTCAAACTAACTACTTAAAACTAACATTGCAATCTTATATATACTTAAAATTATTTATCAGGTAGAAAAGCGTCAAATAGAGGCGTATACATAAGTTCCGTCTGGTCGTTTATTAGCCATTAAAACTAATAAAAATGAACAAAAATACGCCCCACTGACCTATTTCGGCATTTCAAGCCTTAAAATTAAAAATATATTAAAAAAAGAGAATATAACAGTCGCATTTAAACCATATTCGAAACTAAAATATGAAATTTTCAATTCAAAAACAAAAACCAACATTCACAATAAATCCGGGATATATAAGTTAACATGTCAGTCTTGTAAAGGGGTATATATAGGTCAGTCTGGTAGAAATTTCAATATTAGGCTGAAAGAACATCTTAGAGCGTATAAATTAAAACAGGATAAATCCACGTTTTCTAATCACCTCATGGAAGAAGGACATACTTTTGATAAAGATGTACTTTCAGTTTTGCATTGTGTAGAAAAAGGCCGAAAAATGAACCTTCTGGAGTCATTAAAGATTCATAAAGCAAAACTGAATCCGGGAATCCCGCTAATAAACGACCAGACGGAACTTATGTATACGCCTCTATTTGACGCTTTTCTACCTGATAAATAATTTTAAGTATATATAAGATTGCAATGTTAGTTTTAAGTAGTTAGTTTGAGAATGACTCGCTGTTGAGTCGAAACTAGTCACAGTACAAAATAAAAAGTGAATACAAAAAAGTAATCAGTGTTAATTATTTAAATATTTACAATGTATCACAAAGTAACCGCCTCCACCACAAGATAACTAAGTTTAAGTGTCTTATTTGGGTAAAAAATAGATAATACTATAAATTCTAACTCAAAATACAATCTTGATATTTTTAATAATTTTTGATTAGATCTGTAATCGTTTTAAAATTTATTTATGTCCAGGGGTGCAAGACATTACATTCTAAATTCAATTATTATTATTATTCTTTATATCCCTAATAGATAAATACAAGTATCCAATTACAGGGATCTTAATATTATATAATGCTACCTAATTTTAGAACATACATACAATTTGCAACTATGTTATATAAAAGAAAAAAAGAAAGAAAAGAAGAGAAAAGAATAAAAAAACAAACTTAAAGCCTAAAGCCTGACAACAATGTCAATGGTACCGATAAGTCTGACATTATTTCGATGAGGGATTTTCTGGTATCTACGAAAATATCTACTCTATTATTTAAACCATTAAACGGTCTAATCATTTTTATAACGGGTGAATTAAAATGAGCTAGCGTATTGGCATGTGGTTGAAAAAATAGGTTACTACTGCGAGATGTTAGTCTAGGAACCTGAAACTTCAGCTTACCTAGGATGTTAGGGACATCAATTTGGTAATTTACTGCCCTGTATAAAAATAGAATTAGAGATTTAGTGCGCCTGTCACTTATGTTTAAGGTTTAATCATATTGCAATTTTTCAATAAAGAATTAAATTTTAAATATTATGTTTACTTTAAATTCGTGATAATGATTAGTAAAGTTACATTTTAGTTTTAATGTAAATTAACAAGTGTAAAAAACAATATGTTTATTTAAAATTCGTAATAATTACTAGTAATAATACATTTTAGTGGTCGTGTAAATTAACAAATTTATAGAATAATATCTTTACTTTAAATTTGTAATAATTACTCATTTAACATCCACACATAATAGATGTAACATAAAATTCAGTTAGAGCTAAACAAAACTTCAATTAATTTACAAACTTTTCATTCAACTCGTTCCTCATTAGTCTCATGTGGATGAAAGCAAAAAAAAAACGGAAGAGCAAAAAAAATCTCGCTGTAAACACCTAATAGCATAATACTATTAGAGGAAAATGGGGAAGAGAAAACCCATTGCGCCCGGGAAAAGTTTGTTTCGAAATTTCTGACGTTGAAATCTCCGCTGGCTGCAGATTTCCCATTTTCCATTCTCCAACACCCCTAGCGCTCTAATTTTTCCTCTCTCCTCGCAATATTGTAAAGTTTTCAGACGAATAATTCTCGAAATATAACACGGTGACGTTTCAACTCGTAAATTTTAAAGCAAACACACGAATTATTGTTGCTAAGTTCGTGGGAAGTTTTGGTTAAGCGGAATAAAGTTCTAAGATCGATGTCAGGACAGAAATCAATAATGAATCTTGTAGGGAACTTTGTCGGTGGGAGGTTTTGCTGTTGCTTTAGCCCCCAGGCAAAAACTTTGCTTTGATGAATTGCAAATTAAACGATTTCCTATCGGTGCAACCTGTTTCGGGGAAACTTTGTTTTTGCCGCTCGTGTATCTTTAATCTAATAATCTCGTGAAGTTTCGGAGAGATTATTGTTTAATATTGCATACAAGTTTTGTTATCGCAGGAAAAACCGACATTTGTGAGTTGGAAATTAATTTGATTCCGACGCAATGCGGAAGCTTAAGATCAGTTAGAGTTTTTAATAAATGAGATTAGTAATTTCACAAATAATCTGTTTTTTTTAATATGACCAATCAAATTAGACATTTCAAGAATTTAATGGTGTGATGCAGGTTGTGTGTTTTAGGTTAGGATAAGATTAATCACATGATATGTTGTAAATCAACGTTTAATTTGTAGGTTATTTAAAGGTAAATCTGACATTAGTATGATAATTCAATTACTTACAAAGATTACGATTACAAATCTATTTACATATCACCACCTCAAATTATTTGTATCTACTACCAATTTAACAAAGTGTCTCTGAGGATCAGGTAGAATAGGAAGATCAGGTAATATTCCTTGCTTAGGAATATCTGTATTCTTTATTATCGGCCCATTTATATGTTCAAATTTAAAAAAAATTCTAAATACAAGGAATTTTTCTTTTAGGTATTCATGTTACGATTTTTCAATGTATACTTTCACATATTCCACATAAACATTTGTAAAATTTATAAACTAAACTAAAGTCGAAGTATATTTTGAACTTCACTTTTAATCAGTGTTTTATACGCGTGGCGCATGAAGTAAAATTTCGAGTTTAGAAAAGCCTAATTTGGCTCGGTCGCTTCGCTTCGCTACGCGCCCGAGCCAAATTTTCAGGCTTTTCTAAACTCGAAATTTTACTTCATGCTCAGTCTGGGAGTGGAAAACCCTCGTTAGAGTTTTTAAATTGAAAGTTTTTAACAAGATCAAGAATGTCTGAAAATTCTCAGACATTCTTGATCTTGTTAAAAACTTTCAATTTAAAAACTCCACGAGGGTTTTCCACTCCTAGACTAAGCATGAAGTAAAATTTCGAGTTTAGAAAAGCCTGAAAATTTGGCTCGGGCGCGTAGCGAAGCGGAGCGACCGAGCCAAATTAGGCTTTTCTAAACTCGAAATTTTACTTCATGCGCCACGCGTATAAAACACTGATTTAAAGTGAAGTTCAAAATATACTTCGACTTAGTTTTGTTTAGTTCATTAATTTTACAAATGTTTATGTGGAATATGTGAAAGTATACTTGAAAAAAAAAATCCCTGTATGTGTTGTAAAATTGCAAGTTGTAGCGTTCTCTTGTTTGAAAATCTCTGCATCGTGACAATTTATTTGGCTAATTATTAATAATCATTTACCAACATCTTGAAATTTAATGTTTAAAATACCCTAATGTTAAAGCAGGACTGCAACTGCTCGCAGTAAATACACCCTAAGTTTGGTAAAATTAAAAAAAAAAACAGAGTTTATGTTAAAGGTACGTACTTAATAACACTGTCATATACAAACACTAAGATATACTGAGAGTTACTGAAAGACATTGAAAGACACTGAGCATTTAGCAGTTATTAACAAAGACAGCTACACTGAAAGATTTAAACAAATAAATTGAGAAAAACTGAGAAATATTAAGAGAGAAAATACTGAAAGACATTGACACATACACAAACACACAAATGAGTCGCCTATTTCCAAAAACCGCAATATCCATTGTTTTTAAATTTATTTAGGCGTTTTTGGAAATAGGCGACTCAAATATCTGTGTATACTAAGAGATATTCACAAACACACAAATATCTGTAAATTACCCCAAAATCTCGCAACTTCATTCAAAATAATCGCTCCTCTGAGTAAACACGAACCTTACAAATTCCCATTTATCCAACACAACAATTACACACAATCCTCCACTTTAATTGCTGATAAATATTAATGCGGCCACTTATTGTGAATATTTCGAGAAGAAAACCCTTTTACCGGGCGATTAAACGAAATTCAAATATATAAGCCTCAATCCTTCATCTTTGCTGCAGCGAGTCGCAAAAAAAAATTGGGCCATTTATCACAATTTGCTTATACTAGACTAAACTCGAGAATTTCTCATTTATAAAGTCCACGTGAAAAATCGCGTTTAGTTTGAGTTTTTTTTATAAGTGAAACGAATTGCTGTCAACTCTAAATTCGATCAGGTATAACTAATAGAAGATTTACTGTTTTCCTCAGAAAGTAATCACGAGTAGCTACGTGAAAATGAGTAAACAGTTTTAGGATACTAACAAGTATGTTATGTTTTTTTTCAAATTAGAGATTTACAATCTTTATTTATCTAAAACAGTGATTTTTAAATTGTTTCCAGAGGTTCTGAGTAACACATTTGAAATATTTTTAATTGAAATATAATATAAATTATTTTTTTTTTAATAAATTTCTGCATTTTGCTAATGTAACTTGACACTCTGAAAATAATGATTTACTCTAATCTATTCTGTTCTATTTTATGACTTTAAATTCAATTATCAAAAAAAGTATGTCTTCTTTTTTTATGATATGCTCGATTACTATATTACAACTTAAACTCCATTTATAGTAGTAACTATAAGTAATTAAAAATGACTTAATTGTGGAGGCAGTTAATAGTTGAAAGTTCATTTTCACTTTTTCGCCTGAAGAAGCCACAGTGTGGCGAAACAATTGTCGCGAGTACAATAAAGTGTTTGAAAGTAATAAGTGTTGATAATGAAGGTTTAAATTAAATTACACTTGGTTTGTTTCACAATTTATTACTTTACTATTTACTCGACTAGTTTCGAGTTTTACAGCATTATCAGGATAATGCTCCTGATAATGCTGTAAAACGCGAAACTAGTCGAGTAAATAGTAAAGTAAAAAATTGTGAAACAAACCAAGTTTAATTTAATTTAAACCTTCATTATCAATATTTAATAATGTTTCACCAAGTGATAAGTGAGAAAATTATTCAAGAAAAAAAAAAGTAATAAGTGTTTTATTTAAATTAAAATCAAAATCAAATTAAAAACGAAATATCTGTTTTGAAACTTCAGAATAAATCAGTGTTGTAGACGCGTGGCGCATGAAGTAAATATTTCGAGTTTAGAAAAGCCCAAAAAATTGGATTGGTCGCTCCGCGTAGCGGAGCGACCAATCCAATTTTTTGGGCTTTTCTAAACTCGAAATATTTACTTCATGCTTAACAAGGAGTGAAAGACACTCGCTACAACTTTTGAATACTTAAAAAACAGAATAATTCTGTATTTTCTACATATTAAAGTTGATATTTAGTTAAGCAAATCAAAATTATAAGACTAATAACTTTTACATTCTACATAATTTCATTAGCACTCTTCTTGAATAATCAAATAAAAGGTGGGCCATCTCTTGGAATCTTTTTAACTACCACTTTATTTTTACTTTCTTGATATTTGACATCTGATGTATGACAGTTCTTCAGTATACAATACCCGGTTAACGAAATGGCACGCTATACGCTCGATGAACGTTGGGAAATGTTAAAAATTTACTTTGAATGTAATTCGTGTATTGCAGAATCAGTGCGAAAATTGCGTACAAAATTCGGTTGCGAATATGCACCAAATGCAAGTGTTCTGAAGAAATTTGTGCACAAAGTTCGTGAAACTGGTATGCTGGTGGACCGTACTAAAGTTCCACACTCTCGTCCGGTTCGTACACTCGAGAATATTGCTGCTGTAGCCCGTAGTGTGCAAGCCAACCCGAGAACATTGACTCGTCATCGCTCTCAGCAATTGAACATTAGTCGCACTACCTTGAGGCGTATTTTGCATAAAGACATCTGTTTATTCGCCTATAAGGTCCAAATAACACAGCAGTTGAAGAGAGTTGACCATCCACTTCGATACAACTTTGCTAATTGGGCCTTAGAGCAGCTGGAAGCCGATGGTGAATTTTGGCGAAAAATTATCTTTTCCGATGAAGCGCATTTTCATCTCGGGGGCTATGTAAACAAGCAATACTGCAGGATTTGGGCATCGGAAAACCCACACGTGATCGTTGAGCAGCCAATGCATCCCGAACGAGTGACTGTATGATGCGGATTATGAACCAGCGGCATCATCGGCCCATTTTTCTTTGAATCTGGCGAAACGGTCAACGGCAACCGCTATAGGACCATGATAGCAAACTTTTTTTGGGAGCAATTTGCTAATTTGGATGTGGGCAACATCTGGTTCCAACAAGATAGGGCGACATGCCACACTAGCAACGAAACTATCGACTTATTGCGGTCAAAGTTCGAAAATCGTGTAATCAGCCATCGTGGGGATGTGAATTGGCCAGCAAGGAGCTGCGATTTGACGCCCATGGACTTTTATCTCTGGGGTACCGATAAAGAACGTTGTTATGCCAACGATCTAGCAACGATTGACGATCTTAAAGTCAATATTCAAAATGCCCTCGCTGAGATAGAACCGCAGACGTTGGAAAAAGTTCTAAAAAATTGGGTCGAGAGAATGGACTATTGTAAGGCCAGCCGTGGCAGCCATTTGGCTGATGTCATATTCATGTATAATCGGATACTTTTGGGTACAAAATAAATTTAAGATCATGAAATTCCATCTAGCCGTGTGTGTTTTATTAACATTTTAAAAAGATTCCTTGCGATGGCCCACCCTTTAGATACTTTTTTATTGATCTCTGGATCTCTTATTAAGATATTTACTAAAATATTTGTTCATCAGTATAGACCAGTCATTTGACGTAGCCCTACAAAAACTAGTCACATGATCTAGGCAGCTAATTAACTGGCCCATGTCTTGAAATAATTTCATCACCAATCTTTTCTCCCAACAATGTGAGGGTTTCACGCGCGGTGTGGCAAGTTACGCCGTCCTGTTGAAACCATTTAGTTCTAAACAGATTTGCATTGACATTTAGAATTAAAAAACTTCGAATCATCGACCTGTAGCGCTTGCTATTGACAGTAAAATTGAGTCTGTCTTGATTTTTCCAAAAGTAGGAGCCAATGATGCCTCCAGCATGCAATCCAAACCATACAGTAAAACAATGTTGCTTATTCACCAGTTCATATGTCTTGAATAACAAACAACAAATAGTTATCCTTTAAGGAATCCTGAGAAAATTAAATTATGTGGATTTAAAAGTAACCATATATTTATATACAAATTAAAAAGCTAAATAAATTCCTAAAAAATTTTAGTTGTAAGTTCATGCAAAAATCAATTTTGTAGATTTAAAAAAAATGAAAATAGTTGATTTTTTCTAGACTTCGATACAGAAACTAAATAAAAATGTACCCTTGTTTAGTTTCTGTATCAAAGTCTAAAAAAATCAACTATTTTCATTTTAAAAAAAGTCTACAAAATTGATTATCGCATGAACTCACAACTAACATTTTTCGGGAATTTATTTAGCTTTTTGATTTGTATATAAATATATGGTTACTTTTAAATCAACATAATTTGATTTTCTCAGGATTCCTTAAAGAATAACTATTTGTTGTTTGTTATTTGTATATAAATATATGGTTACTTCTAAATGTATCCTGTCTAAATAATATTGACTTGTTTCTCATTAAATAACTGTCTTTTTCTTTTGGATTTCCTTTTTCGTCAATTGTTTTTCACGTTGTTTAATAGAAATAAGAAATAGTTTTGAGATATAGTGAAACACAATTGACAAAAAAAAAAGACTGTAAATATTCAGCTTGTACAGTCGGCGCAACCCAAATCTGAACGCCAAAATTGAATGGTTTAATTAATACTTAAATTTGATAGCTCTCAAAAGTTATTATCAAAAATTGCCGATGACGCCTCTCTGTGTAATACCAGTTGCCAAAGCAAGAATTAAAGGAATAAATTTCAGTAACAAATACCATGACAACCAAAGAGCATTCACATTTGGGTTGCGTCGACTGTACATCGGGATATGTGTAAAATTTACTGAAACTGTCAATTTTTAAATGACTGTAAATTCTAAAAAATTAAGCTCATAGATGCTATAAATATCCATTAAGGAGTCCTTTAACTTTAGTTTTAGACAGAGTAGTATTGATTATTATCATGAATAATAAAACATTATCAATTTTAATAAATTGCTGAGTATTTTAGACGGGCAAGATTATTATAATTTTCATGTAAAATAACTAAATTTTATATAATATGTTTTTACCCTCAAATTGTTTAGTTTTCTATATTGATAATAATAAAATACTACGATTTTCAATTAAATTACTAAAAAATGAAATTACAATTGAACTAGGTTAATTGATTGAGTTACGTGAAGTGTGAGAGAGTTAATCCATTGATAATGGTTACTTTGTGTCCGAAATGTATGTAAATTTGGTAATTCAAATAAACGTGTGAAGAAAGGTTATTAGTGCTTTTATTCGTAAAATTACAATTGAACTAATATTTAATGGTGGTAGAATGGACATTGATTAACTTATTAAATTAAATTGGTTAAATTAATTCGAAGCAAAATTGTACACTTAAAAGTTGACTAAAACATATATATTTTTATTTTATTTTATTTTATTTAAATATACGGGTTACACCATTTACAAAAGAGGTGATTACTCACCGAGCTTAAATTAAAAAACATTAAAATAATATCTAATTACTAAATGCTCAACATTTCTGTTTGATTTAATATTGAAACAAAGAGTTTATTTCTATAGTACAAATAATTATTAACTATGTCTATTTTTACTCATGAATTTTACAACAAGGAAAATTTTAAATTAAAGTTTTGATAGTTGTCTAACGATGATTTGCACTCCTTGATTAAGCATGAAGTAAATATTTCGAGTTTAGAAAAGTCTGAAAATTTGGATTGGAACGACCATTCAAAATTGTCTGGCTTTTCTAACAATTTAAATAAAATTTGAAAACGTAAACAAAAAATGTTTAATAAAGTAGTATAAAATATAGTTTAACTAATTTTAAACAATAAAAATAAACGTTTTAAACAAAATTAATTTAAGCGTAATTTTGTTTAAAAAGTCTTATTCTTATTTACTTGGTATTAAGTATGTCGCTAGCAAACCTTAATTATTTATTATTATTAGGGAAATCAAATATTTGCACTGATCGGTAAATAAACACTTTATTCTTTGAGACCACAGATTCGACTGACACGTTGCTAAAACACCTAGCGCTAGGCGCGGAATAATAATAACAAACTATATACAAAAGAGCCCTCTTAATTAATTCAAAATAAATAAATAATAATACATAACACTTATTTAAACGACTTTAACATTTAAAACATGTTTAAATCAAAAGCATTTAAAACACGACGGCTGTTTTTAAACATGTTTAAAACATTGTTTTAAACATAACAACCCAGATTTTTAGTATGGAAATATGTTGTAAAAAATCTGCTAATAAAGTAATTAATTAAATAATTACCTAAAGTTAGTGATAGAAATGTTACAAATTTTAAAAAATTTAAACTAGCTTTAGTAGATTCTCAACTACGAGTAATAACTGTTACTTGATTTACCTGAAAACTTATTTTTTCTTATTGATAGATTTACCTGAATAACAAGAATCTAACCTTATCTAACCTAAGTAACTGGTATATAATTCAACGCTACTTAAAATCAGATTTTTTTAAGTGCGAATCGAGATTACAATTTTGAATAAAGTCCAAATAACACAGCAGTTGAATTTACACTAACTTTGAACCAAAGCAAAAGCACCTTTTAGTATTATCAGTTAATTCATAAATTAAAGATTCGAGGGTTTATAAAAGGGTGATTTTTGACAAAAGCCAAAAGAATTGTTTTTATTATCACCTTGTGACAAAAGTCAAAGAAATTGTTTTTATTATCACTTTAAGTATCAATTCAAGATTCAAGAATTCACAAACGAACGATATAAACAAAAGCAAAAGTAAAATTTCGTACTGCTTTTTTCATAATCAATGCATTAATTGTGTGTTATCTTAAACATAATATATAAAATTACGATAATGTTCGTATTAACTGTGATCTTATAAACTGTAATCTTACTGAGGTATGTATATGGGCAAAGAAGTGCAGAGGAGGCAGTGGAGTGTCAGTGGGGATGGGAGAAGGCAGGCGAGGGGATGGGGAGGAAGAGTTAACGGAGGAGGAGGTGGAAAGAGCGTTCAAGGAGGTAAATGGAGGGAAGGCAGCAGGGAGGGATGGGCTGAAGGTAGAGATGTGGAAGGAGATTTGGGAAAGGGACAAGAAGAAATTCTAGAAGCTATTGAACCAAATATGGAGGGGAAGAGTGAACATGCCAGCAGCATGGAGGGTATGAAGGATGTGCCCGGTACACAAAGGAGGAGATGAGAAGGATGCGGATAGTTATAGGGGGATAACGGTGATGAGTACTGGATACAAGATAGCCATGATGGTGGTAAAGAATAGACTCGAGGAGGAGGTGGAAGAGAAGGGGCTGCTGCCGGAGACGCAGGGGGGTTTTAGGGGTGGTAGGTAGGAGCAGGTCTTTACCCTAGCAAGAATAGTGGAGAAGGTGATGGAAGAGAAGGGAAGAGTGAATGCGGTGTTTGTGGAGCTGAAGGCGACGTACGACTCGGTACCGAGGGAAGGGTTGTTAGAGTGTTTGAGGAGAAGAGTTGTGAGTGAGGGAATGGTAGAGTGGGTGAAAGGAGTGTATGAAGAAACATGGGCAGTGGCAAAAGTGGGAATGGAGGAGTCAGAGAAGTTTAGGACGTGGGAGGGGTAGAGGCAGGGGTGCCCATTGAGCCCTGTGTTGTTTAACCTCTATATGAGTGAATTGGAAGAGGTGATGAGGAGGAGAGGCTGGGAGGGGGGGGGGTGATTGGTAGAAGTAAGATGTGGATGTTGGCATATGCGGATGAAATGGTGCTGGTCGCAAGAGAGTGGGAAGGGATGAAGGATATGCTGAAAAGTGAAAAGGGCGGAGAGGTTTATGGATAAGAGGGGGTTGAGCGTGAATGTAGGACAAACGAAATGAATAAGGTTCAGAAACAAACGGAGGAAGGGGAGGGTGAAAGAATTATAGTGGAAAGGGGAGGTGATTAAGAGAGTTAAAAGATTCAAGTATTTAGGGTTTATGTTCAAAGGGACGGGATAGTATGAGAAGCATGTGAGGTGGGTGCGTGTAAAGTATGGGATACGTGTGTGAGGTCAGTGTTAATATATGGGGTGGAAGTGTGGGGGACGAGATATAATAGTGTATGGAGAGAGAGCAGTTGTGGTTCCTGAAGCTTATGTTGTGGGTAGAAAGGTCAACACACGGATACATAGTGCTTCAGGAGACGAATAGAAAGAAACTAGAGTGTGAGGAAATGGTGAGATTGGCTAGCTATGAGATGAAGTTATAGGGTCTGGAGGAAGAGAGATTGGTGAAGGCGGTATGGGTGACGTGCGTGAATAGAAGAGAGGATAGATGAAGGAGCGAGAGAAGAAGAATGTATGAGAGGGTAGGTTTCTTGGAGGCGATGGTGATGGAATGGCTGGGGAATGGGGTGAAAGTGGATGCGTGGGTGAAGGAGAAGAAGAAGGAGGTAGAAGCGCAGGAAAGGCAGGGGTATATAGAGAGAAGTAAATACAACGATTGGTACAGGAGGTGGCAGGTGAATGATGAGGTATTTGGTTGAGGGGGGACGGAGTAGGGAGGGAAGGGTGTTGCTGGCGAGGGCAAGGTGTGGGTCAAGGGAGAGAGGAAGAAAGGTGTGAATGGGGGAACAGTATAAGAAGTGTGTAATGTGTGAGCAGGCTAGGGATACGTGAAGTCATTTGGCGGAGGAATGCGAGGGGAGTAAGAGGGAACAGAAGAGGGACGGAATGGATGAGAGGCGATAGGGCTGGGGTAAGGACGCTGGAGAAGTTGGTGGAGGAGAGAAAAAGCAGGAGGAAAAGCGGATAGTGTGTAGATGTAATGTAGTATTATGCCAAATATTTATATTAGTTTTTATTATTTTTATATTTTTATCAAATTGCTATGTAATTTGACTGTATTCTGTTGGGAAATAAACTATTATTATTATTATTAATTGTAGATTCTGGAGGTCGAGAAAGTTTGTTCGTTAAATGGAAATTTATCGATAGATTTTACAACTCTGCTATTTTTTTTGTTTATAACTGTTACCTTCCTGCCAATAAAAAGCTGCCATTGTTAGCTTAAACTGTTCTTGTTGGTAATAAAATGTGTTTACGTGGACGTTAAGTAAACCAACAATAGGAATCATCGCGGAAATCGCATTAAGAGCTTATATTTAGACAGTCATTGCAGCACATAAGTCCTTTGATCAGGTCTTAGTTTATAAATATTTCCACATGGGATATTTCTGGAAAGCCATTACGGCACGGCAAACTGAGCGCAAGCATTTCTATTATTTTACACTATTTTTTATTTCTTAAATAAAAAAAATACTACATTGAATGTAACAATAATAAAATTAAAAACAAGAATATTAAGTAATTACACTTTTTACTATGCGCAATCTTTCAATTCATAAACAACAACAAAAAACATATATTTCAAGAATAATAACAATAAAACAACAAGAATAATAAATAACAAAATTAATTTTTAATGTCTGTTTTTTCAGTAATTGTATGAACAACTGAAAACCGAAAAAAAAAACAAAAATTTATATTCTCCAGAAGATTTGTTATTCTAGTGAAATGTATTCATGCATGAAAATTGTTCAAAGATTAACAAAGCTTTGGAAACTGTTGAAAGTTTTGAGAACACTATCAAAGAGCAAAATGTAGCTATGTACGCATTGAGTCCGACATAAAAGCACTCGGGAGTAAGAAAATTTATTTGCCAGCCAGAAGTGAATGTTAAAGACCTCTTTATGGAAAATGAAATGCTGAAATCGAAACGAATTATTTCAAATATTGGATAGTGTACAACAAAATATAAATAGAAATGCACTCTTTTCTATTTATATTTTGTTGTACACTCAAGAGTTTATTACATCATTTAAAGAACAAATATGATCTAATCTAAATATACTAATATACAGGGAGTTTTTCTTTGAAGTATCCGTATTTCAAATTCAGCCTATTTCTTGTAAATGTTTAGATATTCGTTGTTTTATTTAAGAGTTCAATTTGAAGCTTTGAACAAGTTTTTCCACTCCCAGACTAAGCATAAAGTAAAATTTCGAGTTTAGAAAAGCCCTGTGAAAATTTGTCTCGGGTCGCGCAGCGACCCGAGACAAATTTTCTGGGCTTTTCTAAACTCGAAATTTTACTTCATGCGCCAAGGGTATAAAACACTAAAATATTACGAAATTTGCTTACATTTGTACTTCACTTGAAATTATTTTTAATACGCGTGGCGCATGAAGTAAAATTTCGAGTTTAGAAAAGCCCGGAAAATTTGTCTCGGGTCGCTGCGCGACCCTCGACAAATTTTCACGGGGCTTTTCTAAACTCGAAATTTCACTTCATGCTTAGTCTGGGAGTGACAAACACTCGTTTAAAGCTTCTAATTGAACTTTTTCAAACACAACGAATGTCAGAAAATGTATAGCTTGTGCATATGTTTACCTACAAGAAAAATTCCCTGTATATACAAAATTATTAAATATTGCAAGAGGTTAGGTTAGGCCACTAGTATAAAACACTAAAATATTACGAAATTTACGTATATTTGAACTTCACTTGAAATTATTTTTTATACGCGTGGCGCATGAAGTAAAATTTCGAGTTTAGAAAAGCGCAGAAAATTTGTCTCACGTCGCTGCGCGACCCTCGACAAATTTTCACGGGGCTTTTCTAAACTCGAAATTTTACTTCATGCTTAGTCTGGGAGTGGAAAACACTCGTTTAAAGCTACAAATTGAATTTTTTTAAAAAACAACGAATGTCGGAAAATTTACAGCTTGTGCATATGTTTACCTAAAAGAAAATTTCCCTGTATATACAAAATTATTTAATATTACAAGAGGTTAGGTTAGGGACAGATAAGACTGTTTTACTGTCACTATAGACAGTTTTATCTATCCTTAACGTAACCTAATTTAATTAATCTTGATTATATACAACAAACTAAAACTGTAATATAATCCCTAAAATACGCAAAATAATTAAAGCGACAAAATCTGTTTTCTATACATGCGAGAATCTATTTCATGGAAAATTGCCTCACATGATACGCGGGTACAAGGATTGATTACGGCTCATTTTTTATAAAAACCCAGGGCAGATTATTCGGCCAGCGAATTACCTGCCAACGTTACGTGTCATCTAATACACTAAATAAATGATTAATGGCGCGCTTTTCTCTGATGTAGAAAAGTGAAAAATAAAACCGAGGCAATGGTGACACAAACGATCTCGTATATCAATGTGATGGTAAACATCATAGAATGTCTGCAGGAATGTGTAATTTTGTTTAAGTTAATTAAATTTTAAAGCAACACACACAAAAAAAAACATTTTTTTTTATATTAGGGAATTACCTTATAAAATAATAAACTTAACCCATTAAGCGCCATTGATGCATACACGCAACATTATCCGTTTTTTGTTGATTAATTAATTAAATTACTAAATACATTAATTTAATGTATTATATTATTTGACCTGGCTTAAAAATGTATGAAGAAAAATGTTAATATTTTGTTACTTAAATGTTTCGATTATTACCATTTAAAAATAAAACAAATATCAGTGTATTTCTAAGTTAACAATAATTCAGTGTTTTATACGCGTGGCGCATAAAGTAAAATTTCGAGTTTAGAAAAGCCTAATTTGGCTCGGTCGCTCCGCTTCGCTACGCGCCCGAGCCAAATTTTCAGGCTTTTCTAAACTCGAAATTTTACTTCATGCTTAGTCTGGGAGTGGAAACACTCGTGCTAAACTTCATACTGCACGTTTTTATAAAAAATCGACGAATGCCTAAAAATTTATAGCGTATACATTATGTATATTCATAAGAAAAATTCACAGTATGTAATACAATAAGTCATTCATAGAAATCATAAAAATGAGTGAAGAATTTTACCAAAAAACGACTTTTACAGTTAACTCTATATTTGCTCGGCCGTTAATGGGTTAATCAAGTTTACATTGTCCATGAATTATATTTTTGTGTATTTTTAAATAATCAAAATTATTTTAATACACTAATTGTAGCAATAATCAATGATTTCTGAACAGTATTTCTTCGTAAATCCTTTTAACTTTCATTTAATTAAACTTATGTCTAAATATATGCATAAATTGTTGAGATATTTGAGTGTCTCAAGATAAATGACATCATTTATCTTGAGACACTCAAATATCTCAACAATTTATGATTTTATTAAAAATTTCAAATAAACCCTTCATATATTAGAGGGACAAATTGATCTGTAGTGAAAAGAAGTTACTACAAGGCCCCCATGAGGGACTACGGGGTTCAACTTTATAATTTTAAATAGGAATCCCTATTTTTTATTTATATTTAGAAAATTTTACTAATCTCTTTTTATTCAACTGGTGAAACTGCACTACTTTGCCCATTTAACCGTTTCTTTATCTCTTATAGTTTTCGAGATCTCCATAGTGAACATTAAAAAAAACTTACCCTGTATATTTTTTGCGAATCTTTCAATAATGACAAGTTAAATTGAATCCTACTGAATCGTACGTACGTATTGAATCGTACGTACAAACTGTACCAATAATTATAAATGAATTCTGAACAGTATTTAGTGTGCGAATCCTTCTAACTTTTCTTTGAATACTTTTTTTGCGAATCTTTCAATAACGATAAGTTAAATTGAATCGAACCGTATCTTTTTCGAGAACTTATACACGAATTCACGAGAATATTTTCGTGTCCTGTGTGCTTTCATTAAAAGATAGTGTCGTAATGTAACTGAAACTATCCCTTTGTTTGCAGGAATCGAGCCGCTGAAACAAGAAAACGAGCACGCTGAAGGAGGCAAACAAGCGCGAACAAATAGAAACTAGTGTGCGAAAGGAGACTAGACTAGGGCAAGAGAGTGAAGTGGATACAGGATTTCAACTAAGAAATAAACAGACATAAATAAGTAAATATAAAAACCGAAAAGTTGTATTTCTCTCTAATGAAATAAAAACTGGTTTGCTATGCAAGAAAACTAAAAAGTTATATTTCTCTTTAATGAAATAAAAACTGGTTTGCTAAGCAAGAAAAGTGAAAAGTTGAATTTCTCTCTAATCTCTTCTATTGAAATAAAAACTCTTTTGCTAAGCAAGAAAAGCTATAAATTGAATTAAATAAAAAACTCTCTTTTACTTAAGAAAAGAAAACTATTAAGACATAAACTAATTCAGAGAAAGAAACTAAATTTGGTAAAAGAGATTAAAGCAATTAATTCAGAATTTAAAAACGTTATAAGAAAACATAACTTGCATTAATAAATAAATCAACACTTTTCTCTTAGGGAAAAAACAAATTTGAAATTTAGTGTTAATAAATTAAACAAAACCTGAATTAAGAAAAAACGAATTTGAAATTTAGCGTTAATAAATTAAACAAAAACCTGTTATTAAGAACATTGATCATTTTATTATTTATAACTATATAAAAGCGAACGCAAAAATAAGTAGAAAGCTTTGCTTTTTAGTAATAATATCTCTATTACTAAGGGAGAATAAACTAGTAATAAAATAATTAATTTCAGGATAGGAACATAATTCGTTGAATAACAAAAAATAAAAACAATTAATCGAAACATAAACTTTAAAAAACACAAGGTTATTAATAAATTGCAAGAAAATTAAAATTCTATAAATATAATAATCAATTTACAATAAATCTTAATACTTTTCCAGGTGAAAACAAAAGTGAGGAGAATATTAAACAACTATACGAATTAAAAATATAAACTTTACACAAGAGTGTTGGTTGATACATTGTGGTGAACTACATTTAGGACTTGTTTCTAAAATCAGGGGATTCCCCTAGTGAACAAACAAAAGAACTCTGTGTTCCATAGTGGAGTGGCAAAGAGCTGAACCAATGGATCTGGATGTCGATTCTGCAGAAGTTATAATGAAGTCAGACGAAGACATGATGCGCGAAAAGCCCTCGGCGACCTCCAACGCCAACCACAATCATTACACAAGTAAGTTTAAATTTATAAAAAATATTTTCTGAAAATTATAAATAGTAAATAGTGTATTGTATATTGCATATTGAACGAGCATATAATGATAGATATTAATCACGAGAACGAGGTTTGCGGAACGAGCCGAAGGCAAGTGGAGCAAGTCGTTCGAGTGATAAATAGCCATTATATGCGAGTTATACACTACACTTTGTTCACGATAACAACAATATATAACATAACATTTATTGTATATATTTATCAAATACGCGTCAGTCTTATTGGTCGGTTTTGTTTTATAATAATTTGACAGATAAATAATGACATATTGCGGTATTATGATTTTAATGTATAATAGGGTTGATTCCACTCTAACACAAATATGAACAATCGTTCAACAATTAATAATACTCACACAGTCTACCCTTTCGCCTAAGTTACGTAGAAACACGTTCTTTTCACAAAAAACGAACTCTTTCGTTTGGATGGAGTTTTCACGGTGTTATCGTTTGTTCCGCTTTAAAAAACACTCGCGACGGATAAAAGCTCAATTGTTTAACCGATTCAAGAATGATTTCTGTCTACAAACGCGTTTTACGCGGTTTAAACTAGTGAGAACGGCGGAGATGTTGATGCATTACTTCGTACTTTAACAAAATGGCGTCGACGACGTCATCACCACCATGGTCAAATGTAAGACAAAGGATGCTGAACTAGCACAGCGCTGTTACTGCATAGCGGAAAAATCTAACTAGGCAATTATTTATATTCAATATATAATTATAATTATCAATATTTATATTCGTGTTAAAAAAACCACATCTATCACGCAAATCCCGTATTAAATGTACTTAAGTGGTAAATGCACCCCATTTATGCTGCCCACACAATTAAATAATGCACATATTATAAGATTGTCGCTAACAAAATCATTTAAATATGTGTGTGAAATTATAAGAGTAGTAAACATTAAGACCGATGAGAAGTTGGCCATAGATATCCAGCCACGAATCCGGCGCCTCCACCATTTATAAAACTATAATTTTACCAACGTATTACAACGAATACAATAAAATTTCATAAAAAACAATTGATAATTTAATTAAATGTAATGCTGAGATAGCTCTTACAACTTTTAAAAGTTATGATTTAGCATCTGGCATTAAAATTTGTATCTGTGATAAAAGAGGACAATTCAAAAATTTTAAAAATGCTATTTGGGGAGGTTTAGAAACGATTTTAATAGCCACAAATGTCCTCAGTAGTGTTATTACCAATATAAAACAATAATTGGAGGACCATCTTTCTTCAATTTATTTTAACATGATTTTCTAAAACGTCCACCTGAAGACATGGCTTATTTTTCGAAAATTAAAAGTTGGTGTTTGGCCACAAATGTTCTCCATAGTATTAGTAACCATATTAAACAACAATTGGAGGACCATCTTTCTTTAATTTTTTTAAACAATTTTTTTCCAAACCACTCTTTTTTAAACAATTTTTTTCCAAACCGCTCACCTGAAGACATAGCTAATTTTTCGAAAAATAAAAAGTTGGTGTTTGGGGCCTTTTAGAAATGATTTTGTTGGCCACAAATATTCTCCATAGTATTAGTAACCATATTAAACAACAATTGGAGGACCATCTTTCTTTAATTGTTTTTTAAACTATTTTTTTCCAAACCGCTCATCTGGACATGGCTTATTTTTCGAAAATAAAAAGTTGGTGTTTGGGGCCTTTTAGAAATGATTTTGTTGGCCACAAATGTTCTCCATAGTATTAGTAACCATATTAAACAACAATTAAAGGACCATCTTGCGTCAATTTTTTTTAAACAATTATTTTCCAAACCGCTCACCTGAAGACATGGCTAATTTTTCGAAAAATAAAAAGTTGGTGTTTGGGGCCTTTTAGAAATGATTTTGTGGGTTACAAATGTTCTCTATAGTATTAGTAACCATATTAAACATTAATTGGAGGACCATTTCTTCAATTTTTTTTAAACAATTTTTGTCCAAACCATGTCTTCAGGTGAGCGGTTTGGAAAAAAATTGTTTAAAAAAAAATGAAGAAATATGGTCCTCCAATTGTTATTTAATATGGTTACTAATACTATGGAGAATATTTGTGGCCAACAAAATCATTTCTAAAAGGCCCTGAACACCAACTTTTTATTTTTCTAAAAATAAGTCATGTCTTCAGGTGAGCGCTTTGTAAAAAAATTGTTTAAAAAAAATGAAGAAAGATGGTCCTCTAATTGTTGTTTGATATGGTTACAAATACTATAGAGAACATTTGTGGCCAACAAAATCATTTCTAAAAGGCCCCAAACACCAACTTATTATTTTTCGAAAAATAAGCCATGTCATCAGGTGAGCGGTATGGAAAAAAATTGTTTAAAAAAAAAAATAGGAAAGGTGGTCCTCCAATTGTTATTTAATATTGTTACTAATACTATAGAGAACATTTGTGGTAAACAAAATCATTTCTAAAAGACCCCAAACACCAACTTTTTATTTTTCGAAAAATTAGCCATGTCTTCAAGTGAGCTGTTTGGAAAAAAATTGTTTAAAATTTTTTTAAGAAAGATGGTCCTTCAATTGTTGTTTAATATGGTTACTGATACTATGAAGAACATTTGTGGCCAACAAAATCATTTCTAAAAGGCCCCAAACACCAACTTTTGATTTTTCGAAAAATAAGCCATGTCTTCAGGTGGGCGTTTTAGAAAAACATGTTAAAATAAATTGAAGAAAGATGGTCCTCCAATTATTGTTTTATATTGGTAATAACACTACTGAGGACATTTGTGGCTATTAAAATCGTTTCTAAACCTCCCCAAATATCATTTTTAAAATGTTTGAAATGTCCTCTTTTATCACAGATACAAATTTTAATGCCAGATGCTAAATCATAACTTTTAAAAGTTGTAAGAGCTATCTCAGCATTACGTTTAATTAAATTATCAATTGTTTCTATGGAATTTTATTGTATTCGTTGTAATACGTTGGTAAAATTATAGTTTTATAAATGGTGGAGGCGCCGGATTCGTGGCTGGAAATCTATGGCAAACTTCTCATCGGAAACATTAAGTTGTATAAAGTTTGTAGTAAATTGGGAGAAATATACGTAACTCCCAAGCAAGGATGATTAACGCTAGGCTAGCCGCTTTATTATGTTTCTATCTAAGGCAGTTAACACATTTAAAAAAGTGAATTGTCAAGGCTACGAAACAATGAGATCTCTTGTAATGTCCATTGATAAATAAGGGCCGCAACATAGTAGAGCGACTAATCTAAACGAAACAATGAGATCTCTTTTATTGTCCATTGATAAATAAAGGCCGCAACATAGTAGAGCGACTAATCTCGCCGCTCTACTATGTTTCTACTTAAGGCGGTTGACACCGGTTTAGTACTATATTTTTAATTAATTATATATATATACCGGGTCCCAGCCTTTTTTTAAGAAAACGGCTAGTCCTAGAGAGTTGGGACAAAAAAATGTATTACAAAATCCGTATTAAAGAATCGAATAGTGATATTTTTTTGTAAAATGGTTGGCATGATAGGACTAGCCGTTTTGCTAAAAAACAGCCTGGGACGGGTACATTAACCCTTTCAGCCCTGAAATTGTTCTAGTGCCCCAAAAAATGTTCTGTACACTGAGATAGTAACAAATAATTTTTGTTACTATCTCGGATATACAACTCTCTGTATATCCGAGATAGTAACAAAAATTAATTTTAAGTATTTATATCTCAATATACTGTATAGGCCGTAAATCTTCAGATATTCGTTGTTTTTACAAATATTTCAAATTGAACTTTCAAACGAATGTTTTCCACTCACAGATTAAGCATGAAGTAAAATTTCGAGTTTATAAAAGCCTGAAAATTTGGTTTGGTTGCGTAGCGCGAAGCGCGGAGCGACCAAACCAAATTTTCAGGCTTTTCTAAACTCGAAATTTTACTTCATGCGCCACGCGTACTAAACACTGATGTGATGTGATGTTTAGAATACACGTTTATACCATACTGCATTAGTAGAATATTTTAAACTTCATCTAAAATTAGTGTTTTATACGCGTGGCGCATGAAGTAAAATTTTGAGTTTAGAAAAGCCTGAAAATTTGGTTTGGTCGCTCCGCGCTTCGCGCTACGCGACCAAACCAAATTTTCAGGCTTTTCTAAACTCGAAATTTTACTTCATGCTTAATCTGGGAGTGGAAAATACTCGTTTAAGACTTCAAATTAAACTATTTTAACAAACAAACGATTATCGGAAAAGTTACAGCTCATGCATACATGTATGTATATTTAAAAGAATAATTCGTAGTATGTTTACCAAATTTTAGTGGTGGTCAGGGCCGAAAGGGTTAAGTTGCCTAATAATATAGGTAAATATAGGCAAATTAACTTGCATCGTAGGACTTTTTTCCCAAGAATATTAATTTTAGTCGTGTAATTAAGTTGTCTAAAATGTGTAATAGATTTAGGGAAATATAGGCAACTAAACCTAGTAAGTTGCAATCCACAAATCGAAAATTCAACTCGTATTGTAAAAGTTTTATGCTTTCGCCCTTTTTCTATTATCCGTTTGATTTTTTTTTATGTCTCGTATCCGGTATTGTCTGTCCTTTCAGAATCATTTTATCACTTCGCACATTCGTACAGACATACAGAGAGAGGGACTTGTCATCTTTCGTCTGGTTTGTTTTTATTTTATCCGAGGGGGACGCCGCAAAGAACGCGTGACGCGATTTCAGCTATTCTTTTGTAGTCCGGACGGTTCGGAAATTGTCCGGAGTGCAAACAGCGCCATCTGCGGATTGTGTTTGCTGAAAATATCAAACAAAGCGCTCACAGGACAAAAGAAAAGATGTCATACAGATGTGATTATCGTTTATAAATTTTTTTGTCTTTGTAGTTAAAATTTTATAAGGATATTACTAATGGGATTCTTAGCGGCAAATTCAAACATTCGGGCATATTTAAACTCGAAATTTTATTTGATGTGCCATGTGTAAACACGAATTTATTCTTAAGTTCAAAAGACATCTTTTATCAAATTTTGCAAATTACTGTTTTCTTATTTATAAATATTGTTAAGAGAATTTACTTGATATCTAAATAAACTTATGTTAAAATAAACTCATGATTTAAAAAAGAAAACACTTGGTTAAATTTCACTAATATTTTGGTTTTTTATTCCAACTAGTTTCAACTTTGAGTCATTCTCAAGGAGTACTCCTTTATTTTTTTAAATTCCAACTAGTTTCGACTTTGAGTCATACTCAAGGAGTACTCCTTGAGAATGACTCAAAGTCGAAACTAGTTGGAATAAAAAACCAAAATATTAGTGAAATTTAACCAAGTGTTTTCTTTTTTAAATAATAGTTAAATATGTTTCACCACGTGAAAGATGAGATACTTGTTCAAGATAAAAATAAACTCACAAAAAACTTGAAATAAGTCAGAAATCTTCACTTAAAGCACTGATTAATGAATTATTATTTTGTCTGCGCGTCAGAATTGCACTTCAAAAATAATAAGGACATTTTAATAACCTTAATTGCTTTAATTTGCAGGTTGCCTTTGCAATTTTCTTAGAATTCCACTCAGAGCTAAATTTATTTATCATCTTATAATTTAATTTAGATCAATCAACAACATCAAATTAGGGCAAATTTATCCGCGCGTGAGATTTTAACGAGTACTAGGATAATTAATTTTATCCCATCGTCTCGTTGTAAAATTTCGAAATTACACGTTTCCATTAAAGGTAAAAATTAATCCCACGGAAAAACGATTATTTGCGAACGTGCTGGAAAATCGCCCGTGTCGGGCTTTTAAATAGATTACAAGTTTGTGGCACTTTGATAATTAATGTAATTATTCTGATGGAATTATTGTATTTGCATAAACAATAAATAAAACTAATTAATCAGCGTATAAACTTGTACAATTTGTAAAAATGATAAAAATTCGTCTTTGGGGATAATTAATTAATTCCTGTTAATAGGGTGACGACCAACCGGGAAAACCGGAAAAGTCAAGGGATTTTATTCATCGGGAAAAAACAGGGAAATTCGGACTTTTTAGCAAAAAGTCAGGGAATTTTTAAATTAATAACAATAACAAATATGCAAATAATAAGATTAAAGAACTGACAAATTGTTAGTTCTGTTCAGAACACAAATTTGAAACAATAAATAATATTAAAAAGCTTTAAAGAAAAGGTGTCCATCATAGAATAAAAGTGCTATGCTATGATGGACACCATTTTTATAATTTGAACAACTGATAATTGACATACTAAATATATTTCACTCTAACCAAGTACTTGAAGATTTTACCTGAAGTAAGTGATTTATACGCGTGGTGCATGAAGTAAAATTTCGAGTTTAGAAAAGCCTGAAAATTTGGATTTGCTGGGGCGCGACTCGCTTCGCTCGCGCGCCCCAGCAAATCCAAATTTTCAGGCTTTTCTAAACTCGAAATTTTACTTCATGCTTAGTCTGGGAGTGGAAATCCTTGTTACACGATCAATTAGAAATTTATATATTTTGCAGTTTCCTTTATTGTTGATTTTACAAAAGATTTCAATTTGGAATTTGTAACGAGTGTCGTCCACTCCCAGACTAAGCATGAAGTAAAATTTCGAGTTTAGAAAAGCCTGAAAATTTGGATTTGCTGGGGCGCGCGAGCGAAGCGAGTCGCGCACCGGCAAATCCAAATTTTCAGGCTTTTCTAAACTCGAAATTTTACTTCATGCGCCACGCGTATAAAACATTGACAATATTGTAAAATTCAAACTATACTGCTTATATTAGATTTCGCCTTAATAAATTTTAGAAAAATATTATCAAATCTTGCGATTTCTAAATTCGTGCTATATAATATGTATGTTTACTTTTTACCTCTTAATATAACTTGAATATCTTTTATTCTCTTCTATATTTGGTTTGATTATATGAAATTATTTTAGGGAGTCAGGGAAAAAAGGAAAAAAAAACTGGCATTCTATAAAAATATTTGGCTTCTTAGTAGTTGAAGATTTTACCTGAAGTAAGTGATTTATACGCGTGGCGCATGAAGTAAAATTTCAAGTTTAGAAAAGCCTGAAAATTTGGATTTGCTGGGGCGCGACTCGCTTCGCTCGCGCGCCCCAGCAAATCCAAACTTTCAGTCTTTTCTAAACTCGAAATTTTACTTCATGCTTAGTCTGGGAGTGGAAATCTTCGTTAGACGATTAATTAGATATTTATTTTGCAGTTTCCTTTATTGTTAATTTTACAAAAGATTTCAATTTGGAATTTGTAACGAGTGTCGTCCACTCCCAGACTAAGCATGAAGTAAAATTTCGAGTTTAGAAAAGCCTGAAAATTTGGATTTGCCGGGGCGCGCGAGCGAAGCGAGTCGCGCCCCGGCAAATCCAAATTTTCAGGCTTTTCTAAACTCGAAATTTTACTTCATGCGCCACGCGTATAAAACCTTGACAATATTGTAAAGTTCAAAATATACTGCTTATATTAGATTTCGCCTTAATAAATTTCAGAAAAATATTATCAAATCTTGCGATTTCTAAATTCGTGCTTTATAATATGTATGTTTACTTTTTACCTCTTAATATATCTTGAATATCTTTTAATCTCTCCTATATTTAGTTTGATTATATGAAATTATTTTAGGGGTTAGGGAAAAAAGGAAAAAAATCTGGCTTCAGGGAAGAGTCAGGGAAATTTATCATTTTGAATTTGTCGCCACGCTGTGTTAACTCAGTTGTTGAAAGTAATTTATTTAATCGTAATTCTTGTGATTATTTATTAATTCCTGTTAACTGGGTTGATGAATGTGATTTATTCAATCGTAACTCTTGTGATCATTTATTAATTTCTATTAACTGAGTTGTTAAAAGTGATTTAGTTAATCGTAATTCTTGTGATCATTTATTAGTTCTTGTTGACTGAGTTGTTTAATGTAATTTATTTGATAGTACATGCTTAATTAATTAAATAATAATGGACGTTAAAAATACTGGGGGCGTTTAATGTGCAGGGTGAATTTATTTAAGGGATATTACTGTAATTATTTCATAGCGCAGATAGAAAGCCATAAAAGTAAATCAGGGGGAAAAGATGGCGGTAATAAAGGCGTTCAAACAAAGCTAAAACAAAGATAATAGGCGTAACATTCAGCCCTTTACTTTTATTTAATAATTTTGTCTTTCATATTAATTTATATAATACGGTAAAACAAAAAAAACGAATTGTAGCAAAATTATTTCTTGGTTTGTGAAATGTAAAAAATATCTTTCAGTCTGATTTATATTAGACTGAAGCACAAGTCGTGAAACATTTATTTCTTCTTTTAGAAGATAAAAAATATGCGTTTCAGTTTAATTTGTTTGTGAGAACAAAGAGACAGGTTGTAATAAAACTAATTCTTATTTAAAAAAAAAATGTAAAAAACGTCTTTCAGTCTAATTTGTACGATAAAACTAAAAGACAAGTTGTGGCAAAAATATTTTTTGTTTTAAGAAATGTAACAAAAGTCTTTCAGTCTAATTTATATTTTAAAATTAAGAGACAAGTCGTTGTAAAAATAATCTTGTTTTCTATAAAAATATTTGGCTTCTTAGAAAATATTTGGCTTCGTAGAGAATATTTGGCTTCGTAGAGAATATTTGGCTTTGAGAGAATATTTGGCTTCGTAGAGACATTCAAATATTAATTAAATAGCAAGTAACTACTATTTAATTAATATTTGAATGTCTCTACGAAGCCAAATATTCTCTCAAAGCCAAATATTCTCTACGAAGCCAAATATTCTCAGTTTGACTGAACATTTGAAAATCATTACGAGGGTCAAAAAAATCTGAAAAACTAGATAAATTGCATTTTTGTTAAAATTGCATGCAACAGGAAATTGGCAAATTTACGTATACATATTGTATATATTTTGTTTAATCTACACGTATATTATTTAAAGGAGCGTTAAATCGTTGAAATAATATGCGCCAAACAATTTGCGTAAAATTTACATAAAATATAATAACTATTTAAATTTAATATACAGGGTGTCCCATTAGTGCGTTTTCGGATGATATCTCGACTCACGTTAAAGATAGAAAACAGTTTCTGTAACAAAACTGCTTGGTTTTAAGAGCTGCATAACCTAAAAATATTTGCATGTATACAGGGTGTGCCATAAAGACAGTAGCGGATGTAACTTGCTTATTTTAAATGTATTACCCTGTATATTATTTGGTTTCTGCATTCCTCATAAAAACTGCGTTTCATTTTATTAAAAACATTAGGTGTAAATTGTACCGTTTTGGAGTTAATTGACATATGTAGATAAAACTCACGTTTGCTGTAGTTTCGTTAACTTAAAATATTTTTTTCTTGTTATATGTTTTCATGTTTTTATGTATATTGTAACTTGTGTATTTTTCTTATTTTTCTGTTTTTCTATTTTATATTATGTGTTCCGATTACACTTAAAATAGATTTAAGATGTCGGCCTAATTGTCGGTTTTTCCTTAACTCCATAACCCCCGCGCTCATTACGTAATTACTCCCCCTAATCTGCAGGTATATATTAAGCGCATTTTAGCTTTTAAGTTTGTATTTGTCAACCATTGATAATGATCACATCGTGATCGAAATGTGCATTTGGTACTCCAAATAAATAAGTGAAGAAAAGATACAAGTAATATCTTCGAAAGTAAATAAGATAGAGAGTTGCGGTTTTCACTGCTTTTTTAGGAATAGAGGGCGCTATGGAATGCACTATGAAGTTGTTGCGATTAAGTTATTTGGCTACGACATAAAAATAGTCGAATTTTGCAATTTTCAACCGAGGGTAACTCGATTTTTTTAAATGGAATTATATATAATATATAAAATTACGAAAATGTTATTCGTGAAAATGCAAACAATTTCTTAATTAATAAGACAACTTAAGACGATAAATATCTATTGAAACAATTTATCGTCTTAAGTAATTAAGTAAATCGTTTGCATTTTCACGAATAACATTTTCGTAATTTTATATATTATAATATATAAAATTACGAAAAAACTATTCGTGAAAATGCAAACAATGTCTTAATTAATATGACAACTCAAGAAGATAAATATCCATTGAAACAACTACTTCCCGCGCAAATACACCTCGGGATATTGAATTATACAATGAAATATTTAAAATCTTATTTAATTTGATTTGTTACAACGCTGTATTAAAGTATATGTAACGTTTAGGTCAAATTCTCTTCAAACCAACTAACAATACAAATTTAAAATGAAAGGAGAGATAGCAACAAATTAGAAGTGAAAGGACTTGGATTAAAACTAATGTCTAAGGCCATCTATAGAAGCGTTTCGAGATTTATCTCTTTTCATTATAGCTTTGCTTATGACGTTTAAAATTAAAACAAACTTACTTGGAAAAAGTGTTGTGTGTGGAATGAACAGGTAAACAGAAATGGAATGAGTGAAAATTATATTATGTTTAAAGTGTGCAAACTATAAGATGCGTAAGCTTATTTTCTTGAATTCAAATAGTTTTGAATTTGAATTTATCTTGTTGGAATTACATAATTTTTTAACATTGATGGGTGTTTAAAAATCATATAATTCTAACAAGATAAATTCAAACATCAATTCCTTTCGATTAGACTTATAATTTTTATCCGTAAAAAAATATATAATAAACTATGTTAAGCAATAACTGAAATAATATTTAATTTGCACTTATAACTTATAAAAATGTCTTTACGGTACTGAAGAGATTTTTCTATTTAACTGTTTTTGATCGATGCACTATGGATTTTTTGTATGTCTTCATTTAGCACATAACAGAATATTTATAAACTTAATAAAAGACTAACACTTTCTTTACTAAAAACATTTATTTACGCTAAATGTACATTTCGAGCACTACGTGTTTATTAGCTTACTGTAAGCTATTGATAATGAACATGTAGTGTTAGAAATGTACATTTAGCGTAAATAAATGTTTTTAGTGAAGTCTTCAGTCTTTTATTAAGTTTATTATATTTAACTCTTCACGTAACTCAAACCAAATATATAAAAGAATATTTAGAAAAATAATAATTTAAACCATAAGTATATTTTGAATTCAAAACCTTTTTGAGTTCGAGAAAATTTGCGACCAAACCAAATTTTAAGGCTTTTCTAAACTCGAAATTTTACTTCATGCTTAGTCTGCGAGTGGAAACACTCGTTCGAAAATTAAATTTAACTCTTTTATAAAATCGACGTATGTAATATAATAAATCATTCATTGAAATCATGATAGGGGTATTTTTCTTTTTAATTATTCTTTTTATTGTTTACTCTCAGTTTTCTTTTTATTTTTGTATTTTAAACTTATTAGCATACATAAATGTATTGTATTCTACATGTATATATTATTGTTGTATAAATGGTCTAATCCGTTAAATAAATAAATATAAAAATATGCAAAATTTTATCTAAAATCAACTCTTAGAGTTACCTTTATAATTTGCTCGGCTCTTAATGAGTTAATATTCTATTTCTTAGAAAAACAGTATTTAATAAATATTAAAGTTGCATTTAATAAAATGCAAACTGTAAATAAATTGACAAAAATCTAAAAATATAGAAAATCTCGACATTTTAAAATCTTGACGGTCCACTCCCAGACTAAGCATGAAGTAAAATTTCGAGTTTAGAAATGCCCCGCGTAGAAAATTTGTCGAGGGTCGCGCAGCGACCCGAGACAAATTTTCACGGGGCTTTTCTAAACTCGAAATATTACTTCATGCGCCACACGTATATAACACTGAAATATTGTAAAGTTTAAAATATACTAGCCTTTATTTTGTTCGGTTGGTTGACAAATTGTGTTGAACCTTCTAAGAAGATTATACATACTAATTCTATTTATAAATTTTTATCAGTATTAAAAGTCCAATTTTGTTTCAAAGCACACCACATTTATTGCCAAAAAATCATATGAACAAAATTTATTATAATTTTCTTCTAGTATAAATATTAAATTAAAATCAACATATCGAGCATAATTGGATTCAGAAAAACAATGACCAATATAATTAAATAAAAAAAGTATATGCAGCCATTTAAAAATTAAATGTTGACTATTATTTGGTAATGAAGTTAATTTTGAAAAAATAATAATAAGTGTCAATTTATGATATTGAAACTGCGATTGACATTGCTTTTTAGTTCATTCAAATCGATCAATAAATAACAGAGTAATGGCATTGGGCGGTTTCTATCAAATACCCGGTATATCTATCTACTGACTAACATCTCATTTGTACAGTTGGCAACACTGAGCTCGACTTTACAGAATGAAACCATCACGATTTTTTAAAGATTGCGCTTGGAATATTTTGGAAATTTTTTACAAAAATAATACTTAATTTTAGTCAAATATAATAAAAACAGAACGCATTTCCCGGCGCTGCCAATAAAATTATGGTCATTCTTTAAAAATTTTGTCTCGTTGAGATTTTTTCAAATATTCACAAATATTCATACCCAGTATTTCATATTAAATTAAGCAGATACTGCAAATGTATTACAAATATTACGAATTTCCCGGCGCAAAATTAAATAAATATAAAAGGCTAATTTATCGTCATTCTTTAATAATTTTATCTCGTTGAGACTTTTCCAAATATTCATTGTAACAACGAACATTTTTTTAAGATTGCGCTTGGAATATTTTGGAAATGCACTACAAAAAAAAGAATTAATTATTGTCAAATGTATTAAAACCAGAACGCATTTCCCGGAGCTACTACCAAAATTTAACAAATAGAAAACGCTTATTTATGGTCATTCTGTAATAATTTTGTCTCGTTGAGACTTTTCCAATTATTCACAAATATTCATACACAGTATTTTATATTAAATCAAGCAGATACTGCAAATGTATGATAAATGAAATGCATTTCCCGGCGCATCCACCAAAATTAAATGCATATAAAAGGCTAATTTATTTTTATTTTGTAATAGTTTTGTCTCGTTGAGACTTTTCCAAATATTCATTGTAACAACGATAATTTAAAACGACATTTAATCAAAACATCTATAATAATTGAATATTATTGAATAACAATAGTTATTGAATATTATTGCAGATGTTTTAGTAAAATATTGTTTTAAATGTTCGTTGTTACAATGAATATTTGCAAAAGTCTCAATGAGACAAAATTATTACAGAATGACGATAAATTAGCCTTTTATATTTATTTAATTTTGGTGGATGCGGAGGGAAAGGCGTTCTATTTTTAATACATTTGCAGTATCTGCTTGATTAAATGTGAAATACTGTACTTTACAATTGAATTAAAGACAGATTATATTATAAAAAAAAGTACACATTTTTTGTTAATTTAGTAACCTAAATAGTGTTTATAAATTAATTAAAAAAATAGTGTTTGAATATTTTGTTCCCTCTACTCGTATTTTAGGGATAACAAATACGTAAGTGCACTTAGTTTATTGCATAAATCTGGTATTTACTGGACCAGTTTTGCTTTTTACCAGCGACGGCTCGCAGCCTAACTTTAGGGTCGGCCACAGCGCCAAGGCACACAAAATTTGAGGTTGGGATCGCGCTTTATAAATACAAGGAATTGCACAACCAAGTTCAATAACGGATACATATTACTTTGGATCTCGGGCCTACCCTGAAGTTAGGCTGCGAGCCGCCGCTGCTTTTTACAGCATTATCAAGAGTACCACCCACGAACCAAGTGCTTTTTTTGTTTTCCGTTATTAAAAAAAAAGTTATATTAGTTATAGAATAAATTATTTATTATTATATCATATAAGTACAAACTAAGTTTGATACATTGGATGTGTAAATATTTCCACATAGCATCCAATATGATATTATATTTCAAACAAAAGGAAGATCCTAGTTCGTTAAAATCGAACATTTCCACTAGGGGGAGGAAACGTGCGTCTCGCGGTTACACCGCGAGCACGAACAACAAAGATATAAATGATTTGTTTCATTTGAGGCAATCTGCAGACATTATTCATTATTCAACATTACCATCACAAGAAATATAAAACAATGGCGTACACAAAGATTACAGACACAGACGAAATTTATCTTATGTGTCGTTATTATTTAGACAATTCAGACAGTTTTGTATTTGCATACATAGGTGCGTTTTATCAAATAAAACGGAAGGTTAATTAATATTCAAATATCATTATATCACGCTGAACGTGTATAAAATAAATAATAATAATAACAATGATTAGAAAACGAAATATTAAGTCTTCTAATTGTTACTATTTAATTTTTAAAACATTCAGTACGATGTCCAATTTAATTAAGTATAAATTAACTTTCCTTTTATAAAAAAAAAATGGCATATAAAAAATAAAATTACAAATAAAAAATAATAATAACAAAATAATAATAGAACAAAAAATTACACCATTTCCTTTCTTTTTTCCGCCCTCCGCCACCCCAGTACCGTTACCATCTTTACGCCAGCTCCGTCCTCTCTCATCCATTCCGTTACACTCCTTTTTCCACCCAGCCATTCCACATTCACCCCTTCACACTCCTCTCCCAAATGACGCCATGTATCTCGTCCACTTGTGCACAACACACATTTACTATACCTTTCCCCCATCCAGACCTTCCTTCCTCTTTCCTCCGAACCACATCTAGTTCTTGCCAGGGTTATCTTAGCCTCCTTCGACAAGTCATTATTAGATAGGTACCCTGGCACGCTCCCATGCACTTGCCACCTTTCGTACATTGGATTGTATCCGCTCCTCCCGATACACCCTTGCCTCTCCTGCATCTCCACCTCTTTCCACTTCTCTTTCATCCAAGCTGCCACATTCACCCCCTTCTCTAACCATTCATTTACACTATCCTCAGACTCTCCTGCCCTTTCATACATCTCTCTGCGCTTCTTACTCCACTCACTCCCCCCTAATCCCTTGCACGTTCTCCATACCTGTTTCACCAGTCTTTCACTTTCCAATTCACACAACTTCATCTCATACCTCACCACTCTCTTCATTGCCTCACTATATATACTCATTCTATTTGTTTCCTGAAGCAGAATGTATCCAGGGGTTGACCTTTCCAACCCCAGAATCTGCTTCAGGAACCACATCTGCTCTCTTTCAATGCATTCATACTCATTTATACCCCATGCTTCCACTCCATACAACAAAATGGGCTTCACACAAGCATCCCACAGTTTGCACGACAATTGGAAGTTGCCAGCGAACCATTTTCCCCACTTCTTCCTTACAATACCCCATGCTTTCCCTTGTACCCATTTGGCGTGCTCCCCGTAACCACCTGTAGCTTTAAATATGAAGCCCAAATATTTAAATTCTTTTACCCTCTCAATCACCTCCCCTTCCACTTCAATTCGTCTACTCTTCCTTCTCTTCCCCTATTCCTAAATTATATCCACTTTGTTTTCCTTGCATTAACTTGCAGCCCTCGCTTGTCCATACATTTCTCCACCCTCTGCATCACCTTTTATATAAAATTACGAAAATAATTGTGTAAAATGCAAACAATTCGTCTTAGTTAATAAGACAACTTACGAAAAAAAATACCTATTGAAACAACTACTTCCCGTGCAAATACACCTCCGGACATTGAATTATACAATAAAATATTTAAAATCTTATTTGATTTGTAACAAATCTCTATCAAAGTGTATGTAACATTTCCTTTTGTCTATTAAATCATATAAGACATTTATTCTTTCAACAAGACATTTTTCTCTCAAGTATACATATAAATCAATTGTCGATTTTATAATAATGTTCAATTTGATGCTTCTAACGAGTGTTTCCACTCCCGGGTTAAGCATGAAGTAAAATTTCGAGTTTAGAAAAGGCTGAAAATTTGGTTTAGTCGCGTAGCGCTACGCGCTACGCGACTAAACCAAATTTTCAGCCTTTTCTAAACTCGAAATTTTACTTCATGCGCCACGCGTACAAAACACTGATTTGAACAGTGAAGTTCTAAAACACATAAAAATATTATCTTTAATTAGAACAACACAATATCAGATACTATATCTGTTATTAGCGATTTTTCAGTGTTAATAATAATTTAAAACTATTAAAAGTGTGATTATTTTTGCACTAATAATATTATTGAAATAGTTTTCTTAATTAATTAGGTTTTTAACTTTTTTTCTGCCTATAGAATTTTGCATTATTTGCTGATCATTGTCCAGTGAATAAAAAATAATGCTTTAAATTTGAATCAAGCTGAAAATATCAGTTTGCATGTAGATTATTTCTCTCTTTTTAAGTTTGCCATTTAATGAAAAACAAATTATTAAACTATGATTTAATAAAGAAAACACTTGGTTAAATTTCACTAGAATATTTATTTATTATTTATTTAATAATATATATTATTATTTATTTAATAATATATATTGTTATTTATTTAATAATATATATTATTATTTATTTATTAAGAATTAGTGAAATTAGTGAAATTTAATCAAGTGTTTTTTTTATTAAATCATAGTTAAATATGTTTCACCACTTGAAAGATGAGAAACTTGTTCACGATACAAATTATTAAACATTAAAAATAATTATAATTTAATGAATTGGATCTTAAAATATAAAAACGAATTAAAGTAATATCGACGTTCTGCAAAAATTTTGTCTCATTGAGATAAGTCTCCAAATATTTATTAAAACAACTACTTCTCGAGCTAATATCCCGACAGATATTGAATTATTCAATGTATATTTGAGTTACACGACAGCTTTACTGTTATATTTTGTAAATATTCTGCAAACTATTGACAAACTCAATTTTTCTTTATGTTAAATTGTCTTTAGATCTCAATAAAAGAGTTTATTTTTTCTCTCTGAAAATTTAATATAAGCGTAGATTCTTTAAAATAGTATACATGTTACTTAAAATAATATTTCAACTATCGTATAGCACACATATTATGATAATACTTCATACAACATATATACAATTCTAGATATTTTAAACACTTGGTTTGTTTCACTAATTTGTTTTAAATATCTAGAATTATTTAAAAAATGTTTCACCACTGGTTAAGAGAAATTAATTAAACAAACGTGTTTAACATTTTGAAATCATTAAAAAAACACTAGAATCTCACGATAAATATAAGTATCATCTTGAATTGTTTGAAATTAAACCCCCTTTTTGATATTTTTTTATTGTTTACTTTAATTCGTCACGTACTTTGCATATTACGTTGGTAATTTAGGAAGGCAATTGGGAGCAATCACAGTCCGGAATTTGCACTACAAAGGGATACACGTACAAACAGTGCGACCACAATAGAGGGACACGAAATACCGATCACACACATGTGCAATATATGTGTAATATATACGCATTATATGCTTCTGTGTTTGTGAGAGTATCATTCAATGTTGCCCATAATTTAAGTTCCATCAATCAAAATGTATAATCACAAACAAGACAATTAACTTTGTTTGTATAACTGAGGATTTTATTGTGACTATAGTTTCGACAACTTTAACTTGTCATTATCAAACATAAAGTAATTTAAAACAAACAATTCGTTAGGTATATATACGAAAAAATTACGGTTACAAAACGGCTTTAAAAATGGGGGTGTATATTAGGTCAAGCTGGTCGTTTATTACGGGAATTTCCGGATTATCGCGTACTCTGTGAATTTCCAGAGACTCCAGGAGGTCCATCTTACGACCCTTTTCGGCTAAATGTATTATTGACAGTACATCCTCGCCAAAAGTATGATTGTTTTCAATCATATGTCTAGCGAATGACGACTTATCAATCAAATTAAGCTGAAAAGAGCTAAGATGCTCCTTGAGTCTGATTTTAAAATTACGACCAGATTGACTAATATACACTCCTTTACAATCGCTACAAGTTAGTTTATATATCCCTGATCTGTGAGCACTGGGTATTTTTGTTTTCGGATTAAAAATACTGTATCTAATTTTTGTAAAAGGTTTAAAGGCTATTGAAATGTTATGTTTAGATAAAATGCTTTTAATTTGTAATGAGATGTCACCAAAGTAGGTAAGGGATCTGAATATTTGTTCTTTTTTAGATGTGTCCTTGCCTGCATATATATACTTAGTTACTTTTTTCATTCTATATTTATTAATCAATGAGTCTATTAATGCTGAAGTATAGCCATTTGAAATGGCTATACTTTTAATTATATCAATTTCTTTTTCAAATGCTGTTTCAGAGAGTCGAATGTTGAAAGCACGGTATATCATTGAATTGAACGCGGACAATTTATGTTTTCGTGGGTGATTCGAGGAATTAGGGATTACACGGTCACTAAATGTAGGTTTTCTATAAATTTCAAATGTTAGTGATTCGTTGATTTTAGTTATTGAAAGGTCTAGGAATTTGATATTATTACTAATTTCTGTCTCTACTGTGAATTTTATATTCGGGTGTATGTTGTTAATAAATTTTAGGAATTGGGAAAGTTGCCTATCTGAACCTATGAAGGAAGCTAGAATATCATCGACGTATCTAAACCACATGTTTATGTGCTTTTTACCTAACGGGGACTCTAATATAATGTTTGTTAAATTGCACATGAAAATTTCAGCAAGCAAAGGACTCAAAGGCGAGCCCATTGCAAGCCCTTCAGTCTGTCTGTAAAATTTATTTTCGAATGAAAGGTGATTATTATTTAAAATTATTTCTAATATATTTAAAATTTCTTTTTTTACTGAAATGTTTACGGTTAGTTTGTCAAAAGACAAATAATAAATAATAATTATAATAAATATACAATGAAAAAAGTAACTAAGTATATATATGCAGACAAGGACACATCTAAAAAAGAACAAATATTCAGATCCCTTACCTACTTTGGTGACATCTCATTACAAATTAAAAGCATTTTATCTAGACATAACATTTCAATAGCCTTTAAACCTTTTACAAAAATTAGATACAGTATTTTTAATCCGAAAACAAAAATACCCAGTGCTCACAGATTAGGCATATATAAACTAACTTGTAGCGATTGTAAAGGAGTGTATATTGGTCAATCTGGTCGTAATTTTAAAATCAGACTCAAGGAGCATCTTAGCTCTTTTCGGCTTAATTTGATTGATAAGTCGTCATTCGCTAGACATATGATTGAAAACAATCATACTTTTGGCGAGGATGTACTGTCAATAATACATTTAGCCGAAAAGGGTCGTAAGATGGACCTCCTGGAGTCTCTGGAAATTCACAGAGCACGCACTAATCCGGAAATTCCCGTAATAAACGACCAGCTTGACCTAATATACACTCCCATTTTTAAAGCCGTTTTGTAACCGTAATTTTTTCGTACATATACCTGACGAATTTTTTGTTTTAAATTACTTTATGTTTGATAATGACAAGTTATAGTTGTCGAAACTATAGTCACAATAAAATCCTCAGTTATACAAACAAAGTTAATTGTCTTATTTGTGTAAATAATGATGTATAACGAAGTAGAAGCCTCCACAGTGAACAAAATGTATAATTATTGTGATAACGCTCATGTGATAATAATAATTATAGGTTTCGGTAAAACGATATAATTGAATTTTAGCATTAGTTTAGTTAATTTATAAAGCAATTATTATATAATATTCAGACCTTTGTGCTTAAGTCATTTTTATTCAGATGATTGGCTAGTTGCATAACAAACTGTAGCTAATTTCTGAACTGAGGATCAACGTTAATTTATTATCATGCCAAAATAATCTTTATTTAACACTGATCTAAAGTTCACAGCTTTTATATAAAGAAAACAATTAACACTTTCAAATATACCGGGTGTTCGATAAAAAATGCCGAATGTCATAACTCTGTTATTTATTGACAGATTTGAATGAACTACAAAACAAAGTCAATCTCCGTTTTATTACTATAAATTAACAGTAGTTATATATATTTTTTAAATTAACTTCATTGTCAAATAATAGTCAACTTTAAATGTTTTAATAGCTGCATATACTTTTCTTATTTTATTATATTAGACATTGTTTTTCTGAATCCAATTATACCCGATAACGACACAATATAAATACATTGTATCCTCTTATTTTTAATTAGTTATTTTTGTAATTCCTTTGAGAATGGTCGTCATTGACCAAAACACGTGTCAGGAGACTGAAAACAACAACATGAAAGTAAACAAGTTACCTAATATTATACCCGATATGTTGATTTTAGTTTAATATTTATGCTAGAAAAATATAATAATAAATCAATCACACATAAAGAGACTGTTATTTTTTACTTGATTTTTTAATTTAATAAAAAGGAAAGTAAGTAATAGCAGTATTTTTATGTGTAATAATCTTTTTGGGTAAACTCAAAACATGCAGTTATAAATAAATGAATCAATCAATTTATTGGTCTATTAGTTTGTATAATATAATATTAGACAAGTCATGCAAACACATAATAATAAAACTCTTATTCACATAATTTTTTGGCAATAAATAAAATAAAACAAATGCATCACATGATGTTGTAAAGAGATGCAATTTATGTATTTAACAAAAATACTGTCAAATGTCATTTATTGTAAAGTAATGATGATAATGTTGTAAAGAGATGCAATTTATGTATTTAACAAAAATACTGTCAAATGTCATTTATTGTAAAGTAACGTCAACCAAAAAAAGGACAGCATTTGTAAATTGTCCTTTCAATATGGTTTAAATTGTTTTTGGTTTATATTTAATCCGCATGTTCCATCAACTAAATTTATTTTACATTCACAGTTTGTTATTATTTTAGTCGGAACTTTAATATTTAATAAATACTTCATTCCTTAGAAAGAATATGAATTTAACACTTGCACTACTTATTTATTGTATGCTACATAAGGTATCCAAATTAACAAAATTCAACTAATCTAACCTCCAAATTTGATGTTAAGAAACAGGATTTAACAATCCTAACCTACAAATTTGATATAAACAAACAAGATTTAACCAACCTAACCTAGAACTTGATGTAAACAAACAAGATTTAAGCAAAGTAACCTACGAATTTGATGTAAATAAACAAGATTTATTAATACTAAACTCCGAATTTGATGTAAACAAACAGGATTCAACAAAGATAACCTCAAAGATTGATGTAATTAAACAGGATTTTACAAACGTTACCTTTAAATTTAATTTAAAACCTAGAGATTTTAACGATGTAGGCTCTTAAAATAATGTCTAATGATGAAACGAGTGTCTTCCACTCCCAGGCTAAGCATGAAGTAAAATTTCGAGTTTAGAAAAGCCCCGCGTAGAAAATTTGTCGAGGGTCGCGCCAGCGACCCGAGACAAATTTTCACGGGGCTTTTCTAAACTCGAAATTTTACTTCATGCGCCACGGGTACAAAACACTGGTTAAAAGAGAAGTCCGAATTTTTATAATTGATGTATTCGAATATTTTTCCAAGGTACACTGATATAATTTAGAAAAATGTAATTTTAAATAGTAGATTTATTTCAGTTTATTTTCGGCGACAATATATATAAAAAAAAAACAACAACATATTGGACTACAGTAATGTCCAATATGTTGTTGTTCTTTCAGAAAAATAAGGTCTAATGTAATAGAAATAAAAAATTAGAGGCAGCCGTTTACAAAATTTAAGTTGGCTATTATTTAATTTGACGAATAAAGCACTGATAACCTTTCTTCACACTTTTATTGGTGCTTTATTCGTCAAATTAATTTGATCTTCACGTAACTCAAAATCAATTTATTCGGCTATTATTTGGCAATGAAGTTATTGAAAAAAAAATATATTAATGTCATCTCTTAGTATTTAAACAACGATTGACTTTGGTTTTTAGGTTAATAAAATCGGTTAATAAATAACAGAGTTGGGTGTTTTTTATCGAACACCTGGTATATTGTCCACTCACTGCAATTATTTCCTGGCACTGTGTTTTCTTTAGAAAAAGCAACCTGAAGAAACCACAATGTGGCGAAACAATTGTAGCGAGTGCACAGTATACATTTGTAAACATTGAAATTATTTTATTTATATAAAAGTGAAGATGAACTATTAAAAGTTCATCTTCACTTTTATATAAATAAAAAAAAAATTATATTTTTATCAGCCTTATTGATCAAATTTTGTTAAAGTTCAAAGATTCATTTCAGCTGAAACTGGCTGTCAATTGTATTTCTAATATTTTTTTTTTATTAAAATCAATATTAATATTGAAATCGAGGCAATTTTCCAATCTGAAATGTATACAAACGCCTGTATGTATATTCGCTAGTATCAAATATTAAAGTATCGACTTTGTTCGCTTTTGTAGTCAAGTAAAATTGAAACCTGCCTGAGTTAGCAAACGAGAGTGTGTGTGAGAGAGATAGAAAGAGAGAGCGAGAAAGAAAGAGGAAAGAAGAGCAAGTAAGGGGGAGGCAGAGAGAGATAGCAGAATGTTTTCTGTTTGAATTGAAATCCTCCCCCTGTTCGATTCGATTCCAATTAAAGTCTCTGAATTCGAGCTCTAATTTAGAAACGTCACAATACATTATAAATAACACCTCTGCTGCATGCATGCATTATACCCGAAAACAGAATGCAGATTGAAATAAAAAATCAATTAATATTAACCCATTTAAACCCAAGCACTTTTATTCTAAAAAATACTGTTCCTTTTTATATTATTCAGTTGAAAATGTGTCAATATATTACGCTTTAGAAAAAACAAATTAAAGAAAATGGGACCCGCAATTAGACTTAATAATGTTCAATTAATTTTTCACTTAACCCGTGGTAAAACATTTTTGAATCTAATTCTAGATATTTAATAAACACACTTGGTTTGTTTCACTAATTTATATTTTCTCCGATTAGTTTTAACTATAGGTCATCTTACATTCCTCCTTGAAGATGATAAATGGTCGAAACTAGTCGGAGAAAATATAAATTAGTGAAACAAAGAAGTGTTTTAATTAAATACCTAGAAGAGTTAATAATTTGTAACAAAATATTTTTGCGACTTTTGGTGCTGTACTGTACTGAGTACGGTGACATAAAATGGGTTAAACAACAGTGCAAATTGATAGAAAAGCAAAGTACAAATACATTTATACCATTTTGTATAAATAAAATTGTTAACAACTTTTATATCTTCAAAAAAGTGTGTTTATTTTCACAACTATTGTTTCGCAAATTTATTGCTTCTTCAGGTGAACACTTTTACTAGTTTTTTATGTAAGTAATAGTAATCATAATATTTTTCCCTGTAAAAAAATGTACTTTTTTATACATTTACTTGATATTGGTCTCAGATCATTCTAACATTATATTTTTGTATTTAACTATATTTAGACGCCACAAACACATTCACACACATCCATGGACCCAAGTGGAATCATTTTGTACTTTAAAATTACCCCACCCGGCGGAACTCGAACCCGCGACCCCTTGGTTCGAAGGCAGGGCCTCTACCAACTACCCCATCGGGGTCCCCAAAATTGTCCTTTTGTTAGGAAATTAAAATAAAGATAAGGATCTCAGGTGAAAACAAAAAAATACAAGTGATACAAAATAGTAACTTATATAACTAGTGTGTGTGAAGCAGGGTTTTGTGAGTTGAGGGCACGAGCCGTCAGGCTCTGAGAGTGCCCTTTATAATTAAAAAATCCACTTTTCTTATATTTCTAAAGATACATCGTCCTCTTTACGTTTCATTGCGGGAATTGGTGGGATAAAAAAAGGTCTGATAATAAGCGGGAGCCGGAGATGATGTCGCGATAATAAATCCGCAATAAAAGTATAATTGGAATGAGAGGAGCGAGAGCCAGTCGATATCTTTTAATTTCCTCATTTTTACGATAGCCGTGTATTAAAGTTTAATTCGAAAAAAGTCAATCATATCACGGAGGCGATATTTATTTATGACTCAATCAACTTAAACTGATTGTGATAATAAAATGAGACTAGAGGGACTTACAAATTTAATTACTTTATTGTGATCAGGAGAGGATCCAGAGGGAAATGTTGAAGGGGGGGGGGGCAATTATCATTTAAAGGCAGTTTTAAAATTTAGGTTATATTCCACTAATCAATTACTCGTTCAAAACTAATTTTTTGTTGTTTTGGTAAAGTTTTACATTTTTTTCAATTTGTCCTATTTTTCACAGCTCTAAAGTTTTTGTAAGATTTTATAATGTGTGTTGGTGTTGACGATTTTATTTAAAATACTAATTTTAATTAAAAATTTGTGATTTTTGTGAAATATTGATTTTCAGGGAGTTATTTATAAAGGGTGGGCCATCTGATGGTTTCCTTTTGAAATTGCTATTAAAACTACACCGTTGAATATTTTTTGAGGATTGTTGCTTTATTCAAAAAAGTAAACCTTCCGATTATTTATGGAAAACAATTTCAGTTAAATGGCCGCCGCGGCTAGCTTGATAGTAATGCATCTTTTTCACCCAATTTTGCTGTAGATTTTCGATTGTTTGTGGCTCTATTTGACGAATAGTTCAAAGAATGTTTTCCTTCAGTGCTTCAATTGTTTGTGGATCGTTGGAGTTAAGACGGTCCTCAACATATTCCCATAAAAAATAGTCCAACGACGAGAAATCGCAGCTGCGCGATAGCCAATTAATGTCTCCAAAACGACTAATAATACGGTTTATAAACTTACTGTGCAAGATCGATAGTTTCACGACTGGTATGGCATGTTGCTCCATCCTGCTGGGACCAAAGCTCACCCAAGTCGAAATCGCCTAATTGCGGCCACAAAAAATCAGTCAGCATGTCTCTGTACCGCACTCCATTGCGACACAACACTCACTTTGGAAATAATTTTTCAATATTTCCCTACGTTGTTCCAAATAAAAACGATTCATATCTTACAGCGGAGGTTTGACACTCTATTTATGTCAATAAGTCAAGCGCGTCAGTGTTGCCAATAAAGAAATAACAAACAGTTCAAAAAGAAACTAAGAGATGGGCCACCCTTTATTTTCTTAATTAAATTATTCTGTATAATTATATATTATAAGCATATAATTATACAGAATAATTTAATTAAGAAAATAAAGGGTGGCCCATCTCTTAGTCACAAATTTATTCAAGGCGTTAGCAACATTAAATCTATTCTTTGGGCCATTTGGAAATCATCTAAGTTATTAATTAATTGGTATAATGTAGCGTATTTATTAGTATACTAATACTTCCATGATTATTAAATCAAATATGTAAATTATTGTAAGGTGTAAATTGAATTGTAAATCTATTATAAAGGAGATTGCGTAAATAAAGTTAAATTTAAAGTATACTTTCACATATTCCATAAAATGATTTGTACAATAATTTAACGTGTGATCAAACTTAAGTCGAAGTATATATTAAACTTCACGTTAAACCAGTGTTTTATACGCGTGGCGCATGAAGTAAAATTTCGAGTTTAGAAAAGCCCCGTGAAAATTTGTCTCGGGTCGCTGCGCGACCCTCGACAAACTTTCTACGCGGGGCTTTTCTAAACTCGAAATTTTACTTCATGCTTAGTCTGGGAGTGGACGACACTCTTTAGAGGCTACAATTTGAAAGTATTTTGAAAACATTTTGTAAGGATATTTCGATAAATTACCAAGATATAAATCTTTTAAATGTTCATCTTTCTAAGAGTCGTATAAAATTAGTCTATTTTTACGTTTAAATGGAAATTACTTAAAAACTATTAATGAAGTATTTTTTAGTTTTCACATATTTCAAAAGAGCAATTCTTTCTTGATGTATTCATAAAATGTCATAAATATATCAATCAAAACTTTAAAGTTGTGATTTTTCAAAATTTATATAATACATAAAACTTAATTTAAAACGCACTTTTTGACCTTTAAATGGAAATAACTCGAATAATATCAACGGGATATTTTTCAATTTTTACATATTCCAAAAAAGTTATGTTTTCTTGCCATATTAAAAAAAAATCATAAATCATTAAGATATCGTATCAGGGATTGTTTCATTTAAGTATACTTTCACATATTCCATATAATCATTTGTAAAATAATTTACCGTGTGATCAAACTTAAGTCGAAGTATATATTAAACTTCACTTTAAAACAGTGTTTTACACGCGTGGCGCATGAAGTAAAATTTCGAGTTTAGAAAAGCCCCGTGAAAATTTGTCTCGGGTCGCTGCGCGACCCTCGACAAATTTTCTACGCGGGGCTTTTCTAAACTCGAAATTTTACTTCATGCTTAGTCTGGGAGTGGACGACAGTCTTTAGAGGCTACAATTTGAAAGTTTTTTGAAAAAATTTAATAAGGATATTCCGATAAATTACCAAGATATAAATCTTTTAAATGTTCATCTTTCTAAGAGTCGTATAAAATTTGTCTATTTTTACGTTTAAATGGAAATTACTTAAAAACTATTAATGAAGTCATTTTTAGTTTTCACATATTTCAAAAAAGCAATTTATTCTTGATGTATTCATAAAATATCATAAATATATCAATCAAAACTTTAAAGTTGTGATTTTTCAAAATATTTATAATACATAAAACTTAATTTAAAACTCACTTTTTGACCGTTAGATGGAAATAACTCAAAAAATATCAACGGGATATTTTTCAATTTTTACATATTCCAAAAAAGTTATGTTTTCTTGCCATATTTAAAAAAATAATAAATCATTACGGTATCATATCAGGGATTGTTTCATTTAAGTATACTTTCACATATTCCATATAATCATTTGTAAAATAATTGACTCTGTGATCAAACTTAAGTCGAAGTATATATTAAACTTCACTTTAAAACAGTGTTTTACACGCGTGGCGCATGAAGTAAAATTTCGAGTTTAGAAAAGCCCCGTGAAAATTTGTCGAGGGTCGCTGCGCGACCCTCGACAAATTTTCTACGCGGGGCTTTTCTAAACTCGAAATTTTACTTCATACTTAGTCTGGGAGTGGACGACACTCGTTAGAGACTTTAATTTGAAAGTTTTTGATAAAATTTTATAAGGATATTACAATAAATGACCAAGATGTAAATCATTTTAATGTTTATCTTCCTAAGAGTCGTATAAAATTAGTCTATTTTTACGTTTAAATGGAAATTACTTGAAAACTATTGATGAAGTATTTTTCAATTTTCACATATTCCAAAAGAGCAATATTTTCTTGATGTATTCATACACTATCATAAATATCTCAACCAAAACTTTAAAGTCATAATTATTTAAAATTTTTATAATACATAAAACTTAATTTAAAATGCACTTTATCACCTTTAGATGGAAATAACTCGAAAACTATCAACAGGATATTTTTTAATTTTCACATATTTCGAAAAAGTTATGTTTTCTTGACATATTAAAAAAATCATAAATCATAAAGATATTATATCAGGGATTGTTTCATTTAAGTATACTTTCACATATTCCATATAATCATTTGTAAAATAATTGAACGTGTGATCAAACTTAAGTCAAAGTATATATTAAACTTCACTTTAAACCAGTGTTATATACGCGTGGCGCATAAGTAAAATTTCTAGTTTAGAAAAGCCCCGTGAAAATTTGTCTCGGGTCGCTGCGCGACCCTCGACAAATTATCTACGCGGGGCTTTTCTAAACTCGAAATTTTACTTCATACTCAGTCTGGGAGTGGACGACACTTGTTAGAGGCTTCAATTTGAAAGTTTTCGATACAATTTTATAAGGATATTTCAATAAATTACCAAGGTGTAAATCTTTAAAATGTTCATCTTCATACGAGTCGTATAAAATATGTCAATTTTTACGTTTAAATGGAAATTACTTAATAACTATTGATGAAGTATTTTTCAGTTTTCACATATTTCAAAAGAGCAATATTTTCTTAGTGTATATAAGTTATAATTTTTTTAAATTTTTATAATACACAAAACTATCTTTAAAACGCACTTTTTGACCTTTAGATCGAAATAACTCGAAAACTATCAACGGGGTATTTTTCAATTTTCACATATTTCGAAAGGGGAAACTTTTCTTGACATATTAAAAAAGAATCATAAAGAAATTTTGTAGTAACGTTTTTTATAATTGTTTTATAATAAATAAAAGGTGAATTTATTGTGAAATATAAACACCGTTTTTAACCTTTAGATCGAAATAACTTTAAAACTATCTTGATATACATACAGAGAGTTTTATGTAACACCGAACATTTTTATTACGAGAATTCTTCTTTTAAGTATGCATACGTTGTACATTTTTTGACGCTCGGTTTATTAAAAGAATTCAATTTGAAGCTATAAGCGAGTGTTTTCCACTCCTAGGCTAAACATGAAGTAAAATTTCGAGTTTAGAGAAGCCTGAAAATTTGGTTTGGTCGCGTAGCGCGAAGCGCGGAGCGGCCAAACCAAATTTTCAGGCTTTTCTAAACTCGAAATTTTACTTCATGCGCCACCGGTACAAAACACTGATTCAATGTTAAGTTTAGCGGTGAGTTTTAAACTTCGTATTATGTCAGTGTTTAATACGCGTGGCGCATGAAGTAAAATTTCGAGTTTAGAAAAGCCTGAAAATTTGGTTTGGCCGCGTAGCGCTACGCGCTACGCGACCAAACCAAATTTTCAGGCTTTTCTAAACTCGAAATTTTACTTCATGCTTAGTCTGGGAGTGGAAGACACTCATTTTAAGTTTTAAATTGAACTCTTGAAAAAATAACGATTATCTAAAGATTTACCGCATATACGCTGTAATTGCGACATGTATACTTGAAAGAAAAACTCCCTGTATGTACAAGTTAAGGCATTAATTGCGATTGATTGGCTACAATTTGTAATGGTCATATAGGTAATCGAATTTACACATAACCTAAAAATTAAAGGTGTCAAATCGTATTGGATGCATCGGTTTGATAATTAGAATATACGAAAATGCACATTGAATATGTTCGGTGTTACATAAAACGCTCTATATATGATGTACATTTGGTAATTCAAATAAAAGTGTGAAGAATGGTTATTAGTGCATTATTCGTCAAATTATTTGATCTTCACGTAACTCACAATCAATTTATCAATTTATCTTGATATACTCACAAAACCTTTTAGAGATTTCACAAAAAATTTGGAAGTTATGATTTTTTGAAAATTTTTATAATCCATAAAATTTAAGAATAATTCAAATTCAAAACTATTTGAATTCGAGAAAATAAGTTTAGTGTTCTTATAGTTTGCACACTTTGAACATAGTATACAAAATTACGACAATGTTGTTATAAATGCAAACAATAAATCTTACTTAATATCAAATAAGATTTTAAATACCACATTGTATAAATTAACGTCCGGCGGTGTATTTTCACGGGAAGTAGTTGTTTCAATAGGTAATTATTGTCTTAAGTAGCCTTATTAATAAAGACGTATTCTTTGCATTTTATACGGACAATGTCGTAATTTTGTATTTTATCGGAAGAATTTAATTTAAAACGCACTTTTTGACCTTTGGGTGGAAATAACTCGATGAGATATTTTCTAAATTTCACTAATTCCGAAATAGCAATGTTTTCTTAATATACTTACAAAATGTTATAAAGATCTCACTCAAAATTTTAGTCATGAATTTATGTAATTTTTTGAATTCATAAAATGTCATAAATTTTTACAATACACGAAACTTCATTTAAAACGCACTGTTTGACCTTTAGATGGAAATAACTCAACAACTATCGATTGGGTAATTTTCAATGTTCACATATTCCAAAAGAGCAATATTTTCTTGATATACTTATAGAATTTTATAAAGATCTCATCCAACATTTGAAAGTTATGATTTTCAAAATTTTTATAATCCATAAAATTTAATTTCTTGTGAAATAAAAACGCACTTTTTAACTTTAGATCAATATAACTATCGATGGGGTCTTTTTAATTTTTATATATTTCAAAAGAGCAATGTTTTCTTGATATAATTTTACATATTCCGAAACAGCAATAGCTTTTTAACATACTCTTAAAATTTCATTAAGATCTCAGCTAAAATGTGAATTTTATAATTATGTTTATTTATGTGATTTGTAAAATTTGATTTAAAATCGCCCCTTTTTAATTTTCGGATGGAAATAACTCAAAAACTATGGATAGGGTGTATTTAGAAAATTATAGATTTTGAAAGAGGAATGTTTACTTAATATCTGCACAAAATGTGATGAGGATATTCTAAAATGTTATCAAGATCCGTAGAACCATAGCATGTCAAACACTTGAAAATGACACTAAAAATGTGGAAACATAAGTAGTGCTCAATAAAAAATATTGTGGTATTAAACATAGTGCAACTTTTTTATTTATAATGTAAAATGGAATACCACGTAGTAAAGGTCTAAACAATTTTGATGTAAATATTATGGAACTTGTAGAAAAATTCACATTTAAAAATAACATAATATATAAAATTATGAAAATGTTATTTGTGAAAATGCAAACAATGTCTTAATTAATAAGACAACTTAAGACGATAAATATCCATCCTATCGTCTTTAGTTGTCTTATTAAATAAGACATTGTTTGCATTTTCACGAATAACATTTTCGTAATTTTATATATTATGTTTTTTACACTTAATTTAATTTAACTTATTTATCTTGTAAGTTATATATACATTTCCTTATATATATATATATATATATATATATATATTTTAAACACTTTTATTCGAATGATTATTTTAGTTTATAGTTGTTACTCTGTAATTGGGTCTTTGCCTGTTGGGTAATAAAGATTATTATTAAAGTGTGCAAACTATAAGAAGCGTAAGCTTATTTTCTGAAATTCAAATTTGAATTTGAATTTATCTTATTTAAAAATAACTTGATAATTAATTTTTCGGAATATCTTTCTAAAATTTTGTATGGATATTCAACAAAAAAATTGCTTTTTAAAAATATATAAAAATGTAAAACTATTTGGAGAAAATGTTTAAATGTAGTGATAATTAAATGTTTAGAAATTACATTAACGAGTGTTTTCCACTCCCTGATTAAGCATGAAGTAAATATTTCAAGTTTAGAAGAGCCTGAACATTTGGATCAATCTAAATTTTCAGGCTTTACTAAACTCGAAATATTTACTTCATGCGCCAGGCGTACTAAACACCGATTTAGTATGAAGTTTTGAAAGCACTTTATTCAATTTAACAATAACACAAAACCAGCTCATAAAAATTATCCGAAATTTGATAATATCCAAGTTGATAAATCGAATCAGTCCTTGTCAATTTAAGGGTTTTCTAAACTCGCGATTTTACTTTATGTTTTTAAAACACACATATCATTTTATTAATAATAATACATAACAAGATTAAAGATACAAACTGTAGAACTATGATTATTGGTTATTATGTTTCACTACGGGTAGGTCTAAAAATAAATTCATCATGAAGATACAAAACTGACGAAAATCATCAACAATAAAGAAAATTAGTTAGCATGTTATTTTTGAAATTGTATTTAGAATAAACTTTGTTTTTAAATTCATCTAAGCGGATTTTTCATTGATTTAATAATTATTTTTGATAGGACAATTTCATGTGAATTCTTGGAAGAAAAAATATTTTTTTTATTTATTCGAATAATGAAATTATTCAAATTTGTATTCGCAAATATCTATAATAGGGATGTTTCAAATATATCCCAATTTTTTAGAGTTTCGAACTTCGAAATCTGGTCACCTTATGTTTAAACGTAATAATTTCACGTCTCTGTGACATCTAACAATATGTATTAATTATACCGTAAGTTCAATAAAAAATAAAGCTCTAGAGTGCCATGGAAAATATTGTAGGTTGGCAACACTAAAATTATATATTATAATTATTTTGTCTGACGTGATGTTAATTTCTGAAGCGTTAACTTTTAAAAAAGATTAAATCAAGCCACTCTAAATTTTTTTTTTATTGAGCACATAAAACAAACAGTAGTTTAACGATAATTTACAATTTTTGTCTGCTCTTGGTTAAACTTAAAACGATTCGTCGGTTTGTGAAGATAACCGGAGGGAGAGTGTCCGATTGGTCGGCAATAAAAGTCATAATCGGATGAGTGTCAAAAATGTCCGGCATAAAAGTGTAATAGAGGTGAAAGTTTATTGGACAATAAAACCTGAAGATATTGCGTGCTTTGCTAGGATATAAAACTGCGTTTATTTCTTTACGAACGATTTGAAATTTTATAAAAATAAGATAAAAAACAAGCCCAACTCATCTTACAATATTATTAACACATTTAACCAATCGTGCCAACTTGACACGAGTATGAATTGAACTACAATGAGACTGCTATGTTGTTGTTTTTCTTTTTGATAGTTACGATGGATATTTTAACAGTTGTGATGTATTTTAAAATAATGAGTGTCGTCCACTCCCAGACTAAGCATGAAGTAAAATTTCGAGTTTAGAAAAGCCCCGCGTAGAAAATTTGTTGAGGGTCGCGCAGCGACCCGAGACAAATTTTCCGGGGCTTTTCTAAACTCGAAATTTTACTTCATGCGCCACACGTATAAAGCACTGAAATATTGTGAAATTAAAAATAACTACTGTTAAATCAGTATCAAAAATATACTGCTATAGCAGGATTAAACATATCCTGCTAACCAAAAATATTTTGAGTTCCAGAATATTTCAGTGTTTCAGTGCCTGGGGCTTGAATCGTTTATTTTAGGCAACGTAACAACTCAACTACTTACTTCACTACAGAATTCGTTCATATATTCTAAACAAAAAGTATTAATATATACATATATATAAAAATATTTATTTCTTATAATTTATTAAGATATTGAGCAGAAAGACTTATCGTCGGTAAGGGCATGTATTTATGTAAAAATGTAAAACAAAACTAATAGGAGTATTAGTTTTGTTTTACATTTTTACATAAATACATACTTAACTTTTATTATACAACTAATAAGGGCTACCGACGATAAGTCTTTCTGCTCAATATCTTAATAAATTATAAGAAATTTCAATATATTTTTTTAATAATATTCGTCTAAAAAGTTCTATTCCCATTACGTATTGTTCTAGCTCGTTAAACTCCTCGAGTCGAGTTCAGTGTGGCGTGCGCAAAGGGTCGCCATAAATAGGGGGTGTAATTGGCAGAAAATATTAAAAGGGCGCAAACGGTGAGACGTCTGCGGAGGAGATTTGTATTTTAACGCGGCGCGTCTCTCCCAGGGGGGTTGCTTATCAAAGCAACCCCCTTAACTCTGTCTCTGAATCCCCAGCATCCCTCTTTACTAAAAATGCACCTCATTACGTTTCACTTTCAAGAAAGAAAAAAATAGAAAAGAGTGGAAGAAAAATAACAAGAATAGAAAGTAAAGAAAATATCGATCGACTATTTCTGAAACCTCGTAAGTCCAAAATATGAAATTTGACAAGAGACACAAAATACTAGTTAATTATCAGATTTATAGGACGATTATCACTTTTCAAGTAACGCACTGCAATATTCTAACGTTCATTATCTTAGAATATTTACAAATTATACAACATAGTACCATAATCATTCAAAACTCAGCCACTCAATTAATTTAAAACTCATGTAAAAGATTCACTATTAATTAAAAATAAAAATTTTCTGGCACATGGTTGATTGTTTATTTTAATTATTCATTATAGTTTATGTTTGTATTTAAATTGTTCATTATAGCCTATATAGAGATATAAGTATTATTTTTTGTTTGTTATTATTTATATAAAGAAAATTTAATATAAAGAAAAATTGAGTTTGTCAATAGTTTGCAGAATATTTACAAAATATAAAAACGAATTAAAATAATATCGACTCTCTGCAAAAACAAATTGTCTCATTGAGACAAGTCTCCAAATATTCATTGAAACAACTACTTCTCGAGCTAATACCTCGACAGATATTTATTTATACAATGAATATTTGAGTTACACGACAGCTTTACTGTTCTATGCATAATTTATATGCAAAATGCACTATATGTTAGGTATGGATGGAAGAACAGGTGGGCGAAAGCTTAATTAAATCCTGCTTAATGGTTCACTTGTTATATTATATATTATACACAAGTTAGATTTTTGTATACACAGTTACAGTGTTCGAGTCATAACACTGTAACTGTGTATACAAAAATCTAACTTGTGTATAATATATTATTATATAAGCTGCGTTATTCTTCTGATTTTTTTATAGTACAAACGACTTCATTATCAGCGATTTTTAATACGTATTTTAAGTAGATGGTTTATACTAATATTGGTAAATTAATAAAATATGTGACTTCCAAGCACATTTTTTTAAATCGGGACTTACGAGGTTTCGGAAGTAGTTGATTGAATTATACTTTTCAAGAAATTGATGTTTTTTTTTTTTAGTAAACAGTAGATATACTTTTCCTTCAATTAATTCAATTCCCATTTCACCCTCTCAAAACGCAACCGTTTATATTTTTTTTTACTTTCTTTGTATCGCCGCTTTCTACCTTCTTCCTGGAATACATGTTGTTTTATTTATTATTCCCCTCCCTTGTTATTTTTATCATTTTTGTGATTTACACGGATGGGTGGACATGAAAAAAAAAAAACGAAAAGGAAGGCGTCCCTTTTTTGCCTCCTACGCGGATTATCATTAATCACGCGTTCATTTTACATAACTGGCAAATAATGAAAAATTTTCATCTGTCCTTAATGAAAAGGTACGCGCGCTTACAAAAAAAGAAACATCGGCGTGTTGCAATCAATCATTGAGCGTTTATTGGAATTGATGGAACGATTTTGTAAAAAAGTAAATGAATAAAAACTTTGATTGATTCGTTTATTTTTAATATTGAATAAAATAGAAGTTCTGTAAAAGTTGATATGTTAATAAATAAATTGATCCCAGTGTTTTTTTTTTTGGCTTTTGCCTGGCCTTAGTTACTGGACTATTAGCCATCATCAATTGTTATTTTGTATACATTTGTTAACTAACTTATTATTAAGTATAACATACAACTATATATTTGGACGTCACAACACATTCACGAGAACCGGAGACGAGTATTTTTCGTTAGAAAAATTACTCGCCTCCGCTGGGAATCGAACCCAGATCACCTCCGTGACCGATTGGCGAAACCGGCGGCTCAACCGCTCGGCCACGGCGGGCCCAATCCCAGTGTTTGTTTTGTATTTATTTTTTAGTACATATATTTTTTATTTATTATTTTATTGGCCTTGGTACCATTAGCAATCAGTCTATAATTTAATGTTTTGACCAAATCTACATCGAAATTACATATAGAATGCCACAACACATCCACACTACAACCATGGACCCGGATGAAATAATTTATTATTCATAAACGATTCCACCGGACGGAACTCGAACCCGCGACCTCTGGGTTTGTGGGCAGGGTCTCTACCCACTCGGCCACCGAGGCCTCTAATACATATATGATATGGATCTTTTACGTGATCTTCTTTGATCAGCTTTTAACTATTTGTCTTTGTTTTATGTTTATTTTAACCAAGAACATACTATAGAGATAATTTTTCTTTTAAGTATACATATCTTAAAACGTTCAATTTTAAGCTTTAAACAAGTGTTTCCACTCCCAGATTAAGCATGAAGTAAAATATCCAGTATAGAAAAGCCTAAACATTTTTAGGCTTTTCTAAACTCGAAATTTTACTTCATGCGCCACGCAGCGCGACCCTCGAAAAATTTTAACGGGGCTTTTATAAACTCGAAATTTTACTTCATGCATAATCTGGGAGTGGAAAACACTCGTTTAAAGCTTTGAATTGAATTCTTTTAAAAAACAAAGAATGTCGAAACATTTTCAGTTTATGCATGTTTACCTAAAAGAAAAATTCACTATATGCAACACTACTTACGCCAGCATCCATTCTCCGGATAAGGAGTCCTCTTAGTTCATTGCTAAGATGCATTTTTCGACGAACTGCAGCCATTTAGCTGAAAAGTGAAATATAATTGACAAACTGTGATAAGGTTTTGACATATAGGGAAATGTAGTGGTATATAGGGAAATGTATTTGATAAATGGGAAATACCGGGTGTTCGATTAAGCGTGGCCACCGACTGTATCTCAGAAACTATGCATCGTAAAATGTTGCGATAAAATATTTCACAGTAAAAGAGGTCAACAGAAATCGCTGGAAATATTTTTTAAGTTTCTAGCTTTGCCGCTAGAATTCATTAATTTATATTATTTGTTTATTCAACACAAGTTGTGTATTTATCTAATTTCGGGAATTTAAAATGACTTATTTTGTTGTGTCGTAAATTGAATCTTAAGTACGTAAATAGTTTAAATTTCGCGCCATATATATAGTTAATTTCGGATTATGTTGGCAAACCTTTTTATTTTTCGTTGGGATACTTTACGCGGACTTCTGCGCGAAACGTACGCCGAGACAGTCACGTTTTCGTTTTCAAATTATTGTTTTGAATATTAAGCAGCGTGTGAAATTAAGAATAATCAAGTGCATCCAAAATACAGTCCACTTCAGTCTGGCCAGACCGGGAAGAAAGAGGAATTACATCGGTAAGTGTCCCTCTTGACTTATCAAGGTTTGCCGACTTCGTCGCCAGTTTCTCCTACAAAACCTATGTATACAAGACAAAATACTACAATTTAGTTAGTCATGGGTAGGGTGGGGCTCACCCTTCTTGGGGGGGAGGGCTCATCCCTGTCTTAAGAGGGGCTAACGCATTTAAACCTATGTGTACACGTCAAAATACTACAATTTAGTTAGTCTTAGGTGGGGGGGGGGGGGGCTCATCCTTCTTGGGGGGAGGGCTCATCCCTGTCTTAGGGGGGATTACCGCATTTAAACCTATGTATACACGTAAAAATACTACAATTTAGTTAGTCATGGGTGAAGGGGGGGCTCAACCATCTTGGGGGGAGGGCTCATCCCTGTCTTAAGGGGGACTAACGCATTTAACCCATTAACGGCCGAGCAATTATTGAGTTAGCTTTATAAGTTGATTTTAGGTAAAACTCTGCACTTCTTTTTATGATTTCTATGAATGACTTATTGTATTACACACTGTAAATTTGTCTTTTAAATATACATAATGTATACGCTGTAAAATTTGAGGCATTCGTCGATTTTATATAAAAACGTGCAATATAAAGTTTAGAACAAGCGTTTCCACTCCCAGACTAAGCATGAAGTAAAATTTCGAGTTTAGAAAAGCCTGAAAATTTGGTTTGGTCGCTCCGCGAAGCGGAGCGGCCAAACCAAATTTTCAGGCTTTTCTAAACTCGAAATTTTACTTCATGCGCCACGCGTATAAAACACTGAAATATTGTAAAGTTAGAATTAAACTGACATTTATTGTTTAAATTAGTAAAATTTAAAATATTAAAAAACCAAAATATTTACATTTTTTTCATACATTTTCAAGTCAGGTCAAATAATATACTATATCAAATTAACTTATTTAGTGAATTAATTACCAAAAAGTTAATAAAGATAAATACACGTTTTTATCAAATAAATTTAGCTATGTTGAAAATACGAAAATGTTAATCTACGCTTACTTTTACTCAATTTTAACCTACTTCTCGTTTCTTTGGCTTTCATATAAGACGCAGGGAGAATGGAAACGTCTACTAATTTAACTGCCTGTAACTTTAGTTAGGTTTAACCCAATTTAATAAACTTAAGCACATTTGATTGATAATTAAATGCACTTTCAAACGTTATTTAGTTTGATTTACTTTAGTTTTGATGTTAAGCGCCAGGAGGCGCGATTGATAGAATCACCATATTTTTTTGATTTTCTTTAAATTTTTAAATTAGAAGGCATACTTTAGTTATGTTAGTTAATTTAAATAAAAAATATTGTTAAAACTAGTGAAAATCGCACCGCGATATCCCTACCATAGCCGGAGATATAATGAAAACTTGACAGATTGGAGGTATTTTACACCACGCACTCTATAAAAATAATATAAAATCCAGTAGGCTGATGGGCTAACCAACATTGTATTCTTGATTTATGTTGTAAAAGGTAAAACATTTTTTTTTAAAATAATGGGCTTCGTGAAAACTTTTATATTTTATTATTCAAAGATGTGAGTAAATCAATGATTGTCAAAAATATTGAAATATTTTATTGATTATTGATTATTAAGGAGCATATTTAAACTAATTTATAACTGCAATTAGAATGATTTATTTAAATAATAATAATAAATAAATGATAAAATGAAACTAATTTCAAGTTAATATTAACTACACTTATGATTTTTCTTGCTGCCTTTACAAAAAATAAATAAAATAGTCATTGATGTAATTTGCATTTTTTTTAAAGGTGTTTGATATTGAAATGTTTTATTTCTACTTACTGAAAAGTAAACTACTAAACCCTGCTGGCCGAGTCAAGATTTTTCTATTGTTATCGCCATGGTTTTGACTACATTTGTATAGACAGCAACAAAAATCATTAAGTGTAGTTAATTTTACCTTAAATAATAATGATAATGATAAATAAGTTTCATTTTGTTTCTTATTTATTATTATTATTTCAATAATTTATTTTAATTACAATTATAAATTATTTGAAATAAAACAACACAGTTGGGAGGGTTTCACTTTTATTGTTGAACACTGCAACATGTTTCACCACACAGTGGCTTCATCAGGTAGATGAAATAATGAGAATTATAAATTAGTTTAAATATATACCTAAGTAAGCAATAGTAAGCAGAGCCTAGTTCATTTCAATTTTTTTTATATTGATTGATTTACTCGCATCTGTTTCCAATAAAATATAAACGTTTGGAAGAGGCTACATTTTTTTTAAATGTTTTACCTTCTGCATATAAAACAAGAACTTATGGTTTATTAACCAAACAGCCTACTAGATTTTATATTATTTTCTAGAGTGCGTGGTCTAGAATTCTGTCAAATGTTCACTATATCTTAAGCTAGAATAGAGATGTCGGGATGCGGTTTCCACTAGTTTTCACAGTAATTTTCACTTTAATTAATTAACGTAACTAAAGTGCACCTTCTAATTTGAAAATTTTAAGAAAATTGAAGTTTTACTGTAATTGTCTCAATCGCGCTCCCTTGCGCTTCATACTAAAACGAAAGGGAATCAGAGTCAATAACGTTTTAAAGTGCATTCAATTGTCAATAAAATGAGCCTAAATTTAATAAATTCGGTTAAATCTATCTAAGATTACAGGCATTTAAATGAGTGGACATTTCTATGCGAAATAAACGAGAAGATAGTTGAAATAGAGCAAAATTTTGCTTAGATTAAGATATTCGTATTTTCGACGTAGCTTGGTTTGGCATCTATTTTATTAAAACTTGTTTTTATCTTGAACAAAAGAGATTGCGTCCTTTAGCGGCAAAACTAGAAACTTAAAACATATTTCTCTTGGCCACTTTTACTAAGAAATCTTTTTCCGCAATATGCTACTATGCATAGTTTCTGAGATACAGCCGATAGCCACCCTTAATCAAACACCCGGTATATTTGAGATAGCAATAAAAAGCAAATATTTAGTAAATATTAACACCCAAATTTAAATGTCTTGAGAATCACGTAAATATACAGAGTTTATCTATTGCATTTCACTTTATATCGAATATGTAAGGGATACATATTTGATATAAAGTGAAATGCAATAGATAAACTCTGTATATTTACGTGATTCTCAAGACATTAAATTTAAATTTGGGTATTAATATTTAGTAAATATTTGCTTTTTAAACAATGTAACCCAAAAAATTGCCTATTTTCCATCAATTTTCATTATGAAATAAATCATAATGTCACCAAGTTTTATGATACATTAAATTTTCACACATTTTAGTAAAATTATTATTTTTTTATTGATTATATTAATATCAATTTACATCGTTGTAAATTATTAAATAAAGTTAAAAGTTCTGTAAATTAAAAGATAGTACAATATCTAAAAAAATTAACTACACATTAATTATTTTCTAAAAGCGTTCAATTTGATGCCTCTAACCAGTGTCTTCCACTCCCAGACTAAGCATGAAGTAAAATTTCGAGTTTAGAAAAGCCTGAAAATTTGGTTTGGTCGCGTAGCGCGTAGCGCTACGCGACCAAACCAAATTTTCAGGCTTTTCTAAACTCGAAATTTTACTTCATGCGCCACGCGTATAAAACACTGATTCAATGCGAAGTTCAAAACACACTACTAAAGCACCATACTAAAGTAGTCTAGTTTGAACTTTAGTTAAAATCAGTGTTTTATATTTAGAAAAGCCTAAAAATTTGGTTTGGTCGCTCTGGTACAACGTATAATTAATCCGTATATTCAAACTCAAAACAAACATTTCTTGTATTTACTAAGTCTATTAAACATTTATTGAACATTTCGTGATAATTTATAATATTTTTAAGTCATTTATGAAATTTGAAACTCTATAGAACTCCACTCGTAAAGCGACTTATCATTACAGTTAATAATTCTTAATTAAAACTGTTTCGTAATTTTTATATTCCAATATCAACTGCACTAAAAAGGACTTTCGAAACTTTGTCGAATTGCTCGCGTCTAATTTTCTTATTTCCCGGGATATAATAAAGAAATACCGCGCCTTTATGGACGGGACGCACGTGCTGGCGAAAATGAAATTTTCTTTATCAAAACCGCCGTTCCCCTTAAATAGCACTTTGACGGAACTTTCGCCAGAGCAATAATCTACCCCCCTTAAAATACCCCCTACAAGAAACTTTAAATGGTGCGCAACAATCTTACATATTGAGCGCAAAGAACTTCATTTATCATGATTGTTAAAATATATTTCGTTTAGTTTTTCAAATAACATAGCAATAATCTAGAAATATAAAAAATAAAAAATTCTGGCAGAAAGACTCATGGTCGATAGCCAAGACAAGGAAGTACTAACAAATTCATTTATTATATTCATTTCTATGTACAGTATATAAGTTATGTCTGAATAAATATGTTGTATATATCTATATATAGAGAGTAAAACTCTCTGTAACACAGAAAATTTTCAATGTTCATTTTCGTATGTTCTGTTTATCAAATCAAAGCATCCAATACGATTTGACACATTTAATTTTTAGGTTAGTTGTAAATTGAGTTGCCTATATGACCATTACAAATTGAAGCCAATCAATTGCAATTAATGCCTCAACTTGTATTTACAGGAAGTTTTTCTTTCAAGTTTACATGTCCCAATTACAGCGTATATGCCAAGTTTAATTTAAAACTTGAAGCGAGTGTGTTCCACTCCCAGACTAAGCATGAAGTAAAATTTCGAGTTTAGAAAAGCCTGAAAATTTGGTTTGGTCGCGTAGCGCGAAGCGCGGAGCGGCCAAACCAAATTTTCAGGCTTTTCTAAACTCGAAATTTTACTTCATGCGCCACCGATAAAAAAACACCGACATATTACGAAGCTTTCAACACACTGCTAAGCTTTATATTGAATCAGTGTTTTGTACCGGTGGCGCATGAAGTAAAATTTCGAGTTTAGAAAAGCCTGAAAATTTGGTTTGGCCGCTCCGCGCTTCGCGCTACGCGACCAAACCAAATTTTCAGGCTTTTCTAAACTCGAAATTTTACTTCATGCTTAGTCTGGGAGTGGAACACACTCGCTTCAAGTTTTAAATTAAACTTGGCATATACGCTGTAATTGGGACATGTAAACTTGAAAGAAAAACTTCCTGTAAATACAAGTTGAGGCATTAATTGCAATTGATTGGCTTCAATTTGTAATGGTCATATAGGCAACTCAATTTACAACTAACCTAAAAATTAAATGTGTCAAATCGTATTGGATGCTTTGATTTGATAAACAGAACATACGAAAATTAGCCTGGGAGTGGAAAACACTCGCTTAAAGCTTCAAACTGAATTCTTTTAATAAACCGAGCATCGGAAAATGTGCAAAGTATGCATATGGATACTTAAAAAAAATCTCGTTATGAAAATGTTCGGTGTTATATAAAACTCTCTGTATATATATATATATATATATATATATATATATATATATATTTATATATATATATTTATATATATATATATTTATATATATATATATATATATATATATATAAAAATTCTTAAGTTAACACACTTAAGAATTTTTTATTTTTTGTATTCCTAGATAAACTTGATACTTAATTTTAGGCTCAAAGTTTATTAAATAGAATACAAAATACAGAAAATGTAGCCAACAAAATTCACTTTACAAACTTTGTAAAGTTTTTGTTTGTAAATTAAATGGATATTCATATTTAAAATTCGAAGTGATTTACAAATTTAGGAAACGAGTTTTTTACGCGAATTATATTGGACGCTGCAGAGGTGAGCAAAAAAACGGTTTATAAATTCATGTTTGGGTAAATTGATTTTGAGAGGGCCGATAAAATGCAAATATCTGTGGCGCTCGAGGAAATCTCTTTGTAATTAGTTTAGATCGGGCAATTATTTCCGGCGTCTTTCCCACAAACTCTCGAAAATGCGTTTGTTATTCATAGTTTTCAAGATGTTTGTAACAGCGAGGAAGATTGAATTGAGAACTTCAAAGATATGGTATCTCTAAAGTTTGCTATCCAATTATAAAACAAAATGTGCGTTTTAAGTTTGTCGTCTCAATTTTTAAAATATAATATTTGAGTTTTACGAATAAAAGCACTAATAACCTTTCTTCACACGTTTATTTGAATCACCAAATGTACATTTCGGACACAAATACTGTTAATACTGTTAATCCATTGATAATGGTCACTTTGTGTCCGAAATGTACATTTGGTAATTTAAATAAAAGTGTGCATTTTGGAGGTGCCACATATGGATTTTTTTTTATTTAAAGAGATATTGCAAAACCGTTTTTGTGAGCCAGGGTAACTTTTCTGTGTTTTAATCAATGGTGAAAAGGAAATTGATCTATCTGTAATTGTTTCCGCTCTATAACCGGAAGTTGATAAAATGCGATTTTTAAGTTACTGTAACTCATTTGTTTTAAAAGTTATAGCCAAACTGTAAACACTTTCTTATGGCAACTTTTTACAACCATTAAAATGACTCACGTGTTTTATTTCAAGCTCGTTTCGTTTTTGTTTTCCTACAACAAATTCACTTTTTTGTTATAGGCGCATATAAAGATATGCACATCATTGAACAGCATTTTTGCTGCCGATTTCAACGATGTGCGACTTCTGTACCTTTGTGAAAAAAATATTTTATGTTAGAAACAACAAGCCAAAGTAGCAGTTTATGTCAATCAAGAGTGCTTATTTATAAAACAAAATATACCACATCGATAGTAGTCATATTTTTAAACAAATTGCAAGCATCACCTAGTAACGAAATTGTTTACCGGTTGTCACGGCAACTTTGTCAATAACTTTTTTTTAATAAAAGTAGGCATGCGGTACATCATTGAAATCAGGGTTAAAAATGCTGATCAATGATATGCATACCTGTATATGGGCCCATGAGAAAAATGTGATTTTGATATAATAAAACAAAAATGACACGTTCTTGAAATAAAACAGGTACGTCATTTTAATAGACACAAAAAGCTGCCATAAGAAAGTTTTTACAGTTTGGTTATAACTTTAAAAATACGTGAGTTACAGTAACTTCATAAAAACGTAATTTTATCAACTTCCGGTTATAGAGAGGAAACGGTTAGGGAGAGATCATTTTTTTTTCACCATTAAGTAAAACACGAAAAAGTGACTTTGGCTCGGGAAAACAAAATTTCAATATCTCTTTAAATAAAAAAGTTTTCCATATGTGGCACCTCTAAAATGCATCATCCTGTACATACATTTCTGACACTAAGAGACCATTATCAATGGATTATCACTGTACATTTGGTAATTCAAATAAACGTATGAAGAACGTGTGAAGAAAGGTTACTAGTGCTTTTATTCTCCAAATTAATTTGATCTTCACGTAACTCAACCAATCAACTTATAATATTTGAAGTTTGTCATATAATTTAAAAAAATAGTTAGATCAAAGTTAAATGTGTCATCTAATTTTCTTTGTGAATAAGAATATTTGTTGAACATTTTTTAGCTTTCAGTTATTTGTTATTACTATTTTAATACAATTTAAGTTTTCTCTCATAATTTTTAATTATTATTAAATATAAAAAAAATTAACATAATGAAAAATTGAGTTTGTCAATAGTTTGCAGAATATTTACAAAACATAAAAACGAATTAAAATAATATTGACTTTCTGCAACTTTTTCAATTTATTTCAATTTCCTGTTAATTTAGTTTGGTGAGAGAATAATTTAACCTGATGTTGCATTTTGCATATAAATTATACATAGAACAGTAAAGCTGTCGTGTAACTTAAATATTCAGTGTATAATTCAATATCTGTCGGGGTATTAGCTCGAGAAGTAGTTGTTTCAATGAATATTTGGAGACTAGTCTTAATGAGACTTAATTTTTGCAGAAAGACGGTATTAGTGTAATTCGTTTTTATATTTTATTATTACATGCACAAAAGTCTGGTCTCTTTCTTATTGTCTAATACAGAATTAATTATTTTTAGGTAAAATTGAATTTGTGTGCATTCGTGTCACTGACGATGCCACTATGAAGCATTAGATGGCGTTAGCTATCGATATCCATTAATAGTTTTCACATATTGGCTTGAAATAGTCAGAAATGTTCAGTATTCCTTAGCACTGGGTCGGGACCACACTGAAGAGGACCTTGAAGTCCGAAACGCGTCTGTGGGTATCTGGTGCCGGAATACTGAACACAAATTCAATTTTGATATTTGTTTTCTGGTTTCACAAACAGAATTCTGCTCGTTCGTGGACGAAACGGTGACCTGTATATGCACTTTGTACATTCGTGTCACTGACGATGCCACTATGAAGCATTAGATGGCGTTAGCTATCGATATCCATTAATATTTTTAGGTAAAACAATTTAAGTTTTTTCTTATAATTTTACAAATGGATTCAATCCCATGTAAGTCCTTTTTCGTAATATTCATTTTTACTTAATAATCAATAATTTTCACCTAAAACTAAACATTTGACGCTCAGGTAAACGGCTATTAAAAGCCCTCACTTGGAAGTCGAAATTAGCGGAGCTTTCGAGTAAGAATCTCGTTAAAAATTTATTAAATCATCCGCCGTTATATTTAAGACAGTCGTTGCAGAGATTTTTTTTTGCGCGTCTGAAATTTTCCAAGCGATGGGCGGCTTAATTGCACGGGGTTTTTTAATGACTGAAACTCAAAGAAAGAGAGAGGAAAAGTGGAGAATTTTATGAGATAGACATAGAGAGGAGGAGGTCTTAATAGTCACGTTTACAAGAAATTTAACATAAGTGCTTAACGAGTGAATTAATTTTTAACTGTTTCAAGTGGAATAAAACCAAGGAATTTATTAAAAATAATTGGTTTCAAAAGAATGTCAATTTCAACAATTTATTATCTTCCTGTTTTTTTCCTGTTCAAGGTAATTAACGTAGGTAAGTGTGTTATAAAAAACTCTTCGAGCCGAGCCGCAAAAATAAAAGGTCCCATAAAGCATAAGTCAATGTAAAAGGGCCCGCCCTCGGAACCTTTTCACCGAAAGCGACGAGCACTTCCGGTGCGGCGGGAAGTTATAAAATGTACACCCTTAATGACACCGTAAATCTTGATACGGGCCTGATTTTAACGCTTGATTTAACCTAGACCGACGTAAAACGAAATATGCGCATTATAATTATAAGAAAAGATAATTTAACGAATTTTATGGTATAGATAAACCAATCGACCAATCCAAATTTTCAGGCTTTTCTAAACTGGAAATTTTACTTCATGCGCCACGCGTATTAAACAATGAAAGCACTGAAATATTGTGAATGAGTGAACTTCGCTTGAAATCAGTGTTTTATACGCGTGGCGCATGAAGTAAAATTTCGAGTTTAGAAAAGCCTGAAAATTTGGTTTGGTCGCTCCGCGCTTCGCGCTACGCGACCAAACCAAATTTTCAGGCTTTTCTAAACTCGAAATTTTACTTCATGCTTAGCCTAGGAGTGGAAAACACTCTTTAAAGCTTCAAATTAAATTCTTTTAATAAACCGAGCGTCAGCAAATGTACAACGTATGTTTATGTTGACTTAAAGGAAAAATTAAACCTATTTAAAAAAAAACAACGGTTATCTAAAGATTTACTGCATATACCCTGTAATTGGGATATGTATACTTGAAAGAAACACTTCCTGTATGTACAAGTTGAGGCATTAATTGCGATTGATTGTCTACAATTTGTAATAGGCATATAGGCAATCCAATTTACACATAACTTGAAAATTAAAGGTGTCTAATTGTATTGGATGAAAATGTTCGGTGATACATACAACTCTCTGTGTATTCTCTTACATTAATTAAAATTGTTATTATGATTTTAACTATGGTGAATAAACCTTGTATCGAAAAATATATTTATTGTTTCTTTCAACTAGTGACGTTGAAAGAAACAATAAATATATTTTTCGATACAAGGTATATTAACCATAGTTAAAATCATAATAACAATTTTAATTAATGTAAGAGAATACATTATTAATGTAAAAGCAGTCTAATCTAAATAAGAACACTATGAATCACTGAAATTATTTAAAATTATAAAAATTATTGTTGATTTTTGTATTAAAATTAGTGTTTTGAAACGTTGTTCAAACTTGTGGAATAATTGTGTAAACTGTTTGGATGGAAGCTTGAATGAGGGAAACAAAAAATTATTAATTAGCGATCGCTGCACTCGCTCCGTGAACTTTAGCCAGAGATCTAGTTAGTGAAGTTTTAGTGAGTTTCGTCGGAGTTCACGTTGAATATATGGGAAAAGGAGGGGCGATATTGCGTACTTTCGCAGAGAGCGCGCAATTTGTATTCAATTGTCAGTGCAGTTTTTACCCATCCGTTTGCGACATTAGAGAACCTCACACAGGATGAAATTCATTAAATAGTTTTTAATTAAAGACACGAGCAAAATGTTTAAATACATTTCTTGAAAATCGCTTTTCAAACTAGAAGTTTGAAGTTTTTAGGTTACTAAATTGCCAAACAACTTTAATGAAAACCTGTATCATTTAAAATAGGCTGTTTATCAATTATTGTTTGTTCTTGTACAGTTGCGTGAGAAAAAAAAAACTAGTGCAGCAGGGAGCATTAGCCACTTCTAATATATAGTTTTTTTTTTCTTGTAAAATTTTTGTTTGTTCTTGTACAGTTGCGTGAGAAAAAAAAAACTAGTGCAGCAGGGAGCATTAGCCACTTCTAATATATAGTTTTTTTTTCTTGTAAAAACAGGTTAACAAAAATTTTGTTCTTTTCTAACAAGACGGCGCTTTTGTTAACATGCCCTTCCCACATAATTGCAGTAAATCTAGTTTATATTTCAAATCCTGTAATTGGACGCATATATATAATTACAATCAGTTTATACGAACAATATCGTAATTTTATATATTAATATTTATTTTAACTTTATATTTTAATGATACAAAACCCGATGTACCATTAAAATACAAAATTGAAATAAATATTAATATCTTCAAATTGGTTCTCATTAACTCATTAGGCGCCATTGATGCATATACGCAACATTATTAATTTTATGTTAATTAAATTACTAAATAAGTTAATTTATTATATTATATTATTTGAGTTGACTTGAAAATATATAAAGAAGAACATAAATATTTTTTTATTTAAATATCTCTATTATTACCCATTTAAAAAAAATGTTTTCAGTGTATTTCTAACTTCACGATATTTCAGTGTTTTATACGCGTGGCGCATGAAGTAAAATTTCGAGTTTAGAAAAGCCCCGTGAAAATTTGTCGAGGGTCGCTGCGCGACCCTCGACAAATTTTCTACGCGGGGCTTTTCTAAACTCGAAATTTTACTTCATGCTTAGTCTGGGAGTGGAAATATTCATTCTAAACTTCATATTGCACGTTTTTATACAAAATCGACGAATGCCTTACATTTACAGCGTATACAATATGTAAATTTAAAAGAAAAATTCACAGTATGTAAAACAATAAGTCATTCTTAGGAATCATTAAAAGAAGTGTACAATTTTACCTGAAATCAACTTTTTGAGTTAACTCTATAATTGCTCGGCCTTTAATGGGTTAATCACTTGATGAAACATGTTTACAATATTGATAATTAAATAAAAGCCACTTGGTTTGTTTCACTACTATTTCACTCCTTGAAAATGACGATAAGTCGAAAATAGCCGGAGAGAATAAAAAAATAGTAGTGAAACAAACCAAATGACTTTTATTTAATTATCAATAAATATTAATATATGAAATTACGATATTGTTCATATAAACTGATTGTAATTTTATATATTATGTTTAAAGTTTTGCAAACTAAAATAAACTTTTAAATCTTTAAAATAGTTTTGCATTTGGTTTGAGATACGCGAAGAAATGAATATAATTAAACTTAAACAAGATAAATTCAAATTCAAAACTATTACGCTTCTTATAGTTTGCACACTTTAAGCATAATATATATTATCCGGAGGTGTATTTGCACGGGAAGTAGTTGTTTCAATGGATATTTATCGTCTTAAATTGTCTTATTAATTAAGACACTGTTTGCATTTTCACGAATAGTTTTTTCGTAATTTTATATATTAATTAAACTTAATAAATAGTTTTAAAATCGAACTATTCATAAATTAAATAAATTAAATAAAATATATTTGTATTGAAATATTAACTATAATTATTTTAACTTTCCCTTGGTTATTATTTATTAATAATTTAACAAGATTTCATGAGCGTTTCGCTTTTAATAAAACCCAAAAATATACGAATCACGATCTCGAACAGTATTTGTCGAAAACTTTCCGTTGGAAATAATATTCAATCCCCGGTGCCCTAGAGGGGTGGCAGTGGGGTGAAAAGTCGGGCAAAAGTTTCGTTATTCAAGAGGGTTTCCACCCTCTTGAATCGGACATACGGCCCGACGACGACGACGTCGAGATGAAATTACACTCCGAGCCGTCGATGTATAGTTCTTGTACAACACGGTTTTAGCAAAACTGTTCCCTTTACGACCATCCCTTAATCCCACCGACCACTTTCCTTAAGGGCAGGCACATCAACAAGGGCCTGAATTTATCGTCACTTTTTTATCCCCTTTTCCAGACATTGACTCGTCACGTTTCGTCAATTTTTATATAAATATGCATTGATTTTATCGTTTTTTTTTATACAAAGCCAAGAGCGATTTTTTTAAGAAAGCAAAGTAAGTGCTTTATTAAAAAAATCGCTCTTGGCTTTGTATTAATATCCATGAGGAATTTTATGAAAACCAATCTAACGTATTTTGAATTATGGCATTACTAAAAAAAGCAGGCTAAAATAAATTGGAATGAATTTATTCCTTCTACTATTGCTTTCACGTGTGTACATTTAAGTGCCTCATTAGGAATTTTACAACTTCAAACTTTCTCTCTCTCTCTCTCTCTCTCTCTCATTTCACGTATAATTTTTCTTCATGTCAAAGGCATCAGTGTTAATCCGTCAAAATGAAAAATGTCCTCATCATACTCATATATTTATTCAGCGACAAGCTCAAAGAAATCAAAGGTGAAAAGGCGGGCCCGACTTGGCGAAAATTGCCGTGCAAGTTCTTTTTGTATTTACATAAATATATAGCTAATGAGGGCCTCATTAGCTATATATTTATGTAAATACAAAATAAAACTCACGCGGCATTTTTCGCCAGATTTTATCCAACTAAATTAACAAAAAACAGAAATAAGTGATTTGTAAATCAAATCAGCATTTACAAAAGTAATGACAAAATTAGAAACATCAAATGACAGTTAGCAATTATGACGGACTAAAGATATGACAAACCAGGGTAGAAAGACCTACGGTCGATAACCCTTTGGTGAAATTTTAATTTTAATAATAATAATAATAATAATCATTTATTTCTCAGCAGAATAAATTCTATTTACAGAGAAAAATACAGTTTTTTTTAAAATATACTAACTAAAAATAAACATTAATACTAAAAATAAACATTAATACAAAATGGTAGAAATAAAGTAGAGTAGTGGATAAATTATATGGCATATTTGATAACAAAAAAAAACAAAAGAAAAGACTTATATTAACGGTGACAATGAGGTTCTGATATCAAGGGAGGTTACATTAAATATATCCATGTCTGGAACATTGTTACAGTGTCGTACCATGCAGTTTAAGGGAGAATAATGGAGAACATTAGTTCTCGACACGGTGTATGCAAATGTACATCTGCTTCGGGAATTCAATCTTGGTACATAGAAATTAAGTTTTGACATTAAGTGGATATCGTCGATTTCATTATTTAGTAGTTTGTGTAGAAATAAAAAAGAAGATAGTTTCCGACGTGTTTCGAGGGAGTGCATATTGAACTCTCGAAGCAGATTATCGTGATTGTAATTTTGAACAGGATAAGCTCGGTGTTTTTTGAAATAAATCATTTTTAGAAATTTGCGTTGAATGCTCTCTAGTTGGTTAATTGAGCAAGCGAGGTATGGCGACCAGATAATAGAGCAGTACTCTAGTTTGGTCCGTACAAATGTATCGTACATTTTAGTTAACGTGCCGATATTCCTGAGGTCCTTTGAGTTACATGCAATAAATCTTAACATTTTGTAACTAGATTTACATACCTTTTCAATGTGTTCATGAAAGGTTAATTTGGAATGGAGCAGCACTCCTAGATCCTTAATTGTACAACAACCTGATATGATGTCATTGCAAATAGCATAATTAAAACTGATGAGATTTGTTTTCCTATTGAAACTAATAAAATTGCACTTATTGAGGTTTAGAGGGAGGTCATTCATGATACACCACTCATGAATTTGGTTGATATCACTTGACTTTATCTCTCGATAAAGCTTGATATCGTCAGCATATATAAGTATGTGTGACTTAATACCCACTACGACATCATTGATGAAGCAGATAAATATGAGTGGGCCCAAATTCGACCCCTGGGGTACACCACTTGTAGACGTAAAACTCGGTGATTTAAAACTATTAAATTTAACATATTGGCTGCGGTTGGATAGATAGGATTCCAATAAGTGGCAAAGGGAAGGGGGAAATCCGAAGAATATGTTGTGTTATATTTGTATTGTATACAACCAATAAATATTTATTTATATATAGAAACATAAAACATAAAAATCGAAGGCGAAAAGGCATAATGGTGCTTTTATTCATGTACAATTTGTTGGTCAATTTTTAAATAGCAGGTTGCATTTGCAGACAACAATGTCAGTTCGAAGTTACTCAAATCGATCTATAAATTGGCAATTTATTGTTTGTAAACAAAGTTTGCTATTTAAAATTTGCTCCATTAGTAATATTGATGATCTTTTGACATAAAAATACAAAATAAAAGTACAGTGAATCGTAAAATTATAGCTATATATAATTTTGTCAAATAAATATGATGTAAAAATATAATTAGGTAATTTGTAAATTTATTGAATACTCCCAAATGTTTAAACCTATTCTACCTTTATACAGGCAATACTGATAAATTTTTCTAGCACTTTGAGTTTTTTTTTCCAATAATAACTAGTTTTATTTTCAAAAAGTAGAATGTTCAAATCATCTTTAAATTTGTTCATTTTGTGTATGTAATTATCAAAGGTTAGTTTCTATATTAAGCGCCATTGATAAATTTACATTTTTCTTCATACATTTTCAAGTTAGGTAAAATAATAAAAAATATCAAACTATCTAATTTAGTAATTTCATTAACAAAAACTTAATAATGTTGCGTGTCATTATTAATTTTTTTTTAATCAAATTACTAAATAAGTTAATTTGATATATTTTAATATTTGACCTAACTTGAAAATGTATGAAGAAAAATGTAAATATTTTATTTCTTAAATAACGTTCTCATTTATCACTTGATTAAACATTTTGAAATAATATTAAAGGATAAATTAAAAGCACTTGGCTTGTTTCACTATTTGTTTCTATTTACTCGACTAGTTTCGCTTTTTACAGCATTATCAAGAGTGGATTACAGAAGAAACCAACCGGCTTGTATATAATCGTAAATCGTAAATATTTTGTTATTTAAATATTTCAATTAATACTATTTTCAAAATAATATATACATATATATACATATATAACAATATTTCAGTGTTTTATTTGCGTGGCGCATGAAGTAAAATTTTGAGTTTAGAAAAGCCTGAAAATTTGGTTTGGCCGCTCCGCTTCGCGGATATATATATATATATATATATATATATATATATATATATCAGTGTATTTAAACTTAACAATATTTCAGTGTTTTATATGCGTGGCGCATGAAGTAAAATTTCGAGTTTAGAAAAGCCTGAAAATTTGGTTTGGCCGCTCCGCTTCGCGGAGCGACCAAACCAAATTTTCAGGCTTTTCTAAACTCGAAATTTTACTTCATGCTTAGTCTGGGAGTGGAACCACTCGTTCTAAACTTCATATTGTACGTTTTTATATACGATCGACTAATGCCTGAAAATTTACAGCGTATACATTATGTAAATTTAAAAAAAAATTCACAGTATGTAATACGATAAGTCGTTTATAGAAATCATAAATATAGGTGCAGAATTTTACCTAAAATCAACTATTAAGGTTAACTTTATAATTGGTTGGCCGTTAATGGGTTAAAAGCAGGGTTGTTATGTTTAAAACACTTTGTTTTAAAACAAAGTTTTAAACATGTTAAAAAACAGCCGTAGGGTTTTAAAAGATTTTGTTTTAAACATGTTTTAAATCTTAAATTTGTGTAAAACATGTTTTTAACGTTAGATTTGTTTAAAACATTTTTTATTATCTTAAATTTGCTAAATTACATTTTATAATACTTCATTAAAAATATTTGTTTACGTTTTTACATTTTTGCTAAGTTGTTAAAGATTTTTCAAATTACATTATTTAACATAACATTTTATTACAATAAAATATCACATCTGTGTTTGCATAAATGTGATTTTCAAATACAGGACATTTTTCTTTCAGGTATACATATGCATACACTGTAAATTTTACGACATTTGTTGTTTTCTTAAAAGATTTTAATTTAAATCTTTAAACAAGGGTTTTCCACTCCCAGACTAAGCATGAAGTAAAATTTCGAGTTTAGAAAAGCCTGAAAATTTGGATTGGCCGCGTAGCGAAGCGGAGCGGCCAATCCAAATTAGGCTTTTCTAAACTCGAAATTTTACTTCATGCGCCACACGTATAAAACACTAAAATATCGTAAAGTTTACAATATACGGCTTTAGCAATCTAATACGTAGATGTAAATAATACATGAGTCAAATTCTGCGCTGAACAAATTGCTTAAAACAGTGATTATAGGCAACCCAATAACTCTAACGTATATTAGGTTGCCAATAATTGTTGTTGTATGTGTATATCTTTGAACTTCACTGTAAATCAGTGTTTTTAATCGTGGCGTATGAAGTAAAATTTCGAGTTTAGAAAAGCCTAATTTGGATTGGCCGCTTCGCTTAGCTGCGCGGCCAATCCAAATTCTTAGGCTTTTCTAAAGTCGAAATTTTACTCCGTGCTTAGTCTGGGAGTGGAAAACACTCGTCAAAAGCCTAAAATTAACCGCTTTAAATTCCCGCAAATTTAAAAAAACGCTGTAATTATCAGGCTATGTATACTCAAAAGAAAAATGCGCTGTGTATTCTGTTTTAAACACGTTTTAAATGTGTTTTAACCCTTAGCGGCTACCTGGGGTATTTTAGTACCTTAGACGAAATAAATTGTAATTTAAACATTTAAAATCTATAAAAAAGATATTAATCGCGACATTTACGGACACTAGACCAATTTAACTTTCTCATGCGATACATACTAGAAATAATTTAAATATTTAATTGATGAGGCGGATACATGATGAAACTCCATAATACTATTTGAAATAAAACAACACAGTTGGGAGGGTTTCACTTTTATTGTTGAACACTGCAACATGTTTCACCACACAGTGGCTTCATCAGGCAGATGAAATAATAAAACATTATTTCATCTGCCTGATGAAGCCACTGTGTGGTAAAACATGTTGCAGTGTTCAACAATAAAAGTGAAACCCTCCCAACTGTGTTGTTTTATTTCAAATAGAAATAATTTAGCTTCAGCAGCACCACACGTGACAAATTTCTGAGCGTGGGGTCTTTCAGTACCCCAGTAAAGAAACATCTACAGCATCATGTTTCCATAAAAGTTAAATATATTTTCTAGAAGAATCTAAAATTTTAACTCTATATTTTTTAAATTAAAAGAGTTATGATTTTTTTTTTTTCAAAAGATGTCATTTGTGTCGTATTTCCCGATATATTTTTTTGAGACTGAAATCAACATATAGCTCATCCTAAACTACAAATATAGTAAAAGAACATGTTAATAGCATAAAAAAATTAAGATCAGTTTTTTCGCGTGGGGTATTGAAGTACCCCATATGGCCGCAACGTTACAGGAGTGAAGTGTGGCCGCTAAGGGTTTTAAATACGTTTTAAACATGTTTTTAATTGGTAATGTTTTAAACGCTGTTTCAGTAAAACAAACACAAAAAACTATTAGTTTTTATTAAAATGAAGAACAAAACGTTTTTTAACAACCCTGGTTAAAATCACGTCATAATATTTGGTGGCTGCGCCGGGATCATTTTGTTTACATTATTAAAAATCAATAAAAATACTTGTATTTATGTAGTTTTTAGTGATTTCTCTATTAAACATTAAAAATTATAAGGGTTTTTTTGTTTATTTCTTTATTTAAGAATAAAAATTATAAAGATTTTTTTTAAACTAATTTACTTTTGCAAGTACATTATATACGACAGTGTTATTCCAAATGTCAAATTATCAATTTTTCTGTATTATATTTCCTAATACTAAGTATAATTTAATAATAATTATTAATATTATCTAAAAAATGTGTATTCTAGATGTTTTAACTTGTGTAAACTTTGTATCTTGTTTTTTACAACATACACCCAGCCAGCTGTAGGCTCTTACTGTCCTATCTCTCTGGAAGATCACAGAGTGTGTTATCCAACGGAAATATATCGGAAGCGTCAGCCATAGAACATGGGGTACCGCAGGGTTCTGTATTAGGGCCACTATTATTCCTACTTTACATTAACGACCTACCCCGTGTAATATCAGCCTCCAAAACGATATTATATGCGGACGACACCTCCATAATTACGATAGCGCCAAATTTGACATCTGTTACCACTTTGCACAATCAATCACTTAATGAAGTCTCAAAGTGGTTCCCAAATAACCGCCTGAAACTGAACAACAGCAAATCTGCTACGCTAACTTTTTCGCTTAAGGGTAGTGAGCGGCAGCAAGGTTCTACGAAGTTTCTTGGTGTTCATGTTGATTCATCTCTAACATGGAGTACCCACGGGGACACACTTGCTGCAAAGTTATGTTCCAGTATATTTCTTATTCGCAGTCTAGTACCCTTGGTGTCTAAAGATGTTGTTCGGACGACATACTTTTCTCTTTTCAAAAGTAAGATAACTTACGGGGTTATTGCGTGGGGACACTCCGCCATCCGACACCGTATTTTTGGTCTCCAAAGAAGAGCAATCAGAGTCATCGCTGGGATCAACTATACAGTCGACTGCAGGAAAGCATTTATTGATCTGAATATATTGACGTTCCCATCACTTTACATACTTGTTTGCCTTTCCCACATTAAAATCAACATCGATGATTACCTGACATGCAGTGATATCAACCAATATAGCACTCGACAACAATCAAATCTGTATTTAAAAGCTACGAGGCTGACTAAAGCTCGGACGGGAGAACGTTTCTGCGCTATTAAATTTCTTAATGTCCTGCCAAAAATCATCCAGGAATTACCACACAAGAAGTTCTACCGAGTACCGAAGGATTTCTTATCAATTAATGCCTTTTACTGCTGGGAGGATTATCTTGAATTTAATTTTGATGCAGCGTTTAAACTGTAATTGCAGTTTAAACGCTGCATTAAAATGCAGTCTTTTTTACTTTTTTATTTTTACTTTGATATGTAGTTTATTTATTTTTTTATTATTATTTAGTTAAAAACTGACCTGTGTAAAACATGTACATTGTTTAAGATATTCTTGTTTGAGTTACGTGAAGGTTAGTTTAATGGTAATTAGTTAAGTTATTCCTTTATTCCTTTTACTTCACTTTTTTATTTTAATTCTATATGTACATTTCGGGTACAATGTACCCTTTATCAATAGAAAAAACTAATTGACATTTTGTAAATAAATAAAAATAGAAATACAACTATTTTCACAACCAAGTGCGATTTATTTGAAATCAGATAAAGGCAGGCTAGTTTAAGGAATTAAATTTAAAAGTGGGTTGTTTAAAGGACTTAAATCAAAATTTAGAAGGTTATTCCTATTTTTGTGCATTTCAATTGCTTCTAACATGTTTAGTTGAAAATGGTTAGATTCTTTTAGTAATTTCAAATTATTTATAATAAATTTGTGTCCCGTGGTTAATGTATGATGAGCTATCGCAGATTTATCTGGGTTATGGTTTTTAGTATGGTAAATATGTTCTTTAAACCTAGTTTTTAAATTTCGTATAGTTTGTCCAATATACATTTTGTTGCAATTGCTGCATTTTGATGAATAAATCCCAGACTTTTCATGATCATCAATTTTCTTAAAAGTATTCCCCAATAAAAGTTTAATTTTGTTTTTTGTGTAGTATGCAGGTTTAAGATTGAATTTTTTGTAAATTTTGTTAATTTGATTAGTTAATTTTGGTTCGTGAATAATTTTACAGTAATTTTTATTTGTATTAGATTCTATTATTGGTTCTAAACGTGATGCTAGACGAATGGAATGTGTTCTTTTATGTTTATTGATTAATTTCTGAATAATGTTAGTATCGTAATTTAATGCTTTGGCTAAATCTAAAATTAATGTAAACTCACTTTTTCTATTTTCTTCAGATATTGGTAACTGGATAGCTCTATAAATCATACTATTAAAAGACGATAGTTTATGTTTGAAAGGACTATGTGAACTTGAGTGAATGTAATTAAAGGTGTGGGTGGGTTTTCTAAAAATATTAAAGGATAATTTGTTATTGTTTTTTATAACTAGTAGGTCTAAAAAAAAAAAAAAAAAAATGTCAATTAGTTTTTTCTATTGATAAAGGGTACATTGTACCCGAAATGTACATATAGAATTAAAATAAAAAAGTGAAGTAAAAGGAATAAAGGAATAACTTAACTAATTACCATGTACATTGTTGTTGCATCAATAAATATGAATATCTATAACAGAATTAAATTAAAATAAGGTGCAATTGTCTTTACATAAAATAAATATTGTTTATTTGATTTCACGTTATTAAATTATACAAATGTATAAACGGGAAATCAAACATAAGGAGTATATTTTCAACTCAGTGTTGTATATGCGTGGTGCATGAAGTAAAATTTCGCGTTTAGAAAAGCCTGAACATTTGGTTTTGGCTTTGTTGGTCGCGTAGCGCGTAAAGCTACACGACCAAACCTATTTTAAGGCTTTTCTAAACTCAAAATTTACTCTTTTCCGTCAATTATACAGGGTGGCACACCCTAAAAAACAGTAGCGCATGTAACTTGCATATTTAAAATAAATCACTCTGCGTATTATTTGGTTATTGAATTCCGCATTAGAAATAGCGATGTAAAATGCGGGTATGCGCGGGAAACTTTTCGGTGGGGCATGCGGGGTCTGCGTGCGCGAAGTGCGATCGCAACTAGAATCAGCGTATTTCGCTAAATTCGCTGTAGAATGACGGTCTGGTTCATTCGTTCGAACGGAATCCCGGGTCTACTTTCGCTGAAACCGAATACTGTGTAATTAGATATCCTTATCGCATTGTTTGAGTTTCGTGTTTATACGAGAATCTTACTGTTTAAATGATATATTTTGATTTAATTTTGAAATAATAAATCTATTTTAATATATTTTCAATATTAAATTGTTATTTTAATTTACATAAATAATTATAATGTAATAATAATTTTTATTAAAATTATCTTTTAAATATGAAATAAAATCAAAGTAAATTTAGTTATTATCATTTATTAAAGATCATTTTGAAATTATTGCAAATAAATCTTTATAATTATAATAAAATATTTCAATAATAAATCAAAATATAGCATTTTAATGTAGAGTAATTAGTAGGTACGAACAATTCAGCATTTTAAATTGCAAGATCCTCTTATAAACATGAAATCCAAACAGCGCAATAATGATATCCGATTACACAGTATTCGGTTTCACCGAAAATAGGCCTGCGATTCCCATCGAACGCATCGAACGAACAAACGGATTTTAGCGAATTATGCTGACTCAGGTTGCGATCGCACTTCGCGCATCCAGATGCCGCATTCCGCTCCGAACAGTTTCCCCTGCATACCCGCATTTTACATCACTAATTAGAAAGTATTGTTATTTTATTAATTACATACCATCAAAGCGGTATAGCTTCAAACGTATTTGATATTTTTGAAGAAAAAAAAAAGTTAGTGCTTCAGTAAACCAAAAATATCTCTGAAACTAAATCAGACAGCGAGCTGCAACTTTCGCTGTTATCTTAAGAATAGAGGGCACCAGTGGCGTAGGATTTTGGCGATCAATCCCCCCTCCAATGAGTCTTGATAAATAGGAGAATGGAGTAAAAGGCTCTTTTCTGTTGGCGATTTGTTTTGTTATGATTTGTATTTTATTTTTATATACATCTAAGTAAAGTATAGAACCATTTTTGAACTCAATCTGGGAGTGAAAACACTCTTTAGTAATATAATGGTTTGTAAATTAAATTCACTTGGTTTTGTTTCACTTATATGTATTTTATTTTCTACTAGTTTCGGCTTAATGCCATTATCAAGAATCATTATTCTTGATAATGGCATTAAGCCGAAACTAGTAGAAAATAAAATACATATAAGTGAAACAAAACCAAGTGAATTTAATTTACAAACCATTATATTTTAAAATGTTTTACCAAGTGATTAATGAGAAAAAAGTGTCCGATACTCTTTAGTAAATTCAAATCGAACGTTCTTTTTTTTATCAAATCATCGAATGCTAAAAAAATTATGTTTACCTAAAAACGTATTTAACTTTTGATCATAAATAAAAAATCAAGGTTTGTTAAAACTACTGAAACATTTAATATAAATTGTAAGATTTATTTTTTTTGTATCGGGTTCAATTCATTGAACATGGAAAACTCATTTTTGTTATTTTAATCCTCTAAAATAAATCTGATTTAAAAAAAATTCAAGCACAAAATTCCTCAAAATTATACAAACAATAAACATCGTATTCGATGGGATTTTCTAATATAAATAGAAAATCCCATCGAATACGATGTTTATTGTTTGTATATTTTTGAGGAATTTTGTGCTTGAATTTTTTTTTAAATCAGATTTATTTTAGAGGAAATACTCTAAAATTGAAGGTGAAATTGCTAAAATTGCCCATCGAATACAATATTCATTATTTTTATAATTTAAAGGAACATTTTTTGTGTATTTTTATGTTATTTTTTAAATGCGATCAGTTTTAGAGAAAATACTCAGCGGGTGACATTTCTGAATAGCGGATGCTTTTGTCACAAATTATTAGCAGATAAGAAAAATCTATTAACACGCGCGGCACTAAAATGAAATTTACTGCTTATATCTTAATACTCTTGTTGCATTTAAACAAGGTTTTTCGGTCGTATTTACGAATATTTATTGAATATTGAATGGATATTGAAAACCTAAAAAAAAACTCTGCATACAAAGAATATGATGTTTTACAAAAATCAATTCAACATGAAATCGTTGTTGTGGTCATTTGATTACTATAATAATAATACTTCCAATCTCAATTTGTATTTCTACAAAATACTATCAAATTAAATTAAACACATTGTAAGTTTATTTTTCCCCTTTATTGAAAACCTGGTATTTTTATAAAAGGTTTAAATATAATTCTAACGAGTGTTTCCACTCCCAGACTAAGCATAAAGTAAAATTTCAAGTTTAGAAAAGCTTTAAAATTTACGCGAGACTAAACCAAATTTTCAGGATTTTCTAAACCCGAAATTTTACTTTATGTGCAACGCGTATAAAACACTGACTTATTCTAAGTTTCTAAAACACTTTATCTGTAATAAAAATCAAAATCACAAAATTGAACAAAGATTTTTGTCAATGTTCATTTTTCAAGAATAAAAATTAGAGAATTATCTAAGTCTCTCGAAAATATTCAACATAAAAGAATCAATTTTAAAAAAGTTTTAAACTTTAACTGTTGGAATTAAATTTTTATTAACAAATTCAACGAATCAGATGATAAAAGGTTCCGTTTGAATATGGTGAAAAAAATGATACGTAATCACGTTTGGTTTTAAAACTTTGTTAAAAAAACAAAAACAAAGTATTACAAGACCTATTAATAATAGTATTTGGATTTTCTTATCTTATTTCTTGCGACATAGAATACAATTGTACTGTGCGATAGTTTAAATGCTATCATTTAAAACATGATTTAGAGTAGGCTTTGAATTTTAAATTAGATTGGCACTACTGACTGTTAACACATAGTTTACCTTAACCTCAAATGCATTCCATCATTCAATTAGCATTCTAGGCAACCGCACAAAAAATGCCGTCTACTCTAATTAAATTTAATTACACATACAATTGACGAATAAAGCACTTATAACGTTTCTTTACACATTTATTTGAATTGCAAAATGTACATATTATTTACACATATAATCTTGAGATATTTTTGTAAATATAAACATTGAAACAGTTACTTAATTTTTGTAAAGTATTGAGCGTTACTACGTGGTAATCCATAGTAATTAGTCAATATTGAGATGTGTTTCAATGTTTCCTACCACTTTATTTGAATAATTCGACGAATCGAGTTTAATTTTTATAAAAACACTGTAAGTTGTCAAACTTAAAAATGACACTCAATATGTCGAAACTTGAGTCGTCAAATTATTCAAATAAAGTAGTAAAAAACATTGAATCCCGCCTGAATATTGACTTATTATTTAATAACTGAGGCTGTTACATAGTGAAATTCCATATCAACACTTTTAGTAAATAACTCACTTGGTTAACATTTCACTGTTTGAAACACATAGTAGGTGTTAGGAAGCGTCATAAAATTCCTAAATATTTCCGATGGTTTCAAAGTAAAATTTATTAACACTATTAATAGAAAACCGCGGTGAAGTTTCGGCAATAATAATAAAACGAGAAAAGTGCGGTGCGGACGCAATAGATTACCAACAGTTGTAAATCGCAAAGTTCTACTTTGCGCCCTTCTTTTCAAGAACCCCCCGCCATCGGATAAAATGTTTATATGTAAAGTTTCGCGAGCATATAAATTACTGTGTAAACACTAAATAGCCTAATGGTCGCGTTTCCAACAGACTTACTCGCGCGCTCAAAACTTTTATGTGTGTATACATTTTCCACGAATAAACTCTGCAGATACATAAATTATACACACATACAAGAGGAGGAAAAAAATCATCATATTTCCACTTTTTTTTTTATTTTATTCAACACGTCTCAAACTGAGTGAAATGAATGCCAAGTTTTCAATCAGCTTTTTTATACTTGATCTTACTGTATGATTAAATTCAGATTGTATTAAAAAAAGGACAGTATAAAAATGAGAGTATTAAAATGTTAGACACTTTGTTATTGTTATTGCGAATTAATGTTAACAGCAAAAACAAAATTCCTTTCATTTTTATATTCTAAGATAAACTGAAACAAAACACACACGGTTTTGTTTCAGTTTACTCTAGATTATAAAAATGAATGAATTTTGTTTCTGCTGTTAACATTAACTCGCAATAATAAGAACAAAGTATTTTTCATTTTAATAATCTCATTTGTATACTGTCTTTTTTCAATCTCCCCAAAATATTAATGTTGTTGCAACAAACTCCTAAATCGAATGTAAACTTTCCTTTTTAACTCAATCAATTAAGAAATTAAAAACTAAGTTACAATTTCCCCAGAAAGTCTAGACAAATTATTTGGTTAATTGTACGTTTATGTTGAGCACTCTGCGAATTACCCGTTGCCTTCGGCTTCCAATGTATTATATAATTCGAAACGAATTAGTTCGGCAAAATAAAGTTTAATCCCACGGATTAATAACCACTATACTGTACATGTAAGGCTTTAAGGCGGGACATTAATTAAAATAAGTTGATCCAGTTATCACGAGGAACGCTGCTAAGTTAAGTCCCGGGATTTGTCCCGGGATTAGCGACTAGTATATCTCTAGTCCTCGAATACCTAATTTGAGTTGGAAGAGATTATTAATTAATTTAGTAAAACTTACATTAAATATTCCTTACTTTATATAAATTCAGTAAAATTAACTTCGTCAACTTGAACTAAAAAATGGTTAATGTAAATATTTCTCCATTCATTTATAAAGAGTGTCCCAACATTTGTGCAGAATTATCATGGAAAATTTTGACAAAAGAGTGCTTATGTGCCAGCAAAGCTGTGGAGGCTATTTGCCCGATGTGTTTTTCCATAAATAACCTTATCCTATGTACTTTATGATCCAATAAAAAAATAGCACGGGCAGGTGGTGGCCGAGCGGTAACGTCGTCGGGCTGTATCGCTCGGCGAGCCACAAACTCGGGTTCGATTCCCGTACACGGGGAGACTTTATTTAAAAATAATTTCTCGTCGTGTCCCTGGGTGTGGTATGAATGTGTAGTGACGTCCAAATATATGTTTAATTAATTAATATAATCATCGTTAGTGGCTGAATGGTTAGAACCTATGCCAAACAAACAAAAAAAAAGATAGCAATCTAAAGATTAAAAACAGTGTTTTCTATTTAATTCAAATCTTGCGTTCATTTTGGGACAACCTTTATCCCTATATCTGCTTTTAATTAAACTATGCTATATAAAATTTATATATTTCTGTATGTATTAGGTAAACCACACCAAACCACAATTTTTTAAAATACAAAATAAATAACACAGTGACATTTCAAAAATGTGACTTTGTGTAGTTTACCTCGCATACAGGGTGTCCGTATTTCAACGGAATGTATGGGGATCTCGGTTATTTGAAGAGATAGAGAGTCGGTTAAATTGGGGCAAAGTTGCGTATTTTAGGGCCCAATTATAATCTACATACAAATTTGAAATATCTTTTTTCGTTTTTCAGATATTGTTAAAAAACGATTTTTTTGTAATTTCGTTTTTATTTTTTTATTCAAAAACTATTGAATCCAGATATTTAAAACTTTGATATTATAAGGTACATTTTAACGATAATATATATTTTATTTTAAGATAACTATAACATTTACTCAGGGACCATAGCCAACTTTTGTTTTTCTTAGGAGCGCCTTCTTGGATTTTCATAGTTTTTGGAAGAATATTGCTTTCTGAATTTAATCATGTATCACACTTATAGTTTATTGTACATTTTATATGTAAAATTTTAATCTTTTGTTGAGTGCCTTGGAAACAGTTAAGTAAATCACTTATTTGACAACTCCTAGGACCCATAATTTGTTTACATATCACCCATGAAGACGGACATCCAGATGAATAATTCCTGTACTGATTAAAAATGTATTTGTTTATAAACGAAATACTGGTGTGACATTTTGAATCTTATAAATTGCTTGACTGTTTTTGGACTATCATAGGATTTTATCATATTATATATTTATTGACGATATTTTGAGTATTTTGACTGTAAGTGGCTTGATTGACTGTCTTTTTACAATGCTAGGATTTTGTCTAATTATGTCTCTCTATGGACTATTTCGGCTATTGTGATGTTATGATTGTACGTCACTTAAATCACTATATCAAATACAGTCAATATAGTGATTCAATGACAAAATTCTAATAAGTTAAAAGACAGCTAATCAAATGACTTACAGTCATAATACCAGAACAGTTAAAGTACAGTCCATAGATATAATTAGACAAAATCTTACCATTGTCATAAAACAGTTAACCTAGTGACTTACAATCATAATGTCGCAATAGTCAACATGTGAATTTATGACTGTAAATCACTAGGCGCTAGCCGACATTTAGTCCATTGTGTCAACTTGACATAAAGTCGCCGTTTGTCGACATTTAGACTATAATGACAATTGACATACGAGTCGACGCCAGCCGACAATTGGACTATAATAACAGTTGACATAAGTCGGTGGTAGCCAACATCTGAACTATAATGACAGTTGACATAAGTCGGCGTAAGGGGATATTTAACCAATCGTGCCAACTTGACACGAGATTGAATTGAACTATAATAAGATCGCCATGTTGTTGTTCTTCATTGTGACAGTTACGATACATATTTTAACAGTTGTGTTGTATTTTAAATTAACAAGTGTCTTCCACTCCCAGACTAAGCATGAAGTAAAATTTCGAGTTTAGAAAAGCCCCGCGTAGAAAATTTGTCGAGGGTCGCGCAGCGACCCGAGACAAATTTTCACGGGGCTTTTCTAAACTCGAAATTTTACTTCATGCGCCACGCGTATAAACCACTGATTTACAGTAAAGTTAAAAATATATAACGTTAAGATGTGATGGTGATCAATATTTATTGAGATGTAGCGAAAAATGCAAGAGTTACTTTCTCATTAAAAAGTGCCTGTATATTGTCAAAGTTATAAATATCCACATTCAGTAGTTTTTTAATAAAAAAATAGCAACGATTTTTCAAAAAATCAATTTTTTATTGATATCTTGAAAACAAAAAAATCTATTTCAAAATTATTATTAGGTTATTTTTAGGCCTTAAAATACGCAACTTTGACTTAATTTAACAGACTCTCTATCTCTTCAAATAACTGAGATCCTTCTACATTCTATCGACATACAGACACTCTGTATATATGTATAAATAACGATAAAACTGAACTATTTTACATAATTTTTATTGTTACTTAAATTAAAAATTGGAAAGTATGAGCTGTTACATAAAAACTTACATCCTTAAAAATATTAAATTTGTTTGTAAAAGCATAAATTTGTACAAACACATTTTCATATATTCCTTGTTTTTATTACATTTCATCCAACATATCTGATAAAAGATGTATGCATGTATTTTTTTAAGGATGGCAGAGGAGGAAACGTCCCCATCTGGTGACATGTGATTTTTTTGTGTCTTCTGCTCAAGGCGAAATTTAATCTAAGCATAACATATTTAGGGGAGAAATATGCCAAAACGTGGGTGTGAGAAAATACGCTTTGTTGTTTGTGGATTACGTCTGTATGTTTTGAAATGGAAATGAAATAATAAAATAGGATTTTATTACATGAAACAAACAAAAAATAAATGTTTATTAGAGATACAAGAAAAAAATGGAAAGAACTTAATAAAGAGATATATTTAAGTGGATAGAAATACAGGGTGGCAGACGGAAATCGGACACATTTTAAATGATCAGTACTCGCTTGTTTTTTGATGAAAAATTAAATTTTGTGTACGACAATTTCCGAAATTACATGTCATTTTATTAGAATATTTTGAATAAAATATGTCAAACAGGTGGTGTTCAATTTTATATAATGAATCCATGATAATGTCAGATAGGTGGTGTCCACAGAGACGGCCCTAGTCAAGTGGGTGCACGGATGTGCGCTGATTTACTAGCGCCTCCATTTATAAAAATGATCGTTAGTTTCGCATTATTTCGCCTGAGCGGCTCGTGTTTAACTCTACACTCGCACGTAATATGCTGTTTACCACACTTGTAATGTAATATACTATTACCTGCAACCACATAAGAAACAGTGTTTTCTTAATCACCTTACTGATCTAGAAAACACTGTCATAATCACGCGTTTGTTGTAACAAAAAAATGACAAACGTCAGTTTTGAAAAGTCATCGTACAAGTGCGACACGTTATTCAGGTAATGTCTGATTCAAGCGACTGTGAATTAACGCCTCCGGATGTGGCCGCACGTGCCAAAGCGATTAATGATATGCAGTTACCCGAAAAATCGCGGGCGCGGTACATAAAATGTTATACCAAATTTATGGAATGGCTCAGCTCGAGAAAGATTAAATGGTGGCTTTTCTTTTAATAACTGTTCTGTAGTTATAAATAATCATTATCATTATAATAACTAGTTTGCACAAAATAATATGAAAATAGATAAAAATAAAACTTTTTGCCAGTTGCTACTTAAATCTACGTTACTATATTTGGTGTTCGCATGAAAACTATATAGGTGGTTGCAGGTAAAACTATGTACAATACGCGTGTGGTAGGCATATTACGTGCTCGTGGAGTTAACACACTCGCCGCTGCGCGGCTCGTGTTTAACTCTACACTCGCACGTAATATGCTGTTTACCACACTTGTAATGTAATATACTATAACCACCCTCCAAGACCTAATCGACACTATTCAAACGTGGTTCGCAAAATGAAGAATTTCTATTAATCCGAACAAGTCCAAACTCCTGATTCCTTTCCACCGCCCAAACAATTCCTCACTGTCAATCTCCCTATTCAATGACCAAATTACACCTTCCTCAACCTGCAAATACCTCGGTATGATTATCGACCAGAAATGTACATTCAAATCCCATGCCCAAATCCTCAAAGACAAAGCCAAGAAGAGATCGCGTCATTTCAGTTCTCTCACGTACAAAAAACAGGGAATTACGACCAACACCGCTGTTCACATATACAAGATGATTTGTCGCCCTCTTCTTGACTACGCAGCCATCCTTTTCCACAATCCTCGTCCATCCGTGTTAAAACACCTACAAGTTGCTGAACGTTCAGCCCTACGCACACTAACTAAAATGAGACACCCCAACAATCCCCTACACAATCCTTCAAATCCCCTCCTCTACGAAACAACAAAAATAATACCTATTGAATCCCGCCTCAAATACCTTGCCGAAAAATTCGCAACCAACCCCATTAACCTAGACATCCTATCCCACATGTGCCTTGCATGTAATCCTGACATCGATCCTAAATACAAAAACCCGCCTACTACCATATTTCAGTTCATTTCATCAAGACACTAACTGACGGACCTACAGACAATACCATGACAATTGACAATTTTGGCGGAAAGACCACGGGTCGATAGCCGATTGGCAATAGTAATAATATGTTGTTGAATTATATATATATATATATATATATATATATATATATATATATATATATAGTAAGTAAGTAAGTAGTAAGTAAGTAAGTATTTATTGGTGATCATAACAATATTGTTTGGCACAGGTCAGGAGTATATAAATAAATGTATAAGTAAAACAAACTAGGCTGCTAAGCATAAAATTAAGCGATGCAAAAAATGAACATAACAAAGTTAAGTAAATCACATACACATATTAAAACAGAATTAGAAATTTTTTTTAAAAATATACTTATAACTAACACTTTAAAATTTAGATCATGTTTAATAAAATTATAGTAAATACACAATGAAACAAAACATTAACACATTAAAAGAGTCTCCATGTCACAGTTTAAAAATTCTTCACATGAGAAAAATGTGCCTTTTATTAGCAATTCTTTTACTGCCCTCTTATACGAGGGATAAGAGCGTGTTTTTAAATGAGGTGGCAACTTATTGTAAAATTCGATAGCAAAGCAATTAGCACCTGAACGTGATTTTGTTAGTCTGTGGTGTTGTTTTTGCAGATTATCACGGTTCCTTGTATCGTATTTGTGGTCAAGACATGCGTATTTATCAGGATATTTTTTTATATATAGAAGACATTCTAAAATAAATAATGATGGCAATGTTAAAATGCCTAGCTCGAAAAAACTCTCTCTGCAATCATCGCGATATTGTAATTTAGCTAGTATACGGATAACCCTTCTTTGTATACCGAATATCCGGTGACGACAAGATGAGTGTCCCCAGATTAAGACCCCATATTTGAGGGCTGACTGGAAATATCCAAAATATGCCGTCTTTAACGTTTCACTAGATACGGTACCAGCCAATTGACGTAACGCAAAAGTAATTTTAGAAAGCTTCTTTGCTAAAATGGAACCGTGGCAATCCCACTTAAGGGCCGAATCCACATGAAGACCAAGAAAGCAAGTAGTTTGATCTGTTTCACCAACATCTACCTTATTGAGAGTAAAGATAAGTTTTTTGGTTTTCGTGTCGTTCAGTACCAGCCCATTATCTATACACCACTGTGCAGTTTTCTGTTTCATTACTTCCGCTTTTTCTGATACTTCTTTAATACTTTTCCCTTTTACCATTACTGTAGAGTCATCTGCAAATAAAATTACGTTGGCCAGACTTAGTTGTTTCGGCATGTCATTTATATATATTAGGAAGAGTATAGGCCCTAAAATTGACCCCTGTGGTACACCACGGTTGATTGAAGAAGTATCAGACATTTTTCCTTTGAACTGAACTACTTGGTGTCTCTCAGTAAGATAGCTGGTTAGTAACTGTAAGCTATTATTACAGAAACCATATGCTTTTAACTTGGTTAGCATTATATCATGTATAACGCAATCAAAGGCTTTACTCATGTCGATAAATGATGCCATGGTTATTTCCTTTTCTTCGAAAGTTTTCAATATGGATTCAGTTAACTCTAAAATAGCATCACTAGTGGACAGACCGTTTCTAAATCCAAATTGATTTTTGTTGAATAGATCATTAGATGTAAAGTATTCCATAATTTGATCTTTCATTACCTTTTCAACTATTTTTGAAAAAACTGGAAGAAGCGAGATAGGCCTATAGTTATTTACTTGATCTGCATTTCCACTTTTGAGTATAGGGATGACTTTCGCTAATATAGGTACATACTATGTAATATTGCTTGTTGTCAATAAAGATTGTTGATATAAATTTTTCGAATACATGTGTATGCACATTAAATGCTCATTTTTTGGTTATCTACAACTTTTCTTAACAAGATTTTTTTATGTGATCAATATTAAAAAAAAATGCTTCCGGTTTCCGCATTTTCACCAAAAGTTAACCGAATACTACTTTTGTATTAAAAAGCTTAAGTTTATAGTGTCATCTTAACTGCTCAATCGGTTTAGACTTAATCGTTGCGACAGAAGGACAGACATTTTTCAAAAATGATCTTAATCAACTCGGACGACTTCAAAATGGATATATCGACAAAAAAAATTGATCTGAAAATTTTCGCGAAAACAATACTTTCCATTTGTTTTGCATTGGGAAAAAGTAAAAAAAAGAACTTAATAACAAGATATATTGAAATAGGTCGAAATAAAAAAGTATTTGTAACATAAATTAGTTCATTTTATCTTTTAATCGGAAAACCGGCGTGCTACAATTCGGGTTCGATTCCCGTGCACGGGGAGATTTTAATTAAAAAATTATGTCTCGTCGTGACCCTGGGTGTGGTATGAGTGTGTGTGTTTGTTCGAATGAAAAGTAGAATTCTACAAATTGTGAATTATATAAAGATAATACAAAATATATAGATTGATGATGGCTAATGGGCAAGTTCCCAAGGCCAGGCAACAGCCACAAAAAAAAAATCGGATAACAGAATTTTTTTAAATATTAATAAAATTAAAACTTTTCATAAAATTTCCGATTGAAATGCTCTGAATTTGTTGCGTGGTCAGCTAATGTAATAAAGTGATATTTCCAACATATAAATAAGGTAAATTTATTATTTAATCGGACAGCGGAGATTCCTAAAATTTTTATCAAATTAAAACTTTTTATTAAATTCCCGTTTGAAATGTTCTAAATTTAATGCGTAGTCAGCTAAAGTAATGAAGTGTATACAGTGTAAACTAGAAAGGCGTATTCTATTAGACCAAAACTGACTTTAACTATTGTGTAATAACGTATTTCTGGTGCGTGCAAAACTTTTAACTCGATTCAGAAACCTCGCGACCCACGTCAACTTTAACTCCTGTTTTCGTTTGCCGAAAATCCCTTTCCACTTTGGAAATGGTAATTCTCCGCACACACAAATATTGTATAAATAAAACAAATATGCGAAGAAATTAATAAAATATTGCAGTAAATTTTTTGTTAGTTTTCAAGGGTTGTAACACGTTTATACAGAGAGTGTTAAGTAACGCCGAACATGCCAGAAAATGTTCATTATTAATTTTCCTATGTTCGATTTGTTCTGGGACGCATCAAAGCATTGAGTGCGATGTGATTGGCTACGATTTCCAATGGTAATATAGTCAACCCAAATTACATTCTTCTGGGTGCGATTTCATTGGTTACGATTTTTAGTAGTTCTGATGCAAATTAGGACTAATGTAAATAAGGTACGTGCCTATTTTTTGTAAATCTTTAGATATTCCTTGTTTTTTTTTAAGTTCAATTTGAAGCATTGAACGAGTGTTTTCTACTCCCAGACTAAGCATGAAGTAAAATTTCGAGTTTAGAAAAGCCCCGTGAAAATTTGTCGAGGGTCGCGCAGCGACCCGAGACAAATTTTCTGGGCTTTTCTAAACTCGAAATTTTACTTCATGTGCCACGCGTATAAAACACTAATATATTGTGAAATTTATGTATATTCAAACTCCACTTAAAATCTGTGTTTTATACGCGTGGCGCATGAAGTAAAATTTCGAGTTTAGAAAAGCCCAGAAAATTTGTCTCGGGTCGCTGCGCGACCCTCGACAAATTTTCACGGGGCTTTTCTAAACTCGACATTTTACTTCATGCTTAGTCTGGGAGTGGAAAACACTTGTTTAAAGCTTTAAATTGAACTTGAAAAAAAAACAGGAAATATCGGCAATTTCTTTAGCTATTCCATGGTATGTCATTATTTTTATAAAATCACATTACGTTTTTTAAATTATTTTAGCTGAAAATTTTCTAATATGCGTTGTTTTTTAAAAAAATGCAATTTGAAGCTTTAAACGAGTGTTTTCCACTACCAGACTAAGCATGAAGTAAAATTTCGAGTTTAGAAAAGCCCCTCGAAATTTTACTTCATGCGCCACGCGTATTAAACACAGATTTTAAGTAAAGTTTGAATATACATAAATTTCACAATATTTTAGTATTTTATACGCGTGGCGCATGAAGTAAAATTTCGAGTTTAGAAAAGCCCAGAAAATTTGTCTCGGGTCGCTGCGCGACCCTCGACAAATTTTCACGGGGCTTTTCTAAACTCGAAATTTTACTTCATGCTTAGTCTGGGAGTGGAAAACACTCGTTTGAAGCTTCAGATTGAACTCTTTTAAAAAATACCGAATGTCGGAAAATTTACAGCTTATGTAAAATAAAAATCACTGTATCTTCAATTCATTGTAAGTTACGCGGCCAATAAAGTAATAAATACACCTACATTATTTTTATTGAGTATTATGTTAGCAAATAAATAAAAATTGAAATGTTTACCAAATGAAGCAACACACCTAACACCCCATTGTTGTTGTGCTGGCAGCAGACCTGGGGGCGGTACTTGCAAACCTGCCTCGCCACGCTCTTCAAATTTGGAATATTTATATTTAAAACTGCCGATAGGCACTTTTGTGACGGCATTTTTGCTGGTACACCCAAAGCAACGTACTTAGGGTGGTCCTAATCAAATGGTTTACATAATACGCTGAATCGAAGTTATTAAAAATCTCCAGTGAAATTTAAGTAATGTATAAACTTATCTTGAAATATTAGCAAATGAAAGTAACAGGAATTTGTTTTACTATTATTTTTGCATTCAAGCGAAATCTATTCTCCTCTTTTTCATTTTTCTATTCTGTTTAATATTAACATAGAAAAATTTACATTGAATATGTTCGGTGTTACATAAAACTTTTCTTGCTTAGTTTTAAGTTTAGTGTTTGTACATATTTGTTTTTTTTTGTATATTGTATTTTTAATGTAAATGGCAAGCCGTTGAAATAAATAAATAAAACTCTCTGTATATGAGTACAAAGGAAATTGCCAATACTTGGTTGCAGAATACTTGGAACATTAAAAGTTCGATTCTTTACGCAATCTACGACAAATTAGCTTTACAAAGACTACATCTAACACTTATCGAAACAACTACTTTATATTTAATTTCAAATAATACCGTATTTCACAAAGAAAAACTTTATATTCCTTACTTCACTTTTAAAAGTGAAGCAAGGAATAACACGTTTTTCATTGTGATCAAATACTCCACATAACTCAATTAAACAATGAATACTGTATTTTTTTCAAAGAAATTCAATCCATTTTGTCGTTTTCTTTAAGCACGAGACGCATAATTCATTCGTAATAAAAGCGTTCGTTTTTTTTTGTATTCCTCCCCGTCTTTTGCGAAATTGCGGATTAAATCCGGGGAGGAGGAATAAATAAAAATCCGTCACGTCCATTGTGTGTACATTTTTTAAAAAGCGCGGGCAGCGGAATTGCAACGAAATCCTATTTTTATTTCCGATTACGAACACGGTTATTTATTACGTTATTTTTTTATTCTCAATGGTACTGAAAAAAACAAAACGCTTTGCTGTGTGGGATAATGTGAGGAATTTATTTATTTCATCCCTGTTCTATTTTTAATACATACAGGGTGTCCTGATTAAGCAGTCGAAGCATGGGTATCTTCTAAACAGTAAGAGATAGATTTTCGAGTTTTCAGGCTTTTCTAAACTCGAAAATGAAAAGTTTGGTCTCCCTCCCAATTTATATCTTCTTTTATCTCTTGTGTTTCCACAGAATGAGATTTCTCTGTCTCACTCTTCCTATATTTTTCTGGACCACTGTCTTTCCACAGAATGCGAATTTTATACTTCTCTTATTCTTTCTCTCCATCTCTCTCTTTTTTTATGTAGAAAGACATAAGGAGTTAAATATACCATGTCTATATTTTGCCATTTTCTCACCTTGCCTTTCCCTCTCTATTTTTCTTTCCGCAGTCGCATTAAATAAAGTAGTTTCTGGATAGCAGTGGTGGCGCTGCTAGGCTGGCTACATTATGGCACTAGGGCACTTTTGTATGCTGATAAGGTAATCAAATTAGGGTTTACGTTATAGTACGTCACGCTGACACGGCGGCGTTTTCCCTTCCTCGGTCGCATTAATTTTCATAAAGGGGCAATTTGCGTGAGCCTCTTCTTTGAGGGAGGACAGGAAAGCCGCCCGGCTTTCGCCGCATTTCACTCATAAATTTTACTCCTGAAAATGTATTTTCTTTAGTAAAATATAAATGACCTTGCGTAAGAGCAAATATTTCATTGTTAATTTCAATATTCATCGGCGGGGAATGAGTCCTGAGAGTAACCGATATCCGTCGAGGTATTAACACGAGAAGTAGCTGTTTCAATTATTATTTGAATTAGACTTAAAAGTCGAATTCAAATGAATTATTCTTTAAAAGACGAATTCAAATTAATTATAATAAACATATCTTCAATTTGGTTCTCATTAATCACTTGATGAAGAGAAGGCCTGGAAATTAGCAAGGCAATAAAACACATCGTAAACGGGTACGAAGACATCTGGAACTCCCCAATTCTTAAAGCCCTTATTACCTGACCTTCAAAAAAATATGTATATATAACTTGTAAAATATTTTTCTGTATTACTCCTTGAGAATGATGATAAGTCGAAACTAGTCGGAGAGAATAAAAAAATAGTAGTGAAGGGGGGTGCCTCCTTTTTTTTTCGAAAAAATCGATTTTTTTTTTATTGCAGTTTTGGATACTTTGATATGTGTAGTATCCACCCCTGGAACCGTATTACCGAATTCGAACCGGAAGTTGTTTTTTTTTCTCAATTGAGCAAAGTAAAACATGCCCCTAAAATCGGCCGTTTTTCCATGTACGTATTTCTTGGGAATTTCTTTCTTTTGGCAACGGCAAATGCTTCAATATGACATGTAAAGTACTAGAACTTACTGGAAGAGTTACCAGATGTCACCAGATGTACAGATGTGAGAATCGCTTCTCACTGCAGTCTGCTTCATGCAACCGGCGGAAAAACACGTGTCAAAGTGTAAACAATGCCGCGTAAACCCGGGAAGCGTGGTCATGGCTTTGTGAAGAAAAAAGTTCTCCCAACAAATCGCCACAGCATGGAATATGAAACCACCTTTGCGAGCACGTCGGCGAAGAAGCTGAAGGACCACGACTACGATGACATCGAGATAAATCGCAGCCATTCGTACGTCATTCTGGACTTTTTGACTGTGTTCAATTTCCTCTCAGGTATACTTACTAAAATACAAGAATCGCGGACAATCATACGTCATTCTGGATTTCTTGACTGAATTCCACTTCCTTTCAGAAATACTGAAATGCAAGACTTGCAACGCTGACATCAGATTCTCCCAGACCGCTAACCGAGGCCTTGGCTTCAAGTTGACCGTGCATTGCGACTGCCCCGTACGTCACGTTAAATCCTCCCCGACGGTAAACAAACAAGCGTACGAAATCAATAGACGGCTGACGATGGTTATGCGTTTGCTGGGACTAGGCCTCCACGGCGTTAACCTGTTTTGTGGGCTGATGGATTTGTAGTTGGCTTCTCGTCCAGGTTGTACGACGCTTGCCTGGAAAACTTGTTCACGGCTTCGAAGGCTGTATTCAAAGTTATTCGCACAAAAGCAGCCTCTGAGGAACAGGAACTAAATGAAGAAGCGGGCAACGAACGAACGCATTTATCTGTGTCAGGTGATGGATCGTGGATGACACGCGGATTCTCGTCGTTGTTCGGAGTAACTTCGCTAATCGGCAAATACTCGAAAAAGGTCATAGATTGTGAAGTCAAGTCGTCTTTCTGCCACTCTTGCAACATCCAAAAGTCAGTTATGGATTCTGGACAGTTTGAAGATTGGTACGAGTCTCACAAGGTCAATTGCAGCGCGAATCATAACGGGAGTGCAGGCAAAATGGAGGTCGACGCCGTAAAGGAAATGTTTTGTCGTTCTGAGGAATTGTTCGGGGTCAAGTACAAATATTACATTGGGGACGGCGACACAAAGACGTTTAAAGGGTTGCTGGACTTAGACCCGTATCCTGATGTGCTCGTGGAGAAGAAGGAATGCGTGGGACATGTGGAGAAGAGGATGGGTACGCGACTTCGCAAAGTGAAGAAAGAAACCAAAGGAATCGGCGGAAAGGGACACGGAAAGCTGACAGACAAGCTGATCAAGGATCTGACAAAGTACTACGGTTTGGCGATCCGACGTCATCCCGATTCGGTGGAAGAGATGAGAAAAGAGGTCTGGGCCACTTTTTACCACAAGTGTTCGACGAATGACAAGCCGCAACACCAGAACTGTCCCGCTGGCGCGCAGAGTTGGTGCAAATGGCGCGTCGCTGAGGCAACGGGACAACTGGACCAATTTCGACACGAACCGGCACTCACCAAGGAAGTCCAAAATGCGATTCTTCCCATTTACCAGTCGCTTTCGGACGACGAACTTCTGCACCGGTGCTTGGGAGGAAACACGCAGAATTGCAACGAGAGCCTGAACGCGTGTATTTGGAAGCTGGCCCCTAAGCACCTGTTTTGTGGCTCCAAGACCGTCAACGTCGCCATGTTCCTGGCTGTGGGCATCTTCAACGAGGGTTACTCAACTATCCTGAAGACGATGTGCACCATGGGAATTAAGGTGGGCGTTTTCTCTTTGCAATTCGCAACGAACAGCGACGAGAAACGAGTTGCAGCAGCTAAGAAGAGGCTGCATCCCGAAGTTCGACTCGCCATGGAGAAGAGGATAATGGCTCAAGAGCTCCAAAACGCCTTCTACGAGGAAGAGGAAGGTCTGATGTACGGTCCTGGGATTGCAGACTAACCGTGAGTTGCACAATATCGCTTTGAATTGTAGTCAAAACTTCAATCGCGTTTTTCTCGAATCACCTTTTTTAAAATCGCGCGCAGTGATAACTCGAGTACATTTCAACCGATTCGATTGAAATTTTGGGCGTTTGGTCGCAAATTAAATTCAACAGGGAGTGACGGAGCATTTTTTGAATCGGTACATATTATGTATTTTTTTAGCCCCCCTGAAGACCAAAAAAACACCTAAAAAATGACTGTTTTATTCACATGGCCGCCATTTTGTTATATCTTGACCGATCGACAATATCCTCCGGCATTCCCTGCGGAAACATGTCTACATTAATGTGTTTAACCGACAACCATTTCAGATCAACCGGGTGGCCGCTAGGACTGCGCGCGTGGAGGCCTGCAGCGGCGAGGTGCTCTGCGGCAACGGCGATATCGGGCGTATATTTTGACATTGGGGGGTCAAAAAATTGTGTTTTGAAGTTAAAATGTTAATAAACAAAATGGTCAAAACCGGGGTTCGATTGATTGTACCCAGCCCGAGAAAAAAATTATCAAAAAACATGCATTTTTAGGCCCAAAAAAGGAGGCACCCCCCTGAAACAAACCAAGTGACTTTCATTTAATTATCAATATAATAAACATATACCGGGTGTAATTCTCTAAATTTAACTAAAACAATTGGTTTGTTTCACTAATTTATATTTTCTCCGACTAGTTTCGACCATTGGTCATCTTTAAGGAGGACTGTAGAAAAAATATCTAAGCAACAATATATACAGAGAGTTTTATGTAACACCGAACACTTTCATAACGAGAATTTTTCTCTTAAGTATCCATATGCATACGTTGTACATTTTCCGACGCTCGGTTTAATAAAAGAATTCAATTTGAAGCTTTAGGCGAGTGTTTCCCATTCCCAGGCTAATCATGAAGTAAAATTTCGAGTTTAGAAAAGCCTGAAAATTTGGTTTGGTCGCGTAGCGCGAAGCGCGGAGCGGCCAAACCAAATTTTCAGGCTTTTCTAAACTCGAAATTTTACTTCATGCGTCACCGGTACAAAACACTGATTCAATGTAAAGTTTAGCGGTGCGTTTTAAAGTTCGCAATATATGAGTATTTTGTACCGGTGGCGCATGAAGTAAAATTTCGAGTTTAGAAAAGCCTGAAAATTTGGTTTGGCCGCTCCGCGCTTCGCGCTACGCGACCAAACCAAATTTTCAGGCTTTTCTAAACTCGAAATTTTACTTCATGCTTAGTCTGGGAGTGGAACACACTCACTTTAAGTTTCAAATTGAACTCTTTTAAAAAAAGAACGATTATCTAAAAATTTACGACATATAATTGGGACATGTATACTTGAAAGAAAAACCTCCTGTATTTACAAGTCGGGGCATTAAATGCGATTAATTGGCTACAATTTGTAATGGTCATATAGACAACCCAATTTGCACATAGCCTGAAAAATTAAAGATGTCAAATCGTGCTTTGATTTGATAAATAGAATATACGAAAATTAACATTTAAAATGTTTGGTATTACATAAAACTCTCTGTATATACAAATGCAAATTACTCGGAGAAAATATAAATTAGTGAAACAAACCAAGTGTTTTAATTAAATATCCAGAATTAAATGCAAAAGTGTTTCACCACGGGTTAAGTGAGAAATGAATTAAACATATACCGAGTGACCTATTTTAAATAATCCATTGGAATATCTCGACAAATATGCATCGTACAAAAAAAAATTTCGAACAAAGGTTAATATTTTCAAGAGGGCCATACTATCATATGAAATTTTCTTCCCGACGAAAATTCGGATGGCCCCATCCTCGAAAATATTAAACTTTTGTTCGAAACATTTTTTTATACGATGCATATTTGTGGAGATATTTCAGTGGATTATTTGAAATGGGTCACCCGGTATATGTTTAATTAATTTTTCACTTAACCTGTGGTGAAACATTTTTAAATCTAATTCTAGATATTATTTGCTTTATTTGATTACTATAAGAGGGCCATACGATCATAAGAAATTTTCTTCCCGACGAAAATTCGGATGGCCCCATCCTCGAAAATATTAAACTTTTGTTCTAAACATTTTTTTATACGATGCATATTTGTGGAGATATTTCAGTGGATTATCTAAAATGGGCCACCCGGTATATGTTTAATTAATTTATCACTTAACCTGTGGTGAAACATTTTTGAATCTAATTCTAGATATTATTTGCTTTATTTGATTACTATATATTTAGGATATTGTGTATAATTAATTATGTATACATTGTTATTGATTGATTTTGGAAACCTTTAAGAGTATCAATTATTCACCTTACGGGTACAATGTTCGGGTCAGCCAATTAAGCCGGTCTTCTAATAGATCTGTAATCTCTAATCTTTCAATAAATGCTGATCTAGCAACGGATTCCGATTAATTCTGCTCCGGCTTATCCGCCTGATTAATTGTTTGCTTCCTTTAATTAGTTCCTTGGATAATACAAAATCATCTATTAGAGATAAATAGTTTTCGCAAAATACAATTAAGTGTATCGGATATTCGGTATTCCCGACCATAATTAAAAAATAGGTTAGAAAGACTTAAGGCTGACAACCTATTGAACAAAAAAAATAGACCTTATAAGTATGTATTGTAATGAAAGACATTACTATAAGCGTAAGTAATTGTTTTCGAATTTAAGATAGCTTTGAATTCGAAATATACTTATGTATTGACGTTTTTAATTATTTCTTTATATTGATAATGAAGGTTTAAATTAAATTACACTTGGTTTGTTTCACAATTTTTTACTTTACTATTTACTCGACTAGTTTCGCGTTTTAAAGCATTATCAAGAGTAGAGTATTTCTTTATTTTGCAATGTAAAATACGCAAGTTAGAAATACACTGAAAAATACTTGAACATATTTTTTAAAAGAGAAATATTCGAAATATTTAAATCATAAAATAATTGCACGTTTCTTCACACATTCTTAAGTTAAATCAAATAAATATAAATAATTTTCAGGCTTATCTAAAGTGGAAATATTACTTTATGCGCCACGCTTTTAAACACTGATTTAATGTAAAGTTAAAATTATACTGCTTTAGCGTACTGTTTTAGCAACATATATTAAACTTTGCAATAATTCAGTGTTTTACACGCGTGGCGCATGAAATAAAATGTCGAGTTTAGAAAAGCCTGTAAATTTTCTTTGGTCGCGTAGCGCTGCGCTACTATCGGCAGAAAAAAGTATGTTAATAATAACAATAATTTATTTCTTAACTGCAATCACTAAATTTTGATTACAAATTTTGAAACTTTCTTATTGTAGTTTTATTAATTTATATCATAGGATTAAGTTACTTATTTAATATCTTCAATTTGGTTCTCATTAATCACTTGATGAAATATGTTTACAATATTGATAATTAAATAAACGTCACTTGAACTGTTCACTGTGGAGGCTTCTACTTCGTTATACATCATTATTTACACAAATAAGACAATTAACTTTGTTTGTATAACTGAGGATTTTATTGTGACTATAGTTTCGACAACTTTAACTTGTCATTATCAAACATAAAGTACTTTATGTTTGATAATGACAAGTTAAAGTTGTCGAAACTATAGTCACAATGAAATCCTCAGTTATACAAACAAAGTTAATTGTCTTATTTGTGTAAAAGTCACTTGGTTTGTTTCACTACTATTTTTTATTCTCTCTGACTAGTTTCAACTTATCGTCATTTTCAAGGAGTAATACAGAAACATGTTTTACAAGATATATATATACATATTTTTTGAAGGTCAGGTAATAAGGGCTTTAAGAATTGGGGAGTTCCACATGTCTTTGTACTCATATACGATGTGTATGCCCTGTTTTATTAATGTAGTTGTATGAGTTACGTAAAGGTATTAAGTCACTTAATTAAACAAAGTTATATTCCTTTCTTCACTTTTATTTTTCTTACTAGATGTACATTTCGGGTACTAAGTACCCATTATCAATAGCTAACTGGCTAACAGTTAGCTATTGATAATGGGTACTTAGTACCCGAAATGTACATCTAGCAAGAAAAATAAAAGTGAATAAAGGAATATAACTGTGTTTAATTAAGTGCCCTGTTTTATTGCCTTGCTGATTTTACTTATTTAATGTTGTGCAAACTAAAAGCGCAAGGACATTTTTTCTAGTTCAAAACAACTTTGAACTCGAAACATATTTACACCTGTAGTTATTCTTCTTTCGAATTTAAACAGTTTTGTATTTGAATAATTTATTTGATTAAATTAGTTGTTTATTTAATATCACGGAGTTTTATTATTTACGTATCAATTACTTCAATAAATCATCTTAATTTTTCTGTCTTTCCTCTAACTATAATTTTATTCTCTCGTTCATCATCGCCGGAGTTTTATTTTCTATTCCGGGAATTCGCCCGGAATTCCCGGCTTTCCGCGTTACGGCCCATTCTGGAGATACATTACGATGACCAGCCGCGCAATTTTATACGCGATAAAAGTTTTAGCTCCAATTGCACTCCGTTAACTGCATCGCCGATTCGCCCCAAGCTCAAACTCTTCCTACTCTCAAACTACACCAAACATTTATTAAACACAACAGATTTATGATAACACTAATGCAATTGAGATCTTGCGAGAATCGAACAGATTTATAAACGTAATGTACAAAAATTCCAACACGGACATACCAGCTAATTCTCTCTCTAGATGCTAAGACTCACTTCTGATATACAGGGTGTCCACAGAGGGTTCAAAGGAATTCCTTCCTTCCTTTGAAAATGGTCTAACAAACCGAAACTAGTCAGAATAAAGTTTTAATTTGTGAAACAATACCAAGTGTTTTTTTATTTAAATAACTTTACGTAATCTTTGGCACTTAATTTTTAAAACTTTGTCTAAAAATTAATAAAAAACTTTATTTTTTCTGACTTTAATTTTTCTAATTCAATTTACAAATACCCCCTATTTGTAAATTGAATTAAGAAATAATAAAGTTTTTTATTAATTTTTAGACAAAGTTTTAAAAATTAAGTGCCAAAGATTACGTAAAGTTATTTAAATAAAAAAACACTTGGTATTGTTTCACAAATTAAAACTTTATTCTGACTAGTTTCGGTTTGTTAGACCATTTTCAAAGGAAGGAAGGAATTCCTTTGAAAATGGTCTAACAAACCGAAACTAGTCGGAATAAAGTTTTAATTTGTGAAACAATACCAAGTGTTTTATATTTAAATAACTTTACATATTCTAATATGTTTCACCAAGTGCCAGATGAGAAATTTATTCAAGGAAAAAGCCAAAGATTACGTTATCCAAGTATTGACCCTCACGCTGCTGGCACTCCTCTAACTGAAAACGGAAATTAGCCGCTACGCGTCTACACATCTCTCTGAAATTTGCGGCCATTTTGGTGTAGATGTTGTCCTACAATTGCAGTACAGTTCGTGGTTTGATTTTATAAACTTTCTCTTTAAGGTATCCCCATAGGAAATAATCAAGAGGTATAAGATCGGGGCTTCCCGGAAACCAGTTGATGGTGCCTCGACGAGAGATCACTTTTTCCGGGAAAAGTTCATTGACAACATCGAGTGATTGGTTTGAGGTGTGGCAAGTTGTCCTATCTTGTTGAAACCATGTTTTCGTATTAATGCCTTCAAACACCTGCAGTTGTGAAACCAAAAAGTTGATTAACATGTCGCAATACCGTTCACAGTTTACAGTAAGATCTTGCCCTCACCGGTCTTCAAAAAAATACCTTAAAGAGAAAGTTTATAAAAACAAACCACGAATCGTACTGTAAATGAAGGACAACATCTGCAGCGAAATAGCTGCAGTTTCCAGAGAGATGTGTAGACGTGTAGCGGGTAATTTCCGTTTTCGGTTAGAGGAGTGCCAGCAGCGTGAGGGTCAACATTTGGACAATGTAATCTTTGGCACTTAATTTTTCAAAACTTTGTCGAAAAATTAGTATAAAACTTTATTTTTTCTGCCCTTTTTTTTTAAATTTATTCAGTTTACAAATAGGGGGTGTTTGTGGATACCCTAAATAATCATCATAAATCCGTTGGTATCTTCATCACTAATAAGAGACTAACAGATGTGTGATGATATGAGTCTAAGCATGAAGAGAAAGGCAAAACCGCAGTCGGGCTTTTAATTTAGTTAAGAGCGAACGCGTGCCGAGTTTACAGCGTGCCGACAATAATCATTGATTATTGTCGGTATGCCGCGTCAATTTTACTTTGATTTAGACTTGTGTGAATATTTATAAAACTTAGCTCATACGACAAAGCGTTAGTGATTGAACATGTTTTGATCTTTACAGATTCTTATCAGTAAATGCATCTTAGAATACAGAATATATTATTGTGGGACAAAACTAATGTCTTTCTTTACCTAATATTACATACTGTTTCAATCAGGGTTCGGAAATATCATGATATTATCTATAAAAATATGTATATAGGTATATCGATATTTAATGTAGTTGTATGAGTTACGTGAAGGTGTTAAGTCACTTAATTAAACACAGTTATATTCCTTTCTTCACTTTTATTTTTCTTGCTAGATGTACATTTCGGGTACTAAGTACCCATTATCAATAGCTAACTGAATATAAAACGATAAATGTTTACAATATATACCTAGTCGGATTTGGCGGAAAAACCAAAAAAGTAATTTGAATTTTGAAACGAATGCGGTATCTTGGAAATGGGGGTGTTGGGGATTATTCGGCTTCGGACTTGGAAGGGTTCACAATGGTGTTAATGAGGATTATCTGTTGGGCAATAAATTTAATAAGGGCTTCGTTATTGTGCTTAAATCGAAATTGAGTAGTTCTGTCTTATTTTTCATCATTTCTATCGCTTCCAACATGTTTAATTGATAACTGCTAGATTCTTTTAATAATTTGACTTTATTTATGTTGAATTTGTGGCCTGTTGTCAAAGTATGATGAGCAATTGCTGATTTGTCAGGGTTTTGGCTTTTGGTTCTTTGAATCTGATATGCACGTTTCTTTTTGTTTGTCCAATATACAATTTAGTACAATTATTGCAATTGACTGAGTAAATCCCTGAATTCAGCAACTGGTCTTGTTTTTCAAAAGTATTACCCAATAACATTTTAAGTTTGGTATTGGTGTAATGTGTATATTTATCTAATAAACCGTGTGTCCCCGGATTACTGCCCAGATAGGAAACACTTTTTTATTACCCATTTTTTGACAAAAAGTCATTCTTTACAAAAAGTTTTGGATGACCCGAAAACACCATTTTCATTGTCAAATATTAAATTTGCTAAAGGGCGCTCAAAAACTAAGAGAAACTAAAATCGTTATAAGAGAAAAGTACCTCTAATTATAATTTTAGACAAAAACGTTATTTGAAAAAGTAATTTGTAATTAAGAATTATGTTTATATACAAAATATGAACCTAATAGAAACAATTTTATTTTTATTAAATTTATTTATTTTTATAATTATGCATCGTATATTTTTGACGTGTATTTATTTAAATTAATTGTATTTCTAATAAATTATTAATTTTTCATCACATTTGATGATATTTAGCCAATAAAAGTTAATATATAAAAATTAAATCTTTTGTAAATATCTTAGATAAACTTAAGTTACTCATATCAAAATGGAATTATACAGGAAGTTTTTTAAGTATACACATCCCAATTATTCTGTGAATTTTTACATATTCGTTGTTTTCTTTAGGTTAAATTTTAAGCTTTAAGCGAGTGTTGTCCACTCCCAGATTAAGCAGGAAGTAAAATTTCGAGTTTAGAAGAGCCTTAAAATTTGGTTGCTTGCTCTGTGGTAAAACATTGTGAAATCTAATTATGGTATATTTAATTAAAACCAGGGTTCGGATATCTATCATGATGTTTATTATGATACAGGGATTTTTCTTTTAAGTATACATTTGCATACGTTTCTTAAGAGTTTCATTTGAAGCCTTAAACGAGTGTTTTCTATTCCCAGGTTAAGCATGAAGTAAAATTTCGAGTTTAGAAAAGCCTGAAAATTTGGTTTGGTCGCGTAGCGCGAAGCGCGGAGCGACCAAACCAAATTTTCAGGCTTTTCTAAACTCGAAATTTTACTTCATGCGCCACGCGTATAAAACACTCAAATAATTTGAAGTTCATAATATGCTAGTAAAAAAATATTATACAGAACTATATTTTGACTTCACTTAAGACCAGTGATTTATACGCCTGGCGCATGAAGTAAAATTTCGAGTTTAGAAAAGCCTGAAAATTTGGTTTGGTCGCTCCGCGCTTCGCGCTACGCGACCAAACCAAATTTTCAGGCTTTTCTAAACTCGAAATTTTACTTCATGTTTAACCTGGGAATAGAAAACACTCGTTTAAGGCTTCAAATGAAACTCTTAAGAAACGTATGCAAATGTATACTTAAAAGAAAAATCCCTGTATCATAATAAACATCATGATAGATATCCGAACCCTGGTTTTAATTAAATATACCATAATTAGATTCCACAATGTTTTACCACAGAGCAAGGTCGTAGTCAGGGGGAGGGGGATATGGGGGTTCACCCCCCCCCCCAAATTTTCAAAATGTTAAATTATACTATGTAAAAGCTGCCCCGTAAGGTCAAAAACAAAATGTTTACTATTAAAACCTCCCCCGATTTATTTTCTGGCTACAGCCTTCTTTGTAACCCTCCCCGGTTTCAAACTAGTTTCAATCATCAAAGTAGAAAAAACTATTAGAATTCCAATTTGAAATATTTCCTCTTTAGCGAATTCCTTAAACCATCCATAAATGAATCATCAATGATCAGGTATAAAAGAGAAATAAAATTTAGTTGGCAGAGTGAAAAATGTATCTCGTTTTTTTCACTGTAATACAAATTCCACTGGTATGTTTCAATTGTTTTATAAGTGGTGTACGTTTTTCTCTTTTCATCTTTACCCACGAGTGTGTGCGTGGGTAAAGATGAAAGGAGAAAAACGTACACCACTTATAAATCAATTGAAACATACCAGTAAAATTTGTATTGCGGTGAAAAAAAAAGAGATACATTATTCAATCGGGGAACTAAATTTTACTCGCTTGCATATTAACAATATAATAATATACACATATATATTTCTTAAATAACTTTCTCATTTATCACTTGGTGAAACATTTTGAAATAATATTGAAGGATAAATTAAAAACACTTGGTTTGTTTCACTATTTCACAAATGGTGAAAAAACCAAGTGCTTTTAATTTATCCTTCAATATTACACATATATATTTTGTTATGTTTCCATAGCAACCAATTCCTTTTTTCTTTTGTTACGAGGCATTTTTCGTTGGCATAAACTTAATATTAGATAACCATTACATCTGATTTGTTGATATAAATTCAATATTACATACGCTACAAATCTAATTTGTTGACATAAACTCAATTTTACATAAGCTGCAAATCTAATTTTAATCAAATTAAAAGATATACATACAAGATATCTGCCATTTAAGTATACATATCCGCCTTAATACGCAGTAATTGTTCAGGTTTTCGATTATCATTGAAAATCGTTCAATTTGAAGCTTCTTACGAGTGTTTCCACTCCCAGACTAAGCATGAAGTAAAATTTCGAGTATAGAAAAGCCTGAAAATGGATGGTTTGAGGAATTCGCTGAAGAGGAAATATCTCAAGTTGGAATTCTAACATTTTTTTCTACTTTGATAATTGAAACAAGTTTAAAACCGAGGGAGTTACAAACAAGGCCGTAGCCAGAAAAAATTCGGGGAGGCGTTTTAAAAGTAAACATTTTGTTTTTACCTTACGGGGCAGCTTTTACATAGAAAACTTTTATATTTTGATATTTTTTGGGGGGGGGGGAGGGCTTGTTCCGTGGTAAAACATTTTGGAATCTAATTATGGTATATTTAATTAAAACCAGGGTTCGGATATCTATCATGATGTTTATTATGATACAGGGATTTTTCTTTTAAGTATACATTTGCATACGTTTTTTTAAGAGTTCAATTTGAAGCCTTAAACGAGTGTTTTCCATTCCCAGGTTAAGCATGAAGTAAAATTTCCAGTTTAGAAAAGCCTGAAAATTTGGTTTGGTCGCGTAGCGCGAAGCGCGGAGCGACCAAACCAAATTTTCAGGCTTTTCTATACTCGAAATTTTACTTCATGCGCCAGGCGTATAAAACACTGGTCTTAAGTGAAGTTCAAAATATCGTCTGAAGAATATCTCTTTACTAGCATATTATGAACTTCAAATTATTTGAGTGTTTTATACGCGTGGCGCATGAAGTAAAATTTCGAGTTTAGAAAAGCGGCCAAACCAAATTTTTAGGCTTTTCTAAACTCGAAATTTTACTTCATGCTTAATCTGGGAGTGGACAACACTCGCTTGAAGCTTAAAATTTAACTTAAAAAAAACAACGAATATGTGAAGATTCACAGAATAATTGGGATGTGTATACTTAAAAAACTTTCGGTATAATTCCATTTTAATATAAGTAACTTACCTTTATCTAAGAAATTTACAAAAGATTCAATTTTTATATGTTAATTTTTATTGGCTAAATACTATCAAATTTGATGAAAAATTAATAATTTATTAAACATACAATTATTTTAAATAAATACACGTCAAAAATATACGATACATAATTATAAAAATAAATAAATTTAATAAAAATAGCGGCCAAACCAAATTTTTAGGCTTTTCTAAACTCGAAATTTTACTTCATGCGCCACGCGTATAAAACACTCATTTTGAGTGAAGTTTAAAACACAGTTTTCATTGAATATCAAAAGTTATGAAAATCCGGATATTTCAGATATTAAAGTTTAAATATTTATTGCCAAGAATAACAATTGCTTATCAAAAACCAAAATTAAAATTATTACAGTTAAGAAATTTCAAATATTTTAGATATTGAAGCTTCAATATTTTAGAGTCAAGTATAAACAATCGTGTTTTAAGAACAATGAAAAAAACAAATTTTAAGGCTCTTCTACACTCAAAGTTTTACTTCATGCGCCACGCGTATTAAACATTCAAGTAATTTGAAGTTCATAATATGCTACTAAAGATATATTCTACAGAACTATATTTTGAACTTCACTTAAGACCAGTGTTTTATACGCCTGGCGCATGAAGTAAAATTTCGAGTTTAGAAAAGCCTGAAAATTTGGTTTGGTCGCTCCGCGCTTCGCGCTACGCGACCAAACCAAATTTTCAGGCTTTTCTAAACTCGAAATTTTACTTCATGCTTAACCTGGGAATGGAAAACACTCGTTTAAGGCTTCAAATTGAACTCTTAAAAAGAAACGTATGCAAATGTATACTTAAAAGAAAAATCCCTGTATCATAATAAACATCATGATAGATATCCGAACCCTGGTTTTAATTAAGTATACCATAATTAGATTCCAAAATGTTTTACCACGGAGCAAGCCCTCCCCCTCCCCAAAATATAAAAATATTAAAGTTTACTATGTAAAAGCTGCCCCGTAAGGTAAAAACAAAATGATTACTTTTAAAACGCCTCCCCGAATTTTTTCTGGCTACGGCCTTGTTTGTAACTCCCTCGGTTTTAAACTTGTTTCAATTATCAAAGTAGAAAAAAATGTTAGAATTCCAACTTGAGATATTTCTTCTTCAGCGAATTCCTCAAACCATCCATGAATGAATCATTAAAGATTAGATATACAAGAGAGATAAAACACATACTCGTGGATGAAGATGAAAGGAGAAAAAAGTACACCACTTATAAAACAATTGAAACATACCAGTGGAATTTGTATTACGGTGAAAAAAAAAAAGATAAATTATTCACTGGGCCAACTAAATTTTACTCACTTGCATATTAACGATGTAATAATATACACATATATTTTATTATGTTTCCATAGCAACCAATTGCTTTTTTGTTTTGTTACGAGGCATTTTTCGTTGGCATAAACTCAATATTACATAACCTTCAAATCTAATTTGTTGACTTAAATTCAATATTACATAAACTACAAATCTAATTTTTGACATAAACTCAATATTACATAACCTACAAATCAAATTAAAAGATATACATACAAGATATTTTCCGTTTAAGTATACATATACCCCTCAATACGCAACAATTGTACAGGCATTCGATTATTATTAAAATCGTTAAATTTGAAGATTCTTATGAGTGTTTCCACTCGCAGACTAAGCATGAAGTAAAATTTCGAGTTTAGAAAAGGCTAAGAATTTGGATTGGCCGCGTAGCGAAGCCGAGCGGCCAATCGTGAAGCGAAGCGGCCAAACCAAATTTTCAGGCTTTTCTAAACTCGAAATTTTACTTCATGCGCCACGCGTATAAAACACTGATTCCAACTGAAGTTGAAAACACATTATTCATTAAATATCAAAAGTTAAGAAAATCCGGATATTTCAGATATTGAAGCTTAAATATTTATAGCCAAGAATAGCTATTGTTTATCAAAAATCAAAATAAAATTTATTACAGTTAAGAAATTTCGAATATTTTAGGTATTGAAGCTTCAATATTTTAGAGTCAAGTAAAAACATTCGTTTTTAATGAACAGTGAAGTTTAATAATCACAATAGAAAATAAAAGATAAATGACGAAACAATTACGTGTACGTAAACAGAAGATAAATGATTACAACATAAAATAATTGCTTGTAGAAAATTAAAGATAAATAAATTAATATAAGAACAATCAAACAACTATTTGTAAATAAACAGAAGATCAACTAGAATTTGCTTTTTAAGTATACATATCCCGATTAATACGCTGTATTTGTTCAGGCATTCGTTTATTTTAAAAGATCGTTCAATTTGAAGCTACTTACGAGTGTTTCCACTCCCAGACTAAGCATGAAGTAAAATTTCGAGTTTAGAAAAGCCTGAAAATTTGGTTTGGTCGCGTAGCGCGAAGCGCGGAGCGGCCAAACCAAATTTTCAGGCTTCTCTAAACTCGAAATTTTACTTCATGCGCCACGCGTATAAAACACTGATTTCAAGTGAAGTTCAAAACACATTCCTTATCAATTATCAAAAATGTCAACAGTTAGGAAAATCCGGATATTTCAGATCTTGAAGCTTTAATATTTATTGCCAAGAATAACAATTGTATATCAAAATAAAAGTGTTAACAGTTAATAAATTTCGAATAGTTTAGATATTGAAGCTTCAATATTTTAGAGTCAAGTATAAACAATCGTTTTTAAAGAATAGTGAAGATCAATGATTACAATAGAAAACAGAAGATAAATGACAAAACAATTACGTGTACGTAAACAGAAGATAAATGATTGCAACTGGAAATAATTGCTTGTAGAATATTGACGATAAATAAACTAATATAAGAACAATCAAACAACTACTTGTAAATAAAGAAAAGATGAACAGGAATTATCGTTTTAAGTATACATATCCCGATTAATACGCTGTATTTGTTCAGGCATTCGATTAATTTTTAAAATCGTTCAATTTGAAGCTACTTACGAGTGTTTCCACTTCCAGACTAAGCATGAAGTAAAATTTCGAGTTTAGAAAAGCCTGAAAATTTGGTTTGGTCGCTTCGCGAAGCGAAGCGGCCAAACCAAATTTTCAGGCTTTTCTAAACTCGAAATTTTACTTCATGCGCCACGCGTATAAAACACGGATTTCAAGTGAAGTTCAAAACACATTCTTTATTAAATATCAAAAATGTCAACAGTTAGGAAAATCCGAATATTTCAGATATTGAAGCTTCAATATTTATAGCCAATAATAACAATTGTTTATCAAAATAAAAATTTAGCAGTTAAGAAATTTCGAATAGTTTAGATATTGAAGCTTCAATATTTTAGAGTCAAGTATAAACAATTGTTTTTAAAAAAACATTAAAGATCAATGATTGCAACAGAAAACAGAAGATAAATGACCAATCAATTGCTTGTACGTAAACAGAAGATAAATGATTGCAACAGGAAATAATTGCTTGTAGAGAATTGAAGATAAATAAATGAATATAAGAAATAAGGCTGTAGCCAGGGTGTAGTGTGAATGTGTCGTGGCGTGCAAATATATGTTAGATTAAATATATAAACAATCATCGTTAGTGGCTGAATGGTAAAAAACCTATGCCAAATAAACAAAAAAAAACAGTTTAAAGTAAACATTTTGTTTTTGACCTTGCGGGGCAGCTTTTACATAGTGAAATATAACATTTTAAAAATTTCGGGGAGGGTTTGAACCCCCATGTCCCGGTTCAAACCCTCCCCGAAATTTTTAAAATGTTATATTTCACTATGTAAAAGCTGCCCCGCAAGGTCAAAAACAAAACCCACATGTCCCGGTTCACACCCTCCCCGAAATTTTTAAAATGTTATAATTCACTCTGTAAAAGCTGCCCCGCAAGGTAAAAAACAAAATGTTTAGTTTAAACTGTTTTATTTTTGTTTATTTGGCATAGGTTTTTTACCATTCAGCCACTAACGATGATTGTTTATATATTTAATCTAACATATATTTGCACGCCACGACACATTCACACTACACCTAGCGACACGACGAGTTATTATTTTTAAATATCAACTCGCCGTGCACGGGAATCGAACCCAGTCTGTGGCTCGCCAGGCGATATACTGTCCGGCGACGTTACCGCTACTGTTACTGTAATATCAATATTTTTACATTAATTGAGTGTTTCTATTTTCACGCTGTACGTATTTTATAAAAAAACAAAAACAATAACTAACAGTTATCTACTTTTATATATTCATACAATTATACTGACAAAAAATGCAATGCATTTATTCAATATTATTTCTGACAGCATAACACCGTGACAAACGGGAAATGATGCACAGGACTGCATTGTACGTTTATTACAAAAATATGAAATTCAATTTCCACGCATTCTCACCTCTCTCTGTGTATTGAAATCAAATAAACCAGAGCATGTGTCGACATCGAAAATCTAAAGGGAGAACATTTTTCCCGCAATTTCCACACTTCGGATCTACTCCAATAATCCTTCGAGTGTTCGTGAAATGAAAAATGAAAAGATACGTTCAGTTACGAAAATATGTATTACCTTATATTTTTCCTCACCAAGAATTCTGTATTTTAAGAGATTTGAAAGTTTGTCTATACAAAGTACATATATATTATATTCTTCTTATTTGAAAAATTAGTAAGTATTCAACTATTTCATTTTCCACTTTCCATACTGTAACTTTAACTCAACTCAAGTTGAATTTTCTCTTTTACTGTTGGGAAGTGTTAGATTAACCTGTCTAGCTGTTGTGACGAAAACTCGAATATGAATAAGCTTAATCTTCAAGAAAGTCAAGTTTATACATACACAAATGTGCAAGTTTAAAATTGCCAGCCTCATTCGTTATTTTATTTATTTATTTTAAGAAAATGATAAGATACAGACAGGACAAGTTCCAAAATAGTATTTAATTACAATTAACAACTAAACAATAACAACAAAACAATAAAAATAATATAAATATTGTGAATTTACCATAACATAATTATGGTAAATAACAAACAATAGTAGTTACATTTATGGAATGATGGTGGCAAATCTAAGATTGTTACGTATATTATGAATAAATGAAGTATGAACAAAGTGGGACCAAAAAAGTAACAAACAGCAATTATAATAACAAAAAACATTATTGCTCAGGAATTGCGACCCTCTTAATCATTTGTTTAAATTGTTTTTTATTAAAGGCAAAAATATCATAGTCACCCAAAAAGTTGTTGTAGGTGTTACCCATGCGAGGTATATGTGAATTGACCCTCGAGTTAGTATTAAACCTCTCTTCTCTGAAAATGGCAACTGATCGTGTAATACAAGGTGCGGCAGGGAAACTTGCTGATTTGAATTGGGCGCCAATGAGTGAGACGTGGTCAGAAAGGGGTAGGGAGGGTCTCATTTGATAGAGGGGGTCTTGAAGTTTTGTTACCGCTCAAGCCAGTTGTCGTCATGCGTTGGACAAAGGAGGAGCGTGTGTTCGCCGTCGAGTTCTACTTTTCCAATGGCCGTTCGGTGGTTGCCACCCAACGTATCTTCCGAACTCGGTTCAATATTCATCCCACGGGTCCCGTTCCTGGCCGGCAATAAATTGTTTCGTGAGTAGACGCATTCAGAGAAAGTGGTGGTGTGGCAAAAAATGGCCTGGAAGTCAACGGACTTCCAGAACACCAGAAAACATCGAGAGGGTGAGAGGGTGAGGCTGTCGTTTTTGCGCTACGAAGAAATGATTTAGGCATTTGTTCTCTTAAAACTTGAACTTGGGGACGTATGGATCCAGCAGGATGGAGCCACGGCGCACACAGCGAGAACTTCAATGGAACTTTTAAGGGAACACTTCCACGAGCGCCTAATCTCCTTGTTGACGTACTGTGGCCGTCGCGCTCCCCCGATTTGGCTCCCTATAACTTCTTTTTATAGGGATATCTCAAATCCATTGTTTACAATTACAAACCACGGACCCTGCAACACCTAAAGGACAATATTCGCCAAGCCATCGCCAACATTCCCGTCGATATGCTCGAATGAGTGGAGCGAAACTTTAAAAAGCGGGTGGATCAGTGTATTGCAAATGAGGGCCGCCATTTGTCCGATGTCATTTTTAAATCCACTCGAAACAAAAATTCAAAATGTGTACAATACGATAAAAAAAGAATTAAATCGATATGTGAAATCCTTTTTTTATTGACCTTTCAAATCAGCAAGGTATTAAACCCCTCTTCTCTGAAAATAGCAACTGATCGAGTAACATAAGCAGTAACACTCAAGTTAATCCGCGACAATAGGAACGAAAAATCAATGTGGGATTGTGCTATCTTATGCAAGCAAATAACATTTTGTCTGAATAATCGTCAAGATTTCAAGATTAACTGTATTGTTGCTAAACGTTAGTAATTAGTTTTATAAACTAATAATAACTTTATATCTCTACAGATTTTCTTTAGCTTACAGCGAAAATTATGATAACTAAGTCTATTATAAATAAACAGTTTTACAATTGAAATTAAAACAAGTGAGTTGTAGGGGGTTTCACATTACAAAATATAATTATTCATCTGCGTTACGAAACCCTCCTAAATGTGTTGTTTTTATTTCAAAATATCATAAAGCGAAACCCTATCAACTCAGTTGATTTTATTGCAAGTGTTAATATATGCAATTTTATCATGTATCCACCTTATCAATTACATTCTTTAACTGTTTTAGTTTTCTATTTAAAGAAATATTAACGTTTTTATATAATTAAGGAAAAATTGAGTTCATATTATATGAATATATATTATCGTGTAAATATTAAAGACAGGGGATGGATTTCAATTACACGAGGATGCTTTTATGTGAATGATTTTATTACGGACGAAGCGTAATTAAGGGTTTATAGTCATTAAAATATTACACCCAAACGACCCTTCGGACAGATATTATCACCGGCTGTAATATTTTATTAGGGACAATATTAGACAAAAAAAGCGTATATCACACATTTCAAAACTGAATAACATATTTTTCTTATAAAGAAAAGAAATATGTGTATAATAAACTGAGAAGCAGCAGACATGTAAAATCATTAAAAAAGTTATGAGCACATTCACATACAGGGTGGGGCATTTAAGGTGTTTTTCGCATGTATTTTGAAAACAAAGCATTTTACGCAGAAATGACCTGAATAAATAATAATTGTACAGAAGGGGGTCATAATTATTTAATATTAATTTTTGACAGGTGGCGCTGTTGTCGCTGAAACAAGGTCAACTCAACTATTTTTAATAGGAACCTATATTTTTGATTGTATTTTCGGATTCCTCGTAACAAATAAGAAGAATTTACTCAACTTATTTTTTTGTCAGCCTGATTGCGCTGCAATCGAGATAGGTGACACATTAAAGATGTTCTAGTGTCTCAGCATGAAACTCTTGTTTTTAGAGTGTCAGCACGTACAAATGATAAGCAGCATTAACATTTTGACCAATATTGCATGTTGTAGATTATTTCTTTAACTAAACAAAAATAAAAATTGACTTTTGTAATAAGTCGTAATTCTGATTTGACAGGAGCCACATTGCAATGGCTCTACTTACAATTGCGGAAAAAGTCTATATGATTTTTGTGTATGGTGAAGCTGGACGCAATGCGAATGCTGCATGTGCTTTGTACGCTGAGAGGTATCCGGATCGACATCATCCGTGTTACATGACTTTTCTTTGGATTGTCAACTTATTATCGTTTATTATAGCGTGTAATCGAACTAATGTACATCCTCTTGAGGGCGTATACACAAAATATTTTGACACCAATTCCAGCAAAAATAAAATCGGAAAAAAATATTGGATTTTTCATAAATTTTCATGCATTTTTTACTTTTTGAGAACTTCTGGTTACCTGTGTTCATGATATTTTTCGTGGATGCGTAAGTTGTTGTATTTTTGATTTACTTTTACTACTGCGAGGCGCATAAATCACTTCGCACGCACGCTGTCTCGAATGACTAGATGAAACTAGGTCACTCATTTGTGATATTGTTTATTTACTGTTACTACTGCGAGACGTATAAATCACTTAGCACGCACTACACACACACACACACACACTGTCTAGAATTACTAGATGAAACTGGGTCACGTATAAAAAAAATCACAATAAGTGTTCAAATTGACGTCCGCCGCACTCAATGCACATTTGGGCTCTACGTATCCAATTTGCACGAACAGTAGCAAACATTTCACGAGGTTTTTCACGAATGGTATTAGCCGCGGCGTTTACTCGTTGTATCAGCATTTCAACATTGTCAATTTCCGTAGTGTAGACTTCACTTTTAAAGTATCCCCAAAGAAAAAAATCTAAGGGGTTTAAATCCGGACTTCTTGGAGGCCATGGTACAGGGCCTCCACGACCAACCCAACGTCCTGGAAACTCATCATCCAAATATCTTCTAACGCGCCTTTCATAGTGAGCTGGCGCACCATCTTGCAAATACCACATTCTTCTAAGAACCGCTAAGGGTACATTTTCTAGAAGATCTAAAAGGTCATCTTGCAAAAATCGTAAATATCGTTCTCCATTCAAATTAAATGGGAACATAAATGGCCCAATTAAATGATCATTTAAAATACCTGCCCAGATATTAAGGGAGAAGCGATGCTGGAAATGAGTTCTACGCGTAACACGAGGATTGTCTATTGCATAAACATGCATATTATGGAAATTAAAACTTCCATTACGCGTAAAGCACGATTCGTCGGTCACTAAAATGTCTTTGGTAAAGTTAGGATTTTAAATATTTTGTGCCAAAATCCATTGGCAAAATGCAATTCTTTTGGGAAAATCATGGGGTTGAAGATGTTGTACACTGCTGTAACACTGTAACACTGCTGACAAATGTGTGCGATACATTTAGCTGAGCGGCGATAATACGGGTACTTAAACCAGGATCCGCTTCCAACAGATTCAAAATTTCATCTTCCGCTCGCAAATATCGCATTGAACGGTCACCACCTCCGGCGGCTCCGGCGACGGCGACGGGCTGCAAACTTCCAGTGTCGCGTGCTCTTTGTAATAAATGTCTAAATCGGTTTGGCGGTGGTAAGTGTCGTTCAGGAAATCGCTCTTGATAAATTCTTACAGCTTCCGCGGAATTACACCGAGTTTCACCGTAAATAAGAAACATGTCTGCCAATTCAATGTTTGAATAAACGTATCGCGCCATGTTACAAAATGTAGATGTTTCATGGAATAAGTTTCACCATAGACTAAACAGCAAACTATTTTTATGTTTAAAAATCATCCACCCTCGCCGCTCTTATCTAAACATTTCAATAAGAGTGGAGATAAAGTGAAGTGTGAACCTAATAAGGAAAAATATTGAATTTCATTAACACGTTTAGAAAATATTCGGAATTTAGTCAGCAATGGGTATTTATGAAAACGATAACATAGACATAATTCTTCACAATCTGACTCACTTTTCTCTGGATGGTGTAATTCGATATCCAAATCGTTTAAAAACTACCAGTCTATGTGGAATCTCTCTTAAAATACGCAATGTGCGCGTATACCAGATACCACAAACATGTGGCCTATTATAATTAATTATTTTTAATAATTATTTGTGAGCTATCTACTAAAGGTATGGTAATTTCAAATGCAGGTATTGTTTATTTAAACGCTGCCCCGTATGTGGTAGAGAGCCTGTACAGTAGTTCGTTTACACGCTGTATAAATAAAACAATGTAAACACTTTCAAATATATATAGTGCATTCGCTACAATTGTTTCGCCACACTGTGGCTTCTTCAGGTGAAGAAATGATCAATAAAATTTGTCGGGTCAGGTATATACAGAGAGTTTTATGTAACACCGAACATTTTCATAACGAGAATTTTTCTTTGAAGCATCCATATGCATACACATTTTCCGATACTCAGTTTATTAAAAGAATTAAAGTTGAAGCTCTAAGCGAGTGTTTTCCACTCCCAGGCTAAGCATGAAGTAAAATTTCGAGTTTAAAAAAGCTTGAAAATTTGGTTTGGTCGCGTAGCGCGAAGCGCGGAGCTGCCAAACCAAATTTTCAGGCTTTTCTAAACTCGAAATTTTACTTTTATGAAGTGGTTAAGTAGAACCAAATTAAAAATTATTATTTAGATATTAAATTGTTCCGCATTTTTTTTATAAAATAACGACCACGAAATACTTAAAGCAAATATAGATATTATTGAAACATTGTTTTCTATTTTTTTCCTCTGTATAAGTGTTAATCACATGCAAATATGGTACACAGGTCAATATAATTATACTACTACAATGAAATAGCTTAAAAATCAAAATAATAACATTAATAAAGGATTTATTTTGATAATACATTTATTGCTTTTAAAAAAGTAACTTTTTATCGTTTACCCATTGTTTATTTTAATTAATTGTTTTTTACACATTAATCATCTGTTTATTTATTAATCGTGATATTGTCTTCGTTTCTTTCACTTTTAAATATGTATGTAGTTGTTTATTTTATGGTATGGCTTAGAATAAGTAACTACTGGAATCTAATGTATCGTATGTTCAATTAAAAAAAATCTCTAGAATGCTAAGGAAAATATTCTAAGTTGGCTGAAAATATACACTATAATTATTGTGTCTGACGTTTTATATGTCAATTCTTAAAGTGTGTAGCCAACTTAAATCTGAAAAGAAATGTATCATGGCACTCTATAGGTTTTTTTTTAATTAAACATATGATATATGACAAATGTAAAGCATATTGTGCTAATAGCACAATAAATATATAATTATTATTGTAAATGCTTGTCGATTTGAAATGGATTTAGATTAGGTAGTGTAGTTTAATGGGTGCAATCAAAATCGAAAATGGCATGTCTCGGACAGCCATTACTGGGTGAACCCTCAAGAGTATTATAAAACCGCTTTGGCGATTCCATTAATCCCTTTGGCGCTTATTCCACAAATCATCCCGCATGAATTCAACTAATTGTTCCAAACAACCATTTATTTTCTATGTTTGTGCCAGAGACACGGCAATTAAACGGACAACGCCCAAGCAAATCCGAAATCAATCCCATTACCTACACAGATAACAAATAATCAATCAATCAAAAAAAAAATAATTCAACAACTGAAAAAATTAAATAATTAATCAATCTATAAATCATGTATTGGCAATTCAATTTCAAACAGCGATAGATATAATAATACCAAAAAAATATATTGTTTTTTTTAAATCCAAACCCTGAGCATTGCTAAATCAAATAAATTAAAGAAATTTTGATATAAAGAAAACACTTAATGATTATGTACAAAAAAAGGTAAAAACATTATGTGTTTTCTTATATTAGCATAAAAAAATGTACGACCGTGTGAACCGTTCCAAAATTCAAGAAGTTAGAGAAATTAAAAAAACTTCGATACATTTAAAGACGCATGTTTCTACATGAAGTATAAATGAAATTTCCAACACTTGGTTGTAGAATTTTTTAAAAATATTGCAAGTGCGATTCGCAATTTCATTTATTTGCGAATTGCGAATCGCACTTTCAATATTTTTTTAAAATTCTACAACCAAGTGTTAGCAATTTCATTTATATTATGAACGGCAAAGGCTTCAACTTTGTTATACATTGATTGATAAGGCTGAAAAATGTTGAAAGTTCATATTCACTTTTATATAAATAAAACAATTTAAACACTTTCAAATATATATTGTAATAACGCTACAATTGTTTCGCCACACTGTGGCTTCTTCAGGCGAAGAAATGTTAAATACAATTTGTCGGGTCGGGTATATATACAATGTTTATGGGGGGGTGGGTTTTTCAAAACAATGTAAATTTAAGAGGAGCGAATTAGTTAAATCTGTTTGATCATTGAGAAGATGTCCTGAATTTTTTTTTAAATGATTTCTAAACACTCCATGATGTTGAGTTTCCGACCTTTCCTTTCTAGATGTAGGACTTGGAAATTTTCATCGTGGTGGTTTTCTTCGATGAGGTGGTTGGAGTATGTGGAGTTTGTTTTCTTTTGTTTGAAGCTGGTTAAATGTTCTTTTATCCTCTCTTGAAACGATCTTCCGGTTTGTCCTACATATTTCTTGGGGCAGTCTTTGCAAGTTAGAAAATAGACGCCACTTTGTTGAGTTTTATTATTTTTGTCTTTATTGTTTTTAATTATTTTTCCTAAGGTGTTATTTGTCCTGTATGCTATATTAATATTCAGTTTTCCTAACATTTTCCCGATTTTATTACTATTGTTTCCTGTGAATGTTAATGAAGAGTAGTTTTTTATAGATTTGTTTTTGATAATTGGGTAAATGGAATGTATTAATATATTTCTTTGTTTTTTTGTACTAATTTTTCTATTATTGATTTTTGAAATCCGTTTTTGTAAGCAATTTGAAATATTATTTTTAATTCCCTATTATAATTACTTTGTGTCATGGGGACTGCTAATAACCTATGTATCATACTATGATAAGCTGCTAACTTTTGTTATACATGTTAATTCAATAAAATAAAACACTTAACCTTTATTTGAATAACACAATTTTTTTTTTGTGACTGCAGTTTCGGCAACTCAACTTGCCATTATCAAACGGAGTGATTGAAATTACGGTATGGTACTCAAGAATGGTTATTTACAAAATAGCATTAAAAATGGGGGTACACAATAAATCAACCTGGTCGTTAATTAGGGGAATTTCCGGATTAGCGCGGGCTTTCTGTATTTCCAAGGATTCTAAAAGGTTCATTTTTCGACCCTTTTCGGCATAATGAATGATCTAAAGTACATCCTCGCCAAAAGAATGGTTTTCATCGATGAGGTGTTTAGCGAAATTTGATTTTTCTGATTGATTTAACCGAAAAGATCGCCGATGTTCTTTGAGCCGAGTGCTAACATTTTCTTTTAATTTCATTTAGACTTCATGTAGAGAACATGCGTCTTTAAATGTATCAAAGTTTTGTAATTTCTCTAACTTCTTAAATTTTGGAGCGGTTCACCCGGTCGTACATGTTTATGCTAATATAAAAAACACATAATGTTTTTACCTTTTTTTTGGTACATAATAGTTAAATGTTTTCTTTATATCAACTCTTCTCTAATTTATTTGATTTAGCAATACTCAGGATCTGGATTCTAAAGAAACACATTATTTTTTTTTTTGTTATTGTTATATCTATCGCTGTTTGAAATTGAATTGATTGCTACGTGTTTTTGATGAATCTGAAATGGAATGCGCGAGAATGTAATAAAAAAAGAGACGTGGAAATGTGTAAATCAAACCGAATTTGCATTCTTTGTGACGGTATGAATAGAAAAAAAGAGCCCGGAATTAGGTTATAGTTTTCCAATTAAATTGATTCCAATAATGGTATGGATTCGTCCTGAGCACAATGACACACTCGAATTAAAATGAAAAGTATGGATAACGCAATTGGATGTCAAAAGAGAAAATATTATTCAGAAGTATAGAAATTTATTGTAGATCTAGTTTTTTTTTTTATTATTAAATTTGACAAAGCGTATTGAAAACGTGTTCTATTGTTAAAAAGAAAAAAATAAACATAATAATACTTAAAATTGAATTTGTGTTCAGTATTCCGGCACCAGGTACCCACAGACGCGTTTCGGACTTCAAGGTCCTCTTCAGTGTGGTCCCGACCCAGTGCTGAGGAATACTGAACATTTCTGACTATTTCAAGCCAATATGTGAAAACTATTAATGATTTCGATAGCTAACGCCATCTAATGGTACCTGGTGCCGGAATACTGAACACAAATTCAATTTTGATATTTGTTTTCTGGTTTCACAAACAGAGTTCTGCTCGCTCGTGGACGAAACAGTGACCTGTATATGCACTTTGTGCATTCGTGTCACTGACGATGCCACTATGAAGCATTAGATGGCGTTAGCTATCGAAATCATTAATAATAATAATACTTATACATAATACAAATGTTTGAATTTGTAAATATAACATTTTCTAAATATAAAAAACGAATTAAAATTGATATCGACTTTCTGCAAAAATTTTGTCTCATTGAGACGTCTCGAAATATTCATTGAATCAACTACTCCACAAGCTAATACCCCGACAGATATTGAATTATACAATGCATATTTGAGTTACACGACAGCTTTACTGTTCTATTCATAATTTATATGCAAAATGCAACATCAGGTCAAATTATTCTCTCACCAATAATATTTTCTACTAGTATTAGCATAGTACGATGCGTAATCTAAAAGTGAGGTTATAAAATGTACTCGTTTCATTGCAGCCTTTGTAAGCTTATTTTTTTATCGCACTTCGTAGTATTTTTGTATTTGTTTTCGAAATATATAAGCAAATTTATCAACTTTCTACAAACATTTTTCAAATATTAATTAAAACAACTATTACTTCAAAAAATCTCAACCAGACAACATTTTCGCTAAACGTCGATAAATTCACTTTTATATTTTGTTAATATTCTGTAAAAAACTGGCAAAATAAATTTCACTCTATTTGAGTCCATTTTTTCAGCTTCACTTTATTAATAATAAATTTTGTTTATTCTTTTGTTTTTTCGTGAAACATTATTTATTGCCCTATTAAATTAAAAATTATACGGACAACAATGTTAATATTAAAAGGTGAATACTTTAACATTATAATTATAAAAAACTTTAGATTATTAACCCATTAACGGCCGAGCAGTTATAGAGTTAACTCTAAAAGTGGATTTTTTGTAAAATTCTACATTTCTTTATATGAGTTCTACGAATGACTTATTGTATTATATTCTATGAATTTTTCTTCTAAATATAAATAATGTATGCAATATAAAGTTTAGAACGTGTATCTCCACTCCCAGACTAAGCATGAAGTAAAATTTCGAGTTTAGAAAAGCCCCGCGTAGAAAATTTGTCGAGGGTCGCGCAGCGACCCGAGACAAATTTTCACGGGGCTTTTCTAAACTCGAAATTTTACTTCATGCGCCACGCGTATAAAACACTGAAACATTGTAAAGTTAGAAATACACTGAAAGCATTTTATGTAAATGAGTAATAATCAAGATATTTAAATAACAAAATATTTACGTTTTTCTTCATACATTTTCAAGTCAAGTCAAATAATATAATATATCAAATTAGGCTATTTAGTAATTTAATTAACATAAAATAATTGTTGCGTATATGCATCAATGGCACATAATGGGTTAATAAAGTAAAGCTGAAAAAATGGAAACAAATAAAGTGAAATAGATTTTGCCAATTATTTACAGAATATTAACAAAATATAAAAGTGAATTTATAGACTTTCAGCAAAAATGTTGTCTTGTTGAGATTTTGACAAATAATAGATTTTTTAAATAATATTTAAAAAATGTTTGTAAAAAATGATTTTTGTTTTTATTTTATTTGTGGCATAGGTTCTCACCACAGCCATATCTCATTGTATATATAAATATGTATAATTAACATATATTTGGACGTCACGACACATTCACACAATACCCAGGGACACGACGATATATTTTTTTAAATAACAACTCCCCGTGCACGGGAATCGAACCCGGTCTGTGGAGTTGTAGAAAGTTGATAAATTTGTTTATAAATTTTGAAAACAAATACACAAATACTACGAGGGGCGATCAAAAAGTAAGCTTACAAAGGCTGCAATGAAACGTGTACATTTTATAACCTTACTTTTAGATCACCCATCGTACTATGCTAATACTAGTAAAATATGTTATAAAATATACTATTAAAATCCTAGTTTTTCCTCTCCACTATTCGCTCATCTCTCTTATATTCTATGTAATCTAAATACGATTCCAAGTCACGGTTGAACTCAAACATCAAATTCGTGTGTAGTTCTAGCATGTTTCAACACGCCGGAATAATCCGGTTGTAAACGGTGCATCAAAGCAGCATTAATAAATTCGCTTGTGGCGTCTTGAACCGGATCTAATGAAGCGCCGCTCTAAGTCTCCGATTCGAAATTAGCATCCTCCGGGAGCACAGGGGGGATTCCATGAATAAACCAGGTGTGTGCTCATGGTTGTTTAATTTTCAATCCGGGCACGTTTAATGCTGTTAATTCGGCTAGATATAAATTCATGACAGTGTGCATATCTAAACATAGATGCCAGAGAGAGGGTCATCAGAGTAAACTGACCCCCCAACTCTGCGACGATGACACAAATATGTTCGCGTGTGTGTGTGTGTCCAGATCAAAGTGGTCAACTCTTGGAAGCGTGTTGTATGAAATGTAATCACGTGGTGACCTTGTTAACTAACCAACTGTTTTAAATTTTATTTATAGGTAGGTACTGTACTTAAAAATGTGGCATACATTAAATATTCTACATACAGAGAGTTTTATGTAACACCGAACAGTTACATAACGAGAATTTTTCTTAGAAGCATCCATATAATAATAATAATAATAATAAATTGTCTTTATTCAATTGAAAGAAAATAGAAAGTAAACAAAAAACAAAATACAGGCAAAGTTCAGCGATAGCTTAAAAAAACTATCTCTGCTCTTCCACCTAACCTGTGAGGAAAAAAAAAATATATATCGTTTAAGAGTGCTAAAATAATTACATATTTTTTTTATTTCAATGTTCGTTCTAGAAATTAACTGTTTTATAACAAAAAGAAATAAAGAGAGAGAACAAAAAATATTTATAATGACAATAATTAAACTAAGATTCTATGGGGAAAACTTATTACATAATACATATTTTTTCATTGCTTGTTTGAAACTATTGTTTGTGAGATTTTTGAGTAGATTGGGTATGGAATTATAAATTTTGTAAATACTAAATGAAAATGATCTAAGAAAAAATGATGTTTTATGTTTAGGTGGAGAAATCCTGCCTCTAAATCTCACATTAATGGTATGAACGTCAGACCGAAATACAATTCTGTCATAGAGATAGGGAGGATGGCGCGTCTGAATAATTTTATTATGAAGGGTACAACAGTGTAGGTTTCGTCGTTCGGTCATGTCTAGCCAATTCAAATCACGTAATTTACCTGATAGGTGACCATATTTTCGAATACCAAATATGAGCCTTAATCACGCGTTTTGAACCTTTTGTATGCGCATTTTAGTATTACAGTCTAAGCAAGCATTGTAAACAACGTCCGCAAAATCAAAGTGACTCAGAACCAACGTGTCGCATAGAAATCTTTTTATTTGCAAAGAGAGGACATTCCTATTAGAATAAATCATCTTCAGATTAAGGTATGCTCGGGAAATGCACTTATTAATGTGAAGCTTAAAACGCAGATTCTTGTCGAAAGTAAGGCCAAGATTCCTTCGGAATTGACAAATTCTAAAGTGTCGTTACCAACCATAATTTTTAAAAGAGGTTTTGCAAGAGGCGTTAAGCTATTGGGACCAAATAGCATAGCTGTCGATTTTGAGGCATTGATTATCAAAGAATGTTTAGTTGACGTTTCGACCAGTTTTGCTATATCGGAAGTGATACACTCACAAGCAGACTCTGTATTTTCAAGTTTAAAAGAGTATAACAACTGTGTATCATCCGCATAAATATTTGCCGAACAGTACTTTAGAACATCGGTTAGGAAAGATGTGTAGATGCAAAAAAGTATAGGGCCTAAAATGGAACCTTGGGGTACACCCGCGGTGACGCTTAACGACCCTGATATAACCTTATCAATTTTTACGACTTGAGACCTTGCTTTTAAGATGCTCGCTATTATAGATACTGCTTCTCTTTGAAATCCCACATAATGGAGTTTAGCAATTAATATATCGTGGTTTATAGTGTCGAACTCCTTACTATAATCAAGTAAAATAACTGATCTTAATAAACCTCTGTCAGTAGCTGTGATAATATCGTCAGTTACATTGAGCAATGCAGTACAACAAGAATAATTGGGTCTAAAACCAGACTGTTCCTTAGGGAGAAGGTGATTAACCTCAAGAAATTCCATTATTTGTGTTTTATATACAAATTGGCCTAAGGTCTTTGAAATCATTTTGACTCTTTGTCTTAGGGATGGGTTTTATTATACCTATCTTCCATAAATCTGGGAAAGTTGATTGCTCAATACAGCAATTTATAATATGGGTAATATACGGAACAATGAATGGACAACAAAGTTTAATCATAGTAATAGATATCTGATCAGCGCCTACGGTATTCGATTTGATTTCTGATAAAATTCGAACAATGTCTTCATTATTAATTAATTTAAAAGTTAATCTATCCGTTACTGTGGAGTAACTATTATCATTATAAAATGAGACCAAATCATCGTTCGGATTACTTTTAATAGAATTTATTAAGTAATTGTTATATCCGTTTACATCCTTTAGAAAGTTAGGAATGTTGTTCGTTTTGTTAATTAAGACATCACTGCTTTTTAGACATTTCCAGATATTTGATCTATTATTTTTCATTACATACTCAAAATAAGCTGAGTTAAGTTGCACATTTTCCCATGCTCGGTTTAATAAAAGAATTCAATTTAAAAATTTTAGCGAGTTTTTTCCACTCCCAAGCAAAGCATGAAGTAAAATTTCGAGTTTAGAAAAGCCTGAATATTTGGTTTGGTCGCGTAGCGCGAAGCGCGGAGCGGCCAAACCAAATTTTCAGGATTTTCTAAACTCGAAATTTTACTTCATGCGCCACCGGTATAAAACACTGATTCAATGTAAAGTTTAGCGGTGTGTTTTAAACTTCCTAATATATCAGTGTTTTGTACCGGTGGCGCATGAAGTAAAATTTCGAGTTTAGAAAAGCCTGAAAATTTGGTTTGGCCGCTCCGCGCTTCGCGCTACGCGACCAAACCAAATTTTCAGGCTTTTCTAAACTCGAAATTTTACTTCATGCTTAGCCTGGGAGTGGAAAACACTCGCTTAAAGTTTCAAATTAAATTCTTTTAATAAACCGAGCATAAAAAAATATGGAACGTATGCATATGGATACTTAAACGAAAAAATCTCGTTATGAAAATGTTCGGTGTTACATAATGCCCATTTGCCCACAGAGCAAACACATTCAAGTAATGTTTCATCAACAATAATACTACGTTTAGTATCGCTACAATGTTGATACAACGATATTTGTTTGTTTTTTGTTTAGTGGGTGGTGATTGCATGAGTACTGATCACAAATTCATATTCTTGATATTTGTATTAAAAAATCTGTTTATTCTTTTGTTTTTTCATGAAACATCATTTATTGCACTATATAAAAAAAATGTAACATAAAGAAAAATTGTTGTGTTTGCAGAATATTTACAGCATATAAAAACGAATTAAAATTAATATCGACTTTCTGCAAAAATTGTGTCTCATTGAAACAAGTCTCCAAATATTCATTGAAACAACTGCTTCTCGAGCTAATACCTCGACAGATATTGATTCATTGTATAAATCAATATCTGTCGGGGTATTAGCTCGAGAAGTAGTTGTTTCAATGAATATTTGGAGACTTGTCTCAATGAAACACAATTTTTGCAGAAAGTCGATATTAATTTTAATTCGTTTTTATAATTTATTGCACTATTAAATTAAACATAAAACAGACGACAATGTTAATTTTAAAAGATGGAACTATAACATTGTAATTAAAACATTGTTAGATTTTATTCTGCTTTATTCTTAAATCTTATTTCTACTCTTATTTCTTAAGATCTACGAACATAATTAATGTACACTAGGGTCGCAGTGTAGTTCTTTAAGGAACTTCCACATTCTACTCCACAATTTCAACTATTTCTTGATAGAAATTTATTGGAACTGCCCAAGAAAACACTTTCAAGTGTTGTAAATGTCGTTGGCTCGCTAATTGTATAAATATAAATTATTTAACGATATCTGCGTGCGTTTTAATATATTTAGATATCCGGCGTTTCCTGCCCGACACGAATTTTGAAAGCGTGCCAAAAGTTCAGTCCACGGATTTCGACTTCGCGGCGCGAAGTGACAACGTGTTACAGATGACTGAAATTTAAGTGCTAATTGAAATACATGCGAGAAATTGTTTCTCCTAAAATTATACATATTTAGATACTGTATAAGAATGGAAATATAATGTCATTTTTATTACAACTGATTTAATATTAGATTAATAGTGTTGTTATATATATATATATATATATATATATATATATATATATATATATATATATATATATATATATATATATATATATATATACAAACTGCATTTTATTTTGACAGAAATGTTGAAAGTAAATAAATATTTCTTTCTGTTTCTCTGTATACAGCGCGTATAAGAAGTAATATAACAGCTTGATATCTTGGTTTCTGATAAGTTTAGAAACAAATCGTCGGTGTAATTCTAATACCTCGTAACCCAATTCTTTTGGATTTTGGGGTTATGAGTTATTCCCTTAGTAAAAAGTGCACTGAATTGAGTAAAAAATAAATTTTAGCAGGTCGTGCTACAGCACAACAACTAATTCCTCTAAGGCTTACGAAGTATTTTCCACTCGATTCAGAGCACTTTTTAAAATGGTACTAGTTCATAACCGCAAAATCCAAAATAAAATGAGTTACGAGGTATTAGAACTGCACCAATGAAATGTTTTAAATAAAACTTATAGCTACTAATTTAAGCTACTAATTGACAATACCGGGTGTTTGATAAAAAAAATAACGCCCAACGCGATAACTCCGGTATTTATTAGTCGATTTTATTGAAACAGTCAATGGCTCCTTAAATACTAAGACATGACATTAAAATTGTTTTTTAATAATAACCTTATTGCCCAATAACAGCCAACTTAAAATCTGTGAACGGCTGCCTATAGGTTTTTAGTTTTATTACATAAGATCTTATTTTTCTGAATCCAGTAATGCCCAATATGTTGTTTTTCAAAACTATTGTCGTCGTAAATAAATAGAAATAAATCTTCTATTTAAAATTGTATTAAAAAAAATACTGAGAAATGACATTAACCCTTTAAGAGCCATTGATGCATATACGCAACATTATTAATTTAATGTTAGTTAAATTACTAAATAAGTAAACTTGATATATTATATTATTTGACTTGACTTGAAAATGTATGAAGAAATACGTAAATATTTTGTTATTTAAATATCTCGATTATAACTTATTTAAAAAAAAATTTGTTCCGTGTATTTCTAACTTCACAATATTTTAGTGTTTTATACACGTGCCGCATGAAGTAAAATTTCGAGTTTAGAAAAGCCCCGTGAAAATTTGTCGAGGGTCGCTGGCGCGACTCTCGACACATTTTCTACGCGGGGCTTTTCTAAACTCGAAATTTTACTTCATGCTTAGTCTGGGAGTAAAAACACTCGTTGTAAACTTCATATTGCACGTTTTTATAAAAAATCAACGGATGCCTTACATATAAAAGAAAAATGCACAGTATGTAATACAATAAGTCATTCCTAGAAATCATTAAAAGAATTTTTATACAACGTATTTGTTCAGAACAATATTGTATTGATAACTTTTGAGCGTTTTCTTTTAATTATCATTTATTTATTGTATCAAAGTATGTTTATTTTAAAATATTGAAAAATCGACAATAATAAAATATATCATTTTTAATTACTTCAACATTTTTTTTTACCTCGATAATTCCATTCCAACCTAAAATCATGCATATTTGCTAACAAACAAAATCGCAGAAGTAAAAATGCAAGTGGATATTTTAAAATTATCTTATTTACGTCCTCCATACCAACGACTGTACGATCGCGCTGAATTAGTGACGTTAAGTTCAATCCGTCAAATCACTACGTAATGCATAATTGTCACACAAATCGTTTCGGAACAATTTCCAAGGAGGAAATTATAAGTAATATAAATTTAACAGTGCCGCTAAATACCAAAAAAAGTAAATTTAATAGGACATTGGCAACGCTGCAAGAGCGGATGACAGATTTTAGAATGACAATACACCGTTGTCATGGAATTATCTTATCAAATACCACTCGAGGTTTGGTTTTGGGAGGATATTTTTTCATTTAATAACTCGTGCGTGGTTTTCCAATTTTACTCGAGAAAACTTGTATAGACAAAATCACTCAAGCTTCGCTCTCGTGTTTTTGTCATCCAAGTTTTCTCTCGTTAAAATTGCTAGGCAACCACGCACTCGTCTAAATAAAAAAAATATCCGGCCAAAACCAACCTCTTGTTGTATTACATACGAATCAATTTTTGCTTACTGCATCGATACCTTAAAATGCGCACCAATGACTTCGAATCCTATCTGTTGTCGATTGTCTGTACAATAACCTCAAATTTCGTCACTTTGACACTTGAAAGACAGTTGCTCATTGCACAATATTTTCATCAATATTGCTCCTTTAAAATTGTGTCTATAGTTTTGATAATGGCAAGAGCAAAGCAAATACCGAAAGAAAAACGTGCTCAGATAGTAATTTTAAGTGAAACCGGCCATTCGCAGCGAAAAATTGCACAAATACTGGCAGTTTCACAGAAAGGAGTCCGTACAACATTGAAGAGATTTGCTGAAACCAAATCGTTTTCTGACAGGAAACGCTCGGGCCGACCCAGAAAGTCGACAAAAAGTGATGATAGAATTATACAAGTATTAAGTAAGCGGTCCAGACTCAAAACAGTGCCAGATATCAGAGCCGAGATCAATCAAACGCTACCGAAGCCGATCTCCGATACAACGGTCACAAGTCGGTTGCATGATGTCGGTTTGTATGGACGAGTCGCTGCCAAAAAACCATTTTCGCGATCGGTAAACGTCCGTAAACGACTCAAATGGGCAAAAAAACACAAACATTGGTCTATCGAACAATGGAAACAGGTGTTATGGACCGATGAGTCCAAATTTGAAATTTTCAGTAGCAAACGGCGAATGTACTGCCGCAGAAAATCTGATGAACAGCACGCACCTCGATGTGTAAAGCCAACAGTTAAGTTTGGCGGTGGTAGTGTGATGGTATGGAGTTGTTTCTGCTACGCTGGTGTCGGCACCTTGGTAAAATTCGACGGAAACATGCGGAAAGAAGACTATCACCGGATACTTCAGCGAAGCGCTATTCCATCTGGCATCGATTTGATAGGGGAGGGGTTTGTATTTCAGCAAGATAACGACCCTAAACATACTTCAAAACTTTGTATGAACTATTTAAGATCGAAGAAAGCTGCATGCACTCTTAAATTCATGGAATGGCCACCACAATCGCCGGATGTAAATCCCATCGAACTGTTGTGGGATGAGCTGGACACAGAAGTGCGGAAACTGCATCCAACTAGCGAATCTCACTTGTGGCAATGTCTTCAGCAGGCTTGGCAACGATTGCGACCAGAAAGACTTCAGAAATTGGTAGAACGAATGCCCGTATAAAACGGTCTGAGAACAATAATTATAGCGATAAATACAAACAAAATTTTTTTCTAAGTTAGTCCAAACCTTTGCTAGGCAGTGTAACCTAAATTGTTTTTTGTGCAAAATTGATTTTCTTGTAGATTTTTATTCGAAAACGAAATAAACATTTTTTTCGTATTTAAAATCATTTGAAATGTTCAGAAATAATAAAAATAAATGTTTTTATTATTGCCTAACACAAAAAAAACTGAAAAATAAAATTCCGTTCAATTTGAAGTTTTACCTATTCATGTTAACAACCGATTTAGTAGTATATTTGTAACTTAACTTTAAATCAGCGTTTTATACGCGTGGCGCATAAAGTAAAATTTCGAGTTAAGAAACGCCTGACAATTTGGATTTGCCGGGGCGCGACTCGCTGCGCTTGCACGCCGCGGCAAATACAAATTTTCAGGCTTTTCTAAATTCGAAATTTAACTTCATGCTTAACCTGGGAGTGAAAACAATAATTTTAAATGCTTTTATAAAAAAATACACAATGTAACAAAATAATTGCATAATTTTGCAATTTATTAAATATTCGATGATTTTATTCATTAATTAGTTTCTGTAACCAATTTTAAACATCAATTTTTCGTAAACACCAACTTCTAGTTAGTTCTAATTCTAGATATAAAACACATTCTAGTTGGTTGATTTTAAATTTAAATTTCAAAAATAAATTTCGAGTTATTCATTTTTTAAATTTAACTTAAAAATCAATCAACTAGTAGTTTGAGTTTAAAGACAATTGGGAAAATTCTACCCTTTCGAGTTTAGAATAGCCCAGCGTAGAAAATTTGTCTCGGGTCGCTGCGCGACCCTCGACAAATGTTCACGGGGCTTTTCTAAACTCGAAATTTTACTTCATGCTTAGTCTAGGAGTGGAAACACTCGTTGAAACTTCATATTGCATGTTTTTATAAAAAATCAACGAATGCCTTACATTTAACAGAAAAATGCACAGTATGTAATACAATAAGTCATTCGTAGAAATCATTAAAAGAAGTGTAGAATTTTACCTAAAATCAACTTTTAGAGTTACCTCTATAATTGATCGGTCGTTAATGGGTAAATATTATATTTTTTTCAATAATAACTTCATTGCCAAATAATGGCCAACTTAAAATTTGTAAACGGCTGCTTGTAATTTTTTATTTTTATTACATTAAACCTTATTTTTCTGAATCCCGTAACGCCCAAAATGTTTTTCGAAAAAATTTTCGTCGAAAATAAATTGAAATAAATTTACTATTCAAATTTGTATATAAAAAAAAATAAATTAGTGTGCCTTGGAAAAAATATTCGAATACGTCAATTTTAAAAATTCAGACTTCATTTTCAACCAGTGTTTTCTACCCGTGGCGCATGAAGTAAAATTTCGAGTTTAGAAAAGCCCCGTGAAAATTTGTCTCGGGTCGCTGGCGCGACCCTCGACAAATTTTCTACGCGGGGCTTTTCTAAACTCGAAATTTTACTTCATGCTTAGTCTGGGAGTGGAAAACACTCGTTTTATCATTAGACATCATTTTTAGAGCTTACGTTGTTAAAATCTCCAATGTTTAAATCAAATTTGGATGTTACGTTTGTAAAATCCGTATGCTTAAATCAATATTTAAGGTTATGTTTATTAAATATTCGATGATTTGATTCATAAATTAGTTTCTGTAACCAATTTTAAACATCAATTTTTCGCAAACACCAACTTCTAGTTAGTTCTAATTCTAGATATAAAACACATTCTAGTTGGTTGATTTTAAATTTAAATTTCAAAAATAAATTTCGAGTTATTCATTTTTGAAATTTAACTTATAAATCAATCAACTAGTAGTTAGAGTTTAAAGACAATTGGGTTCAGAAAATTCTACCCTTTCGAGTTTAGAAAAGCCCAGCGTAGAAAATGTTTGTTGAATCCTGTTTGTTTACATCAAATTCGGAGTTTAGGATTGTTAAATCGTGTTTGTTTACATCACGTTTGTGGGTTAGGTTGAATAAATCTTGTTTTTTACATCAAGTTTGTAGGTTAGGTTGGTTAAATCTTAATTGATAAATAAAGCACTAATAACCTTTCTTCACACTTTTATTTTTATTCCATATGTACATTTCGGACACAATGTGACCATTATCAATGGATTAATATTGTATTAATCCATTGATAATGGTCACATTGTGTCCGAAATGTACATATGGAATAAAAATAAAAGTGTGAAGAAAGGTTATTAGTTCTTTATTTATCAATTATATTCGATCTTCACGTAACTCACTCAATTAAATTGGTTAAATCTTGTTTGCTTACATCAAATTTGTAGGTTAGGTTAGTTAAATCCCGTTTGATTACATAAAATTTGGGGGTTAAGATTGTTAAATGTTTTATCCAAAAAAACTTTGCCATTAATTAAAATTGTGATTTTTGACCTCTCTTTTTCTCTGGAAACTGAGATATGATGAAGAGGGTTTATTTATGTATTCTTATTATGTCAATAGCAAAGAATAATAATCACATAGTACGACTTTAGATAAAATTGAATATTTAAAATTTGTTGAGTAGTGTTATTATGAAGTTATAATCAAAGTCGACTGAACACTGTTTCTTAGCAAGAAAACGTTTTTACAACTTTACATTTTATTTGAAGATTATTATAAAGTTATTAATAAAATAAAGTTAGAGGGAAATTACCCGAATCTAAATTTCTAAAATTAAGACGTTTTGTTGGAACTCCCTCCAACATAACGTCTTAATTTTATAAATTTAGACTGGGGGAAGAGGGGGGGGGGGATTTTCTCAACCCAATTAATTGTTTTTAAACTCTAACTACTAGTTAATTGATTTTTAAGTTAAATTTCAAAAATGAATAACTCGAAATTTATTTTTGAAATTTTAATATAAAATCAACCAACTAGAATGTGTTTTAATTAAATATCCAGAATTAGAACTGACTAGAAGTTAGAGTTTGCGGAAAATTGAGTTTAGAAAATTGATGTTTAATATTGGATACAGAAACGAATCAATGAATCAAATCGAATATTCAATAAATTGCAAAATTACGCAACTATTTTGTCACGTTGTGTATTTTTTTATAAAAGCATTTAAAATGATCCTCACGATTGTTTTCCACTCCCAGGTTAAGCATGAAGTAAAATTTCGAGTTTAGAAAAGCCTGAAAATTTGGATTTGCCGGGGCGCGCGAGCGAAGCGAGTCGCGCTCCGGCAAATCCAAATTTTCAGGCTTTTCTAAACTCGAAATTTTACTTCATGCGCCAGGCGTATAAATCGCTGATTTAAAGTTAAGTTATAAATATACTGCTAAATCGGTTGTAAAAATTTTTAGCTATTAATTTTTACAACCGATTTAGCAGTATATTTATAACTTAACTTTAAATCACTTGAAATTTAACGGAATTTTTTAGTTTTCTTAGAAATGGGTAAGAATAAAAACATTTATTTTTATTATTTCTGAACATTTCAACTGATTTTAAATACGAACAAAATGTTTAATTCGTTTTCGAATAAAAATCTACACGAAAATCAATTCCACACAGAAACCAATTTAGGTTATGTTAGATAACAATTGCAAGAGTTAGGTTCGATATGAGTAATCTGGGTTAGATGCAGATGCAACAATAACAGATAACTTAATAATATCTAATGTCAATAACAATTGTTTCAACATTTTGAGACATCTACACTAGATTATAATAGCAACTTTATTTTCGTTCGTACTTTTCTTTGTAACTTTTTGTTAAATCCGCGAATTTAATTTACGCGAATTTAGTAATTAGTAATTTTTGGGAACTTTAACTTTGTAAATAATCACTTGATAATGTGCTAAGGTGTTTATTCATCCACTGGCTATTTGATAATGCGTCCACGAACATCTGGCGCGCGGCCTGTCTTACAGATATAACAAAAAACTCTTTCTGTAGAATAATACAATAAATATATACAGTATAAAATAAAATAAAATAAAATAACATAATTATAATATATACATATGTATCACTTTTGATTCAAGTAACTTAAAAACATACGGTTTTCACTAGTATGCATCTATTTTAACAAGTTATCGAAAACAAAGAAAATATACAGGGTGATCGGTTTTAAAAAAAGGTAACTTTGTTACATATCATGAAAATGAATCACCCTGTATATTAAAAGTAATTGTCTATTAGTAGCTTAAATTAGTAGGTACAACTTTTATTGTAAACATTTTTTTTAACCTGATCACAAGCCGAGATATCAAGCCGTTACATTACTATTTGTATGCCCTGTATGTATTGGTTAAATGATGGGTGTAATCGTGAAAATATCCGCAACATTTAAATTCTAGTTCGGTGAAGGTAATGCGAGCCGAATTAAATTAATTGACACTAACGGGTAACATTTATCCGGACAATAATAGCTGCCATTCATCGGGCATCGAAGGCACGTGAATTCGCAATAAAAACCGAAAACCGAAATTGCGAACGCATCGCCATTTTTGTCCGCGCTAATCGTTGGTTATTATGTTACATGGTAAAACTGCAAACAAAACGTATTTTCAGCAATGAACGTTTCCACATAAATTCATGTTTACCTGAAAATACCAATATTTATTGTAACATAACATAAATGCAAACAAAAAATGTATTTATAGAATTTTCCTATTAAGTATACACATCCATAAATATACGCTGTATTTTTTCAGGCAATCGTTGTTTTTTTTAAGTTTAATTTGAAGCTTTAAACGAGTGTTTTCCACTTCCAGGCTAAGCATGAAGTAAAATTTCGAGTTTAGAAAAGCCTGAAAATTTGGTTTGGTCGCGTAGCGCGTAGCGCTACGCGACCAAACCAAATTTTCAGGCTTTTCTAAACTCGAAATTTTACTTCATGCGCCACGCGTATAAATCACTGATTTCAAGTGAAGTTTAAGGCAACCTTCTAAAACAGATTGCTGCAGTAGTGTATTTTAAACTTCGCTTAAAATCAGTGTTTTATACGCGTGGTGCATAAAGTAAAATTTCGAGTTTAGAAAAGCCTGAGGGTTTGGTTTGGTCGCTTTTTTTCAAAAATATTGTCTTAGAAAATAAATTGAAATAAATCATCTATTTAAAATTGTATATAAAAAAATAGTCTAGTGTGCCTTGGATAAAATATTCTAATATATCAATTTTAAAAATTCGGACTTCACTTTGAACCAGTGTTTTATACCCGTGGCGCATGAAGTAAAATTTCGAGTTTAGAAAAGCCCCGTGAAAATTTGTCGAGGGTCGCTGGCGCGTCCCTCGACAAATTTTCTACGCGGGGCTTTTCTAAACTCGAAATTTTACTTCATGCTTAGTCTGGGAGTGGAAAACACTCATTTAAATCTTCAAATTGAACTTTTTAAAAAAACAACGAATGTTTGCAAATTTACAGCGTATAATCTGAAATATGTATACATAAAAGACGAATTACCTGTATATTTTTGTTATAATTATGAAAAAACAGGATATACCAAATTTTACCTGAAAATACCAATATTTATTGTAATATAACATAAATGCGAACAAAAAATGTATACACAGAATTTTTCTATTAAGTTTACACATCCAGAAATATACCCTTTATTTTTTTAGACATACGTTGTTTTTTTTAAGTTCAATTTAAAGCTTTAAACAAGTGTTTTCCACTTCTAGATTAAGCATGAAGTAAAATTTCGAGTTTAGAAAAATCTGAAAATTTGGATTTGGACGCGCGCGAAGCGCAGCGTCCAAATCCAAATTTTCAGGTTTTTCTAAACTCGAAATTTTACTTCATGCGCCACGCGTATAAAACACTGATTAAAATTGAAGTTTATAGCATCCTTCTAAAACAGAGTGCTAAAGTAGTGAATTTTAAGCTTCACTTGAAATCAGTGTTTTACACGCGAGGCGCATGAAGTAAAATTTTGAGTTTAAAAAACACTGAAAATTTGGTTTGGTCGCTTCTATTTTTCAAAAATATTGTCGTTGAAAGTAAATTAAAATAAATCTTCTATTTTAAATTGTATAAAAAAATAATAATTCGTGTGCCTTGAAAAAAATATTCATCATTCATCAATACATCAATTTTAAAAATTCGGACTTCACTTTGAACCAGTGTTTTATACCCGTGGCGCATGAAGTAAAATTTCGAGTTTAGAAAAGCCCCGTGAAAATTTGTCTCGGGTCGCTGCGCGACCCTCGACAAATTTTCTACGCGGGGCTTTTCTAAACTCGAAATTTTACTTCATGCTTAGCCTGGGAGTGGAAAACACTCATTTAAATCTTCAAATTGAACTTTTTCAATAAACAACGAATGTTTGCAAATTCACAGCGTATCCGTTGGAATATACATAAAAAACAAATTACCTGTATACTTTTTCAATTATAAGAAAACAAAATATACTTAATTTGATTGTTACAGTTTTTCGCAGTTTTCATGATTTTAAAACATTTTTGAAAACTTTTTATATAAATAAAGTCATCATAAAAATAAACGGCAGTTTTCAGAACAAAACTATTTTTATTTTTATATTACACTTTGTAATTTATGTGATTTTATTTCTTGAACGTAATTTTTAAAGAAATAATCTCATGAATTATGTAGATAAGGATTTATTTGTGATAAATTTAAGTTTACCTATAAATCCTATAAAATATTAATTACATTAAAAAACTTGGATCCGATCGGAAAAGACCAAAACATGTTTGTCGATGCTGTTAAAGATGGCAGACAGCCAATTTTGTATAACCTGATCGCTCGCGAGAGAGAAAAGAGCCATCGATTTTCTTTTTAAAGAAATATTTACCATTTCACCTACCTATTCACTCAACATCGGTATGATTTATAGCGCTATCAATTCGCATTGAGGATAAACTTTTACTGGATTCCTCATCCATTCATGGTTTTATGTGTGAATGCACTTTTTATTTAAACTTGTTCTTATTATCATTAAATATTAGAAATTTGACATGATAGGACAAATTTACGTTTAATAAAATAAAAGTACAAAGAAAAAGAAATAAAGCGAATAAAGCCAGTTTAATATTTAATTGAGACAAACGTTTTCGTTCATTCATTCTTCTACTGATATTCTTATAAATGCTTTCTGTCTACAGAAAATAATCAATCAACCTAAATCCGACTAAAACAATTATTTACATTTAATGTATGTACTTTTATTTACATTTAATGTATTTAAACCTGTTATTATTATCATTAAATAATAAAAATTTGACATGATAGGAAAAATTAACATTTAATAAAATAAATGAACAATGAAAAAGATAGAAAGCAACCAAAGCCGGTTTAATATACAGAGAGTTTTATATAACACCGAATATTTTCATAAAATACGATATGACACCTTTAATTTTTAGGTTATGTGTAAATTGGGTTGCCTATATGATCATTACAAATTATAGCTAATCAATTGCAATTAATGCCTCAACTTGTACACTTCTGTGCAATAAAATTAGGTACACAAAATATGTTATAGTTTAAAACGGACGTGATAAGTTTCCTAGTTACAGAAATATGTAAATATGCCATTTTCCTTAATGTCAAAATGCTACGACATTTAGACAACAATTCAAAAATTCGAATTCTAACTAAAATAGAAAATGGTTTTTCTATTTCGGTTTTCTTGTATTTATTACGTGCGTTTTTTTCAAAAGGTCATAGTTTTGGTTTTTTAATAAATGTGTTATTTTGAAGTTATGGAGTTTTATCATTTATTGAAACTGCTGCTAGGCAATTAACACAGACCCGAATTATACAACTAGAATATTGTGAAAAATTGTTATAAGACTTGTGCTTAATTTTATTGCACAGAAGTGTACATACAAGGGGTTTTTCTTACATGTATACATGTCCCAATTACAGCGTATATGCCGTAAATCTGTAGATATTCGTTGTTTTTTAAAAGGTGTTCAATTTGAAACTTAAAATGAGTGTATTCCACTCCCAGACTAAGCACGAAGTAAAATTTCGAGTTTAGAAAAGCCTGAAAATTTGATTTGAACGCGCAGCGCGAAGCGCGGAGCAGCCAAACCAAATTTTCAGGCTTTTCTAAACTCGAAATTTTACTTCATGCACCACCGGTACAAAACACTAACATATTACGAAGTTTAAAACACACCGCTAAACTTTACATTGTATCAGTGTTTTGTGCCGGTGGCGCATGAAGTAAAATTTCGAGTTTAGAAAAGCCTAAAAATTTGGTTTGGCCGCTCCGCGCTTCGCGCTACGCGACCAAACCAAATTTTTAGGCTTTTCTAAACTCGAAATTTTACTTCATGCTTAGCCTGGGAGTGGAAAACACTCGTTTAAAGCTTCAAATTGTATTCTTTTAATAAACCGAGCGTGGAAAAATGTACAACGTCTGCATATGTATACTTAAATGAAAAATTTTCGTTATGAATATGTTCGGTGTTATATAAAACTCTCTGTATAATTTAGTGTTATTCAGGGCTATGTTTTTCATTCTTGTACTGATTTTCTTATAACTGCTTTTTGTCTATAGAAAATAATTAATTAACTTAAATCCAACTAAAACAAAATTATAACTATTAATATTAATTAATTATACAGTGTGTATCAGCCAAATGGAATAAATTCGATAATAAATAATTGGAGGCGTGTTCGAAAAAAAAAACGCTCAGACACGTCAATTCGTATTTTCAGTTACGCATTTTTTTCAGCAGAATCTTTTTATACAGGGTTTGTCATGTAGCAGGGGCCAATACCAACTTTCTTATTTTAAATGCAACACCCTTTATATTATTTAATTTTTTGATGATTCATCAAATTCTTGACATATTTCATGTACAATCTCCTATACCTATCTTCAACTGGTCCGGAAATATTAAGTGTTTTCAAAAATTAACATAAAAAAAAGAAAATTATGTGATTACCGCAACATCCTAATCCCTAATAGAAATTTCTTGTAACATTACTCAACATCTCAGGCGTGGCCAATCTAATCGCAAGTGTTATTCGTCTTTTTAGGTCAGATTCGTCGAAGGGTTTAGTTTTGTATACAATACTTTTGACATATCCCCATAAGAAGAAGTCTAATGACGTCAGATCAGGGGATCGTGCTGACCAATCCATCGATCCTCGCCTCCCTATGCGGTTAAGGTACTGCCGGACATTGATTTGGTAATGGGACGGTGCTTCGTCTTGCTAAAACCATATCATATTCGCTGGAACTTGTAGGTTTTCTGGATCTGGATATAAGTTTATCAGAGTAGGCACGGCATTATTTTGGAGTAGTGCTAAATAATTATCGCCTTTCAAATTGCCATCAATAAAAAAGGGAAAATAATGCTAAAAATACATTAGCGCAGTTTCCAAACATCTGGTTTCGCTACGTTAATGAGGTTTTTGCCATTATTAGAAGTGATTTTAATATTGATTCCTTTATCACATCCCTCAATAATTTCCACACTAGCATTAAGTTTACACGTGAAATAGAACAGAATAAATCCTTACCATTTTTAGATCTTCTCATTACTAGAAATAATAATAAATTAGATTTCAAAATTTTTGATTTGGTTGGCGTTCACTTTGTGGTACATCTTTATAAAATAATATTAAAACACTTAACTTGTTTTACTATTTTAATTAAAGTGGTAAAACAAAGTTAAGTGTTTTAATATTATTAGATTTTAAAATATTTACAAAACCTACACACACCTTTAATTACCTCCATGCCGATTCCTATGCCCCAATGAAATATAAACTAGCATCATTTAATTATATCATTCACAGAGCCCTCAGCATACCATTATCCACAAAAAATAGGGAAAAGGAATTCAACATCATCCATAGTATCGCGATAAATCTCAAATATAACCCCCAGACCATTTACAAATTAATTAATATGCATAAATTTAAAATTAAACTTCATAATACCACCTCTGTTTCACCGATTAACCCCAACACAGATACAAAATTCATTCGATTAATTTATTCCCCCAATTCAGAAAACCACTTCAACAACTATACAAAAAAATTCAACCCAACCCCCGCGTTTTATGTTAATTCTAAACTACGGCAACTTTTAGGGAACACATTCAACAAACCATATGAACTAGACCAATCTGATATTTATTCAATCGATTGTTGTAATTGTGATAAAGTCTATATTGATCAAACAAAGCGTAATCTAAATACCAGATTCAAAGAATACTTAGCACACGCCAAATATCTTAATTATGAAAAATCTGCAGTGGCTAACCATTTACTAGAAACCGGCCACAAAATCACAATAAAGAACATTAAATTATTAAAACAATCATCAAATTATCGATTAAACATGTTAGAAGCCATTGAAATGAAAAAATATGAAAATTAATTATTGAATTTTGATTTTCCACTTCACAATACATTATTAGATTTAATTGCACCACCGTAATCTGTGTTTTTTTCCCTAATCCACTTTACCTGGTTGTACCGCCACCCTCATTCCCTCGGCTCACTTCTTAATTTACGTTTTTTCCCTTTCTGCACTCCCACCGCCATTGTAATATAATCTGCCAGTGTATATATAGTTTAAAATTTCTGTTTTGTATTGTGTTAATCCATTGATAATGGTCACTTTGTGTCCGAAATGTACATTTGGTAATTCAAATAAAAGTGTGAAGAAAGGTTATTAGTGCTTTATTCGTCAAAATAAAAAGGACCTATAATATGTTCTCCAGCAATTCCTGCCCAAACATTAACCTTTACAGGGTATTGCGTTGGTTCTTCCAGTGAGGATTTTTCGTCGACCAATAGTAGCAATTTTGACGATTAACATGACCGTGAAGTGTAAAGGTACACTCCTCAGAAAACAAAACGTGTTCTAATTGGATCGCACTGTTATCTAACAATGGCGATGTTAGATAACAATGTGATCCAATTAGAACACGTTCAGTTTTCTGACGAGATTTGTTCACAATAATACGTTCTCCTATTAAAATCGTGTTCCATGAGCTCCTGAGTTGGTACCATTTTATTTACTTTTAATGTTCGAAAAAAATAATATTTCCGAATCTGTTGGAAGTACGTATAGGGCATTGTACGTGATATACTTCTAGAATTTTCCCAAGAATCCAACAATTGAATAATATACAGGGTGTTGCATTTAAAATAAGAAAGTTGGTATTGGCCACTGTTACATGACACACCTTGTATAAATAGTTTTTGTTGTTAAAAATGCGCAACTAAAAACACCAATCGATGTGTTCGAGCTTTCTTTCGATCTCGCTCCTATTTATTTATTATTAAATTTATTCCATTTGGCTAATACACGCTGTATTAATTAAAAAAAATTATAACTATTAATGGTATTGATTCACTGATTTAAGTAATATATCTGTTGGAAGGATTTTAATTTTGTTTTCAAATATAGCTAATTTATACATGTATATAATAACTAATTTTAACAATTAACATGATTTAGAGCAGGAGTGTTCAACCTTTTGTAATACGCGAGCTACTTTTGCATACCAAGTTATTTGGCCATCGACAGGTTATAGATAATAAAAATAAATCAAAAAAATACATAAAGTGATTTTTTCTTACAAATATACCTTAACATTTATTATAAATTAATCGAATTTTACAACGCGAGATTTGGTTGCAATGTAATAATCATGAGCAGTATACTTCTAACATCACAACATGGTCAGTGTTTTATACGCGTGGCGCATGAAGTAAAATTTCGAGTTTAGAAAAGCCCCGTGAAAATTTGTCTCGGGTCGCTGCGCGACCCTCGACAAATTTTCTACGCGAGGCTTTTCTAAACTCGAAATTTTACTTTATGCTTAGTCTGGGAGTGGAAACACTGGTTCTAAACTTCTAATTGAACACTACTCAGAAACGATAAATGCCTAAAAAATTATATCGAGATCTACTGTCTCTTGATCCCAATTTTGATTTGTTCTCACAATCCCATTCTCAATTTATGTCAAAACTAAAGCAAGTACATTTCTGATTTTTATCACTTTTAGTTGCATTTTATCTTACGCTAATATTTAGAATTAGTCTCTGTTGCTTTAATAGCAGTATAATTTGTTAATTGTTATTTATAATGTTTATATTCTTATGTAAAAAGGTTAATAAAGGAATTTTAATTTGAATTTTAATGCGAATACTGGTTAGATTTTAAGGTAATCTTGTTTAGGAAATTATAACAAAATTATAAATTATTAAATTGTTATTTATAATGTTTATATTCTTATGTAAAAAGGTTTATAAAGGAATTTGAATTTGAATTTGAATGCGAATACTGGTTAGATTTTAAGGTAATCTTGTTTAGGAAATTATAACAAAATTATAAATTATTAAATCAACGTCAAAAGCTTCAACTTTGTTAGAAATAAACACGCTATAACATTCTGAGAGCGTGGTTAAAATATCTCAATTAGTTTTTAGAAAAATCGTGTCAAAATTGAAATTTAGTGAAAATAACGTTAGATTGTAAGGTAATCTTGTTTAAAAAATTATAAAACAATCATGAACTATTGGATCAACTTTGAAAGCACTCATTTTTACTTTGAAAAAACAAGCTTTAAAAACCTGAAGCTGGGGTTACAATATCTGAACTGTTTTTTTTTAAATCCTGTCTAAGTTGTAATTTTAGTGAAAAAAATCATCAGATTACCTCAAAATCTAATGATGTGTTGTTCAAAATATCATGTATATGTATAAAAAACGTTAATTATTTCTTTCAAAATAAACAATTTTGAGGTCCTGAAGTCAGAATTAAACTAACTCAACTATTTTTTTTAAATCGTGTCAAAGTTAGGATTTAGTATAAACATTGTACCATATAAGGGTAATTCCGTTTGGAAAATTGTAAATAAATTATGAATTATTTTCCACCAGAATGGAAAAAAAATTGTATCTCCAAAACAGGTAATAATTCCTCACTTATTTCAAATTATCGCCCTATTACACCCTCCCTTTTCTTCGAATCCTTGATCAATGAAAAAATCCTAAAATCCTGCAAAACCTCTATCCCGGAATACCAATTTGGATTTTTCCCTCAAAAATCAACCATACTCCCCCTTTCGATCCTGACGTCCAATATTCAAACATCCCTCCTTGAAAGTCAGAAAACAGCAGTGCTCTTCATTGACGTAGAAAAGACCTTTGTTTTCTTTTAAAGGTACCCTGTCACCTAATTATATTATTAAATAGCATCCTATCAGAGAGAACATCCCAAATTAAAATCTAACAATCATATTAATTTTCACTCCCCCTCATACAAGGTTCCCCTAAGGTTCTCCCTATCCCCAGTATTGTACAACTTATACTGCTGTGATATATACAACCCAGACCCTACATACTTCAACCCTACGCGATATTTCCTCCTTTTCGCGGATGATACAGCCCTCATCTCCCATGCTGCAACCCTAAAAAATGCCCAAATATCTCTTCCAAAATCCTTGGACACCATACAAAAATGGTGCTCAAAGTAGCGAATCAAAATCAACCCAGTAAACTCCCAACTATTCTTTCCCTACCAAAAAGTCATTCCCAGATCACCATATGTGTCCCTTAATAACACTCCAATTCACCCAGTGTATTCCTGTAAATACCTTGTTATCCTATTCGACTCAAATTTATCCTTCAAACCACACATACTTTCTAAAAAATCTAAAATAAAAACAAGGGCGCAGCACTTCAGAGGACTAACATACAAAAATCAAGGAGTTTTTATTAAAACTGCAGTCCATATTTATACAAAAATTTGTCGCCCCTTGTTGGACTATGGGTGCATCCTCTTAAACCAGATCCGTCGCTCCACTCTATATCATATCCAAGTAGCCGAAAGGTCACCACTCAGAACCATCACCAAACTAAGGCATCCTAACAATTCTCTTCATAACCCTTCAAACGAACTCCTCTACAATACGACAAAACTACCCCGAATAGAACATTTTTATATTTTGAACAAATTCTGTATTCCCCGAAATCCTAACATCGCGTCCAAATACAAATAACCAACAGAAACACTTCACCAATTCATTAGTTCGTTTCATCTAGATAGTTAAACAACCTACTGATTATTAATTTTTAAATAACAAATAGTAGATTCAGACAGGGCAGAAAGACCGTTGGTCTATAGTCCAGACAGACTAACAAATTATTTATATGTATATGAAAATGTTATAATACTAATTTTAATTATTGTCTGAATAAAGATGTACTATATATAATATTTATAAATTAACTTACGAAACATGTAAAGGAGCATACATTGGTCAGTCTGGTAGACATTTTGAAATAAGATTAAAAGAGCATTTAAATTCAGTCCGTTTAAAGAATAACAAATCCACTTTTGCAACTCACTTAATAGAAAACAACCACACCTGCACAGAAGACAACATGCTTTTCGTAATCCATTTGTCGGACAAAGGCCGAAAAATGGATTCACTGGAAGCGCTGGAAATTCACAAGTTGAAAGCTAATCTGGAAATTCCCCTCATCAACGACCAGACCGACATAATGTATACTTCCCTCTTTGATGCTGTATTATAAAAACAATTTACAATGTATTTTAGGTACTCAGTTTGATAATGACTAGCTTGCAGTCGAAACTATAGTCACTGTAAAAAGTTAATTAAAGTGGTAAAACATAGTTAAGTGTTATAATATTATTGTACTATATATATCATGAATTATTGAATCAACTTCCAATCCACGCATTTTGCTCAGATATAAATACGTTTTAAGATCCTGAAGTGGTAATTTAAATATCTTAACTGGTTTTTCTAAAAGAATTAACGAAGCAATAACGACTGATATTGGTTTGTTTAGTAATTTTGTTAGGCAGAAATTCCTTTCTCTAAAAGTGGCTTTTGCGTTAACTCTTCATTAATATAGAAGTTACAGAAGCTGATTTTAATCTATACTTTATTTTATTACCCAAAATTGATTGAATTTGGGTTAAGATGATAATAACTTGAAATAAAACACTTTTAACCTTTCTTTACAAATTTATTCTTCACTAGATGTACATTTCGGACACAAAGTGACCATTATCAATGGTTTGATCCAGTATCAAACTATTGATAATGGTCACTTTGTGTCCGAAATGTACATCTGGCAAAGAATAAATTTGTAAAGAAAGGTTAAAAGTGTTTTATTCCAAGTCATCCAAAATTAATTAATTAATGTTATTTTGCTACTAAGTTACTACATAATTTTAAAGTGTGCAAACTATGAGAAGCGTACGCTTATTTTCTCGAATTCAAATATTTTTGAATTGGAATTATTCTTAAGTTACTATATCTTTTTGTCCATGCATGGACAACTATAAAAGTATTAAAGTAAATACAAGATCAAAAATACCGACATTATTAAACAGAAACTGCCACACTGCCATGCCCATTCTCTTTAATTTTCAAATCTCGTTTTCTTTTGGAAAATCCTCGTCCTATTGTTCCTGTAACGATAAAAAATTTCGCCCAATGTTGCCTTTTTAATAATAATAGATGAATTGCAGATTTTTTTTTGATTGGTTACTGGCATAGGTTTAACCATTCAGCCACTGATTTGCAGATTGATGAAAAAAAAAATTCACTAATCATACTGAAAAATAAATTATGTTTCGTAAAATCTCACCGGAGGTTGAAACCGGTAAGCGATCGACCAAAAATGGGCTAGCGATCGACTGGTGGAACTCGATCGACGGGTTGAGCATTCCTGATTTAGAGTAATTTATTTGGCTTCAATTATCACCCAATTTAACTTCCAAAGACCGGCTCCCCAAAAATTGCAAATCCCTGAGTTAATTACGAAAGCCCAGTCTTTCACACAAAAATTATACAATTTCATCAAGTCCAGCGACTTAAGATTTTCCCCACGTAACGCGCCCCCTTTTAAAACCCCCTCCTCCCAACTCGAAGAATAAAAAGTGTAGAGCTTTTACAGTAAAGCTCTCGCGTTGCCCTTTCCTTCCTTTCCCTTTCGATTTTTTATTGATAGGGAACGACTTATCTCAGCTACATGTGCCAGAGTATCCATTTCACGGAAAACAGGTTTTGTTACTGTTTTCTCTTTTGTTTTTTATGGCATTGTTTGTGATCACATAAAAATCGGGCGTATTTGCATGGGTTTTTATTGCGATCGCAGGGATTTATTGCAAGTGTGAATACTTACCAATGGCTAGAATTGCTTTTGATGGACGATTTTTTTAAGGTTACTGAAAATTTCATATTTGAGTATTCAAATATTTAAACTCCCAGCACGAATTCATACTCGCAAATTTAAATGTTAAAAGGTTCTTGTTCAAATTTTTATCATTTTATAATCATAGTTAAATATGTTTTATTACGTGAAAGATGAGAAACGTATTCAATATTTTAAGGAAACTCTAATTCCTCACAGCTATATTGTATCAATATTTTTGAAAGTTATTTTATTATTTACTTTGTTACCAGTTTGATATTTAAATTGACATATTTACATATTTTTGTAACTAAAACAAGCTTTGCGAAAAAGAAAAATATCACTTTTAACTTATTATTTATTGTTGGTTTATAGGTGACGATTTTTTTAAAATAAAAATACTTTATTAGGCACTTTTTATTTTACCGTGTGTCTATAAACTAAGTGGCTTTTAAAAACAAATTACATATCATAGATTATGTCATACGAAACGGTGAATCTTGGAAACATCAAATACGTTTAATTATATCATTGGGTATTGTCACAGTGCTAAATTCAGGGTTGTTATGTTTAAAACACTTTGTTTTAAAACAGTGTTTTAAACATGTTTAAAAACAGCTTTAGTGTTTTAAACGGTTTTGATTTAAATCTTAGATTTGTTTAAAACATGTTTTAAACGTTAAATTTGTTTAATACGTATTTTTTATTATTTTAAATTTACTAAACTATATTTTATACTACTTCATTCTGATTTTTTGTTTTCATTTTTAAATTTTAGTTAATTTGTTAAAGATTTTTCAAATTACATTATTAAACACAAAATTTTATTACAATAAAATATCACAACTGTGTGTGCATAAATTTAATTTTTAAATACAGGGAATTATTCTTTCAGGTATACATATGCATACACTGTAAATTTTACGAGATTCGTTGTTTTTCAAAAGATTTTAATTTGAATCCTTAAACGAGGGTTTTCCACTCCCAGACTAAGCATGAAGTAAAATTTCGAGTTTAGAAAAGCCTGAAAATTTGGATTGGCCGCGTAGCGAAGCGGAGCGGCCAATCCAAATTAGGCTTTTCTAAACTCGAAATTTTACTTCATGCGCCACATGTATAAAACACTGAAATAACGGAAAGTTTAAAATATACGACTTTAGCAATCTAATATGCAGATGTAAATAAAACGTAAGTCAAGTTCTGAGCTAAACAAATTGTTTAAATCAGTGATTATAGGCAACCCAATAACTCTAACGTATATTAGGTTGCCTATAATCGTTGTTGTATGTGTGTCTTTTTTGAACTTTGCTGTGAATCAGTGTTTTTAAGCGTGGCACATGAAGTAAAATTTCGAGTTTAGAAAAGCCTAATTTGGATTGGCCGCTCCGCTTCGCTACGCGGCCAATCCAAATTCTTAGGCTTTTCTAAACTCGAAATTTTACTTCATGCTTAGTCTGGGAGTGGAAAACACTGGTTAAAAGCCTCAAATTAAACGCTTTGAAACAACGAATTTCCACAAATTTAAAAAACGCTGTAATTATCGGGATATGTATACTCAAAAGAAAAATGCCCTGTATGTTCCGTTTTAAACACGTTCTAAACCTGTTTTAAATATGTTTTAAACCCGTTTCAAACACGTTTTAAACATATTTTAATTGTTAATGTTTTGAACGCTGTTTCAATGAAAAACGCGGTTTGTTAAAAAAAAAACCTGTGTGTTTTAATTAAAATGAAAAAAAAAACGTTTTTTTTAACAACCCTGGCTAAATTTAATTACGTTCTAAACCTGTTTTAAATATGTTTTAAACCCATTTTAAACACGTTTTAAACATATTTTTAATTGTTAATGTTTTAAACGCTGTTTCAATGAAAAAACACGGTTTGTTAAAAAAAAACCTGTGTGTTTTAATTAAAATGAAAAAAAAACGTTTCTTTTAACAACCCTGGCTAAATTTAATTACGACGTATGTTTCTGAAGTCAGAAACTACTGGGATGCCGACAGTTTATAGACACTCGTTACAAATAATACATTTTTATAAACTTACAAAATTACAAATAGCCATTGTAATAGGCCTCTTAGACTTTTTTTTATATTTATTATTATTTTGTGTTATTGTTACCTTGTTCTTATTTTTTACTATTATTATTATTTCATTAATTTTAAGTAAGTTTGGTTGTAGCTCGTTAAAAAAAGTGTGTTGGTTGAATGTGAATTACGGTAAATTGCTCCGGTTATGAATTGCATCAAACGCGAAACATGTATTTCGGTTAATCTGTATAACGCGCATATGAGCGTAAGGATATATCTCGGTTTAAATTCTCTCGGAATTCGCGAGGCCCTTAATTAATCCATCTCACCCGTTGATTTATCACACCGGAATATCTTTGCCATTAACGTCAGCGCTTTCCCTCTTCTCGCGCACTGCTCTATATATGTCTGTGTGCACCTCAATTCAATTTTAAATTTTAACCATGAAAATATCCCTGCGACAAAAAATAATTTACACACGAGGGTCATTTCATTAATAATGCACAGTCTGGCAACACTGCGGAGTAAAGGAGGCGCCGAAAGTGATGTTTACGTAAGTTGTAGTTTAAGGCTTGAGGAAGAAGCCAGTGTTTGTGTTTTGTTTTTTAATAACGCGAGTTAGAAATGAAATCCGCACCGGTCTTGGGTACTGTGACTATTTAGGATTCAAGATCAAAGTGCTGAAACGAAAATTTGACGTTGAAGGTCAAGTTTTGTTTTATCAAATTGTTACGGGGTGGGGTGCTTCGCAGTTGGAATTTAAATAAAATCTTTGTTAAACAATTGAGGTGTTAAACGAAGACCCACACCGCAACTTCCGGCTAGCTATTTAGTCACTGAATAATAAAATTATGCTTACCAGGGTAATCACTTCACTGATTCTAAGTTAAAAGGTTTGAAATTAAACTTTAAAAGTAAATGAAAACTTTAGTCAAAGAGTAACAAAATGTATTAACACGAAACAAATTAAACAACGAATATAAATTTACAAATAAAGATAGAAAAATAAACAAGCAAAAACAAAACAAAAAAACAAGAAATACAATTAAAAAAAAAATAACTTACGTACGACCACTGGGTCGTAAAGAATACTTGTAAAAACTCTCGCGGACGCGGACCGAAATTTAGCGTAGTGACGATGCACGGTTCGAAGACTTTTTCGAAGTGATTTTAGCCCTTGAGGCCGGCGGTATTTATTTGGTTTTTGGTCAACCCTCTTCCTTTCTTACCCCTCTGGTGACCACCAACTTTCGTTGGCCGAAAGAAAAATGGCCAAAATAAATATTAAATATTAATATTTTGAAATACAAAATATGTCATTATATGCGCGATATGATTCTGCGCCCGGGCATATATGGCATATTTTGATTCGAGCTAAGAACGGGGTTTAATAGACGTTTAATTTAATTGAGCCGAAGGGGTTGACCGAATTTGCCTAAAAGTAATACCAACCATGTGGAATGATAAAGCGCATCGTTTGGTATACCTAGCAACAATATGCATAAACAATTACGCCTACCAACTCCAAAAATCATATAAACAATAGGGGTGTTATGCCTGGACTTAGAAAATGTATAATAATAAGGAAAATACTGAATAGAAGTTTATGAAACTTCGTCCAAACATTACGGGGAGCATAGTAATTGTTTATACATATTTGTTGCTATGTGGAACCTCGTCTAAAAGCAAATTAGTAACAATTAAATATCATGACAGCTCGCGGTTTATATCCTTCTGGTTCGAACTAACCATATCGTGTTTGATGTCGTTCGAATCGTCTTCTTCTCAGTTATCCGATAAGGGTTGTGACGTTCGCGTATGTATTCTACATACGCGAACCACGTAGGGGATGTTCCTATCCCTTGCATTCGGCGGTTTTATAACCCCTGACGTCATGCCCGATTCTTTTGTGCTTCGCACGTACGTTTCGCTCGCGCGGTCGGGCCGGTCGCAGGTAGCGGCGTCCCATCGCAGATGTGGCGAACTCGGGGATAACCGGGAAATTCGTATATATTTTGGACAACTCTGGAACTGGAAATAGCGGATGCCGTAGAGTTCTACCCTTGGATGGCCGAGAGGAGTTTTGAGCTGAGTTGAGCTGTCTGATGTTCGAGGGCGCTATTTGACGAGATTCCACTAGGCAACCTATCTAACTTAAATAATATCAATGTATGGCGCGAGCTTTACTCATTTGTAAAATAAAAGAGAATGAAGCAATATTGTGTACTGAAAAATAGAATGAGGTGAATTGGGACCGTTGTTCCGCATATTAAAATATGTAACAAAATAACGCCCGTGGTTATGTTGCAGCTGAAATATTGCTGAATGAACAAGTTGACGACGCTTACGGAAAAGCGCCGGTAACAAAATCATAACTTTTGATGAAATGTAGGTTCGAGACGTTGAACCATAGCTAAAATCACAGTCAAAAAAGTAAAGAGGTTAATCATTCCCACGTCCAAACTCATTTCTCCGAGCTCAATTTAAGGTCGTTCAAATAATGATCTTTGCTTATGAATCCCATGAAATCATAATGAAAGACAGGGTCCCATGTGGATGATGTGTCACAGGAGTATATTATTGTGGTTTCATTAAAAAACTGAACCGAAAAATGCAGAAAACCAGACTTCAGTTGCTCGAGGCTGGACTACTTATTTTGCACAACGCACGCCCGCACATTGCCAACGTCTTGGATGAACATTTGTGCGATTACAGTTGGGAAGTGTTACCTAATGTACCCTACACTCTTGATATACGTCAACTAGACTTTGACTTATTCCCATAGTTGAAATAACCTTTGCTAGGACGGCGTTATTTATCTCAAAAAGAGCTTTCTGTCGCCGGTACCAGAGCCATTCGCCAGATGAAAAAAGATGGCGTTTTAGTTGGTATTCTTAAGCTTCTCAGAAGTCGAGACTCGGTCAATGAGAAGCAGAGAGATTATGTTGAACGATTGTAAAAAAATTATATCAAAAAAATAAACATGTAACGAAATAAAAAATAATGGGAATTATGTTTAATTAATGTCTTAACCCGTGGTAAAACATTTTTGAAATAATTCTGGATATTTAGAAAACTTGGTTTGTTTCACTAGTTTATATTTTCTCCGACTGGTTTCGATCATTGGTCATCTTCAAGGAGGTGAAGATGACCAATGGTCGAAACTAGTTGGAGAAAATATAAACTAGGACCACACCCGGATACGTGGTGCTGCAGGAATGCAACAGAATGTCTGTATCGTGTATGGCAGCAAAGAGAGTGGTGAAGTTTGAAAGGAGGTTGACTGAAATGGAGAATGGAAGGTTCCTGCAAGAAACTTGGAAAGTATGCTATAGGGAATGGGAGCAAAAACATGAAAGTACAAAATGGATGCAAAAGAGGGTAAAACTGTATGAAAGAGTTGGAATGTCTGTGATGCATGTAGAGGAAAAGCTAGGGCGGGGTCAGAAAGTGGAAGAAGAAGTAGTAGAAAAACTGAGGACAGAAGAACTACAAATTCGACAAAACAAAATAGCCAAGAGTCGGACCTGCCCGATCTACAAAACCTTACAAGTTTTCGGAACAACCCCGCGCTACTTTGCCCTACAGAATAGAGAGGATGTAAGAATGCTAGCTCGGCTAAGGTGTGGGAATGAAGAAAGAGGAAGAGAGGTATGGATGGGAACGGAGTATACGGCGAATGGATTTTGTAACATGGGAGAAGATGTATGACAACATTGGTTGTATGAGTGCACGGAGGGACCGAGTTTTAAGAGTAAACGTTTTAATGAAGTGTTGTGTGAGAGTGGGAACGGGATTATACCGGGCTTTCATTAATTCCCGAACCCCACGTGACTAAATTTAAAATTGCCGCGTAAATTATTGTATTTGTACATTGGAGGCTTTGAAAAAAGTAACCAAACGTTACTAAAGTCAAATTTGACATAAACGTTTATGCGCGGTGCATCGTTAAACTAACCTTTGAGATCTTACAAGATTCGCCCGGAATTTTCAGGTAAGCAAAAATTGTTTAATTATTCTGAAACATTGCGTTTTATTTCTATTTATTTTGCAGAGTCAATTTGCTAGGATAAGCAAATACTGCGAAAATTAATAAAAATTAGTTACATTTTTGAAGATGAGCCTTATTTTTAATCATTTTAAATATAATATTTTCAGTCGTCATAAAAATACGCCGGCGAATAAATATTTTTAAATCTAGGGAATTTTTGTGTGAGCCATACCACCTTGTACATTTGGTTGCCTATTATTTTTGGTCACGTGGGGTTCGGGAATTAATGAAAGCCCGGTACAATGTAGAGAATCGATGAGAATGAGAGCAGGGAGGTGTAGCTAGAAGAAGCGAAACGGCTACTTAAAGAATTGTTTATAGTTTTATTTATTGTTTGTATGTCGTTGAAGAGTTCGATTAATATTTCATGGTTCATGGTTAGTTTATGATAGTTATTGTAAGATGTTTGTAAATAATATGCCAAATAAAGGTTTTATGTACTGTATAAACTACTAAAACAAACCAAGTGCTTTAAATATCCAGAATTAATGTGAATTATTTATAGAATGACCCACGTATTATTATTTATAAAAAGAGATGCCTTTGAAACCGCTTTTTGTGTTGTCTTTTTTTCAACTATTCCCAATTTTATTGTGTTTAAACTGAAGTTACAATTTGAAAGTGTTTATTCTCAATTTGATATTGATTAGCCTTAATTTGAAAAGGTGTAAAATTAAATATAGAGCGAATTTATGCGAACGCCTCGTTTTGTTCGTTTTCGTATTATTTGAAATCCTTGGCAGTACGAAAATAGAAGTTCCTGTTTTCTGCGCGTTCGATGGAATAAATGATGAGACAACTGATATTGAACCAAGATAAACTATACGAGAGAAAATGGGACCGTTCACTTGATGTAATTCAAAATAGGTGCATATACGAATAGAACATCCTTACATCGAAAAAAATATATTACACACAACATTATATTATTCATATCGAAAACATAAGAAATAGAATCATTAATAAATTACAGAAGATTAAATACACAATCCATATCTTTAATTTATTTCTGACTTAACCTGTGGTGAAACATTTAAAACCATAAACTAATAATTAAAACCCTTGGTATTGTTTCACTGATTTTTTTTACCTTTTCGACTAGTTTCGACTATAAGTCATTATCAAGGAATACAGAAATTTACAAAAACCAACCTTCATTCGTTGAAAAAAGAAGAAATAGATCTTCGGGTGTACGTACAGTCGGTTTCTTATTTCTCTTTAACCCATTAACGGCCGAGCAATTATACAGTCAACTCTTAAAGTTGATTTTAGTTAAAATTCTGCACTTCTATTTTTGATTTCTATGAATGACTTATTGTTTTACCTACTGTGATTTTTTCTTTTAAATAAACATGATGTATACGCTATAAATTTTTAGGCAATCGTCGATTTTTTATAAAAACATGCAATATGAAGTTTAGAACCAGTGTTTCCACTCCCAGACTAAGCATGAAGTAAAATTTCGAGTTTAGAAAAGCCCCGCGTAGAAAATTTGTCGAGGGTCGCGTAGCGACCCGAGACAAATTTTCACGGGGCTTTTCTAAACTCGAAATTTTACTTCATGCGCCACGGGTATAAAACACTGAAATATTCTGAAATTAGAAACACACTAACATTTTTTTTTTAATAAGTAATGATCGAAATATTTAAATAACAAAATATTTATATTTTTCTTCATACATTTTCAAGTTAGCTCAAATAATTTAATATATCAAAGTGACTTATTTAGTAATTTAATTTAAAAAAAAATATTATGTTGCGTGTATGCATCAATAGCGCTTAATGGGTTAAATAACAACACTGCCTGTTAAAAGCCACTTATTCAATAGATCCTCAATCGTTGATTTTGCTGGAACACTTTAAGGAAATATTTCATGAAAACTGCCACAAACAACTTTAATGGATCCAGACCGCACATATTCTTCAATAACGAATACACATTGATCAATAAAGGAAGGCATGGGCGCCCGCACATATGGGCAAGGGGGGGGGGACTTGCCCCCTCCCCCTGGAATTCTGATTTCTCAATTATTAATTACAGTACGCTGAAAATTAACCAAATATATTTATTTATGCTATGATTTGTAAATGTACATACCTAATCAATATATTATGGCTTTAAAATAAATCAGTGTTTTATACGCGTGGCGCATGAAGTAAAATTTCGAGTCAAGGAATGCCTGAGTTTGGATTTGGACATATCGAGAAATTAGTTTTCGGCCAACCTGCTGGCAAAATAGACTTTTCAAAAGTGGGCAAACATTTTGTTCGACTTTGCGATTTTTTTCTGGCGGTCACAAACGACCTAGGAAGATGACCTTTGGTGAAAATGTAGCTGCATTCTTTAAGAATCCAATGCCTAAAACCTCGTTCATCTATTTTTTCTGTGAACTTTGTTTTCTTGGTGTAACCACGGGCGCGTCCGAAACGGCCAGTCGGAGGGCGACCCTGTAACCGTTTCCGTAGTGCTAATTTCACATGGCGACATAAGTGGCCCGAAATTGTTAAAAATTATAATTTTTCTGGAAACTGAATATTCCACGTTCTTTCTAATATCATCAAGGGCCTAAGTGAATTTTTTCAGGTTTTTTGGAGAGAAAAAAATGTTCACTAAAATTTGAATATGTCGAAAGGAATGCATGAAAAATAATCAAATTTCAGAAAATCTGAAAGTCGCTAAATGACTTCATATTATACCAAAATGTAGCTAAAGAATAGAAGCATAATCTGTGAGAACTTGAGCCACATTGAGAAATTATTTTTCGGTCAGCTCGCTCGCAAAGTGGACCTTCTCAAAGTGGGCGAAAATTTTGCTCGACAATCTAGGAAGATAACCTTTAGTTTAAATCAGAGCTGGGCAGGATTCGAATCATTCAGGATTCGAATCATATTAGAGGATTTAAAAGAGGCATTCGAATACTTTATTTAAACTGGATTCGTAATCCGGATTCGTTACACTTTTTTAAAAGGATTCGTATTCGAATCCAAATACGGGTAATTCGAATCCTCATAAAGGATTCGAATCCTCATAAAGGATTCGAATCCTCATAAAGGATTCGAATCCTCATAAAAGGATTCAAATCTTTATAAAAGGATTCGAATCCTCGTAAAAGGATTCGAATCCTCATAAAAGAATTCGAATTCTCATAAAAGGATTCGAATCCTCATAAAAGGATTCGAATCCTCATAAAAGGATTCAAATCTTTATAAAAGGATTCGAATCCTCGTAAGAGGATTCGAATCCTCGTAAAAGGATTCGAATCCTCATAAAAGAATTCGAATTCTCATAAAAGGATTCGAATCCTCATAAAAGGATTCGAATCCTCATAAAAGGATTTGAATCCTCATAAAAGGATTGGAATCCTCATAAAAGGATTCGAATACTTACAAAAGAATTCGAATAATTACTAAAGGATTCGAATCGTCAAAAATAATTCGAATTAACCGTGAGGATTAACATGAAAAATGTGTTTTGTATGTTTTTAAATTTCTCGTTAAATCACTGTATTATACGCGTGGCGCATGAAGTAAAATTTCGAGTTTAGAAAAGCCTAATTTGGATTGGCCGCTCCGCTTCGCTACGCGGCCAATCCAAATTCTTAGGCTTTTCTAAACTCGAAATTTTACTTCATGCTTAGTCTGGGAGTGGAAGACACTCTTTCGTAAATTTTTGAATTATCATAAAGTTGTCATAAAGTAGTGTATTTATTTTCAAAAAAATCTTTCTCGGTTTATTGAACAAAAACAAAAGAGCTGAGGTGAAAAGTGTTTAGGTAAAAGTGGTTTATTTTTTCGTTGGCTACAACTTTTGTTTGAAATATTTTTTCATTTAGACGTCAAAAGCCATAATCGGTGAGTTGTTGATCTCCACTAGATTCTTTAGTTTCTAATTCACAAACAAAAGAGCTGAGGTTAAAAGTGTTTAGGAAAAGAGGTTTATTTTTTCGTTGGCTACAACTTTTGTTTCAAACATTTTTTGACTTAGACGTCGAAAGCCATAGTGAAATTCGTTTAATAAAAAAACATCTGATTTCTGGTGATTTTTAACACAAGACTTTCAGACATTTGATGGTACAATTAATATTAAATTACTGAAATAAGTATTTATGTTTTAATATATTCGTAAATATATGCTAACCAATGTAAAATATTTATTTAATTAAAATATTTAGGTAATAACAATACAATAAATTTTATATTATTATTGTTATTATTATTATACAGGGTGTCCATATTTCAACAGAATGTATGGGGATCTCGGCTATTTAAAGAGATAGAGAGTCGGTTGAATTGGGGCAAAGTTGCGTAATTTAGGACCCAATAATAATCCAAAAACAAATTTCAAATATCTTCTTTCGTTAATGAGATATTGTCAAAAAACCTGTTTTTTGAAAATTCGTTTTTATTTTTTTATTCAAAAACTATTGAATCCAGAAATTTACAACTTTAACATTATAGGCACTTTTTACCGAAAAATCTAGTAACATATTTTATTTTTAGATAACTATAACATTTACCTTGGAACCATAGCTAACTTCTGTTTTTCTTATGGGCGCTATTTTGGATTTTTAAATTTTTTGGAAAAATATTTTTTTTACTGAATTCAATGATGTACCACACTTATAGTTTATTGTACATTTTATATGTAAAATTTTAATTTTTTGGTTTTTCAAAGAATGCCTTGGAAACAGTTGAGTAACTCACTTATTTGGCAACTCCTAGGACCCATAATTTCCTTACATATGACCCCTAAAGACGAGCATCCCACGATACATACTTTAACAGTTGTGACATATTTTAAAGTAACGAGTGTCTTCCACTCCCAGACTAAGCATGAAGTAAAATTTCGAGTTTAGAAAAGCCCCGCGTAGAAAATTTGTCGAGGGTCGCGAAGCGACCCGAGACAAATTTTCACGGGGCTTTTCTAAACTCGAAATTTTACTTCATGCGCCACGCGTATACACAACTGATTTGAAGTGTAGTTCAAAAACACACAAATACATCTTTAATTAGAGTAACACAGATATTTAGTCTGTTATCAATGATGATCAGTGTTAATAATAAATAATTAGGTTTTGAATATTATTTTTAAAACAACTGATAACGATATTTATATGTTGGTTGTAAAAATATAATAAAATCAAATTTATTCTTAAAGGATTTGTATTCATGATTCGAAAAAACAGGATTCGAATCTTTGATTCGAATCATATTTATCTCTTACGAATCCTTTATTCAAGTATTCGTGATTCGAATCATATTGGGTAATTCGGATTCGTGATTAGAATCCTTTTAACGAGGATTCGTCTGAGCTCTGGTTTAAATGTAGCTGCATTCTTTAAGAATCCAATGCTAAAACAACTACATTACTTTTAACCTACTGATAAAATTAACGTGATAACATTGCATTTTCATGTGTTCCAACTTCACTATAGTTGAAGTAATTTAGAGGTTATGCAAAGTTTGTAAAAATGTACTTCATTTGCTGAATTATTTAATATAATTGTACTTCTAACGAGTGTTTTCCACTCCCAGACTAAGCATGAAGTAAAATTTCGAGTTTAGAAAAGCCTGAAAATTTGGTTTGGTCGCGTAGCGCGTAGCGCTACGCGACCAAACCAAATTTTCAGGCTTTTCTAAACTCGAAATTTTACTTCATGCGCCACCCGTATAAAACACTGATTTCTATTGAAATTCAAAGTATACTGATTAGGTATGCAAATACCTACATTTATAAATCATAGCATATATTTGATTGATTTTCATGCGTTTGGCTTAAACTATTCTATCAATTTTCAATTACCCCCCCTCCCCATGCTTTGCGTCCAAATCCAGCGCTCCAAAAAATATATGAAGTCATTCTTTGAAATCATAGGAAGTGCAGAATTTAGTCTGAAAATAAATTCTAGAGTTAACTCTATAATTCCTCGGGCATTATTGATGAAACTTATAAAAAATCAGAATTGTCATTCTTAGACTTGTTTGTCAACGTTGATGATTCTCATTAACTTTTTGAAATGCTGACGATTTTTGTCAATTTCAGTTAACCCATTAACGACCGAGCAATTACAGAGTTAAGTTCGTTTTAGTAAAAATTCTGTACTTCTTTTCATGATTGCTTTGAATGACATATTATATTATATACTGGGAGTATTTCTATTAGGTATACATAATGTATACGCTGTAAATGGTCAGGCATTCGTCGGTTTTATAATAGCGTTCAATTTGAAGTTTTGGACGAGGATTTCCACACCTAGATTAAGCATGAAGTAAAATTTCGAGTTTAGAAAAGCCTGAAAATTTGGTTTGGTCGCGTAGCGTTACGCGCTATGCGACCAAACCAAATTTTCAGGCTTCTCTAAACTCGAAATTTCACTTCATGCTTAATCTGGGAGTGGAAAATACTCGTTTAAAGCTTCAAATTCAACTCTTTAGTGTCCATATTTACCTGAAAAAATCCCTGTATATACAAGTGAAAGTAAAGCAGTTCTCATCGTTGTATACAGAAGAAATTTAATCAAATTTACAAAATCAAACGATTAACCAAACCACATTTTCAGGCTTTTCTAAACTTGAAATTTTACTTCATGCTTAACCTGGGAGTGGAAAACACTCGTTTAAAGCTTTAATTTGAAATCTTTTTAGAAACAACGAATATCTAAAGATTTACAGCCTATATAGTATATTGAGATATGTATACTTAAAAAAATCCTGTATATATAGTTCAGCATCTTTATAAATTTCTGTATTCCTTGATAATGACATGTAGTCGAAACTAGCCGAAAAGTTAAAGAAAATCAGTGATACAATGCCAAATGTTTTTATTAATAGTAATAAACAATCCATATTTATCAATAACTCTGTTACTTTTTTTATTGTAAGAAATTATGTTATTATTCACCTGAATTTAATAAAAAATCTTTATTGAATCGAAAATTAATTTAAATTAAAGGAAAGTAGGCAATCAATTTCAAAATTGCTGTATTATCAAAGATATTTTACAAATCCCGCAGATAAAATATAAATATTCCCACTCTCCGACTCTGAAAAATAAACCAAACAAACTAAGAACTCGAATATATCAAATGTGTTTACAAAAGTCGTGTTTGTTCGACCGCGAGGAATTCACACAGGATCTCACCCCTTTTCGGATTCTCTGTGTGTCGGGGGGTTGGTTGATCAGCGCTCGCAGAGAATTACCTGGGTCGATAAATGTATCCCCTCACGTTCTCCAGATTTTCCGTGGTGTGTAAATGCAGAAAATGGCCCGATTTAATTTCGCGAATTTTCATATTTTGTATTCAACTCCGTATTTACGAGCGATAAAGTTTTGTAGTCTTCCGGGACGCCCGTCCAGCATTTCTAAATGGAAATAAATTCAGTTAAATATCAAGTTTATAGCCAGAAATAAGATATACATGAATATATTTTGTTTATTTTGATATACACTTAATATTACTCTATATACATTAAGTTTTTGGAAGATATCTCAGCTCTCGTTAAAGATAGAAAAAACCTTTTTTATTAAACTTTCGACTTTAAGAGCTGCACGACCTAAAATTATTTAAAATATACAGGGTGAGGTACAAAACCAGTTACATGTGCAACTTTGGGGACGTTGCGTATTTTTTAATTTTATAATTTTCCATATTTTAGCATGACCAATTGATTATTCAATGTTTGTGTTGTATTATAAATATACGAGTACGTTTGAGTCGTATTTTTTTTTGTTTCACTAAATAATAACCAATTATATTCGTTTTTGGAAGATATCTCAGCTCTCGTTAAAGGTAGAAAAAACGTTTTTTATTAAAATTGTTCGACTTTAAGAGCTGCACGACCTAAAATTATTTAAAATATACAGGGTGAGGTACAATACCAGTTACATGCGCAACTTTGGGGAAGTTGCGTTCTTCTCCATTTTATAATTTTACAAATTTCAGCATGATCAATTGATTATTCAATTTTTGTGTTGTATTGTTAATATACGAGTACGTTTGATTCGTATTTTTTTGTTCCACTAAATAATAACCAATTATATGTGTTCATCGAAACGCAAACGTTTCGAATAATTTAATTCCGGACGCGACAAATTTTATTCAGCGCAATTCACGCGGATTTTAATTTTGCGTTCGGCTTTTAAATGCAATAAAGTTGGTGCTTTGTGTAGGAAAGTAAATAATGTATGTCGGACTCTAATCGATATGCAGGCATTAACTTTTGCAATTTGTTGAGCACTCGTGAACATCTGGTATTTGGAATGTTTTTAGCAGAAAAAACAATAACATAAATATAATATATAAAAATTACGATAAACTTCATATAAACTGCAAATATTTAACCTTAGTTAGTAAGAGCACTAAAATATATATTCATTTCAAGTTTCACAAAAAAAACTAATGGAAGGCAATATGAATGCTGCAAACAAAAATTATGTCGGCATATTTTTTATTGCTAAACTGTATTATTAACAATATTGGTATCTATTTTACATTCAAAATTAATTGTAATACCCAAAGTAAGTGACAACTATCAACAACTAATAAATAAGTCTTTTGTTTCAAAGCAATTTTCATAACCTACTATTAATTTTATGGATCAAAATTAAATGGGTTCCGAAAAGTTCATGCCTAGTTATCTCTAAAACAAAGGCCGAACAAAAAAAAGTTATTTTACATTATTTGCTTAGAATGGAATCTCGAACACGAATATTCATTTTTCGCCTCCTGGTAAAATACACCCTGTATATCACATCTTTATGTACTCGTATACTCTGTACATTTGCGGACATTCGTTAATTTTATAAAAGAGTGCAATTTATAGCTCGAACGAGTATTTCCAATCCCAGACTAAGCATGAAGTAAAATTTCGAGTTTAGAAAAGCCCCGCGTAGAAAATTTTTCGAGGGTCGCGGAGACCCGAGACAAATTTTCACGGGGCTTTTCTAAACTCGAAATTTTACTTCATGCGCCACGCGTATAAAACACTGAAATATTGTACAGTTTAAAAAATACTAGCCTTTATTTTGTTCGGTTTATTGATAAATTGTGTTAAATCTTTTGAGCTAACTATACATACTAATTCTATTTATAAATTTTCATTAATTTTTACAGATTTTTGTCAATTTTCTAATAGATAATTTACATAGTTAAGAACATTTTATTTTCTAATCGTTAGACAATTAATTATTTGTTAATTATTACTTGCCTGCAACAATTTTAAAATGTGTGATTTTTTGGTTTCTAGAGGGGGCCCAGGCACTCCCCCCCTGGCTACGCCTATACGATATATACAGTTATTGACTGTAACATTTTTTCAATCTTTGAATTTGAACTACAACGGCAGTTGACATAAGTCGGCGCCAGCCGACATTTAGTCCACCGTGTTAATTTGACATAATTCCAACTTGACACGACTTTGAATTGAACTATAACGAGATCGCCATGTTATTTTATTTGTGACATTTACGATACACATTTTAACACTTGAGACATATTTTAAAGTAACGAGTGTTGTCCACTCCCAGACTAAGCATGAAGTAAAATTTCGAGTTTAGAAAAGCCCCGTGAAAATTTGTCGAGGGTCGCGCAGCGACCCGAGACAAATTTTCACGGGGCTTTTCTAAACTCGAAATTTTACTTCATGTGCCACGCGTATAAACTACTCATTTACGGTAAAATTATAAATATATAAAGCTTAGATGTGATAGTGATCAATATTTACCGAGATGTAGCTAAAAAAAAATGCAAGAATTACTTTTTTTGTGGATAGTTTTGGAATAAAAGTAAAAAAAAAAATAGAACTGTAGCGATTTCCAAGCACACTACTATGAGCTGAAATTACTCCTGTCTAGACATACGCCTTTCTGCGTATGTCTACAGGAAACACAGGGATGTAGTGCCTGACGCACAAGCCACGGGTGGAGTCGCCATCCTTCTGAGAGAAGGCCTTTCTTATGGGGAGGTCCATCTCAGAACGAGGCTCCAGACACTGGCAGTCCGTATAGCTCATCCCTTAGAAACCACTATCTGCGCCGTCTACCTTCCAGAGTTCGATTGGACAATTAATGATATCGCTGAACTTGTAAACAAACTGCCCTCGCCATTCATCCTAGTGGGCGATTTTAATACCCATAGCCCACTGTGGGGGTCCAAGAAAAGAAGATCCCCGCGGTCGCCTGATTGAGGATTTGCTTGATTAGAGTGACACGGTCCTCCTCAACACCGGAGCCCCCACACACTTCAGCGCTAGAGGGTCAGATTTTTCAGCGATAGATTTGTCTCTATGTTCCCTCTCTCTCGTGGCAAGTCTTTGACGACCTGCACGGCAGCGATCACTTCCCAATCGCTGTAGAAACCATCGTTCGGCGAGTAAGACAGTCAGTCCCTCGGAGATGGTTTCTCGACAAGGCAGACTGGCTTGGTTTTCAAGCCAGTTTCATCCCGCCTTCGTCACTTAGTGTCGACGTCGAGACCGCCGTGCAGGATTTTACGCAACGGGTAATGAAAGCAGCTTGTCGTTTTATCCCAAAGTCAAGTGGGAAAATGGTCGGTCCACCTGTTCCCTTGTGGAACCCTAGCGTAAGGGTGGCAATTGAGGAGAAAAAGAGGCCATTTTATAAATTTAGATGTACACCTACCCAGGAAAATTTTATTGCTTTCAAGAAGCGGCGGTCTACTGCACGCCGCGTAATTCTTGAAAGCAAAAAGTCATCATGGGAGAGCTACGTGTCAGCTATCACTACGACCACGCCGGTCGGTGAGGTGTGGAGAAAGGTGGGTGCAATAGCAGGAAAGAAATTCCTAGCAGTAGCACCCATCTTGCGAGTCCGAGGACGTGATATTACCGACACACACGAGATAGCGGACGCAATCGCGTCTCAGTTTTGCACCGCTAGTAGCTCTCTAAACTATCAAGACACTTTCCTGGGAGCCAAGGGTGAATTAGAAGTCTTTCTGGGTTTCCCCTCACCAGATCCCTTATGCCAGTGATGGGGAAACTACGGCCCGCGGAAAGGTTCAATCCGGCCCGTTTAAGAGTGCCGTGGTGAGAATGTTTGAACGCATTCTTACTTCGTAATGTGACGACCCGCATAAAAACTACCTACCTACGATTAAGCATTTTTCTTTGGCCCGCTACGATTGTCTGGTTATTACAAATGGCCCGTCTTAAAAAAAGTTTCCCCACCACTGCCTTTTGCTATAATTTGCCATTCTCAATAGGGAAACTTGAAGAGGCAGTCCGTTCAATGGGCGATTTCAAGGCCCTGGGCCCAGACGACATCCCGTATCAGATGGTCCGACAACTCCCCTCTTGTATGAGGGAGTATTTGTTGGGCATTTATAATCTGATATGGGACAGGGGCGTCTACCCCGGCCTCTGAAAAACGGCCATTATCCTGCCTCTTTTTAAACCGGGTAAGAATCCAACAAACGTCGAAAGTTACCGACCCATTTCATTGACAAGCTGCTTGGGAAAAGTCCTAAAGAGGATGGTCAACAATCGCCTGGTATGAATGTTGAAAACCAATGGTCTATTAGCAAAGTACCAGGCCTGTTTCCGTAAATTTCACTCCATAGTTGACCAGTTAGTCCAACTGGAGAACTCCATCCAGGATGTCTTCCTAGATAAAAAAAACACCTCGATGCGGTGTTTTTTGACCTAGAAAAGGCATACGGCATGACCTGCAGATATGGAGTTCTTCAAAAGTTTCACGAATGGGGACTAAGAGGCCGTATGCCCCTCTTCGTACAATCTTTCATGGAAATTCGGTCGTTCAAAGTCAGAGTTGGGGATACCGAATCTGCACAGTTTGTGCTGGAAAACGGGATTCCTCAAGGCTCAACCATAAGTTGCACTCTTTTTGCTATCGCTGGTAACGACATCGCTTTATCTGTAGAATCCCCTGTAGAGAAATGTCTATACGTCGATGACCTTGTAATATATTTGGCGGGAGATACCATCCCCGCCATAAATCGTCAACTTCAATCGGTCATCGAAAGGGGAGCAGAGATGCTGAGTCTAAAGGTTTTAGTTTCTCCGAAACAAAAACCTCATTTGTCCATATCTGTAAACTCTGACATCCACATCGCGACCCCGGTCTGTCTCTCCGGGGTACCAGGATACAGGTTTTGGATAGTATCCGATTTCTAGGGCTGAGGTTCGATAGGACTGTTTCCTATCGGGCCCATATTGATGAGCTGGTGTTTATTTTATGTGATTTATTGCATTCATTTTGTTTTCTTTATTAAAAAAAAAATCACGAGTAAACCGGCTAATGACCTTGCAGTCGAAGCCGGTATGTGGGAGGGGTTATAAGTCGGTAGTCCTTCAGTTTGGAGGGAGTCCGGCACTCCGTCCGTAAATGGATTTTCCCCTTCCACACAACAAAAAAGAAAAAAAAAAGGAAAATATTTATGCAAGATAAGGTAAATAATAAGGTCTCACATTCTTCATACCTGCTAATGACATAATCCCCTTTTTTACCTATAAATACCGACCATTATTTTCACTCATTCCATTTCTGTGTACCTGTTCATTCCACACACAACACTTTTTCCAAGTAAGTTTGTTATAATTTTATTCCTAATTTTTTTTTAAGCGTCATAAGCAAAGCTATACTGAAGAGAGATAAATCTCGAAACGCGTCTATAGATGGCCTAAGACATTAGTTTTAATCCAAGTCCTTTCACTTCTAATTTGTTGCTATCTCTCCTTTCATTTAAAATTGTATTGTTAGTTGGTTTGAAGAGAATTTGACCTGAACGTTACATATACTTTAATAGAGCGTTGTAACAAATCAAATTAAATAATATTTTAAATATTTCATTGTATAATTCAATATCCGGAGGTGTATTTGCACGGGAAGTAGTTGTTTCAATGGATATTTATCGTCTTAAATTGTCTTATTAATTAAGACACTGTTTGCATTTTCACGAATAGTTTTTTCGTAATTTTATAAAAAATATTTATGTTTGATCAACATAAAGTTTAAAAATGAATACCATTGTTAGTCAATTGATTAAGAGAATCCGCGGTCCATAAAATCAAGTGAGTCATGAATTAGATGCGCGTGACTAATGCCTTGATTTTTCTTAGGTTTCAACAGGACGGTTCCACATCACTAAATGTCATTTTTTTAGTTTCTGTGTGTTACAATGGCGTATATTTTATTTCGAATGCTTGAATAATAATATTTATAATAAATCATTTTTGAAATTATAAATAAAAAGGTTGATTTTATTGTATATATTAAAATCAACCTTCTCATTTATAATTTAATGAATAATTTTCTTTGTTAGAATAACTGTAGTTATTCTAGCGCAGAAAAGGATTATGAATAACTATAAATATTTTAGCGCAAAAAAATATATAAATAAGTACAGTAATTGTAGCGCAGACAATTATTTTAATAACTCTAGTTAGTCTAGCCCAGAAAATGATTTGTTAAATTATAAATGAGGTTGATTAACTTCTTCAATTCTATTCTATTCTACAAGAATTATTATGATTTCTATTATGCAACACACGGATTTTTTCTTTAAAATATACATAAGGTATATGCTGTACATTTTTGGGCATTCGTCGATTTTATGAAAGAGTATAATTTGAAGTTTCGAACGAGTGTTTCCACTCCCAGATTAAGCATAAGGTAAAATTTCGAGCTTAGAAAACCCAAGTTTAGGATTTTCTAAGCTCGAAATTTGACTTCATGCTTAATCTGGTAGTGGAAACACTCGTTCGTGGTTTGGTCGCGTAGCGCTTTCTAACGATTAGAAAATAAAATGTTTTTAACAATGGAAATTATCTACTTGAAAATTGACAAAAAGCTGTAAAAATTAATCAAAATTTATAAATAGAATTAGTATGTATAATCAGCTCAGAAGATTCAAACCAATTTGTCAATCAACCGAACAAAATAAAGGGCAGTATTTTTTAAACTTTACAACATTTCAGTGTTTTATACGCATGAAGGCGCATGAAGTAAAATTTCGAGTTTAGAAAAGCCCCGTGAAAATTTTCTGGGCTTTTCTAAACTCGAAATTTTACTTCATGCGCCATGCGTACAAAGCAAAAATATTGCGAATTTATTTATATTTGAACCACACTTGAAACCAGTGTTTTATACGCGTGGCGCATGAAGTAAAATTTCGAGTTTAGAAAAGCCCCGTGAAAATTTGTCTCGGGTCGCTGGCGCGACCCGAGACAAATTTTCACGGGGCTTTTCTAAACTCGAAATTTTACTTCATGCTTAGTCTGGGATTGGAAACACTCGTTCGAGCCTTGAATTGAACTCTTTTATAAAATTTAATATTTGAAGCTTCGAACGAGTGTTTCCACTCTTAGATTAAGCATGAAGTAAAATTTCGAGCTAAGAAAAGCCTGACAATAATAATTATAGGTTATTACATTAATAGTGCTTAATGGGTTAAAAAAATAACGTAATTTTCTGTAAGTATAATCAGCTGGTAAAATTCTGACTATGTAAAATTGTTCGTATTTTTTTTAATGGTCGAATATTTATTGTGTAACATGAACATTTTCCGATTTCTAGATGTTCTAACTCTTTTTGTTATCAAATAAAAACATCCAAACACTGAACAGTTGATTTTTCCGTTTCTGCATGTGTTCACGTGAAAAATTCTCGGTGGATATTTTTTATTAGTTTGTGCGGATGGTTATTATGCAACATCTGTTGTTGTTGGGATCCTCGTTTCGTGTATCGTTATTACTTTTATAACCGGCGCGCCGGAATAAAGCGGAGTTAAATATAATCGGCCGATTTATGCGATTCGTTCAGTAAATGCGCTGTGTACTGGGAATAATAAGGGGGCGAAGTAATTGAGTTTTAAGGTAATCTGTGCTCGTGAAAAATTGCGTACTCGTGTGTTTATAATTTGAACATAAAAAAACAACATATTAAAAATGCTATAAGATAAAACAACCTTAAAATTTGTAATTTAAACGTGAAAAAATGGGATATTATTATTTTTGACACTTCTGGTTTTAACAGGTTGGTGCTACATCCCCAAAACGCTACGTTTCTTTAGCTTTTGTGTGTCACAAAGTAAACTTTCAATTTTTTTATTCGTGTACTCGTGTGCCTATAATTCGAACATAAAAAAATAACATATTAAAAATGCCATAAGATAAAACAACCTTAAAATGTGTAATTTAAACGTAAAATAATGGGATATTATTAGTTTTGACGTTTAACAGGTTGGTGTTACAATCCCAAAACGCTACGTTTCTTTAGCTTTTGTGTCACAAAGTAAACTTTATTTTTTTTTTAAATAATGAAGACTATTTGGATCAATTGTTACTTATTAATTGCTTCTATGTGGAGGTGTATATATGCTTCGAGTATCCGTTTGAATTTCACAAATCTCTGCAACAATCCACGTTGGCCAAGCACTTTCCGCGCTGTTGAATCTTTGACATGTGATGTATGCACGCCACTTATGTATATGTGTTTGTTGGGCTGTTATGTGTGCTCGAAATTCGGAAATTCAAGAGATTGCATCCACCGCACATAACTGCTCGAGTCACGTAAATCCTGCAAATAGAAAGAGCACTATTAAAGATTGAAATTTTATTGGTTTAAAAATGTGTATCAATTTTAAATTGTGCTCCTGAAATTGTTGAATTATTTAAGTCGATCAATTCCTTTGCGTCCTTTCTTCTTTTTATCTCGAATTTGGGTGGATTTTAATATCAAAGAATCGAAACGGCTAAAGTGACAAAGTTTCGCTATTAATCAGAGCGGGCCTGAATCCTTAAAGAGGTGAGGGTCGGGTTATCTCATCCCTCTTTTATTTTTAATAAAATAAAATGCGACGTCGTTCGTCACATGCTTTCCCCCCCTTGTTAGAAAAGATCTTTATCGCATAATTGAAGAGACATTCACACTATCTTAAAGTTTTTTTTTCTTTTTTGTTTGTTTGTTTGTTTAGCATCGGTTTTACCATCAGCCACTAACGATGATTATATTATATATATTTTACATAGATTTGGACATCACGACACATTCCCATTGCACCCAGGGACACGACGAGATATTATTTTTAAATAACACCTCCCCGTGCACGGGAATCAAACCCGGTCTGTGGCTCGCCGAGCGATATACCGTCCGGCGACGTTACCGCTCAGCCACCACCTGCCCCATCTTAAAGTTATATAATGAATACATCTCACCTAGGTCCAAATTGGGAATAAATTTAAGAAATATTTTCTGTTCTGTTAACATATAATTGTTTTTTAACAAACTGAACAAAATAAGACAAAGTAATTGCTTAGTCTTCTTAATGCCCCATAATACCTTCTTAATAATTTCTGAGTGCCTTTTAAAAGAAAGTATTATTTTTTCTTCAAATTTTATCTCAAACTAAATTTATTTTAGTCTATTTGTTTAACTTTGTATTTGTGGATTATCTATTAGAGTGGATGCGTTAAAGGGGCTGAATTCCACAAAGCCTTGTTAATCGCAGCTCGGACGAATCAATAGGGTGCAATTACTAGGGTAAATGTTGCGGCTCTTCTCGTTTCTAGTTTCTGTAAATCTCATTTCAAAAGAAGAAGAAAGTAAAAATACTAGGGTGAATTAATTAAAATAGTTTTGCCTTCAGAAATGTTTTTCTTATAAGTTATTTAAAAATTGCAAACATACAATATCCTGAATATTGAATTTATGTTCAGTATTCCGGCACCAGATACCCACAGATGCGTTTCGGACCTCAAGGTCCTCTTCAGTGTGGTCCCGTCCCAATGCTGAGGAATACTGAATATTTCTGACTATATCAAGCCAATACGTAAAAACTATTAATGGATTCGATAGCTAACGCCATCTTATTCTCCATAGTGGAATCGTCAATTATAATGTAATTTTCGATTCAAGTGTGTATGATTTTTTTTTATCAATTGTAATATTTTTTCGACATATTTTGTTTATTACCGTATGTTTCTTAAAATTACCCTTTATGACTATTTCTTAAAATATATATACTAAATCTTTATTATTTGAGAACTATGTACAATAAATTTAGTATTAACAAAACAAAATTATTTTTATATTGCATTCCCAAATAAGGGCTATCGACCATAAGTCTTTCTGCCCTTGTTTTTATCTTTGTTTTTTTTTCCTTTTTTTTAAAATTATGTAGGGGAAGGAGGATGGAGTGAGGATATATATTCGAATAGGGTGATGTGCGGGTTTTTGAATTTGGGGGGAATGTCAGGTTTTCTGGGGATACACATTTGTTTGAGTAGATCGTAATTACTATCGTTGCATGCAAATCGCTCTACTAGGAATCGAAGTCTGTCGCTGATTGGTAATATTTTTGTTATTTGGTAGAGGAGGGTATTTGAGGGATTATAGAGAGGATTTTGGGGGTGCCGAAGTTTTGTAAGAGTACGGAGGGATTCTTAAAATAAATATATGTATTCGTGAGTTATGTGAAGATTGTTATAATAGTAATAAAAAGCGGTTAAATTCCTTTCTTGACTGTTTTTTTTATTATTATCTTAAAATAAAGACAAAAGTGGCGAAGATTTGTAATGTTGTATGAGGAACATCCTTATAAAATCTCAAGAAATCTTATTATTGGGGATTTATTTTATATTTTAACATAGGTTTTTACTCTCAAATTAAGCATGAAATTAAATTTCGAGTTAAGAAAAGCCTGAAAATTTAAGTCTTTTCTAAACTCTTAATTCTATTTTATGCACCACGCGTATAAAACATTATTTTAAAACACAATTAAAAATATATATCATTAATATAAATTAAAAATTTTGATTCATATTTTTGAAATTTCTATTGCCCCTCAACTTAATGGCCTCGCCCTTACTGCGGCCCTCCTTCAGAATGTATTGTTAATGCCTTTTGGTGCTTTACAATGACTTCTTAATGCCTCTTAGTGCTTCTCATTGCTTCTCAGGCTTCTCAATGTCTTCTTAGTGCTTTTCAGGGCTTCTTAATGGCCTAATGTCTTTTCAGTGTCTCTTGGTGCTTTTTAATACCTCTCAGTGCATCTCAGTGCTATCTCAGAGCTTCTAATTGTCTCTTAGTGCTTTTTTTTTTCAAAGCATTTACAGGGCTTCTTAATGCCCCTCAAAACCTTCTTAATGACCTCTAAGTGCCTTTTAGTGCTGTTTAATGTTTCTCGGTGTTTCTCAATGCATTCTTAATTCTTACTAATGCCTCTTAGAGCTTTTCAATGGTTTCTCAATACCTATTGGTGCTTCTTAATGCCTTCTCAGAGCTCCTCAGTGCCTTATTAGTCCCTTTCTGTGCTTCTCAATGCCTTCTTAATGCTTTTTAGTGCTTTTCAATGCCTAATCACTGCCTCTCAGTGCGTATTAATGCTTAATTAATGCTTCTCAGTTCTTCTTAAATGTCTAATCAATGCTTCTCACTGCTTTCCAATGCCTTCTCAATGCCTCTTAATATCTATTAATGCTTCTAAGGGGGGTTTCAGTTCCTTTCAGTGGTATTTCACTGTCAGTAAGCGCTCGTCATCATAATTCCCATATAATAACCTTAAAACAATTCCATTAAACTTTAAACCAACTTTACAAACTCCAAATCCCCGATACAGGCAAATTACTTATGCATACAAGATGCCGATATCGCATCCCCCGGGGTTGCTTCACACAAAACTTTAATTAAAAACCCATAACATTTTCCCATGCGCGAATCTTCTGCACATATATGACACTTCACCGGATGCCATTTCAAAGAATAACATTTTCCCCCGCCGAAAGCATGAATAATGCATTCGGGGTCCCTCCGAGACCTCTCATTCTGATGCCTTATTTAATCCGCAAAAGCATCGGAAATTCATAACTTTGACCGTTTTCCGGCAAATATTCTTCCCTTAAAGTCATGATGTGTATGTGTGTGTATGCAGATCGGATCACGTCCCGAATTTTTAATGCCCGGGTTTTATACATCAAAAGGATAGAATAAATATTTGAGTGTGTGTTTTCTTTATCCCATTCTTTCTTTCGATATTTCGATAAAGTTAATACTGAAGGGTATGGAACTTGGGTGAGTATAAAGTAAGACGTTTAATATTAAAGACTTGAATTCAAAACCTAATGCTTTATCGTAAATTTATGTATGCTTGGAATTAATTTCTAACTATTTAAAATATTATATCACGAATATATAGAAATGCAGCTGAATGATAATATACAAAACCCGGAAAATTCACTTTACCCTTTCGGCTAATTCGGATAATATACTAAACCCGGAAAATTCACTTAACCCTTTCGGCCCTGACGGTGGCATTTGCCACCACTAAAATTTGGTAAACATACTGAGAATTTTTCTTTTAAATATGCATACATCAATGCATGAGCTGTAGCTTTTCCGATAATTGTTTGTTTTTTAAAATAGTTTAATTTGAAATCTAAAACGAGTGTTTTCCACTCCCAGATTAAGCATGAAGTAAAATTTCGAGTTTAGAAAAGCCTGAAAATTTGGTTTGGTCGTGTAGCGCGTAGCGCTACACGACCAAACCAAATTTTTAGGCTTTTCTAAACTCGAAATTTTACTTCATGCGCCACGCGTATAAAACACTGATTTTAAGTGAAGTTTAAAATATTCTACCAAAGCAGTATGCTAAAAACGTGTATTCTGAACATCACTTCATATCAGTTTTTAGTACGCGTGGCGCATGAAGTAAAATTTCGAGTTTAGAAAAGCCTGAAAATTTGGTTTGGTCGCGTAGCGCGAAGCGCGGAGCGACCAAACCAAATTTTCAGGCTTTTCTAAACTCGAAATTTTACTTCATGCTTAATCTGGGAGTGGAAAACACTTGTTTGAAAGTTCAATTTGAAATATTTGTAAAAACAACGAAAATCTGAATATTTACAGCGTATACAGTATATTGAGATATGTATACCTAAGAGAAAAACTCTGTGTACATCTGAGATAGTAATAAATAATATGCAGTGTACAAAACATTTTTTTGGACATCAGAAAAACTCCAAGGCTGAAAGGGTTGATGAAAGTATCGAACAATATGTCATACAGAGTGCCCCAGAAAGAAGTGGTAACTTTACTAAATAATCGCAACAGATGTCGCTTACTTCACATTTTATAAAGCGACATCTGTTGAGATCATTTAGATAAGTTACCACTTCTTTCTATGGCACTCTCTACGTTAATACACAATATAATTTATATCGTATGTTCAATAAAAAAAAAATCTCTTGAGTGCCATGATTTTATCTTTTTCTAAATTTAAGTTGGCTACACGCTGTAGGAATTGTCATATAAAACGTCAGACATAATAATTTTAATGTATAATTTCAGAGTTGCCAACCTACTGTTATCGGGGTGCAGGACGTCGCTTGGGATTTGTGCTAATTTTTATAAGTTTATAGAGAGCATGAGTTTTGCACTAAGCGACGTTCCTCCGAAACAACTCCGTTAGCTCAGTTATATACAGACACAAAAATAATTATAAAATAAACTTACCGATATCCGTAAAGATTGCCTCACCTTTGTTTATGTAAAAAGATGAAGTTAAAATGATGATTGAATATGAATGACTTGATTTCCATCAACAAGATAAAATTAATATAAAAATATTAACAACGAAAAACAAAACTAATAATGAACAAGAATGAATACGAATAGAAATATACAATGTTTAAAAATAAACACAATGATAAATGAAATGAATAAAATGAAATGCAATGAATGAATATGATACGTAAATGAAATGAACAATGATTAAATTAAATCAACGTGACGATTGCGATGAATGAACGACTTACGACGTGAGTTAATGAATCGCGACACTTTGAAGTTACTTGGAAATTTGATGATAATGGTGATTGCTGAATGATGATGATTCACTTGACTGATGATACAACCCGCAATGATGAAGTTCGGCTGAAGTAAACTGATGATGATAGATTGAAATCTTGGACTGGACTCCTTAATAATTCAATCTCCAACTCCTTTTATTTCTTCGGTCTTTCCAACCACCGATGTCTTCGCCCCCGCCATGTATCTTGGGGGTGACGGTGATTGGTCGAACATGGTGGTGGAGGAAGTTTTGGGGATGGGGTTGGGCCCTGGTGGTAACTCCTCCCTGAGGCCTCTGGTTTGGGGCCTCTGGTTTTCGACCGCTGCGGCGTGTCCAAGTTTGTGCTGCAGATGTTACAACCATATGCCTTATCCCTGAAATTTTCCAAAATCGGAACAGATTTCCATGGGTATTGTTTCATGGTCGTAAAACATCTACAGCTCGCCGTGGGGTTTATGATGCCAATCCTCGGAGGCGCGGAGTATTTTATGACGGGCGTCCTCGGGGTGGTAAAATTCGGTCGAAGCTGGTCGCGCGGTTTATGATGGGGTTGTCTGAAAAATTCGTAAGTCGTATTCTTGGTCACGTTCGGGCGGAACTGAATGTACGAGTAATTAACATATTTACAAAGAAAACAATATCTACGAAAGAACATCGTATGAATGGTTACGAACTTGAGTCATTTGGAATTAAAATGATTATGAAATGAAATGAGCAAAACAAATGGAGTCCGATGTTTTCGCGAATGTGAATAAAATAATCAAGTTACGACGTTTTCGATAAAACGCCCGTAACACTACAATTTATTCCATGGCACTCTAGAGGTTTTATTTTATTGAACATGCGATATCAAAAATTGTGCACATACCAGGTCTGTAAATATAAAACCGGAATTTGCTTATAGATGGCTCTAGTTGTCTATGTTGTGGCTGTCAAGCCGCGTCATTGGTCCCTTATTCTTGTGTTTACATTTATCAAAGACTTTTAACTCACAAAAATACAAGTTTATTACAACTACATATATTTTCATAGCGCTTAAGATGACTGCGTTTGAGCCTAAAAACTATGATTTGTGAACAGCATTGATTTTCTGTTACCATTTGAAGAAAACTGCTTCAGATTCGCATCAAATGGTTGTTGAAGCTTACGGTGAGCATGCTGTTGGTAAATCACAGTGATTTGAGTGATTTAAAAATATCAAAAATGGCAATTTTGACGTGAGAAACCAAGAACGTGGAAGACCACTTAGAAAGTTTGAAGACTTTTTGGATGAGAATCACTCTCAAACACAACAACTTGCGGGTCAGTTAAAAGTGACACGAGAAACCATCTTCATGCGTTTGTAAGCCATGAGAAAGATCCAGAAGGTAAGAAAATGGGTTCCACATGAAAGACAGCAAGAGAACTGAAAAACCACCTACGAAATACTGCTCGCCAGGTACAAAAGAAAATTTCTTTATTGAATTGTGACTGGCGATGAAATACTTTCGTATGCGGCGCACTCACCAGACTTGGCTTAGTCCGATTACTACTTATTTCAGCACTTGCTGAGCAGTGCTTCACTTCTTGTACGAAAATGGCTCGATGATTGGTTTGCCTCAAACGATCAACATTTTTTTTTTTTTTTTGGCGTGTCATGCACAAATTGCTAGATAAATGGGAAAACTGTGTAGCTGGCGATGGGCAATACTTTGAATAAAATATGTTGTACCATTTTCGTACAATAAATCGGTATTTTCTATTAAAAAGATTCAGGTGTCATATTTACAGACCTGGTATATTTTTTTACTGGCCCTATTTTTTGTTTTGAAAAAAATTATTACATGTAATATGCAAAATTATTTGAATTATTAACATTTACAACCTCATTAAATACCTTCCTAATATTACTCTGGAACTCCACATGAGTCAATAACACCAGGACACGAACGCATGTACATTAATTATCAATAACCCCACAGGGATGGCTTATAACAGCAATACATTCAAATATCGATTCATCTTCCCCTCATAATTTTCCCATAGAGAAGCGCTACTAAGTTTCATTATACGGGCGATTGTTGATGACGTGGATGCTGCTTTCGCTTTTACGGTAATACGAAATGTTCTAAGGAGCCAATAAAGGATATATTAGGCAGATAATAACAATAGGAGGCATTACTTATGGGGAACCCACCGCAAAACCTAAGGGATGTTTCGAATCAATGGACCGAGCCAACTTCTAGAGCTAGCTGAAAGAGCTCACCAACCCAAGGATAACTCGATTATGTTCAGTGAGAGATCAAATATATATTAACAATCCCTTGATTAATAAAATAATAACTATAATTTAACTTATAACTGGTCCAAGAAATTAACGCACCACCTTGCAGTGTTAACCTTTTAAGTTTAGATTTTTGTTTGTTTCATTAAATTCGTTTGCAACCTGTCAAAATAAACACAAGATTCAGAGCATTATTCGTTATTTTAAAGACGCTAACGTAAAATACACAAAAATAGTACACATTTCAAAAAATTTAAAGAAATTGCAGGTGGTGTGTTAATTTCTTGAAGCAGTGTATTCTTATAATTTATTACTACTATATCATCGTTATTGGAAAATAAATATATTAAAAAAAAAATACAATTTATAATATATAAATATATTTACAAATAATTTTTTACTTCCCTCTCTTACAGGGGCTATCGACCATAGGTCTTTCTACCCTGTGCTATGTTTGTGTGAGTGTTTTTTTTTTTAGTCGATTTCAAGGTGGGAAAGTAGGATAAAAGGAGGAGATGTAGTCATAGGTGGATTTTTGTATTTTGGGATGATGTCGTGGTTTCTAGGGATGCACATTTTTTCAAGGTGGTCATAATTCGACTCGTTACATGCGAATCGTTCTGCGAGAAATCGAAGTTTTTGTTTTATTGGGGTAATTTGTGCTATTTCGTAAAGTTTGATTTTTTTTAAAAGCTTGCTTTTTGGTACATTGGATAAGTTGTGGAGGGGATTTTGGGGTGTAGAAGTTTTGTAAGGGTACGGAGGAAGGATCTGTTGGCTACTTCGAGGTTGTTAATGGTGACATTGCATGGCTTTATATAAAGGATGGAGCTGTAGTCTAGGATGGGACGGCAAATCATTTTATAAATTTTGGTACAGGTGTTAATACTAATTCCTTGATTCTTGTATGTCAGGCAACGGAAATGTTTTGCTCGCTTTACAATGTTTGCTTTTTATATTAAATGTGTGTTTTTTGAAGGACAGTTTAACAGGATTCCTAGGTATTTACATAATGGGGAGGAGTATATAGTAGATCCGCTAATGTTTATAGAGAAAGGATTAGGCGGTATGTGATGATAGGGTAACAATGTTTGGGATTTGTTGGGATTTATTTTAAGCCTCCACTTGAAAAACCAAGTAGCGGATTTGTTTATAAAATCTTGGAGGAAGTTAAGGGCTGAGGCTAGCGGTGATGCATGGGTGATTAAAGCAGTGTCATCTGCAAACTTTAGAAGATAACAGGCTGGGTTTATAAAGTTGGAATTGGGATGGTATATACAATATATATATATATATATATATATATATATATATATATATATATATATATTGTATAATAGAGGAGATAGAGGGGAGCCTTGAGGAACACCTTGTTCAGGATGGAATGTCGAGGATAAGGTTTGTCGTATACGGATTTTAAGTTTGCGGTTAAAAAATGAAGTTTTGGATTATGTTGATAAGGTGGTTGGGTAGTTTAAGGATAAAAAATAACAAAAAAAATACCTTTATTGGCATCCAAAACTAATATACATTTCCATAAACACAATACAAAACTAAACACATGAAACCAAATTCCCAGCTAATTAGTTCTTTTCCTCTCCCTCTCCCACCCTAATCTTATCACAATCTTTACGCCCGCCCCATCCTCTCGCATCCACTCCTCTATCCTTTTAACACCTCTCGTCCATTCCTCACTTATCTCCTTACACTCATCCGCTATATGTCTCCACGTATCCCTTCTACTTCCGCACAACACACACCTACCATACTCTTCACCCATCCATACCTTTCTTCCTCTCTCCTCTGACCCACACCTAGCCCTCGCCAGTGCTACCTTCTCCCCTATTTTTAGTAAATTCCTGCTGAGGTACCCTAGCAGTTTCCCGTGTACCTGCCACCTGTTATATAGAGGATTATAGGTACTTCTCTCAATATACCCTTGACGCTCCTGTTTTTCCACTTCCTCCCATTTTTCCTTCATCCACGCTGCCACATTCACTCCTTTTTCCAACCACTCATTTACCAAACTTTCAGACACCCCTGCTCTTTCATACATTTTTCTCCTCTCCATTCTCCAATCACTCTCTCCTACTCCCACATATGTTCTCCACACTTCTTTTACCAGCCTTTCACTACCCAATCCAATCAATTTCATCTAATATCTTGCCACTTTTTCCATTGCCTCTACATGCATACATGCTCTGTTCTTTTCCTGAAGCAGAATATAACTAGTTTAAGGATACTACATTTATATAAAAGGCCCCGATGCCAAACGGAGCCTTAGATATATCTAGGAATAGGATGGCAGAATGGTTAAGGGTAGGGTTGTGGAGCGATATGGAAGGAAGCCATATTGGTAGATAGGGATATGGGTTAAAACATGGCTGAGTATTTTTTGTTTGAGAAGGGATTCGTACAGTTTCCCGAGTACGGCCAGTGAGGTAATGGGACGGTAGTTGTTTGAATGTCTATGGTCGGTTTTGGGTTTACGGATGCAGGTGACTATTCCATGTTTTCATTCAGAGGGAAAGATTTGATGGGTATAATTAAAATTAAGGATATATGTATGAATGGAATGTGGAAGGGCTTTCAACCTTAAGGTGTACCTTATCATGTCCAGATGCTGTATTTTTTGTCTTGTGGAGTACTGAAAAGACTGGACAAAGAGACGTATTGTCCAGTCTATCGTCAGGGGGAGGGGGAGGTGGGGGTTCTGGAAGGATGCGGCTTTCGTACCAACTGTTTACGGTTTCAAAAAAGTCATTGTTAAAGAAAGCGTCGTTCGTAATTTTGTATACATTTTTGAAATTGTCTCCAAATATCTCTGAAATGTCTGTTGTTTGTTTGTCATTTGTTCTTGTCTTGTCTTGTATGATTTATATTTACTGAGTTTTTTTTATTTCAGTCCAATATAGTTTTTTTTTTCTTTGAAGGTCATTGATATTATTGCATGCTTCAAGCCATTTATGTGTTTTATATGGGCCCGCCGTGGCCGAGCGGTTGAGCCGGCGGTTTCGCCAATCGGTCACGAAAACGAAAACTACTCGTCCCCGGTTCCATGGATGTGTGTGAATGTGTTTGTGAAGTCCAAATATATGTTAACAATTAATAATAATTAGTTACATTACAAAAACTGAATTAATATTAAATGATTGATGGCTAATTGTCATACTAGACCAAGGTCAGGCAAAAGCCAAAAACCAAACAAAAAAATAATGTGTTTTATATTCTATTATAAGTTTTTTAATGTCCTTATTTTGTCTGTTGAATGTCAATTTAATTTGGCTGTCCTCTAACTGTCTAAAGTCCCGATATAGTTCTCTATTTTATTTTATTAGTCGAAGGATACATTTGGGTAAAGGATATTTATAGTGTTGTTTGGGGATTTTGGGGGTATGTTGATTTAACAATTTAATAATTTATTATTATAAGAGACTCTTAAGATACGGTTGTTTAATAAAAATTTACTCTTTTAAAATTCTAACAAAATCTCTCTACATCCCCTTTCAAGAGAAGTGGATTTGTTATATAAAACCCTGATAATTCAGATCCCCTCTCGCTTCCAATAAATATTTAACAACATTCCCGTCCGGAATCCGCGCGTGAAAATTACTCAACCCCTCGGCCCTCTCGCCCGTTTAAACCCTTAATTTATGTGAAGCGTCGTTTTCTCTTATACATCTTTTTTATTCCGTCTCAAAATGCACCCTCCGCTATAAAAATCGGCCGAGAGGGCGGGGGGTAAAAAACTTATCCATTAAGGGCCGCAATTAACTATTAAGCGATCCGCTCGGCCTCTTATTTTACGTCGCTGCATCAAAAATGATTTAAGGGGCCCGAAACGGAAGCGGGTAATTTATAAATCATGCAACGGGGATTTATTACTTTTGCAAGAATAGTCTGTAAAACCGTTTTTGAAATTGCATTGCTTTTTGTAAAAGATATAGAATTTTATAAACTTCAATCTAAATTTCAAACAAGAATAATCCATTAATTATTGTTGTACTTCCTTTCTTCACTGATTAGTTTTATTTACTATATGTACATTTCGAACACTTTGTGTATTACTATTGAAAATGAACACATAGTGTTCGAAATGTACATATACTAAATAAAACTAATCAGTGAAGAAAGGAATTACAACAATAATTAATAGAAAACACTTCACGTAACTAATAGAAGAATATTGAAGAATAATTCCAATTCAAAAATATTTGAATTCGAGAAAATAAGCTTACGCTTCTTATAGTTTGCTTTGATAGTGCGTTGTAACAAATCAAATATAATAAGATTTTATATATTTTATTGTATAATTCAATATTCGGAGGTGTATTTGCACGGAAAGTAGTTGTTTCAATGGATATTTATTGTCTTAATTTATTAAGACAATTCGTTTGCATTTTACACGAAAAACATTTTCGTAATTTTATATATTATGTTCAATCTACAATTTTGATTGTTCATTAATAGAAATAATTTAAAAAAATCAGGCGTCTGTGTGGCAAACACAAACGTTTTTAGTTCTATAAACTTTATAATCATCCCTCTCAATTCAAAACTGTTGATTAGCTTTCTTGATGAAGGTCTGATTTATACACGAACACAGTGTACAGGTTGTACTTTTGATGGACCCTCGGTTTACGGCCGGTGTTTATAAATCCCAAATGGGGGGAGGAGGGGGTAATTTACCCTTTTTAATAGCACTGGAAACCACCCCGCGTTCGCAAATTCGCTCCGACCAAATGCCTCTTGGGATCTTCCGAACATATGTTCACACAACAGTTAAAACTTTTAAAATCAATATTTAAGTATCACTACTAGAACAAAAAAAATGTTAATGTGTCTATCATAGCACTTTAAAGTATGATTATATCATATGTTTAATAAAATAAAACCTCTAGAGTGCCATGGAAAATATTGTAGGTTGGCAGCTCTGAAATTATACATTATAATTATTAAATATTTAATTGAGGAGGCGGATACATGATGAAACTCCATAATACTATTTGAAATAAAACAACGCAGTTGGGAGGGTTTCACTTTTATTGTTGAACACTGCAACATGTTTCACCACACAGTGGCTTCATCAGGCAGATGAAATAATGATTTTACAAAGTACAGGTAAAAGCTTATATACTAATGCAATTAAATTATAATTATTATGTCTGATGTTTTATATGTCAATTCGTAAAGCGTTCAGCCAACTTAAATTAAAAAAAGATAAAATCATGGCACTCTTAAGGATTTTTTTTATTGAACATACGATATACATATCAACAATATGGAAAAGTTGCTCAAACCTAAATTATTCTACTTTAATTATTATTATTCCAAATCAATTAACAACAAAAAATTATTCTTGCATTTTTTCGCTACATCTCGGTAAATACTGATCCCCATCACATCCAAGCGTTATATATTTTTAACTTTACTGTAAATAAGTGTTTTATACGCGTGGCGCATGAAGTAAAATTTCGAGTTTAGAAAAGCCCCGTGAAAATTTGTCTCGGGTCGCTGCGCGACCCTCGACAAATTTTCTACGCGGGGCTTTTCTAAACTCGAAATTTTACTTCATGCTTAGTCTGGGAGTGGAAGACACTCGTTACTTTAAAATATGTCACAAGTGTTAAAATGTGTATCGTAACTGTACGAAGAAAAAAAACAACATGGAATATAGTTCAATTCAAATTCGTATCACGTTGGCACGACTAGTTAGTAAAGTAAACATTTTAAATTAATAAAAGTAAATTTAAGTCTTTATTTTAAGCGTGTTTCCTACTTTCAGTGATAAAAGTAAATTTAAGTATGTATTTTAAGTGTATTTCCTATTTTCAGATCTGCATATATACAGGGTGCCCGTTTTTGGAGCTCAAGCATGGGGATCTCGGTTATTTGAAGAGATACAAGGTCGGATAAATTAGGGCAAAGTTGCCCAATCTGAAGTATAAATGTAAAAATCCAAGATGGCGCCCATAAGAAAAAACAAAGATGATGATGTTTGCCGAAAATCGAAACGTCGATTTTTTATTATGATATCACCACGTTGCAGAGCGTACAACGTGTGAATTGTTTTGAAATATCTCTTCAAATAGTCTCGCAAAAAATTAAAAACGTTTTTTGAAAACTTCGATTTTTTTGGGATATCTTCGGAAGTAGTCGGAATATTTTATGTTTCAAAACGGCGTTATGTTATACTCCAGATTGGGCAACTTTGCCTTAATTTAACCGACCTTGTATCTCTTTAAATAACCCCATGCTTGAGCTCCAAAAACGGGCACCCTGTATTTAAGTGATTAATTATATTCCAACGAGTGTTTTCCATTCCTTTATTAATCATAAAGTAAATATTTCGAGTTAAGAAAAATCTGCAAATTCGGATTGGTCGCATAGCGAAGCGGAGCGACCATTCAAATGTTTAGGCTTTTCTAAGCTCGAAATATTTACTTCATGCGCAAGGCGTAATAAACATTGATTCAGTGTGGAGTTTTAACACTGTATCCATTTTAATATTAAGAAAAAATAATAATAATAAATGTTAAGGTACTGATATTTTTTTAGTTTATAAATCGACGATTTCTATTTCAACTTGTTCTAGTGATATCTATTTAAATTATCCATACGAATACTATTCAAGTATTCACAGTAAATTTAAAGAAGGCAAATATAGAAAAGTAAAAAAATATTAGCTAAATCCAATACAAATACCGGTTTTTGGAATATTTCTAATATCTATAAAGAATTAACTTGAATAATGATTGGAAATTGTCAGTGCTAATAATTTCATATGTACTTAATTATTGAAATATTTCTACAATTCTTTGAAAACTTTAATTTTTGAAAGCGCATACCTCAAAAATCAAAGTTTTTAAAGAGTTTTAGATAAAATATAAAAAACCAATTAAAATTAATAGCGATTTTCTGCAAAAATTTTGTCTCATTGAGACGTCTCCAAATATTCATTCAAACAACTAGTTTTAGATAAATTAAAACAATGAAGCTTGTATATTTTGATATTTTGTTTAAATTAGATTTTTAAATCATGCATTTTATGTTATTGGAGAAATCGCCATGTATTTAATAAATATCAACAATCTTTATTGACAACAAGCAATATACACTTATGTAATAAAATGGAGATTCCGTTAATAAATAAATAAATTACATAGTATGTACCTATATATATATATATATATATATATATATGTATCACTGTTTCTTCGGGTTTGGTCCCGCGTATTTTCTTGGCTCTGGTCCATTTTATTTTTAATTCGACGTTTCGATGACGTCGCAGTCATCATCCATGCAAACCCGAAGAAACAGTGATACATGTTACGCCCGCGAAAATCTACGTTTTAACATATATATATATATATATATATATATATATATATATATATATATATATATATATATATATATATATATATATTTATATAATTCAATAACATATTATTACTATTGCCAATCGGCTATCGACCCGTGGTCTTTCCGCCAAAATTGTCAATTGTCATGGTATTGTCTGTAGGTCCGTCAGTTAGTGTCTTGATGAAATGAATTGAAATATGGTAGTAGGCGGGTTTTTGTATTTAGGATCGATGTCTAGGTTAAGGGGGTTGATTGCGAATTTTTCGGCAAGGTATTTGAGGCGGGATTCAATAGGTATTATTTTTGTTGTTTTGTAGAGGAGGGGATTTGAAGGATTGTGTAGGGGATTGTTGGGGTGTCTCATTTTAGTTAGTGTGCGTAGGGCTGAACGTTCAGCAACTTGTAGGTGTTTTAACACGGATGGACGAGGATTGTGGAAAAGGATGGCTGCGTAGTCAAGAAGAGGGCGACAAATCATCTTGTATATGTGAACAGCGGTGTTGGTCGTAATTCCCTGTTTTTTGTACGTGAGAGTTCTGAAATGACGCGATCTCTTCTTGGCTTTGTCTTTGAGGATTTGGGCATGGGATTTGAATGTACATTTCTGGTCGATAATCATACCGAGGTATTTGCAGGTTGAGGAAGGTGTAATTTGGTCATTGAATAGGGAGATTGACAGTGGGGAATTGTTTGGATGGTGGAAAGGAATCAGGAGTTTGGACTTGTTCGGATTAATAGAAATTCTCCATTTTGCGAACCACGTTTGAATAGTGTCGATTAGGTCTTAGAGGGTGGTTGAGGCTTTTTCAAACGTGGGCGCATGTGAAATCAATGCTGTGTCGTCTGCGTATAGCAAGTGGTAAGCATGGGTGTTTAGGAATTTGGGGTCGGGGTTATAAATATCTAGGACGAATAGGTTGTAAAGAAGCGGCGAGAGAGGTGAGCCTTGGGGAACACCTTGTTAGGGACTAAAGGATCTTGAAAGGGTGTTGCGGATTTTGATGTTTATGGATCTACGTGAGAGGAAACTGTCGATTAAATTTAGGAGATAGTGTGGGATATTTAGTGAGTGGCATTTAAACAACACACCTCGATGCCATACTGAGTCGAATGCCTTTTTCATATCCAAAAAGAGGACGGCGGGTTTTTTTCCTTCGAGGTGTGCATGTATTTTAATAATAGCATTTTTCATATATCGTAATAGTATTCGTTTTATATTGTAAAACAAAATCCAGATAAGGCTTACACTGTAAGGAATTTGCCTAAAAATAACATTACCGTAAGTAGTTGGATAGAGATTGGTGCTAGAGACGACTGCGGGGGCGAGAAATGTTTTTGAGTTAAATAAAGTTTATTTTATAAGTATACATGAAATTGACAATACTTGGTTGTAGAATACTTCTAAACATTAAAAGTGTGATTATTTTCGTAATCTACAACTAATTTGTCTTAATTTACTCTTTAGAAGACAAATTTGTTGTACATTGTTTAAAAAATCGCACTATTAATGGTTTTTAATTACTAAGATTTTTGAACTCCTGAAATTTACAAGACAGAAACTAAAATCCTTATATTTTGTCTGATCTGACCTTTGATCTATTTTTTTTTCATAAAGAATTTGTTTATTTAAAATATACGGATTTCAGTTTCTTTCTTATAAATTTCAAGAGTTCAAAAATATTAGTAATTAAAATATTAAAAGTGCGATTTTTTACGCAATCTAGAACAAATTTGTCTTAATTTAGCCTTTGGAAGACAAATTTGTTGTAAATTGCGTAAAATATCGCACTTTTAATATTTTAATTACTAATATTTTTGAACTCTTGAAATTTATAAGAAAGAAACTGAAATCCGTATGTTTTGTCTGATCCGACTTTTGATCCTATTATTTTTTCATAAATAAATTGATTGCTCAATTTTCCTAATAATCCAGAAGTGCATTTAAAGACAAGATCACGTTGAACTCGACTTTCGCGCATCAATTTTTCATCCTTTGAAATATCCGAGCATTTCAGCGCCTTTCCGCATTATTAAAGTCTTGCGCAATTTATTTGATATATTGAAATAAATGTAGCGCGTTCTCTGGATTTCCACAAAAGCCCCAGAAAATTATTTATTAATACTTTCAAGAGATTACATTTTTTTAATACCAGCGAGTCGCAATCTTATATACTGCGTTGACAAAAATACTGTAATAGAATAAAACACTTAAACTTTGTTTGTATAACACAATATTTTTTATTTTTCGCTAAACCTCATCGATGAAAACCATTCCTTTGGCGAGGATGTACTTAAGATCATTCATTATGCCGAAAAGGGTCGAAAAAATAAACCTTTTAGATTCGTTGGAAATACAGAAAGCCCGCGCTAATCCGGAAATTCCCCTAATTAACGACCAGGTTGATTTAGTGTATACCACCATTTTTGTATTGTATAACACAATATTTTTTATTTTTCGCTAAACACCTCATCGATGAAAACCATTCTTTTGGCGAGGATGTACTTAAGATCATTCATTATGCCGAAAAGGGTCGAAAAATAAACCTTTTAGAATCGTTGGAAATACGGAAAGCCCGCGCTAATCCGGAAATTCCCCTAATTAACGACCAGGTTGATTTAGTGTATACCACCATTTTTAATGCTATTTTGTAAATAGCCATTCTTGTATATATACCTGTACCATACCGTAATTTAAATCACTCCGTTTGATAATGGCAAGTTGAGTTGCCGAAACTGCAGTCACAAAAATAAAAAATATTGTGTTATACAAACAAAGTTAAAGTGTTTTATTTTATTAAATTAACATGTATAAGGAAGTAGAAGACACTACCATTCATAATTTAAAATTACTGTACCTGAAAATTACATGTTCTATCCATAAAATAAAAAAAGTGAAGAGTATCGTGAATATAGGTGTTTAATTGAATTCACTTGGTTTGTTTTACTAAAAATATTTTATTTCAACTAGTTTCGGCTTAATGCCATTTTCTTGAAAATAGCATTAAGCCGAAACTAGTTGAAATAAAATATTTTTAGTAAAACAAACCAAGTGAATTCAATTAAACGCTTATATTTAGTGGAAATGTTTTACCAAGTGAATAATGAGAAACAAGTAAATAGTATTGTGAAATTATATTATAAAACCATTAACTTTTAAAAGCTGTGTACCATATAACGATACACTAATTTATTGTCTTTTATAATATGGCGCAGTGTTTGGCAATTGAGAATCGCTGCACCTAAAAAATGAATCGTTCTGTTAGTTAAAATAAAACTGCAGTTTCGTGAAGTAATATCATTATATTCAAAAGTGGGTATTTTAGTTCTTATTCAATTTTCCCTCACTCTCGTAGAGAAACATTTTCTTTTTATCATAAACCGTAAATTTTATTTTACTCCACTTAAACTCGATTGGATTTTTTTTCTCGCACCTGCTTATCTCCCTCTTTCGAATCTTTCGGGAAACCCTCCCGCGTTTTGTTGCTACTTAAAAAAATATATTGCCCGGACCGGGAATCAAGCCTTGTTTGAATTACATCAGCGGAGAGAGCCAGAGAAGGTCGGCATCAAGTCTTGTTTGAATTACATCAGCCTCAAGAGGAGTTCGGCTTTTTGATTATGGTGCACTCCGTTTTATTTTTTATGAGCTGTAAAAAATAATTAAATATCGATTCGTGTATTAATTCATGGAAATGATTTATTTTTAACAAACTCTATGTATTCTGGGTTTTGGTTATTATTGTTGTAGATGGGATAAACTCTAGTTAATTTTTATCCCATCTACAACAATACTAACCAAAACCCAGAAAACATAGAGTTTGTTATAAAATACATGTATAGTACACAGTAATAAAATTATGTTTACTAAAAGTTGCAGCATTCAATAAATTAAAAATCAATAGCTGTAGTTCAATCATTTTGCCAACACAAATATTTAAATTAAAATTCCATAGCAGAGCTGGGCAGGATTCGAATCCTTTTAGAGGATTCAAAAGAGGCATTCAAATACTTTAGTTCACTAATATAGACTGTTAATCCTTACTTCACTTTTTAAATAAGGAATAACAGTCTCTATTAGTGTAATAATCACTTCACGTAAACTCAAAAACATACAGTTACTTTAGTTCAACTGGATTCGTGATCCGGATTCGTTACATTTTTTTAAGAGGATTCGTAACTGAATCCAAATGTGTGTGATTCAAATCCTTGTAAAAGGATTCGAATATTTATAAAAGGATTCGAATATTTACACAATCGTCAAAAATAATTCGAACTAATTGTGAGGATTAACATGAAAAATGTCATTTGTGTGTTTTTAAATTTCTCGTTAAATCACTCTTTTATACGCGTGGCGCATGAAGTAAAATTTCGAGTTTAGAAAAGCCCGAAAATTTGTCTCGGGTCGCTGCGCGACCCTCGACAAATTTTCACGGGGCTTTTCTAAACTCGAAATTTTACTTCATGCTTAGTCTGGGAGTGGAAACCCTCGTTCGAATCTTCAAACTGAATGCTTTAATAAGAACATTAAATGACTGAACATGTTTTTAAAGATTATAATCCAGTTTTTAAAATTTTGGTTGATATTATTTGAAGTAAAGCTGACGTGGTAGCCACAATCTGAAATGTTACATTTTTTCGACACTTCTCTGATTCAAGATTTTTTTCCTGGCCTTTTAATATAACTTTCTTCTGTGGGAAACCCCCATTTTGTTAAATTGTTTTCATTGTTTTTTTCAATATGTAAGTTAATTTTATAAATTTTTACGTGTTTTGTAATTTGCCTGCTGATTTTGACAAATTTAATAATATCATATGGCTTTTTGTTAGTGTTTTGGTCAATTTAAATATACTTTCATAACTTTTTTCTGACTTTCCCGGTTTGAATGATATTCAGTGAATTTTTTATTTACGTAATTTTCAGACATTCGTCGATTTTATAATAGAGTTCAGTTTAAAGTTTTGAACGGGTGTTTCCACTCCCAGGCTAAGCATGAAGTAAAATTTCGAGTTTAGAAAAGCCCCGTGAAAATTTGTCGAGGGTCGCGCAGCGACCCGAGACAAATTTTCGGGCTTTTCTAAACTCGAAATTTTACTTCATGCGCCACGCGTACAAAACAGTGATTTCAAGTAAAGTTCAGAAACACACAAATACATCTTTAATCAGAGTAACAGGGAGTCATATATTTAGTCTGTTTTCAACAATTTTCAGTGTTAATAATAAATAATTAGGTTTTGAATATTTTTGCTAAGACAACTGGTAACGATATTTATATATTAATGGTTGCAAAGAAATAATAAAATCAAATTTATTCTTAAAGAATTTGTATTCGTGATTCAAAAAAACAGACTTTGTATTCTTGATTCGAAAAAACAGGATATGAATATTTAATTCGAATCATATTTATCTCTTACGAATCCTTTATTTGAGTATTCGTGATTCGAATCATATTAGGTGATTCGAATTCGTGATTCGAATCTTTTTTACGAGGATTCGTCCCAGCTCTGTCCATAGTAACTCTTTTATCCTCGCAAAAATAAAATGAAAACAAAAATTCTTAGTGAATAAATGTTTTATCTTTCGCGTGGTGGAACATATTAACTACGATTTAAAAAGAAAACATTTGGTAAAATTCCACTAATATTTTGGTTTTTTATTCTAACTTGTTTCGACTTTGAGTCATTTTCAAGAAATACAAGGAATAAAGTCAAAACGAGTTGGAATTAAAAAAAAATTTAAATTCAACCAAGTGTATTTATTTTATCGTAAATCATTATCAGTAAATTTACATATTTTAATATTTATAATAAATTAAATCAAACTCGCGTTCTACAACAATATGAGAAATTGCAGGCTGAAAGACTGATCATCGATAGTCCGTTTATAGGCGTATTTAATCAAATTATTTATTCGAGTTGTAAAAACGAAGTTGTTAAAAGTGTATAACTAAAGATATATATATATATATATATATATATATATATATATATATATATATATATATATATGTTTCACTGTTTCTTCGAGTTTGGTCCCGCATATTTTCTTGGCTCTGGTCCATTGTATTTTTAATTCGACGTTTCGATGACGTCGCAGTCATCATCGTCAGGAATAACTAATAAAATTCCATTGCTCTAGCAACCACTTGTTTGATTTCTACGTACTACTTGATGCGTGAATTTCTTGATTGGATTCGTGTTACTCTTCTGTTTTGTTCTTCTAATGATGTAGTAGTGACAATTTCAATATTATTTTCGGAAGGGGTTGGATTTTGCATTTCTTGGTTGTTGTTCGGAGATAATATATTTTGTACTCGTCGAGGTGAACACATTTTAGCAGTAAGAAAGTCTGATCCACAATCTTCTTTATTTCAACACGTCAACATTTCCAAACATACAATAAATTTCGAAAAAACAAGAATTTTAAAAAAGGCAGACTTCTTCCACGCGAGGATTATTAGAGAAGCGATAGAAATTAAAAAGAGCCCGAACAGTCTAAATCAAAGAGATGATGCTCAAAGACTACCACCAATTTGGAAAACTTGTATAAAGACAATTCAATAAAACACAGTGATCTGAAAATTACCCACTTAAATGTACAATGTCTAACAAACAAAATTGACCAAATCGAATTATTTTTAAATAATTACTCACCCAATGTTTTTTGTATTAGTGAACACTGGATGACAGAAGAACAAATAAATTCTTGCGTAATACACGGTTACAAGAAAATATCTGCATTCTCGAGAACAACCCATATTTACGGTGGAACAGCAATTTTGATCAATGAAAATCTTGCCCAAATTTGTAATTCCGTTCAAAAACTATCTCTAGAATTTCATTTTGAATGTTCGATTGCCAGTATAAAAGATACAACATTTTTTAATGAGTGTGTATCATTTGCATATACAGGTCGCCTAACGGCGACTTTGAAATTTTTGCAAGTGAGCTTACTAAACTACTAAATTGGGCTTCCAATGTATATGATCAAATAGTGCTCTGCGGTGATCTTAATGTAAATAATCGGGAAATCACATACGAATCCACTATGCTTAAAAATATTTTCAAGAATTTCAATCTCTTCTCCCATAACGTTAACCATGAGCCAACTAAAATATCAAGGTGTGGTTTCAATATAACGGTAAATGAAATTGATTATATTGCAACGACAATTTTGGAAAACGTTGAGTTTGAAATTATTGAACCAAATATTTCGGACCACACTGCACAAACAATTAGATGTGAAAACTTTCACCCTAGAAATCCAGATACGCCTAAATGTGTAAATATATCTAGCAGAATGTATGCTGAGTCAAACATTCTCAAGTTAAAAACACTGTTTAGTGAAGAAATACATAGTTTTCCAAATAGAAATTACCAAAACATTGATGATATGTACACAGAATTCTCGAGCTACTTTCTTAGTTGCTTTGATCAATGTTTTCCTAAGAAAACAAAAAAAAATCCCGTTCATCAAGGGTCCGTAAACTACCATGGTATAATCACGAATTAAAAATGCAAGTAGACAATTTAAAGAAATTATATTGGCTCTGGAGAGATTCAAATTCGAATACTATCCATAGTCAATATAAACTGTTAAAAAGGAACTACCGTAAAAATATTACTACTGTAAAAAAGAAGTTTTATTCAAACGAAATATTGAACTCAAAAAATGCTATCAAAACTACCTGGGAAATTATAAATAAATACAGGAAAAGCAGCAACAAATAAGTTTCAAAAGCTCCAAATGAAATTATTATAAATGGAATAAATATAACTGATAAACAAATGATAGCTAATTATTTCGGAAAATATTTTACTACAAATGTAGCCGAACAAAAAAACAATCACTTTAATGGCAGTCTTTCAACTTCGTGCACAACCGATTCTAGTAGTTCTACAAATCCGTCTATGTTTTTTGATCCGGTCTCTATATCGGAAGTAACGGAAGCAATCCGCCAATTAAAGACAAAAACCTCCACAGGCTATGATGACGTACCAATACTTGCATTGAAGAAATGTGTTGCTGAGATTGCTCCAGCTCTAACCGACATTATCAACAAATCTGTATGTCTTGGCCAATTCCCAAATTCATTAAAATTAGCAACTGTTGTACCACTATTTAAAAAAGGAAATCCAACTCTGCTTGAAAATTATAGATCCGTGGCTCTATTATGTTCATTTTCAAAAATAATCGAAAAAGTTGTTTGTAATAAAGTTATGAATTTTATATGTTCCCGACACAAAGGTGCTTACTTTGTGTCGGGAACATATAAAATTCATAACTTTATTACAAACAACTTTTTCGATTATTTTTGAAAATGAACATAATAGGGCCACGGGTCTATAATTTTCAAGCAACATGGGTTCCGCCGTAACTTTTCTACCGAAACCGCGATGATAGATATTATTCAACAAATACATAATTCAATGGACAAAAAACAAAAAGTAATAGGTACCTTTTTTGACTTATCCCGAGCTTTCGATAGTTTAGATTTTGATTTTAATCTTTCTAAATTATATGCTTTAGGGATCCGTGGGCCTATATATGGCTGGTTTAAATAATTTTTGGAAAACAGAAAACAATTGATCAAAATAGATGATGTTATATCAGACTCATTCAATATAGCATTAGGGGTACCGCAAGGAAGCGTGGCAGGCCCTTTATTATTTATTTTATTTATAAACGACCTTCCTGAGCATGTTCTAGACTCACATGTTTGTATGTTTGCGGATGATACCTCAATAATAGTAAGTGCTCCTGATAAACATGCTTGCAACATTAAACTAAACAACATAATAGCTCAATTCATGACATGGTGCAATAAGAATAACCTTAACATTAATTATTCTAAAACAGTTTGTATTGAGTTTTTAAATCCATACGTAATGCCATCAGAATACGAAATTGCTATGAACAATCATGCAATCGATATTAGTGAGTCTACAACAATCTTAGGAATAAACGTTGATAAAAATCTCTCATGGAAGGTTCATATAAGTGTCCTAGTGCCGAAATTAAATAAATCGTTTTTTGCTTTAAGCCGTTTAAAGTACTTAATGCACGAAACGGGGCTAATTTCAGCGTACTTTGGCATAGTATATCCATTGCTAAGTTACGGAATTACGGTGTGGGGACACGCATCTGAAGCGAAAAAAATATTCATAGTCCAGAAACGGATCATCCGTTTAATGTTTAATATACCATACCGAGATTCGTGCAGATTGCTATTCAAGACTAAGCATATAATGACAACACCATCAATTTACATTTATAAATGATTAAAGTATATACATAAAAATAAAAACTCTCTTTCCAAAAATAGAGACAAACATAGTTACAAAATAAGAATTTCTGACGATATTTGCATTGAAAAATCACCGTTATACGCAGGAAGCAATTTATATAATAAACTTCCCTAATCTATAAAGAATCTACAACTGGAACGATTTGAAAATACCATTAAAAACATTTTGTGCAAAAATGCAGTGTATTCTAGTCAAGAATTTATTGAACTATTATCCAAGTACTAATTTTACTGTAAAATGTGTATATGTTTTGTAATGTACTATATTGACGAATGTATCTATACCCTGTATGGCAGTAACATAATAAATATATTAATATTATTATTATTATATATATGCAAAATTGAGACAAAATATTTGTCTAAAAAACTAGACAATTCGCATTTAAACATATCGAAAATATTGTATTAATTAAAAAACACGTTCAAGTCCCTCCATGCAGTACCTTTATTATTTTTTTTATAAATTATTTAAGCTTGCATTTTAAAAAACGCTTATTTTAAATTCGTGAGAGATAAAAATGTCGGTGGTGGAAAAGTTGGCCGCCGACGGCCTTATATATCACAAACGTGTCACATGTTTTAACTTTAACTCCCCTAAAGCATTGAAAAGGGCCACTTTTGAATATGCAAATCTAGTTTTTTTTTCAGAGGAAAACGAGAGCAAAAAAATACAGAGGAGGACACTCCAGATAAAATACTTTATTTTAAAATGGAAACGTTTAAATTAAAATATTATAAATATAAATCCAGGAAAAAAATATTAACTATACTATAAATACTTGACATTTTTATTAAGAATTAGTTGTATTGAATATAGGGTAAACATACAGGAATTTTGTTCTTTTAAGTATACATATCCCAATGCATACGTTGTACATTTTTAGGAATTCACTGGGTTTTATAAAAGCGATTAACTTTGAAGTTTCTAACGAGTGCTTTCCACTCCCAGATTAAGCATGAAGTAAAATTTCGAGTTTAGAAAAGCCTGAAAATTTGGTTTGGTCGCGTAACGTTATAAAAGCGATTATTTTGAAGTTTCTAACGACTGCTTTCCACTCCCAGATTAAGCTAAAATTTGGAGTTTAGAAAAGCCTGAAAATTTTCAGGCTTTTCTAAACTCGAAATTTTACTTCATGCGCCACACGTACAAAACACTGATTTAAAATGAAGTTTAAAATATACTGATTTAGCACATAGTTTTACCAGAATATTTGCAAACTTTACATTAAATCAGCGTTTATTACTAGTGGCGCGTGATGTAAAATTTTGAGTTTAGAAAGGAATTAAATTTTGGTTTAGTCGAGTAGCGACGAAGCGATGAAAATTAAAACACAAATATTGCCTCCTAAAAATCTCAGACTTTTTAGTGCTAAAAGAATTTTCTTGCAGTATTTAATTGGCTTTTACTTCCTCAGTTTTACTTCCTCAATTCATCTCCAAACTAAAAGGCATTAATATTTACTAATTTTATTTTGTTTCAGTGTATTCTAAGCATTATGAGGTTAGTTTATTTCTAGGATTAAACTGCCTCTTTGTTTAATAGAGATTTTTATAATCTGGGACATTTACTCTAAAGAAACTATTAAATGTTTCTAAACTTTTGTCCTGTATATTAAATATTTATATTGAATGATCAATGACATTCATTATCAATACAATTTAGTACAGATATTGAAAGCTATGATTAGGTGATAAGTTATATTCATTATTGAAGTAATTGAATATTATTAGGTGACAAATTATATTCATTATTGATGTAATATTGTACAGAAATTAAAAATCTATTATTGAGTTTTCATTATTGGTACAATATTGAAAACTAAGTTATTTTTATACTGGTTTTGTACATAATTGTATCTATAATAAATATTGATATAGTATCAATAACGGTAAAATATATTGTGACAATATTGTGTTCACATTTAATAACAATTTCAAGATATAAATGTAGATACAATAATGCTATAATGTAAATGGTAGATTCATTTTTATTTGAGCTAAGACAAAGTAAAATTGCAATTGCCAATTGTTTGCAGAATATTTGTAAAATATAAAAACGAACTAATATCGACTTTCTGCAAAAATTCACTCTCTTTAAGACTTTTCAAAATGTTTGTAAATGTCTTAAAGAGACTAAATTTTTGCAGCTAGTCAATATATAAAAATGTAGTCTCTTTAAGACTGTATCAAATATTTGAAAAAGTTTTAAAGAGACGAAATTATTGAAATAAATCAATATTAATTTGTTTTTATATTTTTTTATTTAATAAATTGGTTTGTTTTATTACTCACATTTAACATCTATAAATAGGAACTTCACATTATGAACGGTGGAGGCTTCTACTTCGTTATACGTGTTTATTCAATAAAATAAAACACTTTAACTTTGTTTGTATAACACAATATTTTTTATTTTTGTGACTACATTTTCGGCAACTCAACTTGCCATTATCAAACGGATAATAGCAAGTAGAGTTGCCGAAACTGAAGTCACAAAAAAAATATTGTGTTATACAAACAAAGTTAAAATGTTTTATTTTAAAGAACTTCACACTTCAAATGTAAAACGGTTTAATTGTCATCAATATATATTTTTATTCATATAAATTCTTGTCGTTTCAATTCATTTATACAACTTAATTATCCGTACTAGCATTATTCCCAAAAATGGAAAATTGGCAGAGTAACTCCTATTTTTAAAAATGGAGACAAATCAGGTGTTTCTAATTATCGACCCGTCACTGTTATTAATAATTTTTTAAAATTATTTGCAAGTACTGTGTGCAAAATATTATATAATCACGTTAGTTCATTTATAACAACTCGTCAGCATGGATTTGTAAAGAAAAGATCAATTGTATCAAATTTGCTACATTTTCCTAAATATGTTTCGCAAAACCTTGATAAACGTAAACAAGTAGACACTATATATATAATTTGGTCTCCTCATTACAATGTACATATAAACAAAATTGAAAAAATTCAGAAAAAGTTCTTAAAATTAATGTATTTCAAAGTGAATAAGGAATATTCATCAATATATATATATATATATATATATATATATATATATATATATATATATATATATATATATATATATATATATATATATATATATATATAACATATAAAGAACTTCTAAGAATATTTACCTTAAAATCTTTGCGTAGTCGACGAGATAATGCGGGCGTTTTATTTTTGCATGGCGTTATTAATAACACTATTGATGATCCGAATATTCTCTCAAAGATTAATTTTGTTGTTCCACGAACCTCTTCTCGCCACAATAGATTATTTTATTTGTCTTAATACGCATCATACGCATGCATGAATTCACTACTAAATACGATGTTCCAAATATGTAATGATATTTCTCGTGATATGGATATATTTCATACGCCAAGATCATCACTCATTAATGCTTTAACTAAACTGCCATGAAAAAATGTATTTATTTTATCTATATAAGAATTGTTTTTTTTGTTAAAACTATGTGTGTAATTATTTAATTATTTGTTTAAAATTTAAATTGTAGTATCCAGTTGTAAAACTATTGTTTATATTTTTTTATAGAACTGTTGTTCATACTTTTTGTTTCTCTTAACTTTCCCTGTAATAGGATTGCATATCTGTTAGCAAAATAAACTTCATTATTATTATTATTCTTTATTATTAAAAAATCTCGAAAAAACAAGTCGACTTACTGCAAAAATGTAGACTATTTAAGACTTTTCTAAATATTTGTAGTAAGAGTCTTAAAGAAACTGCATTTTTACAATAAGTCGATATAATTTTCTTTTATATTTTGTTATTTAATAAATTCTTTAATGTTATTACTTACTTTTAACATCTTTAAATATGAAAATCGCATTTCAAACATACAACTGTTAAATTGTCATTAATTTAATTTTTATTTATCATACAAATTCTTGCCGTTTTAATTCATGTAATCCTATTAATTTATCTGAAAATCACTTATAACATCCATAAATAAGAAATTTAGAACTGTTTTATTGTCATCAATTTGTATTTTTATTAATACTATTTCCGGTCGTTACAATTCATTCCTTATTATAAATAAATTTTAATAAGTATTTCGTTATTCAATAAATAATTATAATAATAAATTAATTTTATTACTCACTTTTAACATATATAAATAAGAAAATCAAATTTCAAAGGTAAAACTGTTTTATTGTCAACAATTTATATTTTTATTTATATTAATTCCTGTCGTTTTAATTCATTCCAAATTGAACATAAAGAAAATTTAACATAAAGAAAAATTGAGTTTGTCAATTGTCATTTCTAATTATTAATAAATCTCGAAAATTAATTCTTAATTATAAATAAATCTCGAAAAGAATTTCGTTATTTAATAAATCGGGTAAATTTATTACTCATTCTTAACATCTTTAAATAATAAAATCATTAAATAATAAAATCACATTTCAAACATAAAACTGTTTTATTGCCATCAATTTTTATATTTGTTTATATAATTCTTGTCTCAATTTTTTCATTATTACGAATAAATCTCAAAAAGTATTTCGTTATTTAATAAATTTGTTAATGCTATTAGTCGCTTCTAGCATCTACATATTAATAAGAAATTCACACTTCAAACTTAAAACTGTTTTATTGTCAACAATTTGTATTTTTATTCATCTTAATTCTTCTTGTTTCAGCTTATTTATTATTATGAATTAATCTCAAAAAGTATTTCGTTATTTAATAAATCGTTAATTTTATTACTCAGTTTAATAATAAATTCGAAACAGTTAAAGGTAGATATAAGACATTGTACATGAAATATGTCTAGAATTTTCTGAAGAATCGAAAAATTGAATAATATACTGGAGTTGCATTTAAAATAAGAAAGTTGGTATTGACCACTGTTATACGACACACCCTGTATAAAAAGTTTTTGTTGAAAAAAATGCGCAACTAAAAATACCAATCAACGTGTCCGAGCGTTTTTTCGAACACGCCCCCATTTATTTATTATCAAATTTATTCCATTTGGCTGATACACACTGTATATAAATAAGAAATTCACATTGTAAACGTAAAACTGTTTAATTGTCAACAATTTATATACTTATTCATAATGCTTGTTGTCGTTTCAATTCATTCATTCCTTTTTATGAATAAATCTCGAAAAGCAGGTGCAATTTTTCCGAGATCCATCGATTTTATCTCTTCTCGACTCTCTCTTTCTTTTTCTACTTTTTGCAATCTCTCGTCCTGCATTCGACGTGCATTAGGTATAAAGTTCAAATTGATGTCGAAGTTAAATTGGCCGGAAACGCAATACGAAACTCACGTGACGAGATATTTACGTTTATACGTGATTGAATGCATTCCCAATTTTTATATGTAATATTTCGAATGTGTTGAATTTTTTTGTTAAAATAAATAAATAAATAAATACGTAAGGAATAAGTGGTAATTTTGTAAACTAAAAAATATTTGCATTGAATTGTAAAGAAAATGCAAAAAAATTATTTCGTGTATTTCCAATTTAGTATTAGTAGGTATAGTTAGTACAGCAGTTCCACTCATATTTAGCTAACTGATGGCGCTACGTGTCATTTTTTGAAATGATGATTAGACATACAGGGAGGTTTTCTTTTAAGTATAGATATCCCAATCATTTTCTGTAAATCAGATATTTAATGTTTTGTTTTAAACGAGTTCAATTTAAAGCTTTAAACGAGTGTTTCCACTCCCAGACTAAGCATGAAGTAAAATTTCGAGTTTAGAAAAGCCTGAAAATTTGGTTTGGTCGCGTAGCGCGCAGCGCTACGCGACCAAACCAAATTTTCAGGCTTTTCTAAACTCGAAATTTTACTTCATGCGCCACGTTTGTAAAACACTGAAATATTGCGAGACTCAAAATATTCTCGATTAGCAGTATATTTTTAATATTGCTTTAAATCTTGCTTTTTAATCTTGCTTTAAAAATATACTACATTTTTAATACTGAATTAGGAGTATATTTCTAATTTCAGAATATTTCAAAGTTTTATACGCGTGGCGCATGAAGTAAAATTTCGAGTTTAGAAAAGCCTGAAAATTTGGTTTGGCCGCGTAGCGCTACGCGCTACGCGACCAAACCAAATTTTCAGGCTTTTCTAAACTCGAAATTTTACTTCATGCTTAGTCTGGGAGTGGAAAACACTCGTTTTAAGCTTCAAATTTAAATCTTTTAAAAAACAACTAATGTAGGAAAGCTTACATTTTTTATATGCATATGTGCACTTAAAAAACAATCCCTGTATGTTTATATAAACAGAATGATATATTTTATAACTAGTTTCATAATTAACTATTATCTAAATGGTTCTACAAACAACTATTACACACTTTCTGGTAAAAAAATTTTTAACTTTAAAGCATAACTGCAGTTTTTCCTAACTCGTTTTGTATAGACACTTGGGAAACACCGAAATTCGTGAATTACTTTTATTCAATTGAAAGCAAACTGCACTTACTTGTAAATTAATTTTAAATCAAGAACCGGATCAAACAATAAAATTAATTGTGCGCCGATTTTTATAATTCATACAAAGCTGGATAATTAATTTAATTAATCGAATTCGCTTTGATATCGTATAAATAAAATCGAGCGCACTTGGGTAACACCGGAATTCGGGAAAATCGCGCTCTGCATAAATCCATTAACGCGATTACATTGAATCAAAACCGATTTATTTGTGTTACAATCAAGCCAGGGTTTTCACTGTAAATATTATAAATGTAATTGAACATATATAAATTATTTGCTTGTTTGCATGATCTTTATAAAATACAATTTACAAAAACAAAATTGTTGTAATAGTTTAATTTGGTTTTTTGTAAATTGTATTACATAAAAATCATGCAAACAAGTAAATAATGTATATAGTTTCAATTACATTTATAATATTTCCAGTGAAAACCCTGGCTTGATTGTAACACAAATAAATCGGTTTTGATTCAATGTAATCGCGTTAATGGATTTATGCAGAGCGCGATTTTCCCGAATTCCGGTGTTATCCAAGTGCGCTCGATTTTATTTATACGAAATCAAAGCGAATTCGAGTAATTAAATTAATTATCCAGCTTTGTATGAATTATAAAAATCGGCGCACAATTAATTTTATTGTTTGATCCAGTTCTTGATTTAAAATGAATTTACAAGTAAGTGCAGTTTGCTTTCAATTGAATAAAAGTAATTCATACACATTCACAAGTAATTAATTAAGATTAATTAATTAGTTTGTTATTGATAATGAGCACTTTGTGTCTCGAAATGTACATCTAACGATACAAATAAAAAGTGAAGTACGGAATAACAGTCATTTTTAGTGTTAATTTATTAGTTTGTATTTGAGGAAAAAAAACATATTACATATATTAATTTAAATAAAATACAGTCTTAATTTTTTTTTATCATATATAAAATATAAACTAAACATCGATGAGGTTTGATGAAATACACTTTTGGATGAATTACTAACGTGAGAACGTATAAAAAAATCGAGCTTAGTCAGCTGTGACTTATAAACGTATAGTTGCAAGAGAAAAAAAACTGGTACAGCAAAATATTTGGCTATGTGAACAAAACTGCGGAAATGTCAAACGAAATTTATTTATCGTCGACATGCAAAAAGCGATAACAACGGGCCGTTCAGATACGGTATTAGCATTAGAGACATTGTGTTGTTGGCTAAGAAAAAAAAAATGTTGTTAACAACTGATATCAAGTGAGGTTTAAAGACACATAAATTTTACAATACTTTAGTGTTTTATTCGCCTGGCGCATGAAGTAAAATTTCGAGTTTAGAAAAGCCTAGAAAATTTGTTTCGGGTCGCTGCGCGACCCTCGGCAAATTTTCACGGGGTTTTTCTAAACTCGAAATTTTACTGCATGCTTAGACTGGGAGTGGAAAACACTCGTTTAAAGCTTCAAATTAAACAACGAATATCTAAAGATTTAAAGTAAACAAGCTGAATTTGGAATCTGTATACTTTAAAGAAAAACTCCCTGTATGTGTCATAATAGAAATATGTTATAAAAAATAATGTGCAATGAAATCCCAAAAATAATTAGAATTGTAGCAGTAATTATTATGTTATGAATGCATTTATTTATTTATTTCATATACAAAAGTACACAATTTACACATAATATACGTACATGTATGTAATTCTTGAACGATAAAATATGTATATTATTTGTAAACTATGCACATTTATTTATACACAAAATTAAACGTATTTATATCTAGATAGAATTTAAGTTCATTTTATATCATTTCATTTATTAACAAAAATCCTTTGGCATCAACTTTAACAACAACAAATTGTGTAGAAATACGTATAGGTACTTAATGTAAATAACAAACAATAATTATACTCAGACAGGGTAAATAGTAAATACAATATATAAAGAAATACCGAGATTTTTTTTTTTATTTATTTGTATAAGACATATGTTTCACATGTATTACAATTGTCAAAGGAGAAGAAAAACACCTATATAAAATACTTAATATAAACATGAAATACCATAAATTAAAATTACAACTAAAATTATTTACATATTTGCGGAGCTTACTTATAGTATGTCATTAAAAGTGTCATGCAGAAAATCGCTTACTGAGTAATACGCCTTTTTAATTAGTAGTCGTTTTACCACATTTTTAAAAATATTTTGTTGCTTCATTTTTTTGAGGGAAATTACATAAATAAATTTTTAAAAAATGTATAACTTATAACTTATCTATCAATATCAAAGAGGCTAATACGGCGAAGACTAGATTTAAATAGTGGCGTAGAATGTGTAAAAAGTTTAAAGTAAATATAATCTTGCAATTTATTTGTATAGCGCATAAGTCTGTCAATGGGGTTGAACATACCGTAATTTGTAGGATGATAAGACAAACGAAATAACGGCTTATATCTACAATTAGCACCTCTTGGTATATTAAAGCGCAAATTAGAAGTTAAATACTGGCATTCAATGAACCCATTGACTAACTTATGCAGGAGACATAAATCAAGCAAAACTCTCCTGTCATGCAGTGATTGAATATTAAGCCGATGAAGCATAAAACCGTGACTGAAGTTGATAATCATCCCACCCATTCTACGATGGATAAGTCTTAAGAATCGACTTTCAAAAGTTTCAGGTCGCTGAATGGTGGTTACTGGTAAGGTGACCACACTACAGATGCATACTCAACATACGGACGAACAAGCGCAAGATATAAAACTTTTACGGTAATTAAACTAAAGTCCGATGTAAACCTATTAAAAAATACCAGCATTCTAAATGATAAGTTACATATATTGTTAATGTGTTTATGAAAATTAAGTTTTGATGTAAATAACACGCCTAAGTCCTTTATTTCAGTTGTGAATGTTAAGAGATTATTGTTAATAGAATATGGACATTTTACACCATTGCCCCGACAAAAAGAAATATAGAAGCACTTGTTAATATTTAAGTGTAGATCATTCTCACAACACCATTCAGCAACACAGTTCAAGTCTAATTGCAGCAAATGTTGATCTGCGACTGAACGACTTCTCTAAATAATTTAAGATCGTCTGCATACAGAAGAAATCTGCTATACTTAATCCTCATACCAATATCGTTTACAAACAATAGAAATAAAACAGGCCCGCAATGAGACCCCTGAGGGACCCCCGAGGTCACGTCAATACATCTTGATAGATGTGATCCCACACAAAAACATAGTGTTCTGTTAGACAAGTAACTTGCAAGCTAATCCAATACTAAACCACCCATACCTATAGCCTGTAGCACAGTTCATATACAACCAGTATCTGTATAAAATTTGGTAACATCGTTTGGAGGCTGCATCCAGAATCGAGACCGGTGATTCGTCGTCTATCTTACTCGTACCCCATATCCTGACCATAGTCTCTCCTCTTCGACTCGATTTTCAGTTCTCCCATAAGCATTGACTTCACTTGCCTGTAGTTTTTTCAACAATATACCATGCTGCACTCGATCGAATGCCTTAGAGAAATCTGTATAAATTGAGTCAATCTGTAGCGCCTTCTCCAAAGCATCTGACAATAGTGTCCTGTCTAACGGGGCACTTGAACCGGGGGTGGCAGTGTGTTAAATTAAACTAAGTTTTTGTATATATTAAACTTGTAAAAATTGATTTGAGACACATGCCACTTTCGGTCGGAACCCTGTCACGTTTTTAAGCTCATAACAAAATAATAACTTAGTACTCACTCTGGGATCCATATCTCCATATCAAACCACTTTTCACTTTAGGATTTTTATGAGATTTCATTTATGAAATAATAAGCTCGTAATTAAAAATCAGCAATACTAATAAATATATTTAGTACAGAAAAATAAAATAATAAACAAGAATTAACAATGAAATATAAGAAGGAAAAAAAAAATTTGATAAACAGAGCTAAGCAAAATATTAGCGAATTAAAAATTATTTATGAAGTAAAAATAATTTTTAGACACACATTTTTTTTTTCTTCAAAAAAAAATCAACAAAAAAAATCTCATAAACAAACTACCGCCAATCTGCTCATCACCAAAACCAACTCACTCTTATAACAAAAACTTTACTAACACTGGTACTGCTTTCACTCTTGGGATTGATTGTGTTAATGAAGCTCCAAGAACACTTTTTAGACGTTAGCCGAATACTGACTATTTTCTGGCTGTATTGCTATTTTATAGCCAGAAAATTTGCCAAGGGATGAGTTGGGGGTAACAGAGCCCTAGAAGGGCTTACTCCCCAAACCCATTGGTTAACCCTTGGTGGGGGTGATCATCCTCAATTCTCATTGGCCGAAGTAACGCTCGATGCTGATTCCCTGAGCGTCACTTGAGCGTTAACAGAATTAAGGGTGACACACCTGAGCTCTTTGTTGTTACAAAGAATGTTTAAAATAAAATGATTTGTAAGTACAAATCTCAGTGAAGATATATTTAAATGATTTTGAGAGTTGGTTGTTTTGGTTATTATTTTGGTGGATCGCAGATTGACTTGTGCTCTTTTAGCACGCTTAAAAAATGAACATAAGTAATTAAAATGTTTGTCTAAATCGAACATAATGTAAATATATATATACAATTGGTATCGCTGTCATAGATTAATAAATTAATCGAATTATTAAAGTGACGCAATTCATAATTAAACATTTTATATACAAAAATAACGTGTCAATATATTTCGGATAAAGAATACATTTCGGATAATTAATAACTCGTGGTTCATATTTAAATTAATATAATTTTATTAATTAAAAATGAACCACGCAAACGGCAAACTAAATATTTTGAGAAAACTGTACTTAACCTAAAGAAATGTTTTTATGGTGCCGTAGGTACGGTCAACGTATTTTCGGGACCGACACACCGGGCGGTAACAATAGTTTAATCTGCCCTTATGCTTGAGCCGGTGATCCTTAGTGACCGTCACGTTCGCAAATTTCGGGAAAATTTGTCCGGCTGAGCTTAAATCTATTTCGGCCGAATTTGGGGATTTAGGTTATCCGAATTTTTAGAAAGGTTTATTACCTATCCCGAAACTACGTTGCCGGTTTATCGTTTTATTGCCCTGGATTATATAAAACAAAAGGCAAACATGTCTGTACGAACTTAACGGATTTTCGAACTAAAAGAATGTTTAATATTTATAAAACTGTAAAAGGGAATGAAATGCAATGAGGTCCGATGTTACATTAAATCGCGAAATAAAAATTAAACGTGTTACGACGTGTCAAAATGACACGCCGGTAACACCTGTATACAAGTTAGTCACAGTAGACCGTCCCTTAATAAACCCGTGTTGTTCTTCAACGATAATATTTTTACAAACCCATATGATCTGCTGAGACACAAAATAGTCAAGCATTTTTGGCAATACCGATTGGATGCATATACTTCTGTAATAAATTATATTTGATCTGCAGCCACTTTTAAATACAGGTACTAGAAAACTACGCTTCCAGCTCTCCGGAAATGTACCAGTATTAAGTGACGTGGTGAAAATGCCATGGATCGGCTTTGCATGTGTAAAAACACAGCGCTTCAAAAAATAATTATTAAAATAAATAAAATACAATATTAACTTTGGTGAAGAAAAACACTTGTTTTGTTCCATGATTTTATTTTCAGTTTCCTGACACGTGCTTCTGTCTTTACAGATCATTATCAAAGGTTAAACTCAGCCAAGTCAGTTTAAGCTTTGATAATGATCTGTAAAGACCAAAACACGTGTCAGGAAACTGAAAATAAAATCATTGAACAAAACAAGTGTTTTTCTTCAGCAAATTTGTACATCCGGTTCCATCACGAGTGTAGCGCAACAAGCATTACCTATACAATATTAACTGCTAATTTTTCAAAGTTAAACATTTGTGGAAAAACTAGCAAGTAATCGCAAGAATTGTTTCAATATCAGTGTCAAATTTCTATTTTCAACATTTCCAAAATGTAAATAAAACACTGTTTATCACTTTGTTTGTATAACAATTGGTTTATTTGGTGACTATAGTTTCGATACTACACGTATCATTATCAAACCGTTAGTAAGTGTTACTAACGGTTTGATAATGATACGTGTAGTATCGAAACTATAGTCACCAAATAAACCAATTGTTATACAAACAAAGTGATAAACAGTGTTTTATTTATGTTCAACAATGTATAACGAAGTAGAAGCCTCTATAATCAGTGAATTTCCAAAATGATTATTACATAATTAACATTATTATCAACAACAATAACAATAATTACAGGAGAGTGCAGTATTGATCGAATAAATTTCGCTTTAGCGCCAATTTTAATTACGGAGATAATTGTGTTTACATGCTCTCATACAATACAAAAGGGGAATAATAAACAATTTAGAATCGACCATTATTGATAGAGATGTACCATTAACGGTGCTTTAATTAAAATTTGTGAATCAATAACCTAATTGGATATATTTGAATGTAACAAGTCGAATATTGTACTTATTACACAGTGCGATACTAATATTCTGAATTGAAATCCAAAAACAAAAACAAAAAAATTGTGTGAAAGAAAAGATACGTCTAAATGTTTTTCGCGGTATTCGGTCATTTAAGGATTTTATCAAGGTCTGAAGTTTTGAAAATTAGATATATACCAAAGAGATGGGCTGTATCGCTCGGTGAGCCACAAGTTCGGGTTCGATTCCAGTGCACGGGGAGACTTTATTTGAAAAATAATGTCTCGTCGTGACCCTGGGTGTGGTATGAATGTGTGTGATTGTCCGAATGAATAGTTATTAATACAAATTGTAATAAATTACTTGATACAAAAATAAACATTGATGATGGCTAATGGGCAAGTTCCCAAGGCCAGGCAAAAGCCAAAACAAAAAAAAAGTGTTATTCATAAAAAAAGATCACCTATCGATTTATATCGATATCTTAGAAAAACGATATTTACATAAAAAATAATCGATATTTGTATCGATACTCCTTTTTCCGATATATCGCTAATATCGACATCATATGGCCGATATCGTTACATACAATACTAGTTTTTCACAAGACGCCATCTATTGTATTGCAAAAAAGAAAAAGTAAAAAATATGCAGAGAACTTTTTCTTTTGAGTATTTCAAATAATATTAAATAAGGTCATCAAATTTTTTTATTTTTAAAAGATTTGATAAGTGTGTTTTGAAATTCACTTGAAATCAGTGTTTTATACGCGTGGCGCATGAAGTAAAATTTCGAGTTTAGAAAAGCCTGAAAATTTGGTTTGGTCGCATAGCGCTACGCGCTATGCGACCAAACCAAATTTTCAGGCTTTTCTAAACTCGAAATTTTACTTCCTGCTTAATCTGGGATTATAAACACTTGTTTGAGTGTTCTAATTTAAAGTCTTCAATAAAACAGGAAATATTCATGAATTTACAAACTTTTTGTTGATGTTAAAAATTCTAAGGCTTTCCATGAATTTCTACGATTTTCATTCATTTTTTTTTAAATTTATTTGTATAAGACATATGTTTCACATGTATTACAATTGTCAAGGAGAAGAAAAACACCTATATATTTAAGTATTTGACGAGTTTTCGTGAATTTCCAAGTATTTAGTCTCCTGCAGTTTTCTTAATTTAATTGACAAAATTGTCTGTTAAAATTCCTAGATTTCTTCAATTTTAAAAATTACTTTTCAAGTTTTTCGACAATTTTTAAAATCTTGGCAATTTTTGTGAATATCCTAAATTAGCGCTAAATTTAAAATTTGTTATGCTTCTCATGAAATTCCGCGATTTTAGTTAATTTTTAAATTTAAATTCTTTGCGTTTTTTCGTAGAGTTAGAGGTTTTCAGTCAATTTTTAAAAACTTGTAGTTTTTCTTGAAAATTCACGAAAATTTATGAAAAGTATCGATGTTTTTAAAATTGACGAAAATCTGAAAAAGTCAGGAAAACCTTGTAAATTTATAAAAAGCGTCGAAATTTTTAAAATTGAAGAATATTTGGGAAATTTATAATAATTGCTAAGAAATTTTCAAATTCCTAGCAACTGTTTCTTAAATGCTTGTTAATTTTAAATATTCTAACACTTTTCATGACTTTTTGTTAACTCTAAAAACATTTTAAAGATTTGAATTTGATTTTAATATCTTTACGATTTTTATGAAATTTAAAGATAAATGTTAACGGTTATCGTCAATTTCTTAAAAATTTTGATAGTTTTCATGTATTTTTTACATTCTTGAAGCTCGAAAATGACGAGAATACATGAAAATTATCAACATTTTTAAGAAGTTAACGATAACCGTCAACATTTATCTTTAAATTTCATAAAAATCGTCAAGATATTAAAAATAAATTCAAATCTTTAAAGTGTTTTTAGAGTTAACAAAAAGTCATGAAAAGTGCAAGAATATTTAAAATTAACAAGTATTTAAGAAACATTTGCTAAGAATTTAAAAAGTTCTTAGCATTTATTATAAATTTCCCAAATATTCTTCAATTTTAAAAATGTTTCAGAGTTTCGTTAATTTTAAAAACATCGATACTTTTGATAAATTTTCTTTTTCAACTATAGATCAAGTCCACAGAATAACGAACGTAATTGAAAAGTCACTGGAAGAAAGAAAGGTTTGCTCTACTCTCTTTCTTGATGTAGCACAAGCTTTTGACAAAGTGTGGCACGACGGACTTAAATACAAATTAAGAAAACTTCTACCCAGACTATATTCACAAATACTAGAATCATACATTTCAGATAGAGTTTTCAGAATTAAGCAGGAAGATGCTTACTCTGAACTAAAAGAAATAAAGGCAGGTGTGCCACAGGGCAGTGTGCTAGGACCAGTCCTCTACCTATTATACACCAGCGATATACCTAAATTAGACCATGATACGATAGCCACATTTGCCGACGACACTGCTATATTGGCTGTAGGCAAAGATCACGAAGAAGCAGCAGTAAATCTGCAAACCTCGATAAATAAAATTAACATCTGGACTAAGCAATGGCGAATCAAATTGAATGAGACTAAATCGGTCCACGTCAATTTCACAAATAAAAGAAATCAACATATCCCTGTTAGTATGAATGATATCCAGGTACCATATGCTGATACAGCAAAATATTTGGGTTTTACACTGGACGCTAAGCTACGCTGGAGAGCTCATGTCAAAAAGAAAAAAGAAGAACTGGACATCAAATTTTGAAAAATGTATTGGCTGCTTGGTCGGAACTCCACTCTGTCAATCTACAATAAATGACTGCTGTATAAACAAATTCTTAAGCCCGTATGGACATATGGCATCCAGCTGTGGGGTTGTGCCAAAAAGAGCAATATAGAAATAATCCAGCGATACCAAAATAAAGTACTGAGGAGTATTGTCAATGCTCCTTAGTATTTCCGAAACAGTGACCTCCACAGGGACTTGGAAATGGATACTGTTAATGAGACAATACACAAATTTGCCAAGAGTCATGAACAGCGACTTCTTCAACACGTCAACATCGAAGCCATCCAGCTCCTCGATAACACGAATTTGACCAGAAGACTACAGCGAACTAAACCGTTCGAGTTAGTTTAATATTGTGTTAGTGCATTAGCAGAGCATAGTGCTAGTGTACACATTAATTAGTGTAATTAAGTTATTAAAATCTAAGGGATACTAATGAGTAAACCCTTAGTATTAAACCTTTAGTAAATTAAGTTAGCTAAATATTACTCATTGATCCATTTGTGATCAGATTGCAATTATAGTAAAATACAACTAAGTGTTTTGCAAATAATAATTAAAAAAAAAAAAAAAATTCTTGAATTTTCAAGATGTTCGTTGGTCTATAAAATGTTGACACTTCGTGAATTTTGAAAACAATCGTAAATTTTTAATATTTTGACGCCTCAAATAAATTTTAGGGAATTTCAAAAATGGTTCCTAATTTTTGATTTTCGTTAACTTTCTGACAATTTACGTTTATTACGTATTGAATTATTTTCGTGATTTTACAAGATTTCGTTTGATTTCTAAATTGTTGACGCTTTTTTATGAATTTTTAAGATTTTTTATGAATTTTCAAGATTTTTGAAAATTTTTAAAATTTTGATGCTTTTGGTGAATTTCTAAGAATTTTATAAAACTTTATGATTTTAATTAATAACAAATTTCATTTATTTTCTTAATATTCATAAGTTAATGACTTTTTATTAATATCGCATATTTCATTTTATATTAAACAGAAAAAGACAAAATAAGCCACAGACAACTGTCGAACAAGTGTTTTCCACTCCCAGGTTAAGCATGAAGTAAAATTTCGAGTTTAGAAAAGCCTGAAAATTTGGTTTGGTTGCGTAGCGCGTAGCGCTACGCGACCAAACCAAATTTTCAGGCTTTTCTAAACTCGAAATTTTACTTCATGCGCCACGGGTATAAACCACTGATTTAAAGTAAAGTTAAAAATATGTACTGTGAAAAAATAAAACAATCTTTGTAAATGTCATTAGTCAATTTTTTATGTGCATCTGTCAATATCGAATATTGCATATGAATATCAAAGTCTTGTGTCAAATGTTAATGTCATTTGTCAAATATTGCATATCAATGTCACGAGTAAAATGATGTCTGTCAAATATAAATGTCATTTGCCAAATGTCAATATCAGATGTGACGAGTAAAATGAAATCTATCGAATATCAATGTCGAATAATGCGTATAGTGTCAATGTCTTGTGTCAAATATCAATGCCATTTGTCAAACGTCGCATATCAATGTCATTAGTCAATATCTTACGCCAAATGGCACCTAACGTGTGAATAAAAACTTTGAAATTCACGAAAAACCGCAAAGAATTTAAAAATTAATTAAAATCGTGGAATTTTATGATAATGCTTTTTAATTTACCGAAAAATTGACTAAAAACTTCAAAATTCAGTAAAAGTATCAACATTTTTAAAATTAACGAATATCCAGGAATTTTAAGAAAACACAATAAATTTTGAAAATTAAGTTGAGATTGAGACAGTTAATGCAGACTAAACACTTTGAAATTTACAAAAACTCGTCAAAAACTTGAAAATTAATAATAATCGTGGAAATTCATGCAAAGTCAATATTCAAAACACGAATTTCCTAAATTTTCGTTGACATTAAAAATGTTCACGTTTAATGTCAACGAAAATTTAGGAAATTCGTGTTTTGAAATATTGACGAAAATCTTGAAAACATTATTGATATTTTATAATAAGTGTTCCCAATCCCAGATTAAGTATGAAGTATTTTCTACACTCAAAACTTTATTTTATGTTTAATTATGGAGTAGAAAAACTCATTAGAAATTAGAAATGAACGCTTTACACGAACAACGAATACTTAAACATTTACACAATCTTAGACAACTGGTATCGGATCATATCGATATTTTGAATATCGAGACTTTTTATTACGATATTTTGCCCTATCGATACTTTGCTATACGATATAATCGATACTCAATATCGATACCTTTTTTGGTATCGGAACATCTCTACTAACATGGCCTATATAAAGACACGTAATTTTCGGTAAAAGTAGTTAAATATTTTAAATTCGATTAGTTTTTCAATTTTGGATGAAATTTAAAAAAATATTGTTTTTGATTGAATAAAATCTCTACTTTTCAGCAACTAGTAAAAAAATCGTAAACTTTTCTGGCGTATCTCGTGTTTATCTGAAGGAACGCATTCGTCTGCAGAAAGAGAAATAGGAAAGGGAGAAACAATATTGATGGATGATTTACACGATTGTTATTTACCTTATACACAATACATAAATAAAGCCACCCTCTTCGGGTGTATTATTTCCGAGGCCATCAGCAAAATCGGAACACCAGGAGGGAACATTTTCAATAAATTCACCGCGCGCAGACGACCGATATCGGCCTGTCATTTAACCCTTCGCATCGGCAGAACCCAACCCTTTTCCGAAACGGCTTTATTCCACCGAATAAGGGGGTGGACTGGATCAACACAAATTCACCCCAAAACTGAGATAAATTAGTTGGGATGTGATTTAAAGATACAATAAAAACAAAACTATAATATAATTATAAATGAAATTGCCAATTCTTGGTTGCAGAATACTTCAAACATTAAAAGTGTGATTCTTTTCGCAATCTACAACAAGTTAGTCTTACAAAGACTATATCAAACACTCATTGAAACAACTACTTCCCGGGCTAATACCCCGACGGACATTGAATTATACAACAAGTGTTTGCTGTTACATACAGTAACCTACTGCAAATGTAACAATTTGGGCGAAAAGAATCACACTTTTAATGTTTGAAGTATTCTGCAACCAAGAATTGGCAATTTCATTTATACTTATGTTTGAACGGTAACGTGACCGCCAGTCTAAGGTGTCAAATTATTTAGAGGGAATGGCAAAGCTATACTAATGAGAGATAAATCTCGAAACGCGTCTATAGATGGCCTGAATAATTTGACCCAAATTGTTACATTTGCAGTAGGTTACTGTATGTAACAGCAAACACTTGTTGTATAATTTAATGTCCGTCGGGGTATTAGCACGGGAAGTAGTTGTTTCAATGAGTGTTTGATATAGTCTTTGTAAGTCTAACTTGTTGTAGATTGCGAAAAGAATCACACTTTTAATGTATAATATAATTAATGTCATTACCTAATTTATGGTAATATTATCAAGTAATAAATATTTAAAAACAGATTTTTTCAGGTATGTGCGTATTATTATAATAAAAAACTAAAACTTTAAACAATTATGGATACAAATTAATCGAATTAATTAATCACATTCAAGGTTGCGGTTTACAATTACTTACTTACTGTGAGACAGACTGCCTAGCCATTTGCTAGAATAAGATAGACCTATATTTCTATTTCCAGCATAAAAAGGTAAACTTAATATATCATGGACATTTTTTTTTGATGCATGCTGAGCTAATTTAATGCAGAATGTACGGACACCCTTGAATTTTACGTAATACAAGTTTTTGTTGCCTAAAAAGGAGCAAATGACTCAAAAATAGCTATTTTCAGAATTTTTTTACAAAAAAACTAAATATCGTAATCGTTTTAAATTAGTGACAATAAAATCCTCCAAGTTTTAGGATTGTTTTAATGTATCATGTAATATTGTCCCATAATCAGAACATGAATGGTGCTGGAACTAGTTACTACCAAAAACGTTGGATTTTACCCATAATAAATCGCAACCTTAAGTTAATAGATTAATCCCTGGGTCTCCAAACTATCTTCTTCGCGGGCCACAAATACAATTCTACATAATAAAGTCGGCCAAGATCCGATTAATTTTATAAAATTATGAAAAATTTAAGGAACAATTGTTACAATATTTCAAATATGACATTTACAAAAAAAAATTACAAACAATCGCGGGCCGGATTCATGCAAGTCGCGGGCCGGATTTGGCCCGCGGGCCGTAGTTTGGAGACCACTGGAATAATCAATCAAAATTCGATTCTTTTGTTTGCACTCTAAATGATTGTACATGCAAATTAATCAATTTTTATTTTGATTGAAGAAACAGGTTTATGAAAGTGATGTAGCTGAAAATAAAAATGTTGTTTCTTATTATTTTTTGTGTGTGTGAGATAAAGAATATTGGCGGTGACATAAGTGACGTGGCCATTGAGCGTGTGCGGACGTCTTGATTGGGGATCTCACACTTCATGTAATAAATATGAGAAAGTCGGTGTGTTTCAACCCTTAATATGTCACCTCGTATTTTCATCGGCGTCTAACTTTTATATACTTATCTAATCAAAAAGAGATTGGATTTTAAGAAAAGGAAGAGAAAAAATTGAGCCTAAATGATTTGAAAAGCGCTCACGTATTAAAATATGTATAAAAAAAACTGGTCTATTTTCTCAAAATGTATGTCTGCTGCACATTTTTTTAAGTGTGCTGCGATTTTTTTTGATTTCAACCTAGTTTATCATTAGAACTATGTCCTGTATTTTTATCCTATAACTTTCTTCTAATTCGTATTCTCAACTACTACTTAACATTTTATTAGCAAATAATTGTACCTATCACTTGTACATATAAATAAACATAGATTAATATGTTAAATATTCCCATTGCTACTAGGCTATCGACCCGCGGTCTTTCTGCCTGATTTTTTAATGATCAATTATTATGATTGAGTGATAATGAGTGAATGATAGTAAATGGTGACTAATTTGCGAGCGATTGGTGCAGGGTGAGGAGTGTTTCAAGGATATTGATCTTAGAAGATTTGCGTTTGGGTAGGATTAAGGGATTTCTAGGTTGACAGTACATTTTAAGGATGCGGAGGTTTAATCTTGATTTAAGAAATGATTCAATCAGATATGGATAGCGTTTCTTCATTGGTATAATTTCTGTTCTCTCAAGAAGCATATTATTGGAGGGGTTAAACAAGGGACTTAAGGGATGGCGGATTTTTGTTATTGTTCGAAGTACACTGCGTTCGGCTACCAGGATGTTGTTTAGGGTTCGAGGATAGGTGAGTGCAAATAGGATAAAACCGTAATCCAGAAGTGGTCTGCATATGCATTTATACATTTCTACAGCTGTCTTGGTTGATATACCACGGTCTTTATATGTGAGAAAGTGTGTAAAGTGGCGAGCTCTAGTTACAATTATAGTTTTAATTATTTTGGAGTGAGGTACAAAGAAGAGTTATAGTTATACCAAGGTATTTACATTGGAGGGGTGGTAATATTCGTCTGCCATTAAGGAGTATTGTGGGAGAGTTAGGAGATATTTTGTGGTATCGGATTAACATTTGGGTTTTATATGAATTTAGGGATATCCTTCATTTAGAGAACCAAATTTCAGTTTGTTTCAGCAGACTTTGTGAGGAAGATATAGCGGATTTAAGGGTTGGAGCGTTGGAGGCTAGTGCCGTATCGTTGAAAAACTGGAGAATATGTTGTGAGGGATAAACAAATTAAGGATCTGGGTTGTATAGGTCGAAAGTATATAAACTGAAAAGTAAAGGGGATATAGGAGAACCTTGTGGAACACCTTGGCTAGGGTAAAATGAATAGGATAATTGGTTTTTAAATTTGACTTGTAAGAATCTATTGCAGTGGTAGGGAAGCTTTTTTTAAGACGGGCCATTTGTAATAACCAGGGGTAGGTAGTTTTTATGCGGGTCGTCACATTACGAAGTAAGAACGCGTTCAAACATTCTCACGACGGCACTCTTAAACGGGCCGGATTAAATCTTTCCGCGGGCCGGACTTGGCCCGCAGCCCGTAGTTTCCCCATCACTGATATATTGGATAGGACGTATTCTCAATTTTATTATTATTTACATTTGTATTTACTCATTTATTTATTTACATGATTTTTTGGCTTTTTTCCGAATTCATATTTCTGTCCTGTAACTGGGTTATCCTATTGGACAAATAAAGATATTATTATTAAATGTTGCCACAATTAGTTCAAATAGAAATTGTCGATTTATTAATTAATAAAATATCAAACTCTTATACTTTTTACTTTCCCCCATATGTAAAACAAAGGAAAATTATTTTTTGTTTGTTTTAGAAACTAGTTTTCGTAACTTCTGAGAAGATCAAAGAACCCACTTTAAGCCAATATTCTTTATACTTTTTGTGAATGAAACATTTAATGAGTATAAATGAAATTGCCAATTCAGGGTTGCAGAATACTTCAAACAATAAAAGTGCGATTCTTTTCGCAATCTACAACAAGTCTTCTAATGAGTGTTTCCACTCCCAGGTTAAGCATAAAGTAAAATTTCGAGTTTTGAGAAGCCTGAAAATTTGAATTTGCCGAAGCGCGCGAGCGAAGCCAGTGCGAGTGTGTTTGTGTTATTGTTAAGATAATTGAAGTGATTTTTTTAGTTCACACTGAATCAGTGTTTTTCACGCCTGGCGCACGAAGTAAATATTTCGAGTTTAGAAAAGCCTAAAATATTTACTTCATGCTTAATCTGGGATTGGAAGACACTCGTTAGAGTATTATTCAAAATTTCAATAAATTTAAGGAGAGCTCAATATTTTTTTATTAAATTATTAAGCCACCATTGAATCTAGTTTAAAAAAAATATTGTGATTGGGTAATTATTGGGTAAATCGTTAAGTCCTTATCGAATCAGTATAAAAGTGAACAACAGAGTTAATAGTATATTGTACAACAACATATAATGCTATTAATCACGAGAACGATGTTGGCGGAACGAGCCGAAGGCGAGTGGAGCAAATCGTTCGAGTGATTAATAGCCATTATATCCGAGTTATAGACTATACTTTGTTCACGACAACAACAATATAAAACACAACATTTATTATACACCGGGTGTTCGATTAAAAACGCCCAGCGCCATAACTCTGTTATTTATTGATCGATTTGAACGAACTAAAAACCAAAGTCAATCGCAGTTTCAATACCATAAATTGACACTAATTATATATTTTTTCAAAATCAACTTTATTGCCACATAATAGTTAACTTTAAGTTTATCAATGGCTGCATGCACTTTTCTTATTTTATTATATTGGACATTGTTTTTTTAAATCCAATTAAGCTCGATATGTTGATTTTAATTTAATATTTATGCCAGAAAAAAATTATAATTGTTCACATGATTTATTGGCAATAAATGTAGTGTGCTTTGAAACAAAATTGCACTTTTAATACTGATCAAAATTTATAAATAGAATTAGTATGTATAATCAGCTTAGAAGATTCAACACAATTTGTCAACCAACCGAACAAAATAAAGACTAGTATTTTTTAAACTTTACAATATTTCAGTGTTTTATACGCGTGGCGCATGAAGTAAAATTTCGAGTTTAGAAAAGCCCCGTGAAAATATGTCTCGGGTCGCTGCGCGACCCTCGACAATTTTTCTACACGGGGCTTTTCTAAACTCGAAATTTTACTTCATGCTTAGTCTGGGAGTGGACAGTCAAGATTTTCAACATGTCCATATTTTCAATATTTTTGGATTTTTGTCAAATGATTCACAGTTTGTTATTATATTAAATGCAACTTTAATATATAATAAATACTGTTTTTCTTAGAATTAGAATATTAACCCATTAAGATTCAAGCAAATCATAAAGTTGACTCTAAAAGTTGATTTTAGGTAACATTTTGCATCTTTTTCAATGATTTCAATGAATGATTATATTACATACGTCGATTTTATAAAATGTTAAATTTAAAGTTCGAACGAGTGTTTCCACTGCCAGATTAAGCATGAAGTAAAATTTCGAGTTTAGAAAAGCCTTAAAATTTGGTTTGGTCGCGTAGCGCGTAGCGCTACGCGACCAAACCAAATTTTCAGGCTTTTCTAAACTCGAAATTTTACTTCATGCGCCACGCGTATAAAACACGGATGTAATTTGAAGTTCAAAATATACTGCTTATAAAATATGCGTTTGAATGATACCTAAAAATTTACAGCAATTAGATCAGAATATGTATACTTAAAAGAGAAGCCTAATGTTAAACTTTTATTCTGTTATAAAATGTATAATTAACATTTAAATGTATAATTTAAATTGTAAATTAATAATTTTAATAAATTTCATTTTACACCCTGGCTTATGTAGAATGTTTTAGAGATAGTTTAAAATGGTGATAAAAGCGGATTTTATATACAATTTCATATTTATTACGTAACTAATATTTTATGCATAAGGGAAGTTTTGATGAAATTACGAATACAGTTAAAATTTTATATGTTAGGGGCAATTTTACAGAACGTAAACTAATGGATATTTCTACATAAAATTTAGATTATAAAAAGTTATTATTCTCGCAAATTTTAATATAGTGATGTTTCCTTTATATTTCCTACAATTTCTATATATTTAATTAGTTTTAAATCAAATCAAATCATATCAAATTGTTTATTGCTTCTTTGTTGTTAAATTTTACAGTATTAGACACTTCAAAGAAATATATATAATATATATACTTACTTAACACTAGGTGATACACTTTTTAAATCTAATTATGGTATTATGATATATTTACTAAAACACTTATGCCGGGTTTCACCAACGTCAGTTAAATAGACCAATAGTTGTCATAAATTAAATTTTAGTAATAGTTACAGTGACTTAAATAAACACAGTGGCGACAACTTCCTGTCATCCGCCATGATGAGGCAATCATTATGTTGAACATAATGTCATGCGTGAACCTAAAAATATTTTTTTCTTATGTTAATGTTAAAAAATCGAGTACACGAATTCCTGGCAATATGACCTATAATAATATTAATATTAATAATCCAAAGGACATTGTCAATGGTTTTGCTGAGTATTTTAGCAGTGTATATAAAAAACAATCCAGTTCTAATTTTAATAATATTTATGTAATTATAAATGCCACTGTTTGTGTAATTAACAATATGAGTTAAAAGCCAATAATACTGCTGGAGCAGATGGAATTCCGGCGTTCTTAATAAAGGATTGTATTAACTGTTTTCTTGAGAATATAACCCAAATTTTTAATTTAATTGTTTAAGAGTGGAGATAAGTCCAACATTTTGAACTATCGTCCAATAACAATTATAAATAACTTTCCTAAATTATTTGAAATGATACTATATCGATATATGTAAAATCACGTTAGTCCATTTATTACCACCCGCCAACATGGTTTTGTTAAAAAGAGATCAATTGTATCGAATTTGTTGAATTTTGCCGATTATATCTCGAATCATTTAGATAAACGGAAACAAGTCGATTCAGTTTATACTGATTTCCAAAAAGCATTTGATACAATTGATCACTGCGTAATCATTAACAAACTTTCATCTTTTGGTTTTACGGAGGGAACCGTTTCACTGATGCAATCATACCTACAAAACAGACGGCAATTTGTCCAGTATATAAGGTATCGTTTCAGTGACTATACTGCGACATCTGGGTTTCCCCAAGGTACAAACCTGGGACCACTGTTATTCATCATTTTCATTAATGATATTTTTGAGGTAATTCGGTGTAACGTGCTCCTATATGCAGATGATATGAAATTATTTAATATCATTGAGTCCAGGGATGATTTCATTCGGTTGCAGGAAGATATTTATAACATTCATAAATGGTGTAAGGTAAATGGATTATCGTTGAACTTATCAAAGTGTAAATGCATGTCATTTTATCGTAAAAAAGATATTGTTATATATGATTATGGTATAAACGATGTATTATTCGAACGTACAAACTTAATTAAAGATTTAGGAGTAACTTTTGATCATAAGTTAACATTTAATGATCATATATACAAGATTTGTGACAAAGGTATCAAACTGTTGGGCTTTTTCCATCGCACTTGTAAGGACTTTCATAACATTGACGTTTTAAAAAAATTACATTTTTCATACGTTCGTTCTAACCTCGAATTTGCCTTTGTTATTTGGTCACCGTACTAAGAAAATACTGTAAGTAAAATTGAAGCAATTCAAAAAAAGTTTTTGAAAATGTTGTTTTTTAAAAAAATTTGGGAATATCCATCAGTATCCATTTAATTCACCCGTTTTAAAAATGATGAGAACGTTTAATAGTTTAAATAATAGAGTAAATATTTTCGAAAATACCAGAAAATCCCTCATCGAAATAATGTCAGACATATCAGATTTATTGTTATAAATCTTTAGGCTCTAAGTTTGTTTTTTTATTCTTTTCTCTTCTTTCTCTGCACATTGTATGTATGATCTAAAATTATGTAACATAGCATTATAGTAGATTAAGTTCCCTGTAATTGGATTCTTGTATATCTGTTGGGAAAATAAAGAATAATAATAATAATATAAATCAAGAGAATAGGTTATAATAGAAACATCTGATATTCAATTGTGACAGCGAGTGTTGTCATCATTTACTTAAGGCGTCATCCATGGGCGGGAGCTATTCCCTTAATTTTGAAATAGGAACATATAATGGTTAATACCTCAAATTAACGTGATTAGGTTGATTCTATTAACCTTTGCGAATTTTTGAGATACGATTTTGAGGTAATTTAAATAAAGCACAACATCAAGACGGAATTGCTGTGATTAACTTTGGACCTCATAGCTACGCAGCTGTTTGTCCGCTATTTTGGGTCAGAATTACTAACAAGAAATAAAAAAGAATACCAAAGTTGTCGCCACTGTGTTTAATCAAGGCACTCTAGTAATAGTTACCTACATGTCAAAAAATCAATCAATTTACCCGACATTGATGTTTACGATATAGAGAATGTCTATTTCAATTAACAAATAAATTTAATCTATGAATAAAAAATACTGTTATTCCTTACTTCACTTTTTATTTGTATCGTTAGATGTACATTTCGAGACAAGGTGCTCATTATCAATAACAAACTCTTGAGCACCTTGTGTCTTGAAATGTACATCTATCGATACAAATAAAAAGTGAAGTAAGGAATAACAGTCTTTTATATGTGTATTAATGATTTCACGTAAACTCAAAAATATACAGTTAATAATCTATGAATAAGATTTAATTGAAGTTGGTGAAACCGGACATTAGTTTGCTTCACTGATTTATTTATGCTACTAATATTTCATCACTTGATTTTTATTACTTTCCAAACTAATCTGTCAACTAATATATGAATATTTGGAAAAGTCTCAACGAGACAAAATTACCACAGAAAGTCTATAAATTTGCTTTTAGGTTTCGTTTCAATTTATTTTGATATGTTTTTTTTTCCAAGAACATATTTTTATTGTAAATTTGTATTCGCGATTAAAAAGCAATCCATTTCATCAGGTGCATTTCTGTGAGACATGTCTATCAAGAAGCTGCTTCCAGGAAATCCCATTTATTCCCCCTTTGCTCGGCGGAAAAGTCGGAATAGTCAATAGAGGCCCGACCTTTCCGCGTTCTGGGAATTTCACCTCAAAGATGGCATCTTCCTATAAGCCACATAATGAACTAGACGATAACCAGAAATAAACTAAGCAGCAAGAAATAAAAAATTAAAAATAATTATAATTAAAATCACAAAATACTATCATAAACTTACTCTCTTTTGACTGAATAAATAAATTAGTTAAAAATGGAAACGTAAAAAAATCATAAAAGTAATACAAAAACGCTCCTATCACTTTATTTGAATATATTTCAAAGAAAGAATTGCAGAACATAAAAGTGCATGGGAAAAACAGAAGAACACCTCAACCTATGCGAATCACCTGCTCTCTGAAAACCACAGCTTCAACAAGGAATCCCAGATTCTCCATACAGAGAAAAAAGAAAGGAAATTAAATCTACTGGAAAACTTGGAAATTAACAGATTCCAAAAAACCGGCCTCCTACTCAACGAACAAACAGAACTGTCAAACTCCCCACTACATGAAATTTTGCAAAGGTTTAGAGTAAGTTAAAGGCCTTAACGTACTCTAAACCTTTGCAAAATTTCAGGACATTCCGATAAACCGTTCTCAAAATATTTCGCTGTTTCCATACTTTTCAAAGTCCGGTTTATCGATGAAAAGACAAGTATTTTTAAAAAAAAGTATATGGTTGTAATCAGAATTATAAGGTCTATAAAAGTTGTATAATAAAAAAAATCGAATTCCATTTAAAAAAATTCAAGATGGCGTCCGTATATGAAAATCCTGAGAATCATTTTTGATTTTTTTACGCCAAATTGTTCAAGAAAATATCCCATTTAGAAATCCCAATTTTGGTGGTTCTGTTTTTAGCCGTTTTCACGTGAGAGCCGTGTTTCCATACTTTGTAGCGACCCTGTATATATAGTTCTAAGATTTCTAATTTCACTGTAAACTTTCATTCACCTGAAGAAGCAATAAATTTGAGAAACAATTGTTGTGAAAATTAATACACTTTTTTGATATTCAAAAAGTTATTCAGAATTTTATTTATACAAAGTGAATATATTTCCTCTCTACATCCCAATATCCAACCTTGAATTGGAATTCCCAAAATATCAAGTCAATGGGCAGAAAGACTTTTGGTCGATAGCCTTTACTTAGGAACTTCATACATTGACAATATTTAAGTGTATATATCAATTAATTTCAATTTTATGTATTTTAAAAAAAAAATATGTACATTCTTAAGTAATTAAGATTTGATAGTAGTCATAATAATAGTCAATATTTATTGAGATCTCATAAATGTATCCTCTGTTTTTATTTCTTTTCTCCATAATTAAATCGTTTATTTCAGAAACCCGTAAAACGACAGAAAATAAATTGGTTTCCAATTTCTAAGAGTAATCTTTTTGAAGGTAGATACACTGTTTAGTAGAGAAACTTATAGAGGTTCTAAGTTATTTAGTTTATGATTAAATAATGCTTTTATTGCAGAAACTCTTAAAGTAAATTTTTTGTTTTCTGAAAACAACAAAGTTGGCGTTTGACGGTTTCTAATCATTCTTTCTTTAAAATACATGCAAAAAATACAATGCAAAAAAAATTGCGTAAAAAAGAAAAGATTGAATTGATAACTTTACTTTACAAAAAAAGTTGATATTTCTTGGTATCTTATAAATTCAACACGCTTAATTTTGATGAAACTGTGAAAAGATGGAACATGTTTATTTTTTCATTAATTCTAAAAATTTCAAACGAAACACAATCAGATTTATTAAAAAACGCTGTATCAAAATAGGTTTATCAAAAATTTATAATTAAGTAAATTTTAAATAAACGTATTTTGATAATTCTGAGTGTATATTTTAAACTTTACTTGAAATTAGTGTTAAATACGCGTGGCGCATGAAGTAAAATTTCGAGTTTAGAAAAGCCTGAAAATTTGGTTTGGTCGCGTAGCGCTACGCGCTACGCAACCAAACCAAATTTACAGGCTTTTCTAAACTCGAAATTTTACTTCATGCTTAGTCTGGGAGTGGAAACACTCGTTTGAAGTTAATTTCAATTAAATAATTCAGCAGAAGAAACAAATTCTCATGAACATAAACTAGAAGAGTATAAAAATACAAATATTTTTTATTTTCTTTATAAAATTAAAACACATCCAACTTTAGATTTAGGCAGCTTGGTGGTGTAGTGGTTAGAGTGTTGTACTGCCACGCCACGGACCGGGGTTCAAATACCGGCCTAACAAGTTGTCTGCATTTATATAGGTTAGGATAAAAATGCCAAACACTCCGTCTTCTCGGATATGACGTTAAATGCATGTAGGACCCGTGTACTGCCTGGATGATGCGTGCACGTTAAAGATCCCTACCGGTGGGTTGGAACTCCCACCGGGTTCGGCAAAATTCCCGGATAGCTGTAGACCTAATCTCCGGCGTCATGATTGGCCTTAGCAGCGGAAATAGATGACGTAAAACCCAAAATAAAAAAAAATAAAAAAACTTTAGATTTTGATAATGCTCACATATATTATTTTTACCTCCTAACAATTTCTGGATTCTAAAACTCTACTTAACTTAATTATATTTTCTGTGTTGATTAAAATAATAAATTAAGTTTTTACAAAACTAAATAAGTTTAAACAAAAACAAAACTAAATAGGTACTAACAGCAATATAAAAAGTGTTGAAAAATAAAGTGTATAATATGTAACTTTATATTTTTATCTGTATTATACGAGGGCAATCTACAAAGTGACAGACGTTTTGAAATAAAAAACTAATTTTTATTATATACATTTTGAAGGTAAACTCTTAGGCTATTTTTCGACGTAGTCGCCATATAAATTAAGGCATTTATCATATCGTTTTACAAGATTTTCAATGCCCTCTTTGTAGAAATCTGCCGCCTGCGAGTTCAACCACTGGTTTACACCAGCATGGAGTTGAGCGTCAGTGTCAAAGCGTTGCGTACCGAGCCACGTCTTCATCTTTGGGAACAGATGGTAATCGCTCGGGGCCAAATCCGGGCTGTATGGCGGATGACTGAAAATTTCCCATCCAAAATCATGCAAGATCTTTTGAGTACGATCGGTTGTGTGTGGACGAGCGTTGTCATGGAGAAACAAAATTTTCTCGTTAAGTTTTCCCCGACGATTGTTTTGTATCGCGCGTTTTAATTTTCGCAGTGTTTCGCAATACCTCTCTGAATTTATTGTTTGACCACGTTCAAGAAAATCAACGAAAATCACTCCCTGAGTATCCCAAAACACAGTAGCCATGATTTTTCTTGCTGACAGCGTCTGCAGACACTTCCTCGGTTTCTGGGGCGAATGCGCGTGACCCCATTGCATCGACTGCCGTTTTGTTTCGCAGGTAACGTACTGTATCCAAGTCTCGTCACCAGTTACGATACGATCAAAAACATGGTTTCCAATTTTGTCGTACTCTTCCAGAAATGTCAGTGCTGCAGCAAGTCTTTTGGTTTTGTGGTCCACCGTTAGGGTTTTCGGAATCCAACTGGCACAAAATTTGTGGTATCCAAGTTTACCAACTACGATTTCATGAACTAAACTCCGTGAAATTTGGGGTAAATGTTCCGAGAGTTCCATAATCATGAATCGACGATTTTCACGGATTTTTTCATTAATATTTACCAACAATTCATCACTCACAAGACTAGGCCTACCACTGCGATCCTCATCGTGAATATTGGTTCGGCCATTTTTAAAATCAATGCACCACTGCCTTACAAACCTATTGAAATTTATCGCCAGATTTGTGATGTGTACGGCAATGGAATAATGAGTGAAAGCCGAGTGGGCTTTCACTCATTATTCCATTGCCGTACACATTACAAATCTGGCGATAAATTTCAATAGGTTTGTAATTTTTCGCCAACCAAAACCTTATCACACCACGCACTTCACAACTGGCGGGATTTTCAATTGCACCGCTCATTTTAAAACGCCACTGTATAAAAAGTACAATATGCACGAGTCTCTAGTCACCACGGCTGGTTACGTACTAGGTGTAGAAAAATTCTGTATCCAAGATGGTGGCGCCAGTGCCGCCAACTGCCGCGCTAGGCCAAAACGTCTGTCACTATCTGGATTGCCCTCGTATTATGTATTTTTTTAATGGATTCCGTTGAATGAATAAATAAATAAATAACTTCTGGTTTGATAATGTCAAGTTAAAGTTGTAGAAACTATAGTCACAATATAAACCTCAGTTATACAAAGTTTAAGTGTCTGATCTGTGTAAATAATGATGTATAACGAAGAAAAAGCGTCCACAGTTAACAGTTCAAATAAATAAATAATATGAACGGTGGAGGCTTCTACTTCGTTATACATGTTAATTCAATAAAATAAAACACTTTAACTTTGTTTGTAAAACACAATATTTTAATTTCCGTGACTGCAGTTTCGGCAAAAATAAAAAATAAACCTCTTACAAACCCTGGAAATACAGAAAGCCCGCGGTAATCCAGAAATTCACCTAATTTGTAATTTGTATTTTGTAAATAACCATTTGTGTATATATTCCCGTACCATACCGTAATTTAAATTACTCTGTTTGATAATAACAAATTGAGTTGCCGAAACTGCAGTCACGGAAATTAAAATATTGTGTTATACAAACAAAGTTAAAATGTTTTATTTTATTGAACAAATAGTATTATTATTTAATAACTTTTCTGAAAATTTGCAAGACTCCGCAGCACGAGTTTTTATAAAACTCATAAAGTTTGTCGATGATTATGAGAATTGATATTTATTCTTTAATTGAGAGTCCATAATATATTATTAAGTAATAATAATAATATACAGAGAGATTTATATAACACCAACCATTTTCATAAAATTCGATTTGACACCTTAAATTTTTAGGTTATGTATAAATTGGGTTGCCTATATGAGCATTACAAATTGTAGCTAATCATTTGCAATTAATGCCTGAATGTCCCAATTACAGCGTATATTTAGATAATCGTTGTTTTTTTAAAAGGAGTTCAATTTGAAATTTAAAAGGAGTGTGCTCCACTCCCAGACTAAGCATGAAGTAAAATTTGGTTTGGCCGCTCCGCGCTTCGCGCTACGCGTCCAAACCAAATTTTCAGGCTTTTCTAAACTCGAAATTTTACTTCATGCGCCACCGGTACAAAACACTGACATATTACGAAGTTTAAAACACACCGCTGAACTTTACATTCAATCAGTGTTTTGTGCAGGTGGCGCATGAAGTAAAATTTCGAGTTTAGAAAAGCCTGAAAATTTGGTTTGGCCGCTCCGCGCTTCGCGCTACGCGACCAAACCAAATTTTCAGGCTTTTCTAAACTCGAAATTTTACGTCATGCTTAGCCTGGGAGTGGAAAACACTCGTTTAAAGCTTCAAATTGTATTCTTTTAATAAACCAAGCGTGGTAAAATTTACAACGTCTGCATACGTATACTTAAATGAAAAATTCTCGTTATGAATATGTTCGGTGTTACATGAAACTCTCTGTATATATTTATTTTCCTTTCATTTAATACATTACATTTACAAGAAATACAAAGAATTATCACATTTATAATGATAAGAAAAACAAGACACAAGCTCAAGTGAATGTCGAAACATCCCCTGTTCTTCCACTGTGCCTTGGAAGTGACTATAATCTTAATAATACAACATATAGATAATAAATTAACAAACAAAAATAAGTGAGGAGTAGGAATATATATCTTAAAAGATATTACACATTTATACATATCGCTGCTTTAACATTAAACATTTAATTTATTGTGCGGAACTTTGCTGGTTTAGAGCATGGAGAGAATGTAGCGACTATCCTAATTATATTTTGTAGCTATTTAAGATTCATAATCTTTTTATACTTTGCTTTATAAAATCGAAAAATTAGAAATGAGTAAAATGAATGGGATTTCAAAAAATTATTAATTAATATTATGTTTTATACCAATACGATTTTTTATTAAATGAACACAACCCACTTTCAACACTTATTTAGTTGAATTTTTATCTCTTTAATTGTATGCAAACAAAAAATGTCCAATAAATGCTTTTTTAAACCTCGGCGCCTTTTTTCGCCCACCCCTTAGGGCAAAAAAGGCACCGAGGTTTAAAAAATAATTTATTGGACATTTTTTGATTGCACATAATTAAAGAGATAAAAATTCAACGAAATATGTGTTGAAAGTGGGAACCAGACGTAGCCACTACGTGTAATAGGCGATTTTCGAACTCTTGAATAAGTTTTACCAATGTTTCAGGTTGAATCGCATTCATTTCACTTGAAATTGCTTCCTTTAGCTCAGTGGTCTCCAAATCCGGCCCGCGACTTGCATGCATCGGGCCCGCGATTGTTTGTAATTATTTTTGTAAATGTCTTATTTTGAAATATTGTAACAATTGTTCCTTAAATTTTTCATAATTTTATAAAATTAATCGGATCTTGGCCGACTTTATTATGTAGAATTGTATTTGTGGCCCGCGAAGAAGATAGTTTGGAGACCCAGGCTTAAGCTGATTCAATGTTGTTGGAGGTGTTTTGAATATTTTATCCTTCAAAAATCCCTATAAATAAAAATCTAGACGATTCAAGTCTGGTGAATAAGGAGGCCTTTCCTCCAGTATGTTTGATCGCATCTAAACCGATAATCCTTTGATCGAAATGCTCCATTCTTCGGACTGTACTCTCATTCAATGGATTTCTTGACTTATGGCGTTGATTATAAATTTTTGCAGTAGCACTATTATTTTTTTCTTACTATACCATATCTCCAACATCTCTAATCTCTGTTGCAGTGAATATTGCCCATATTTCACACTGTAGTTTACAAAATCAAAAAATAAATTCAAAAACTCAACTGAAAATTAGACTAAGACGGCACAGCTTTCAAAACAAATAAACCCCTAGGTAGTTAACTAGGGACTGTCTACTTACTAAATCAAAAATAAAAAGTACTCGGCGGGACTTTCCCGCCACCCTGTATAATCACATAGTAGCATAAAACATAGTATTAGTCGATTTAAACCCCCTAAATAATCCCCTCCTTGAAATTTTTGTTTAAGTAACACTGTCAATTAACCAAATAAATATATTTGTCAATGTTATTACTTATTAAATAAAAGAATTTAGTCCCCTTTCTTCACAAGATTTATTTAAAATCGCAAATGTACATTTCGATCACAATGTGACCATTATCAATGCTTAACTGTTAAGCATTGATAATGGTCACATCGTGACCGAAATGTACATTTGCGATTTTAAATAAATCTTATGAAGAAAGGGGGACTCAATTCTTTTATTTAATAACTTAGTTCACCTTCACGTAACCCAACAATAATTTAAGAATGTTATTACTATTGAAAATGAAAGGGTTCGAAAGGTACATTTAGTAATAAAAGTAATCAGTGAAGAAAAGAATTGCTACAATAATTAATAGTATTATTGATCTGTTTATTATTCGAAATAAAATACCACGTAGTAAAGGTCTCAAAAATCTTGAGATTTTAAAACTTTATGCAAAAACTGGTTAACTTGCATAAATAGAGACATTTCGAAATGATTTGTATTCGGAAAATACGCCGGATTTCTTTGCTCTTTCCCCACTCATACTTTTTTCTTATTCTCTTTTTTTTCGAAACTTGTGAAGTTTGATCTTGATATATGCACTCCGCGAAATAATTTATATCCCGGGGAAAACGGTGATAAATCCAGCTGGCAGGTCGACGAGCATTAATTTCCTTATCGCGCGAACCCCCCGCACCGAAACAAAAAAAACTTCCGGATTGAAACACTCGGAATAATCTGTTGATATCTACCCAATTTATTTATAATTTTTTATCTCTCGTGAAGAATTGGTGAAATAACAAAAACAATTTTTAAGCAAAATTGACTTATACAGGGTGCCCGTATTTCAACAGAATGTAAGGGGATCTTGGTTATCTGAAGAGATAGAGAGTCGGTTAAATTGGGGCAAAGTTGCGTATTTTAGGGTCCAATAATAATCTAAAAACAAATTTGAAATATCTACTTTCATTTTTGAGATATTGTCAAAAATCGGATGTTTTGAAATTTCGTTTTTATTTTTTTCCAGACATTTACAACTTTGCCATTATAGAGGCACTTTTTAACGAGAAATCTAGTAACATATTTTATTTGAAGATAACTACAACATTTAACGAGGGACCATAGCCAACTTTTGTTTTTTTTATGGGCGCCATTTTGGATTTTCATATTTTTTTAAGAATATTTTTTTCTGAATTCAATACTCATTGTTTATTGTACATTTTACATGTAAAATTTTAATCTTTTATTTTTTATAAAGAGTGCCTTGAAAACAGTTGAGTAACTCACTCATTTGACAACTCGTACACAATACATCACCAATTGTGATGTATTTGAAACTAACGAGTGTTTTCCACACCCAGACTAAGCATGAAGTAAAATTTCGAGTCTAGAAAAGCCCCGTGAAAATTTGTCGAGGGTCGCGCAGCGACCCGAGACAAATTTTCTGGGCTTTTCTAAACTCGAAATTTTACTTCATGCGCCACGCGTATAAAACACTGATTTAGAGTAAAGTTAAAAATATATTCCGCTTAAATGTAATGGTAATCAATATTTATTAAGATGTAGTGAAAATGGGAGAATTACTTTTTTTGTGAATAGTTTTTGAATAATAATAATAAAAGTAGAATAAATTTAGTTTGTGCAACTTTTTCATACTGTGGATATTCACCACATCACCATTTTTTAAATTTATGTTTTGTGTGATAATCGATACATAATAATATTATTATTACAAAAGATTGACAGCTATTAAAGAATTTTGACTGCTAAGAATGATTGACTGCTGTTAAGATTTTATTGATTAATAGATATGACGTCATTGTTTCCAAGACACTCTTTGCAAAGAAGAAAATATTATAATTTCTATATCAAATTTAAAATAAATTATGAGTGTGGTACATCACTGAGTTCAGAAAAAAATATTCTTTCAAAAAATATAAAAATCCAGAATGGCGCCCGTAAGAAAAACAAAAGGTGACTATGGTCTCCGGGTAAATGTTATAGTTATCTTAAAAAACAATACGCTACTAGATTCCTCATTTAATAGTGCCTCTATATTGTCAAAGTTCTAAATGTCCAGATTCAGTAGTTTTTGAATAAAAAAATAAAAACGATTTTTTAAAAAATCTGTTGTTTGTTGATATCTGGAAAACAAAAAATGTTATTTTAAAATTGTTTTCAGATTATTGTTAGGCCCTAAAATACGCAACTTTTCCCCAATTTAACAGACTCTCTATCTCTTCAAATAACTGAGATCCGCATAAATTCTGCCGAAATACGGACACCCTGTATAAATAGAATTTTTTTTTTATTATTATTTGCAAAACACTTAGTTGTGTTTTACTATAATTACAATCTGATCACAAATGGATCAATGAGTAATATTTAGCTAACTTAATTTACTAAAGGTTTAATACTAAGCGTTTACTCATTAGTATCCCTCAGATTTTAATAACTTAATTACACTAATTAATGTGTACACTACAACTATGCTCTGCTGTTGCACTAACACAATTGTGTTATAAATAGAATGATTGTAATTAATTTCAAATAACTCATGAAATATTTTCTCATTTAACACTCGATAAAACATGTTTACAGTATTTTTCTTTTGGTTTTCTATTTTTATCAATTGTATTTCACTATTTCTCAAAAATATTGTTTAAGAAACACTGCACTCTGCTTAATAGAAATAGGAAATAGTTTTGAGAAATAGTAAAATACCATTGATAAGAGAGGAAAACCAAAAGAAAACGACTGTAAAGAATTGGGTAAAAATTAAACACGTGGTTTGTTTAAAATGCACTAAATTAAAAAAAAACAGTTATCTGCCTGATGAAGCCACTAGGTGGTGAAATATGTTGCAGTGTTCAACAATAAATATGACACCAGGGTTTCATATTTATTGTTGAACACTGCAACATGTTTCACCACCTAGTGGCTTCATCAGGCAGATAACTGTTTTTTTTTTAAATTTACTGCGTTGTTTTTATTTCAAATAGTATTAATGGCTTCCGTTGATTTGGCAAATAAATCGATTATGGAGTTTCATCATGTATCCGCCTCATCAATTAAATATGTAGAAAAAAAGTAATAACTGTTTATTAATAATTAAATACCGATTCAATTCAGTCGAGTTTATAAAATAAAATGAATCCACTCGTGTGTATGTGGTAAAACAAATATTTCCGCATCATAAATTTAAATTTAGATTCGAGTGGTTTTCGAGAGGATTTCACGTTTCCATGTAATACAAATATATTGCGAGTTTTCTACATGGAAACATGTGGGATTTTTTTTATCATCCCGCGTAATAAAATCGCCATCATACGCAATTTTTTCCTCGAACCGAATCCACCAGGATAAAGGGTAATCCGGCAATTAGGTTACTCAGAGCTGCTGGTCGAAATCTCCGAGATAATAGAAAAATGTCTACTATTTCAAGATTTAAATCCTTACAACATTTTTTTCTTTTTGCTCGTGATCTTCTCGTTGTATGGATAATTTAAACACCTTTCAAATTTAATGTATCTTGTTTTATTATTTGTTAAATTGTACTCAATGGTATTTGCCGTCAATAAATAAATAAATAAAAAGTTTACTAAAACTAAACAAAATTTAATCATAATATATAAAATTACAAAAAAACTATTCTAAACTATTCACGAATAGTTTTTTCGTAATTTTATATATTATGTTTAAAGTGTGCAAACTATAAGAAGCGTAAGCTTATTTTCTCGAATTCAAATAATTTTGAATTTGAATTTATCAAAATTTAATCAATTTAAAACACAATGTTTGTATGTAATGCAATTAATCTTTACTCTTATGTGTGTATTTTGTTTTTGAAAACATTCAATGTTACTGAAATTTTCTGTAAATTTGCCATTCTTATTCAGGAGACATTGAGCAATTAATCATTTCCCTCCATCCGGTCGCTTTCGCCCGATTAAATGGAGGCCCCTTTCCACCCCTTCGTTCTGTTATTAAGAAAATAACAGATGCAGGACGATTCTTAAGCGACAATGCCTGCGAATTAACGATGTGTATACATTTCGGGGACGATGCCTTCAAATCGTATTGTATACACACGACAAGATAAATTACACGCCCCGAATTCTTCACAATAATGCAAATACAAAAAAAAATCGAGCTTTCAATGTAGAGAGTTTTATAATATTAAAAATGGTGTATAAGAATTTTATGACAGGAATGCAGACTATACAGGATGTCCCAGCAAAACCGCACATTAAAAGTATACGGTTTTCTAGTTAATGTATTGTAATGAGATTTTCAACATATACGTAATAAAGCGTGCTCATTTCAATCGAAATAGTCAAAATTATACGACTTCCGGTTATACCGAAAGTCAACACCAACTTCGTTATATTAAACAGAATACTATATTTTTTATTTTGAATTTGGATTCAACATACAATTCTATAAAAAATCACAACATAACATAACCTACAAATTTAACCATTTTCAAGATATTCGACATTTAAAAAAAAGTGCCTTTTCGTGATACATTTTAAAATTCGTATCACCGAACAAACAAAAATGGAAGAGATGGAATTTTGGCTATAGAAAGCCAATACCTGAAGGTGATTAAACGGTAATTAATTTTTTGTATAATAATATACAGAGTGTTGAAAAACTTATACCACATTTAGTCAAATTTAATCCAATAAATATCGATTTTTTAATAGTGCCTCTTCGTGATACATTTTAAAATTCGTATTACCGGAGAAAAGAAAATCGAAGACATGGAGTTTTGGCTATAAAAAGTTAATACTTAAAGGTATCCAACGGTAATTAATTTTTTGTATAATAATATACAGTGTTCAAAAATTCATACCACGTTTAGTCAAATTAAATCCAATAAATATCGATTTTTTTAAACGAAACACCAGGTATATTTATACATATTTCGACGCAGAATTGAATTCTGCGTTGATCCATACTAGCATTTGCTATGTCTATCTTTTATTGTTTTCAAGATATTTTCATATAAATGAAACTTGAGAAAATAATACGTTTCGAAATTTCATACTGCATTCAGTCAACTTTAAACTGTTGAATCTCGATTTTTTTTAAATACAACACCCAATATATGTTTACATATTCCATCGCAGAATTAAATTCTGCGTTGATTTATATTCGAACTCCCTATACTCATCTTCTATCGTTTTTAAAATATTTTGATATAAATGATAAAGTGTGTGTATAAAAAAAATAAAATTGTATTTGCATTTGAAAATTCACCTAAAAATTAATGTTTGCACAAATAATTTAAAATTATAAAAATATTATTTGGAAATAATCAGTTTTCATTTCCTAACGCTGAAATTAAAAATAGTTTACCTAAATTCAAAGTTACGATATGAATAAGTTATTGTTTTTAAAAAGATGGAAACTGAATTTTAGTGTAGGATTTTATTTAATTATCAAAAATCTACTAAAACCTATACTTTTATAAAATCAAGTAGGGTTTTTAAAGAAATAAACAAATTTTGTTCGGACTTTTGAAAAACAAAACAAAATCCAATCTTTTAAGTTGATTACATTATTTTCAATTATTGGATAAAAATCCATGTTTTTTTTATTTAATTATAAAAAATCAACTAAATGTGAGCAGATTTATTTATTTTTTTTTTGCGTTGGAAAATAAAACATGGTTATGTTTAAGTAAGTTTTGAAAATAAATAATTTCACGAATAAATAAATAATTTTAATTTAGTATCATCATTTTATTTGTAACCACTAATTCATTTATTTACGTGTATTTTTGCTTTTTTTCTGTTATTTAAATTTTTGTTCTGTAATTGGGTTATCCTGTTGGACAAATAAAGATATTTAAATAATTAACACTGATTACTTTTTTGTATTCACTTTTTATTTTAAACTGTGACTAGTTTCGGCTCAGCAGCGAGCCATTATCAAACTAAGTTAGTTTGATAATGGGTCGCTGCTGAGCCGAAACTAGTCACAGTTTAAAATAAAAAGTGAATACAAAAAAGTATCACTGATTAATTATTTAAATATTTACAATGTTTCACAAAGTAACCGCCTCCACCACAAGATATTTAAATAAAGATATTATTATTATTATTATTGGTGTTTTTTTTTCAAGAAAAGTCGACGATTCCCAAAATAATCAACAATTTTGAGTGAAAATTAATAATCGACTTTACCTCCTCGTAATTTTAGATTTCAGAAGAATTTTTTGTTTTTTTATATTGAAAAATCAAGAACGGTTTATAAGCAAAGTTTCAAATAATTTCGCAAAGAAATAGAGTATTAAAACAATCTTGAAAATTGATAAGTAATAAAATGCCTAAAGTTTTTTTTTATTGTTTCATATTTCATAATTTTCATATTGATATTGACGAAAATAATTCAAATTAATTATTGATTTTACATAGAAAAATCATTTAAATTTAGCACACTGTAATTTTGTTTCTAGCAACTTGATTTTGTTGTTTCTAATCTTTCATAAATGAATCTTGTAAAATTCATTAAATTCCAATGTTCCCTTTATATTTTATCAACGTTTCGATAAAGACACTTTTTTATATTAAAATATCTTAGTAACAAAAGAAGACAGGCATAGAATTAAACTCTGCGTCCTAATATATAAAAACATACAGGGTGTTTCATTAAAATCAATCGAGATTTATTGGTTTAATGTTGACTGAATGTATAAAATGTCCAAACCCCTTTATTATTTTTACTAATTTCATTTAAATAAAAATATCTTAAAATCAAAAAAAGATAGGTAGAGGGAGCGGAAGTACAGATCAATACAGAATGAAATTCTACGCCAGTATATGTAAAAATATACAGGGTGTTTTATTTAAAACAATCGTGGTTAAGCGTTTAAAAATTGACCAAATATAGCATAAAATTTTGAACCTTCTGTATTCCATTATTGCAAAAACAAATCACTACCGGATACCTTCGGATGTTAAATTTTTATAACCCGCATCGCATCCTTTCGATTATCATTTGTCTTTAAAACGTCAAATATCTAGAAAACGGTTAAGTTTTAAGGTTATGTTACTTAATTATTTTTATCGCAGATTTTCACGTAGAATCCAAATTCACAATAAAAAATACGGCATTTCATTTAAAGTAGGAAAGTTGACGTCGACTTCTGTACAACCGAAAGTCGTATAAGCTTGAAAACATTTTCATTTAATCTTTTCAATGAAAATATTTTCAAGCTTATACGACTTCCAGTTGTACCAGAAGTCGACGTCAAGTTTCCTACTTTAAATGAAATGCCGTATCTTTTATTGTGAATTTGAATTCTACGTGAGATTCTGCGATAAAAATAATTAAAACTTAACCGTTTCGAGGTATTTGACGTTTTAAGCACAATTGGTGCTTGGCACGCTTGATCACATAAATACTGCAAATATGATTGCAACACATAAATTAAAAGCCCGTATACTTTTAATTTGCGGTTTCGGTGGAACGCCGTGTATACAAGAATGATTGTTTTTTGAAAAATATAGAAGAATATTAATATATGTTTAAGAACTGAGTGACTGTAATTTTTGTATTTCAGTATTGGGTAATCTAGAAATAACTGAAAATTGAATGTCTACTTCGAATTTAAATTTATTTTTTAATATGTTGTATACACATCAAATTTACACATTAAATTTTAAATTGCTTAATATTTTATATTTTATCATACATATTCCCAGATATTCTATTTTACTTATAATTCAAAACATTATACATACAGGGACTTTTTCATTTAAGTATACATAACCCGATGCATATTCTGTAAATGTTAGAGCATTCGTTGTTTTTGTAAAAGTATTCAATTTAAAACCTCAAACGAGTGTTTCCACTCCCAGATTAAGCATGAAGTAAATTTTCGAGTTTAGAAAAGCCTGAAAATTTTGTTTGGTCGCTTAGCGCGTAGCGCTACGCGACCAAACAAAATTTTCAAGCTTTTCTAAACTCGAAATTTTACTTCATGCGCTAAGCGTATAAAACACTGATTTCCTTTTGCTTTTACAGTATATTTTAAACTTCACAATAATTCAGTGTTTTATACGCATGGCGCATGAGGTAAAATTTCGAGTTTAGAAAAGCCTAAAAATTTTCAGGCTTTTCTAAACTCGAAATTTTACTTCATGCTTAGTCTGGGAGTGGAAACACTCGTTCGAAACTTCAAAACAAACCTTAATTTTTATCCCTCAACAACAACAACAACAAAAATCGCATTCGTTAAAAGTCAAATTATTAAGAACTCTTATGCTGGGTTTCTCCCCAGCATAAGAGTTCTAAATAATTAGACTTTACAGCAAGTGCGATTTTTGTTATTGTTGTTGTTGAGGGTTAAAAATTGTGGTTTGTTTCGGTAAATAAATGAGGACGATGTTGGGAAATTCGCCGTGTCCGACGACACAATTAATTTCTCCTCATCCCTCCAAATAAACACTGATTATTAATTATATGCCTGTCTGAGGGATGTGAGGGATTACCAGTGTTGTGCTGGATATAAATTAATCTTTTTTGAAAGTGGGATATATTATTTTGTATCACACACACACACACATATACATAAAATCATAATATGGAGGGGATGCCAGAATTTCGTCGAAAAAGCGATTTTATTATTCATTGTCAACAAGGATTAATCGTCCTTGTAAATATGCAGCACTCTAAATGTAAATGGATTGTTGTTATAATTGTGATTAATAAAATATCGAGTTGAAAAGTTAAAATTACAAGAAAAACTTGAAAATTGTTGATAGCTTATGAATGTTTTCAATCATAAAACAAACCTTTGTGAATTATAAAGAAATATAATTATAGAAAAATTAAGAAATTATTCTATAAAACTCTGCTGTCTCTAAAGTTGCTATTGATTTCTTTTTTGTAACTTACCCAACGAAAGCATTTATCAATAAATATAGTATGTTTAATTAAAAAAAATATATATTGTAGGTTAGCAATGAAATGAGTCGCATATTTCGAAAAAACCCTAAATCTATTTTTTTTAAATGGATTTAGGGGTTTTTGAAAATATGCGACTCGTGTATTATTATTCAATGTTTGCGTACCTCCCGTTCTGAAAAGGTGTGACCGAACACCGTACACACGACACCGACTCGCAGACGCACATTGTCCACCATCAGCTGCTTTACTTGTTGCGAAGTTAGTCTAAGCCAGTTGTCTCCAAACTACGGCCCGCGGGCCAAATCCGGCCCGCGACTTGCATGAATCCGGCCCGCGATTGTTTGTAATTTTTTTTGTAAATGTCATATTTTGAAATATTGTAACAATTGTTCCTTAAATTTTTCATAATTTTATAAAATTAATCGGATCTTGGCCGACTTTATTATGTAGAATTGTATTTGTGGCCCGCTAAGAAGATAGTTTTGAGACCCAGGGTCTAAGCCAAAATGGTGCTAAAAGATAATTTAACCGACAGCGAGAAGCCCATGCCCATGGAGCACAAGAACTTGGCCAAGGGCATCGAGGAGGGCAAATACAAACTGATAGGATGGGCAGCCGACACAACAGGCCGTCGAGTCATTGACGAAATCTGCCAGATAGCCGCTTACACACCGGATTCTGAATTTTCACAGTATATTATGCCGTTCAGTGACATCAAACTTGTCTACAGAAGTCGACATAGTATTCGTGTGATGAACATGGACAAGTGCCGTATGCTGAAGGACATGCGCACGAACAAGTTTGTGAAGACGAAGAGCGAGATCTCAGCGCTGACCGACCGACTTTGTGCAGTGGCTGGAGGAGAACCACGGCGAAACTAAGGACGGCATCGTCTTGATTTTCCACGAGTACCACAAGTCGACGCCGGCCATGCTCCTCGAGTCCCTGCGCAGGCACAACCTTTCCGAAAGGTTCGCCAAGGTGATGAAGGGCTTCGCCAACTGTTTCAGCCTGACGCAGGAAAAGTGTGAGAGCACCACGAAAGCGTTTAGTCTACGTGTAATGTCTAAGGTATTATTAAATAAAGGAGAAGACTTAAGCTCAGCGGCTGCCCGAGCGCAGACTTGTTATGAAATTGTGATGCATTTAGGACAGTCTGAAAGCAACGACTTAGAGACAAATAGCAGTGGTGATGCCAAAGTTACTGATGACCTTGTAATCAATATGATTAGACCGTTCACAAATCCCATTGATGCAGAGGAAGATGAAATTACGCAGTTTAAGATCTTATTGAATCGTCAAAATACCTTCAAACCGATCTTTGGTGCCCCCTAGAAAGCGACTCCGCCAGAGCGTCTGCCGACTCCTTGCAGAGAACAACATAGACTTCGACAAGGTCAAGGAAGCCTACGAGAAGAATGGCAAAGCCAGCCTTGAGGAAGTACTTAAAGCGGAGATCGCCAACGCCAAAGAAGAAGACCTAACAGAACTGATCGAAATCCTCGACTGCTACTTCGACGCTGAAAAGACCGCCGTCGAACCCAAGCCACGTTTCTACCAGAAGAACAATAGGCGTTACTGAACAAAGAGCGTGAACAAAGACAAGACTGTAAACAACAACAAATCCGTTAAAGAGGAGGAGAATATCAAGCAGGAGTCAGAAAATGAGCCAGGAAAGACCGAAATGGCGACCACCGGAGAGGAAGTGAAAACCGAAAATACGGTTGTGGAAGCCGAGCCGGAATCTTCAGAGATTCCTGTGGAACCCGAGGGAGTTACGGCGTGAAACTCTCACGACAGTGTGCCTTTTTCTAAACACTTTTCGTTTACAGTTAGTGCATTTTTTATGTTGATTGTTGAGTTAATTTTATGAGAGCGTTTTTATTTGAGTTTTTACACACGTTTTTTTTAATAAATTGCGAAGGCCTTTACAGTAACGTTTATGAATAATAAAGGATAAATAAATAATAATATGACGCAATTAAATCTATTTCGTCCATGCTTATTACTCAGCGTAGCACAACTGAATGATAGACGGCACCGAAGGCTCAGCGGCGAACTCGCTTGCAAAACACGTTCAATCCGCTCCGTATAAGAGCTAAAAGCGGAGCGAAAAAAACGATCCATCCCGCTCCGCTTCCGCTCACAAAACGTCCATATAAGAGCGCCCTTAATATCTGAATAAGTGATCGCTTGTGCCGAGATGTGTCGGTGCGGTAGCTGTTCTTCTTTTGTCGGTAATTACACACACCGGGAGTTACGGCGTGAAACTCTCACGACAGTATGCCTTTTTCTAAACACTTTTCGTTTCCAGTTAGTTCATTTTTTATGTTGTTTGTTGAGTTAATTTTATGAGAGAGTTTTTATTTGAGTTTTTATACACGTTTTTTTAATAATTTGCGAAGGCCTTTACAGTAACGTTTATGAATAATAAAGGATAAATAAATAATAATATGACGCAATTAAATCTATTTCGTCCATGCTTATTACTCAGCGTAGCACAACTGAATGATAGACGGCACCGAAGGCTCGGCGGCGAACTCGCTTGCAAAACGCGTTCAATCCGCTCCGTATAAGAGCTAAAAGCGGAGCGGAAAAAACGATCCGTCCCGCTCCGCTTCCGCTCACAAAACGTCCATATAAGAGCGCCCTTAATATCTGAATAACTGATCGCTTGTGCCGAGATGTGTCGGTGCGGTAGCTGATCTTCTTTTGTCGGTAATTACACACACACACCTATACAGAGGATTTATTTTAGTTGTGTTTTTAAAGTCATGTGGATCGTGATAAAATATTTTTAAGTTGTGATTCTAAATGATAGGTGATTATTTGTAACGCCCTTAGGCTATTGTTATGAAAACCTGTTATTAATTGTAATGTTTAATATTTAATAAATATTAATTGAGGTGGCTGATAGTTGTTGAAAGTTCATATTCATTACTTTAAGTAAAACACTCTGTTTATAACTTTCAAAAATTGTTTATTTTGTGAAAGAAAACACTTTAACTTTGTTTGTATAACACACTATTTTTATTTTCGTGACTGCAGTTTCGGCAATTCAACTTGCCATTATCAAACACTCTGTTTGATAATGGCAAGTTGAATTGCCGAAACTGCAGTCACGAAAATAAAAATAGTGTGTTATACAAACAAAGTTAAAGTGTTTTATTTCATTGAATTAACATGTATAACGAAGTAGAAGCCTCCACAGTTCATAATTTGTTTATTTTGTATTCACAACAAATGTTTCGCCACACTGTGGCTTCTTCAGGTGAAGAACAAGTGATTAACTTAACCTAATTACAACGTATATATAGGGCTAGCTGATAAGTAAGAGGGGTGGGGGTTACAGATTTAAATTGAGCAATGGGGAGTTATTAATATCTATCTGGTCGTTTAGTAATTGATCGCTGAATTGTCTTTTGTTTATTTCGGTGCTTTCCAGGATGTTTAATTTTCTTCCTTTCTTCTCGATGTGTAGTATTTGGAAGTCTTCTTTGAAGTTGTGGCCTTCATCTAGCAAGTGGTTGGAATAAGTCGCGTTGTTTTTCTTTTTCTCGAAGCTGGTTTTATGCTCGTTCATCCTTTCTTGAAAGGCTCTCCCGGTTTGGCCGACGTATACTTTAGGGCAGTCATATTATTATTCTATAAAACTGAACTGGTTCTAAAGCTGCCTATGTTTTTTTTTGCAATTTACACAACGAAAGCGTTCATCAATAAATATCGTATGTTTATTATAAAAAAAAAAACTCTAGAATGCCATGAAGAATATTATAGGTTGGTACCTCTGGGAATATATATTATAATTATTATGCCTGACATTTTATATATCAATTTCTAAAGCATGTAGCCAACATAAATTAGAAACAAAGATTCAATCATGGCACTCTAGAGGTTTATTTTTTATTGAACATATAATTTGTTGCAATGTATACAGAAAATTAGCTGAAATTTTATACGGGGTAATTCTTTGATCAATTTTGTGTAATTATTGCAGCATTGTTAAGAAGAAAAAAATATATACAAGGAATTTTTCTTCTAAATAAGTATACATATCTCGATCATTTCACTGTTCGGTAAGTTTGCAGTTTAAAGTAATAGCCTCCAAAGTACACATTTTATTTATTAACAATTTAATATAACAAAAAAATTAATATAACAATTAATATAAACTCGGCATGAAGTAAGCGCCACGCGTACAAAGCACTGAAATTCTCTAAAGTTTAAATTACACTGCTTCAGCATACCGATTTAGAAGGATATTTTAAATTTCACTTTAAATTAGTATTTTAGATGGGTGGCGCATGAAGTAAAATTTCGAGTTTAGAAAAGCCTGAAAATTTGGTTTGGTCGCTCCGCGCTTCGCGCTGCGCGACCAAACCAAATTTTCAGGCTTTTCTAAACTCGAAATTTTACTTCATGCTTAGCCTGGGAGTAGAAAACACTCGTTTAAAGCTTCAAATTGAACTATTTTAAACAATAACGAAAACCTGAACATTTACAGCGCATAATTGGGATACGTATACTTAAAAAAAACTGACTCGAAAATTTAAACAAACACAATTAGGATATGAAATTAGTATACTAGTGATAATTCGAATTACCATACGAGCAACAATAATTACATAGTTGTTGACAATTCAATTGCACAACATTTTGATTATCAAAATTTTAATTGGCAACAGGTTTACGACCGACGGTCTTTCTGCTCTTAAGTTTCTACTTTGTGATTATTTATGAATTGGGCTTAACAAAAGAAACTTTAAAGTTTCGGCAATTAAATCCTTAATTGTTTTTCTTCACTCAGTCGCGTAAAAATAAAAAGTGTTACGTCAATAAAAATTACAAATGTTGGAGTATTTAATTGTTTATGGATTGTGTGTTGTCAAGTAAGTCCAATATATATTTTATTGAAATTTAACAAAGACTTTGGTAAGTTTGCAGAAGTAAAAGCCTCCAAAATACACAATTTATTTATTAACAATTCAATATAATAAAAAATAATAATATAACAATTAATATAAACTCGAAATTTTACTTCATGGGCCACGCGTATAAAACACTGAAATTCTCTGAAGTTTAAACTACACTGCTTCAGCATACCGATTTAGAAGGATATTTTAAATTTCACTTTAAATTATTGTTTTAGACGGGTGGCGCATGAAGTAAAATTTCGAGTTTAGAAAAGCCTGAAAATTTGGTTTGGTCGCTCCGCGCTTCGCGACCATACCAAATTTTCAGGCTTTTCTAAACTCGAAATTTTACTTCATGCTTAGCCTGGGAGTGGAAAACACTCGTTTAAAGCTTCAAATTGAACTATTTTAAAAAACAACGAAATCCTGAACATTTACAGCACATAATTGGAATAAGTATACTTAAAAAAAAAAACTGACTCGCAAATTTAAACAAACACAATTAGGATATGAAATTAGTATACTAGTGATAATTCGAATTACCATACGAGCAACCATAATTACATATTTGTTGACAATTCAATTGCACAAAATTTTGATTATCAAAATTTAAATTGGCAACAGGTTTACGACCGATGGTCTTTCTGCCCTTAAGTTTCTACTTTGTGATTATTTATGAATTGGGCTTAACAATAGAAACTTTAAAGTTTCGGCAATTAAATCCTTAATTGTTTTTCATCACTCAGTCGCGTAAAAATAAAAAGTGTTACATCAATAAAAATTAAAAATGTTGGAGTATTTAATTGTTTATGGATTGTGTGTTGTCAAGTAAGTCCAATATATATTATTATAAATTTTATTGAAATTTAACAAAGACTTTGGTAAGTTTGCAGAAGTAAAAGCCTCCAAAATACACAATTTATATATTAACAATTCAATATAATAAAAAATAATAATATAACAATTAATATAAACTCGAAATTTTACTTCATGGGCCACGCGTATAATACACTGAAATTATCTGAAGATTAAATTACACTGCTTCAGCATACCGATTTAGAAGGATATTTTAAATTTCACTTTAAATTAGTCTTGTAGACGGGTGGCGCATGAAGTAAAATTTCGAGTTTAGAATAGCCTGAAAATTTGGTTTGGTCGCTCCGCGCTTCGCGCTGCGCGACCAAACCAAATTTTCAGGCTTTTCTAAACTCGAAATTTTACTTCATGCTTAGCCTAGGAGTGGAAAACACTCGTTTAAAGCTTTAAATTGAACTATTTAAAAAAACAACGAAACTTGAACATTTACAGCGCATAATTGGGATACGTATACTTAAAAAAAAAGACTCGAAAATTTAAACAAATACAATTAGGATATGAAATTAGTATAAACTAACTATAACTATAAACTATAAACTAACCATTGGTCGTAAACCTGTTGCCAATTTAAATTTTGATAATCAACATTTTTTGCAATTAAATTGTCAACAAATATGTAATATGGTTATTTGAATTAACACTAGTAATTCAAATAACCATACGAGCAACAACAATTACATATTTGTTGACAATTTAATTGCAAAAAATGTTGATTATCAAAATTTAAATTGGCAACAGGTTTACGACCAATGGTCTTTCTACCCTTAAGTTTCTACTTTGTGATTATTAACGAATTGGGCTTAACAATAGAAACTTTAAAGTTTTGTCAATTAAATACTTAATTATTTTTCTTCACTCAGTCACGTAATAATAAAAAGTGTTACATCAATAATAATTAAAAATGTTGGAGTATTTAATTATTTATGGATTGTGTGTTGTCAAGTCTAATATATTTTTATAAATTTTATTGAAATGTAACAAAGACTTTGTATTGAAATTTATCAAAATTATGTTTATTAAAAGAAAACCAGACTCTCAGAAATTACTTAATCATCATTAATATCATTTTTGATTAACTGATACAAAAAAACTTAAATACGCGACTGTAAATCGAAATAATGAGTGTCTGGACCTAACATTTTTATTAAATAGATTTTTGTGTAAAGCGTTGCTTAAATAGTTGCTAATGTCTTTTGTTAAGTGACACATACGTCTAGAATTTAAGTATTGTAAAAATAGTTAAAATTATTATCGACTTTCTGCAAAAATGTTGTCTCATTGAGACAAGTCTCCAAATATTAATATTAATTTTAATTCGTTTTTATATTTTGTAAATATTCTGCAAACTATTGACAAACTTAATTTTTCTTTATGTTAAATTTTCTTTATGTTAAACTGTACCGTTAAAGGTATCAAATTGTTCGCACCTATTAATGACTTAATCCCTTTACCTATAAGTAAGACCCCTTCATTTTCACCCGCCCCAGTTTTGTGTACCTGTTTCGACGACACATTACGACATCCCTGTAAGTTTCCTATTTATTTTAATAGTTTTTGTATTGAAAGTCTAAAGCACTGATGAGGGATAAATCTCGAAACGCGTCTATAGATGGCTTAAGACAATTAATATTCATTCCCTGTAATGTTTTGAATTTATTTCAATTTCCTGTTAATTTATTTAGTTTGGTGAGAGAATAATTTGACCTGATGTTGCATTTTGCATATAAATTATGCATAAAACAATAGCTGTCATGTAACTCAAATATTCATTGTATAATTCAAACTGCTAAACTACTGGGTGTACACATTGACAAACAATTAAAATGGTCAGAGCATGGAAATCAACTAGCCAATAAGTTAGCTAAGAATATTTTTCTACTCAGAAGCACATCAGATGCTGTAACCAGAAGTGCTCTGCGAACAGCATATTTTGGCATGGTTCAGTCCCCTCTTAAGTATGGGATTATAATATGGGGACACTCAGCAATTCGTCATCGCATATTCGCACTTCAAAGAAGGGCAATTCGTATCGTCGGTGGCATTGGGTACCGAACAGATTGTAGGACCTGTTTTATAAACTTGAGAATATTAACACTGCCGAGTTTATACATTCTGGAATGTCTTAAATTCATTAAAGTGAACGATGGAAACTACCAGACTCATAATGTGCACCATCGACACGACACGAGAACAAAGTTCAACGTTTATCACAGAAGGGTCTTGCCAAATCAAGAACGCGAACCAACTACTATGGCATTGTATTTTACAATAAGTTGCCACTGCACATTCGCACACTCCCGTTGAAAAAATTCCTAGAAGTGATTAAACATTTCTTGTTATCTAAAGCCTACTATAACATTGAAGAATTTGTAGCCGAGGGATTTGTGATGTAGGCGTATATATATTAAAAATTTTATGTTTTACAAAATTTTATATTTGTTATATTATTTTATCTTACCTCGTATTAATCTTAATAGTATTTTATATAGTTATCCAATATTTTAATCTTTTATTATCTAATATTATATATTGATATCCTTAACTGCTTTGTTGATTTTAATATGTCTGTTGTGGCCAGTATTTTACTATATTATTAATTAATTCTACATATATATATATATATATATATATATATATATATATATATATATATATATATATATATATATCTGGAACTTCTCGTTGATTTTAAAGTGCTGGTAGTGTCCACTATTTTAAAATGTTATGACATGTTTGTAGTGTTTTATCATTTTAACTATCACCTACTGGAAGAAAGCCACGTTAACACAATAACACATAAACACAAATGTTGGAGTAATTTAACCTCATGTTCCTATGTCAAACCTCCTCAATGTATACTATCGTCTTGACTTGTGTAAATCCTCTGTATATTAGCACGATTAAATGATTATTATTATTATTATTATTATTATTATTATTATTAATATCTGTCGGAGTATTTGCTCGAGAAGTAGTTGTTTCAATAAATATTTGGAGACTTGTCTCAATGAGACAACATTTTTGCAGAGAGTCGATATTAATTTTAATTCGTTTTTATATTTTGTGAATATTCTGCAAACTATTGACAAACTCAATTTTTCTTTGTTAAATTTTCTTTATGTAAAAATAGTTGCTAATGTCTTTTATAAAGTAAAACGTTTGTTTACCTAAATTGTGAAAATATTTGCTAATGTCTTTTGTTAGGTAAAATAAATGTCTTAGCTTTAAGTATTGTAATTCGTTTTAGGTTTTTTATTTATTTGTTTCAAATAATATTATATTTAATTATAGTCCTGTAATTGAATGTTACACAACAAAGATAATTATTATCATTATTAAGCAGTTATTTATTTTAAAACTAATTTCAATTAGATTATTAAAAATAGGCAAAAAACAAACTTTACAAAACTTAATAAAACCCTCCAATTCTGGCTAATTTCGACATTTACATCATTTTCAAAGAATTAATAGTTAACCTTTTGATTTATAATTTAAAATTGTATCCAAGAAACATACATTGATTTTGTGTTTTAAGTATACTTTTACATTTTGCAAAATAAACTGCTCCAGATATTAGAAATAATCTAAATAAATATTTGTATAATTAAATAATATGAGTTGAGAGAACCAGTATATTTTGAATTTCGCTAGAAATTAGTATTTTAACTTTTGTAAAGTTTTGTAAAAGTGTTCAATTTGCATCCTCAAACGAGTGTTTCCACTCCCAGATTAAGCATGAAGTAAAATTTCGAGTTTAGAAAAGCCTGAATATTTTGTTTGGTCGCGTAGCGCTACGCGACCAAACAAAATTTTAAGGCTTTTCTAAACTAGAAATTTTACTTCATGCGCCACGCGTATAAGACACTGATTTGCTTTTGCTTCTATAGTATTTTTTAAATTTCACAATAATTCAGTGTTTGGTACGCGTGGCGCATGAAGTAAAATTTCGAGTGTAGAAAAGCTTTAAAATTTGGTTTGGTCGCGAGCCAACCAAACAAAATGTTTAGGGTTTTCTAAACTTTACTTCATGCTTGATCTGGGATACGAAATACTTGTTAGAAGCATCAAATAGAAAGCTTTTATAAAAATCACGCAATTTACAGCAAAAATCGAGATAAGCGATAAGCGTTAAGCATTTCTATTTTAGGTATAAAATAAAGAAACTCTCTGTATTATTAAAGTGTATTTATGAATAGAAATGTAGATGAGTTTTGCTATTTTATAAAAGATGACTATAGGATTTTATACCAAAAATTTGGTCATACAATTCGGCCATTCCATAAATAAGTACACACTTTTTGGGGGTACATCAGGGATTTCAGCGAATTTCCCATATATTATAAAGGCTATCAAGACATGGTTTTTGGTTGTTACTAGAGGTTAAACAAATGATTGTTTCAAAAATTATCATATTATAAACTTTTAGTACACTTTTATTTTGAACTCAAAAATATCGTAAACTGTTACTGATACAAAAAAAGTTATACTTGACTTTTTTATGCTTAAATGTTCAAAGTTTAAAATAATTTTTTTTCCAGAACGAAGAAACTTTATTTAGATAGATTTATTTTAATAAATAAAACAAATCTCACAAAATAATTAAATACTCATGTTTTCATTTTTTTGAAAAAAATATATATTATACCCCAATCCATCCTAAGAATATTTCCGTTTTCAAAAAGATGGGCACTTTAAAACTTTTTGAGATATGATTTTTTTACCCGAGCGCTGCATTGACGCGAGGCACTCACCGCGATCCGGGCCATTACACCATTGGCGGGAGCGCCTCATGTCAATGTAGCGCTCGGGTAAAAAAATCATATCTCAAAAAGTTTTAAAGTGCCCATACTTTTGAAAACGGAAAAATTCTTAAGAAGGATCAGGGTATAACATATATTTTTTTTAAGAAACTTAAAACATGAGTATTTGATTATTGTTTGAGATATGTTTTATTTATTAAAAAAAATCTATATAAATAAAGTTTTTTCGTTTTAGAAAAAAATGTATTTCAAACTTTGAACATTTAAGCACAAAAAAGTAGAGAATAACTTTTTTTGTATAGGTAACGGTTTTCGATATTTTTGAGTTCAAAATAAAAGTGCACTAAAAGTTTATATTGTTATAACTTTTGACACAATAATTTGTTTAACATATAGTAGCAACCAAACACCATGTCTTGATAGCCTTTATAATATATGTGAAATTCGCTAAAATCCCTGATGTACCCCCAAAATGTGTGCACTTATTTATGGAATGGCCGAATTTTATTAGAATTGGTCATACAATTTAATCAAAATTGGTCATACGATTTATTAAATTAACCACAATTCTATTTATTATTACAAAATTACATTCCTTTTTGAAATTCTGCTTATAAAATATTAAACCACTAAACCACAATTGAATTAACGCTATAAAAATAAATATAAAATATTAACATGCTAATTAAAATAATGCACATGTTTTCTTGAATTATAGTAATTTCAGAATCGGATCCGAGGATGCGAGAAGGAATGAGAAAATTGCCGAAAATGCTAATTCAATAATTCGCGCAGTGCCATGAATCCATAACAGGGAGCCTTCATTTCCATGTTTGATTAAAATTTGTGTACCTAATTCAGCGGAGATATTTGCGAGAAATTGTTTCTTACCCCTCGCTACAAATAATAAAGCCAAGCCACAAGACCCGAAAGACTCAACAATTTCAATATAACCGCACAATATTGATGTATTAATTATGGAATATAAAAATAAACTCAATCAAATAATTTTGCCATGATATAATAAATAATTTACCAAGAAGGAATGTTAAATATTAAATAATATTAAATTGAATTACAGACACTTGGTTTGATTCACTCAGTTCTTCATTTCTCCAACAAAATTAAGGGAAATATTTACTTAATATCATTATTTTGATTCCTCGAATTTTTACAAGAGTATACTTTTTCATTCCCCCTCTTTTCTTTCTTGAAGTTAAATACGCGAATATGGAAAAACCCTCTCTTCGAAAGGGGGGAAAAGATATAAACTGGTTTTGATTGAGTGAGGGAAATCGGCCGCGGTTCGGATCGCGCTTTTGTTTCTTTGTTCTGACATAAGCCCTTTCGGCTTTTACGCATATACACAAAAAAACACATATATGTTACAAGACAGACGTTTTCTCCCTCTTAAAACAAATTTCGCTCAAAGTTTTCAAAGTTGGGGAGGAAATTGCTTTATCCTTTCTCTTTATATTTTCCAAGCTTATCTGTATACACATATGTCTCAGCGAGTATTATCATTTAATAAAGAAAACTGAATGTTAATTAATCAAGTCTGCAATTAGAGGTCATAATGACCCCCACTCTGTGAAAAAGAATTTAACCTAAATTACGCCTTTACAAATATTAATTAATCAAACAAGATAAATTCAAATTCAAAACTCTTTGAATTCGAGAAAATAAGCTTACGCTTCTTATAGTTTGCACACTTTAAACATAATATATAAAATTACGAAAAAACTATTCGTGAAAATGCAAACAGTGTCTTAATTAATAAGACAATTTAAGACGATAAATATCCATTAATTAAGACACTGTTTGCATTTTTACGAATAGTTTTTTCGTAATTTTATATATTATGATTAATTAATCAAGTCTAGAGTTAGTTTCTAAGGTACATACATAAAGTTTAGCATGAATAAGGAAACATCTACACGTATGCGATAAGTTAGCTTCATATATATAATGAATATTTTAGGGTAAAACAGCAAGAACAAAGAAAATGGCGTGTGCATTGTGCAGTGCGGCGCAGTGTATAATTTCAAGAGCGACATAAGTAAGTTCTCACACCGGCTAGAATTAATTATATCCGCAGGAAAACACTCCTTTCGAATTTCCACGTTTTCCCACACAACACAATGCAAATATTATATTAGCCGAGTATTTGTATATCTGCATATTCTTTTATATAATTTCAATTCTAAATGGAACATGAACATTAATGTTTAAAATGTATTATCTCAGATAAGTTTGTTTTGTCTGTTTTTGTTTTTCAGTGTTTATCTGTGACTGCCTGTATTTGTCACTGACAAATACAGGCACTCACAGATAAACACTGAAATAACTTTATCTAAGAAATGCATTTGTTTATATGCTTCTTAAATTAAATTATCGCACAAGATTAATATTTTTTGTCTCTTCTTGTTGTTTCAGGTAAGAGATCAAGTGACCCCCGCAATTCTCTCAATTACGATATCATACTTGGTGAGTTATTTTTTCTTGTTTTCCTTGGTTTCCCCCTTTTTCATCATCGAGCCCTCATTTCAAGGCTAATAAAGCACACCGCGATAAAATATGGGACTTCACTCTCTGTGCCAAGGGGAGAGCGCGGTTGCGTAAAATGGAACATAACTTCGGCAAAAAGCAAAAGAAAAAAAATTATAGCCCGCACGAGGAGGAGAATAATTGCATTTTATAATGACGGCTTGTTATATTAAAACATTACATTCTCCCCGGCGTAATGAATAAAAAGACAAATGGAGAGACAAACGAAAAAAACGAGGATGTCTTCATAAAAGCAGACAGGCATAAAACAAACAAAAAAGATATAAGAGAGAAAAATAATGGATTAAATGGATAAAGAAAATCTGGCTGATGACTTAATTTCCTTAGTTTAAAGGTAAAACTTGTTTAGTGCGAAGGAAATTACCTCATCTTTAGTGGCATAAAAAAATTAAGTGATTTCTTTATCTCAACATTCGCGTAACTCTAAATTGAATATCTGTAGACTATAGTTAGATATAAGTAGCATACAACATACTTAGGAAATTTATAATACAAATTTCTGTAGTTGTAATACAAATATATAAATAAAACTGGGATTTTTAAAATATTGAGAGATTTATTTTACATTTTTTTTCTTCATTCTTCTGCTGAAATGTATAATTATTTCAATAATAAATAATAGTCTATTACAATTTCAAAATAAACCACTTGGTTCAATAATTCATTTTCGTCACTAAAAATTTATGAAAGTGTTCTAACCGAAGTGCAAATGAAACTAGTTAGGATTCATTTTTCTTTTTGCAGTGTAGTAAAGTGAGAGATTTTTGTGGATACAAATTAAGCTCAATAATTCATTTTCGTCACTAAGAATGTATGAAAGTGTTCTAACCGAAGTGCAAATGAATTTAGTTAGTATTCATTTTTCTTTTTGCAGTGTAGGATAGTGAGAGATTTTTGTGGATACAAATTAAGCAGTTGATTGACGTTGTTTATACATATGACACGGGTATTTTGGCAAATGTTTTCACTTGTTGAAAGATTGAGTGGACTGAGCGAGCAAAAACAAATAAACTTAAAATTCTATTTCGAATCAACACTCACTTGCGAGAAATTAATAAAATTATACAAAATATATACATCTTTTTTTTAAATTTGTAGTGTACAGGGTGGTCTAATTTCGATGTTGCTTATGGGCATCTCGGTAAATATAAGAGTTAGAAAAATACCGATGGCGCAATCGCGATCTCTTTTTTTGAGACTAGGATAATGCCAAAAACAAAAATGTACCATCTTGTTTATTCAGAAGTTATAGGGCAAAATAGGGTTTTCTTGATTTTTAACTTTAATTCGTATCTTGCGTAATTTGTGAGATAGATAAAAACTATAAATACCTTCTTAAGACACTTTTTTAAGTAGAATCCAGTGGCATAGGCATTTTTTTATTTTATGCACACATTTTCGAGTTATAGCCAAATTATTTTTTATTTAAATGTAAATCATAGTTGGCTTTGACACAGTTAAAAAGAGTGTTTTTCACTGATTTCAAAAATATATACTTTTGTTAATTTATCTTGAAAATAGTGTTCCTATAGAGTTGAAACTAAATTTTTATCTGCTAAATAATATAATTCGGAAGACAATAGCCATTTTTAATCATTTGCATGCTCAATTTTAATTAATTATTCCATTGAAACAGCAATAAGTTCTGTTCTTCCAACAAGATGGAGCAGATTACTTTTGAATGCAAATTTAGGGAGCGATTGGTTGGGAACATTTAGACCAGTTAGGTGGCCTGCTAGATCTCCAGATCTAACACCGTTAGATTATTTTTGGGATACCTGCAGAATAAAATTTACAAGCACCCTAAATTAATTTAGACGTATTGGAACATTTTCATGATTTTCATAGGAACTGTTCCCAACATTCAAATTTGTATCGCCATTCAAGCTGTAAGAGGTAGATGCCAAATATTCATTAAAAATAATGGCCATCAGTTTGGATATTTAAAATAAGTTTTTTTTTCAATATATAAAAATTTTAATAAATAATAAAAATAATAAAATACATATTACTCAAAAAAGTATTATTATTATTATTAAAAATATCATTAATTTATAATGTTTATCATAATTAAAACTGAACATGCAAATGATCAGAAATGACTATTGTCTTCTATATTATATTATTTAGCTGATTAAAAACTAGTTTTTACTCTATAGTAACACTGTTTTTTAAGATAAATTTACAAAAGTATATATTTTTGAAATCAGTGAAAAACACTCTCATCAACTATGTCAAAGCCAACTATGATTTACATTTAAAAAAAAATGATTGGGCTATGACTCGAAAATGTGTGCATAAAATAAAAAATGCCTACGCCACTGGATTCTACTCAAAAAAGTGTCTTAAGAAGGTATTTATTGTTTTTGTCTATCTCACAAATTACGCAAGTTATTAATTAAAGTTAAAAATCAAGAAAACCAGATGTTGCCCTATAACTTCTGAAAAAAACAAGATGGTGCATTTTTTGTTTTCGGCATAGTCCTAGTCTCAAAAAAAGAGATCGCGACTGCGCCATCGGTTTTTCTCTAACTCTTATATTTACCGAGATGCCCATAAGCACCATCGAAATTAGACCACCCTGTACAGTTTAAAAAATATATTATATCAATCTATCAATTTTTAGTTTAATTATTTTTAACGAGCATTTATACTCGTGTCTTACATTGTAAAAATTACGACATTATAACCGTTTAGTTAAAAAGAGGAAGGCGTTGTTTAACAACGGGTTTAAAGGCGACATAACAATAAAAAATTTAATTAGATTCCCTTTAATGGCCAGAGAAATTATATTACGACCATATTTTATACAGCCAGATAAAAGTTTGTACAGTTTGTACACACAACATTTTAATTAAAAGGTTTCAAAAATTATACACACAAACAAGTATAGGCCAAGTATTGATACTAGAGTTTAATGTATAGAATTTAGAGTTAACAATTACGTGTCTTGATTTCATAGTGCTGAAGATTAGAGGCCATAAACTAATCTAGTGACTAACGCACGGATTCCAAAGGTCTAGAGTTTAAACTTAAGAGATCGGAGCCTTCTGTTAAGGGACTACACTCTGTATAGTTGAAAGAACTAGAAACTAGTTTAAAGACTAAAGCCTAAAGACTAGTCTATTGTCTAGAATCCGAAAACCAATATAGAATCTAAATTGTGTAGGATCCAGAATCTAGAGTCTAGGTCGACCACCTAATGTTCAAAATCTATAGTGGGCCTAAAGTAAAAAGCTTAGAGATTAGAGTCTAGTCTAGAGACTAGTCTAGAATCCAAAAACGAATCTAAAATCTGAACTATGTAAGGTCCAGAATCTAGCGTTCGAAATCTAGAGTTTGGAGTACCTACAGTATAATTTCACATCGAATCAATGTTTAATACGCGTGGCGCATGAAGTAAAATTTCGAGTTTAGAAAAGCCCAGAAAATTTGTCTCGGGTCGCTGCGCACCCTCGACAAATTTCCACGGGGCTTTTCTAAACTCGAAATTTTACTTCATGCTTAGCCTGGGAGTGGAAAACAAAGTCTAGAAAGTAAAGGCCAAAATCCTATTGTAATGATTCGACCCTAGGTATTGTACAAATTTATAATTTGTATTTTATTTACGTTGTGTTGTGTATATAGTAACCCTTTTAATTTATTTAACAGATTATTATTAATTTGTAATAATGATATAGCCCTGTTATTGGACTTTACAGTCCGTTGGGTTATTTCCAAATAAATAAATAAATAAATAAATACTGTGTCTTTCGTCCCTTTTAATGACCAGGAATATGTGTGGACAATAAATCAAACAGGATGTGAGTTTAACGGATGCAAAGTTTATTGACCTCTATTATGACATTTCTAATTTAATTTTAATTTACTTTATTGACGGCTTATCACCATTTTACAATAATACAATATAAATTTAATTCATGATACTTAATGATATAAAAAAACAAATAGAAAATAGATACAAATGTAGGCAGTGAACAAAAAAGAAATACATAACAATACATCCATATGAATCTAAGTCTAAAAAAAATAATAAGAATACATAACATTATAAACAGACGTATACATCAGTATTTAATAATATTTTTTTTAATTTATTAAATGTGTTACCAAAGATACAGATGTTTCTACTATCACATATTTTGTTCCAATATCGACACATTCTAGAAAGTGGTTCATTGTTCCCAATTAATTTGTATTTCTTAAATTATTTATATTCTCAAAATACTTTATCATTCGTTTGTACTTAGAAGCCATGTGCATTTTAGATAATCTCAAAAAGTATATGACTCTACTTGTGGGAGCAAAATTAAATAACCCCTGCATTTGCATTACGAGATGGGAAACCCACAAAAACCATCCCGGAGCTTGCCAGACAACCAACCATCGGAAATACTTCTTCGTTTAGCAAGCAGATCCCGACGTCATCCGTTGATTGTATTGTGTTATTAACTAGCGGGAACATAGCTCTGCAGTACTATCTTGGGACGACCTCACCCGTTAATTGTTTTCAGGTAATTAACTAGCGGAAACACTCCTTCGTTTTGCACGCACAGCTCGACCACACCCGTCAATTGTTTTTGTGCTAATAACTAGCGGGAACATAACTCTGCAGTACTAACTCGGGACGACCACACCCGTTAATTGTTTTCAGGCAATTAACTAGCGGGAACACTCCTCCGTTTTCCACGCACAGCTCGACCACACCCGTCAATTGTGTTTGTGCTATTAACTAGCGGGAACATAACTCTGCAGTACTAACTTGGGACGACCACACCCGTTAATTGTTTTCAGGCAATTAACTAACGGCAACATTTCTCCGTTTTCCACGCACAGCTCGACCACACCCGTCAATGATTTGTAGCTATTAACTAGCGGGAACATAACTCTGCAGTACTAACTCGGGACGACCACACCCGTTAATTGTTTTCAGCAAATTAACTAGCGGGAACAATCCTCCGTTTTCCACGCACAGCTCGACCACACCCGTCAATTGTGTTTGTGCTATTAACTAGCGGGAACATAACTCTGCAGTACTAACTCGGGACGACCACACCCGTTAATTGTTTTCAGGCAATTAACTAGCGGAAACACTCCTTCGTTTTGCACGCACAGCTCGACCACACCCGTCAATTGTTTTAGTGGTATCAACTAGCGGGAACATAACTCTGCAGTACTAACTCGGGACGACCACACTCGTAAATTGTTTTCAGGCAATTAACTATCGGGAACACTCCTCCGTTTTCCACGCACAGCTCGACCACACCCGTCAATTGTGTTTGTGCTATTAACTAGCGGGAACATAACTCTGCATTACTAACTTGGGACGACCACACCCGTTAATTGTTTTCAGGCAATTAACTAACGGCAACACTTCTCCGTTTTCCACGCACAGCTCGACCACACCCGTCAATGATTTGAAGCTATTAACTAGCGGGAACATAACTCTGCAGTACTAATTCGGGACGACCACACCCGTTAATTGTTTTCAGGCAATTAACTAGCGGGAACAATCCTCCGTTTTCCACGCACAGCTCGACCACACCCGTCAATTGTTTTTGTGCTATTAACTAGCGGGAACATAACTCTGCAGTACTAACTCGGGACGACCACACCCGTTAATTGTGATCAGCAATTAACTAGCGGGAACACTCCTCCGTTTTCCACACACAGCCCGACCACACCCGTTAACTGTTTTGTATTCTTTTTTGTTGTATAGTTTTTACTTTTGTTGTATTCTTTTGATATTTAAATTGAATTTGTGTTCAGTATTCAATTTTGATATTTGTTTTCTGATTTCACAAACAGAGTTCTGCTCGCTCGTGGACGAAACAGTGACCTGTATATGCACTTTGTGCATTCGTGTCACTGACGATGCCACCATGAAGCATTAGATGGCGTTAACTATCGAAATCATTAATAATTTTGATATTTGTTGTGTTATTCTTATTTTTGTTGTAGATGTTGGTCATCTTGAAGATTGTTTACCTGGTTTCTAGTTTCTCCTTTGATTTAGAACTTGTTGTGCTTTTCGTGATGTTCTTCTTCCGAACGGCCTCTTGACTCCCTCCACCATTCTTCTGCCAAACTATTTTTTTGACTTCCTCTGTTATCCGCTCCGCACAGCTTTCATAACTTCTGTTTCCCACCCGATCTTGGAGATGGAAGATTTCGCGCAGACCAAATTAAAAAAAACTATTTAAAAAAAAGGATTATCTAAAGATTTACGGCATATACGCCGAAATTGGGATATGTATACTTGAAAGAAAAACTCCCTGTATGTACAAGTTGAGGCATTAATAGCAATTGATTAGCTACAATTTGTAATGGTCATATAGGCAACCCAATTTACACATAACCTAAAAATTAAAGGTGTCAAATCGTATTTTATAAAAATGTTCCCCCGACTTCGCAAATTCGTTGTGTTTGCGCTTGGTTAAACCTTGAGCCCAATTTTTCTTTGCGTTGCTGCGGTCGTTATTTTTCTTATACCAAAATTAATTATCGATTTAATTCTTATAAATACTGGATGTTGATTTTTCTTTATTATTTTCTTAGATGATTTTTGTATTAAGATTTTAATTTAATTTCGTAAAAAAAAAATATTTGCACATGACCCCTATTGACCCATTACACTATTCAAGCGGAAAGCTTACCTTTCTACGTTTAAATTGGCATTAAACGAATTCAAGTTGGTAATAATCAAAATCAAGTTGCAACTTCAATGTGATTAGAGAGAATTTGATTTTGAAAAGTGCCAACTTGAATTTATTTAGTGCCAACTTAAACTTCAAAAGATATAGACTGTAAACTCTAATAATTAGACACTGATCTATAAACTCAAAACTCTAGAGCTTCTTACTTTTTTTTTCGCGGGACACTTATACAATTCTATACAAGGTGGCCAAAAAATTAGTGAACCGCTTTACGTAGTGCGATTCGTAAATTATTTTTGAGCAGAAAAAAACTAGAAAAAAAATAAACTTTAACTAAATAAAATATATAATATGTATGTCTGTATATATATATATATATATATATAAATATATATATATATATATATATATATACAGAGAGTTTTATGTAACACCGAACATTTTCATAAAAAGAATTTTTCTGTTAAATATATATATATATATATATATATATATATATATATATATATATACGTCGTACATTTTCCGACGTTCGGTTTGTTAAAAGAATTTAATTTGCAGGTTTAAACGAGTGTTTTCCACTCCTAGACTAAGCATGAAGTAAAATTTCGAGTTTAGAAAAGCCTGAAAATTTGGTTTGGTCGCGTAGCGCGAAGCGCGGAGCGGCCAAACCAAATTTTCAGGCTTTTCTAAACTCGAAATTTTACTTCATGCGCCACCGGTACACAGCACTGATACAATGTAAAGTTTAGCGGTGTGTTTTAAACTTCGTAATATGTCAGTGTTTTGTATCGGTGGCGCATGAAGTAAAATTTCGAGTTTAGAAAAGCCTGAAAATTTGGTTTGGCCGCTCCGCGCTTCGCGCTACGCGTCCAAACCAAATTTTCAGGCTTTTCTAAACTCGAAATTTTACTTCATGCTTAGCCTGGGAGTGGAAAACACTCGTTTAAAGCTTCAAACTAAATTCTTTTGACAAATCGAGCGTCGGAAAATGTACGACGTATGCATATGTACCTATACTTAAAAGAAAAATTCTCTTTACGAAAATATTCGGTGTTACATAAAACTCTCTGTATATTGTATGATTATTCAGTAAGTCTTACGAATCTAAATATGTGAATAGCATATTTTTTTTACATTTTCTGTATAATTAATGCTATTAATAATCGACCAAACATGACATAAACATTTGAAATGCTAAGCTGGATGTTAATAAAAATTATTTTAATCAAAATATTTCAAAAATATTACTGATTTCTAGTCACATATTTATTATTTCAGTAGCCTCGTCAGCGTTAATGAAGAACCATACAACATTTTTTAATTGGATTTTCTACTTAAAATGAACTAATAAATCAAGTTACCTAAAGATTTTGCCTCATTTTCTGGCCACCTGTAATAGTCAAATGTGTTTTTGAAAAAGATCATAAAATGAATTGGATCTTGTAATTTTGTTATAAACTTTGTCAAAAACGTAAATAAAAAAATCATTACAACATTTTAAAATGTTATATTATACTCAACATTTTGTAAATACTGGTCGCGAGCCATAGTTTGGAGACCCCTGGTGTAGATCAATGGTTCTTTGTACTATTTAAGTACATATTCTATCAAAATTTGACACTGGGCATAAAAATAATACGGTAATGGAGACAATAACAAAACAACCAAAAGCATAAATCTTGTACATATTTGTAACTGTATGTTTTTAACTGTTTTGTGTTGTAGGCGTTCACTTTGTGGTACATCTTAAATAAACTTGTAAATATAACACTTTTAACTTTGTTTAACCACTGTATTTAATACATAATAATATATAACACTTTTAACTTTGTTTAACCACTGTATTTAATACAGTGGTTAAACAAAGTTAAAAGTGTTATATTTACAAGTTTATTTAAGATGTACCACAAAGTGAACGCCTACAACACATAACAGTCAAAAACATACAGTTACAAATATGATCAAGATTTTTGCTTTTGGTTGTTTTGTTATTGTCTCCATTACCGTATTATTTTTATGCCCAGTGTCAAATTTTGATAGAATATGTGCTTAAAATGTTTTTGAGTTTACGTGAAGTGATTATTACACTAAAATAGACTGTTATTATTAAATAAAAGAATTGAGTCTCCTTTCTTCACAAGATTTATTTAAAAATCGCATTTGCGATTTTTAAATAAATCTTGTGAAGAAAGGAGACTCAATTCTTTTATTTAATAACTTAGTTCACCTTCACGTAACTCAACAATAATTTAAGACTGTTATTCCTTACTTCACTTTTAATTTGTATCGTTAGATGTACATTTTGAGACACAAAGTGCTCATTATCAATAACAAACTGTTTGTTATTGATAATGGGCACTTTGTGTCTCGAAATGTATATCTAACGATACAAATAAAAAGTGAAGTAAGGAATAACAGTCTTTTTTAGTGTTGTACATATTTGTAGCTGATTCATTATTCTGAAATTTTGAGAAACACTAGTTTAGGAATTGTAATTGATTCCTGATTCTGAATAGATTTAGAATCACTGCTCTAGGTTTATGATATTTTTATAATTGCTCTAGAATTGTAAATGTACAATTTCAATAAGATTGATTATTTTTTAACAATAAACATTGTTGATTTTACTTTCTCAAAACTAGAGGTTTTCAACCAGTGGTTCCTGAGAAATAAAATATACGTTGCGAAACATTTTAAATTCGTTTGAATATGTTGAAATGTATTTTAAGGTGTAACATACACAGTAAATTTTTCATAAACCTTGTGGTTTCCACTAAGAACAAAAAATAAATACCTAATATATAAAGTTACGAAAAAACTATTCGTGAAAATGCAAACAATGTCTTAATTAATAAGACACGGGAAGTAGTTGCTTCAATGGATATTTATCGTCTTAAGTTGTCTTATTAATTAAAACATTGGTTACATTTTTACGAATAGTTTTTTCGTAATTTTATATATTATGTTATTTTCTCGAATTCAAATAGTTTTGAATTTGAATTTATCTTGTTTGAAATAAATACCTATTTTTCCTGATAAAAAAAGGTTGAGATTCACTGCTCTAAACCAATAATAAAAACACGATTAACACACATGACAAATCTAACAGGAATAATTAATTCTCAACAATAAAAATTGTTTTTTTCATTAATTTGATTGGCGTTCACAAACAGATATTTTTATTTTATATTCTCTTGATGTTTGAACAAAAATATAGACATGATGATCACACATGAAAAACCCATCAGGGCGTTTTCACCGTGATCTGCTTAAACACGGACGTTATGCGAGGAAAAGCGCATAAATGGAATTGAAAATTCGCTCGTATTTTCCCCGGTTTACGAGATTGCGAACGCCGTTAGTAAATGTAAAAATGTTTATTACTCAACACTGGGGCTTCTGCTCTGCGGGTTATTACTCGAATTGTGTCGCTTTTACGCGAGCATTTTGATTATCATATTTATAACGGATTAAATCGAATACTGTAAAAAAAGTTTGTTTGTATTATTATTGCTTAATTACAGAGAATTTTCTCTGGGTAAGCATTCGTTGTTTTTAAAAGCGTGCAATTTGATGTTTATAACGAGTATTACCACTCCCAGAGCATAACGTAAAATTTCGAGTTTAGAAAAGGCTGAAAACTGCCAAACCAAATTTTCAGACTTTTCAAAACTCGAAATTTCACTTCATGTTTATCTAGAGATTAGAAACACTCCTTAGAAACGAATTATACACATATTTATTTATTTATTTATTCATCAACGGGATCCATATACAATACGAGACTACACTTCGTGATTCTTAAAACTAACAAAATTACATATAAGTCTAAAGTATTAAAAAAAATATATATTTCCCAAGCTACAAACACAATGATAATTTACAAGTGGCAAACTGAACATTCCTTTAATGTTTGCAAGTGTTTCAATGTTCCACTAAATATGTCAAAATTGATATTATTGCAATTAGCACAAATCCTATTGATACCAAAATTAGTGCAGTAATTGGTTCTGTACATTTGTTCATAAAATGACTTACTGCTCCGTAACAGCCGACTTGGAACATGGAAGTTCTCTGAACTTAAAAGTTCTGGACAGATTATCACACCTGATAATAATTTGTGAATAAAAATGACATCTGCGTCGTCGCTTAAGCGATTGCAAATTAATATATGACAGTATACAGAGAGTTTTAGATAACACCGAACAATTTTATAACGAGAATTTTTCTTTGAAGTATCCATATGCATCCGTTGCATATTTTCCGATGCTCGGTTTATTATAAGAATTCAATTTGAGGCCCTAAGCAAGTGTTCCACTCCCAGGCTGAGCATGAAGTAAAATTTCGAGTTTAGAAAAGCCTGAAAATTTGGTTTGGTCGCGTAGGGCGAAGCGCGGAGCGGCCAAACCAAATTTTCAGGCTTTTCTAAACTCAAAATTTTACTTCATGCGCCACCGGTACAAAACACTGATTCAATGTAAAGTTTAGCCGTGTGTTTTAAATTTTGTAATATGTCAGTTTACTGGTACTGGTGGCGCATGAAGTAAAATTTCGAGTTTAGAAAAGCCTGAAAATTTGGTTTGGCCGCTCCGCGCTTCGCGCTACGCGACCAAACCAAATTTTCAGGCTTTTCTAAACTCTAAATTTTACTTCATGCTTAGCCTGGGAGTGGAAAACACTCGCTTAAAGTTCAAATTAAATTCTTTGAATAAACCGAGCATCGAAAAATGTGCAACGTATGCATATGGATACTTAAAAGAAAAAGTCTCGTTATGCAAATGTTCGGTGTTATATAAAACTCTCTGTATGTGGATAAGTGCAATCAAAATTGAATTTAAAGGCAATGTATTTAAGGAACCTATGTTGAACCTGCTCCACTTGGTTTATGTTTTGGTATGTATTTGAGGACCATACCAGTGAGTAATATTCGATATGCGGCTGAACGAGAGACCCATACAGATTTACAAGCGTTCTTATATTAGAAAAATCTGCACACTGTTTTCTAATAAAGCCTAACATTCGAAAGGCTTTCGAAGTTACAGTATTTATATGGTTTGTGAAGCTCCAAGTGTTCGTAAAAGTAACGCCAATGTCTCTTACAACATTTGTGTGTGCTAATGGTGTGTTATTAAGAGAGTATTTTCTGAGTCCCTTTAATCTCTTCTTTGAATAAGACACAACAAAACATTTAGCAACATTCAGCTTCAATTTGTTTATAATACTCCAACGACTTAACGCTTCCAGGTCGAGTTGTAGCTTATGGCTAGAATAATTATCCTTAATAGGCATGTACAGCTTTAAGTCTTCCACAAAAACAAGGCAATGGAATATTTGAAACACTTTACAATATCATTGATAAAAACATTAAATAGTAATGGGCCAATATGCGATCCCTGCGGTACCCCCGAATTACAGGTATGGGACGAGAAATGAAGTTACTGACGCGGACTGTTTGAGTTCTGTTGCTGAGGTATGATTTAATCCAATCGAGCAAAGACCCATGTACACTAGCCCCTAAAAGTTTTTCGACCAAGATTTGAGGATTAAAACTATCGAACGCTTTAGAAAAGTTAAAAATATAAATATAATAAAAATATGATAAATTCAAATTCAAAACTATTTGAATTTGAGAAAATAAGCTTACGTTTCTTATAGTTTGCACACTTTAATTATTAATTATTATTATTATTAATTAGGACATTGTTTGCATTTTCACGAATAGTTTTTCGTAATCTTGTATATTATTAAAAATATAAAAATATAGAAAACAAAAAGCTACAGTTAACAATTCAATTAATCCTACCCAGTTTTTATCAATTACACAAAAACACACAAACCACGCAATAAAACGATACTCGCTGTTTATTTTAATGTTTCTTCATTCTTTCATTACTTTTCTCGCGAATGCGTTTTCGTTTATACGAGGGGGGCCAATAAAAACGGTTTTAAGGGGAAAATTATACAAATTAATTCACTGTTCCCCTAATTTTATTTAATATTTATGCAGCGCCCTTGGCGCATGGAATTTTCGAATACAGTTAATAATTTCCAGCGTTTCTGCCCTTATTGCATTCCATTTTGTTAATATTTCCTTGGGACATACGTATTTCTCCGAAATGTTTACAGTAGCAACAAAGGAAGGGAAAATGGTTCGTAACCGGGTTTGCGATGTTTAGTTTTAATTTTTGTTGGAATTTAATAACAAGTTTTTAATCTCGAGAAAATGCGTTTTATAGAATAATGAATTTATAATTATTTTTAGTTTGATATTTATAATAATAAAGTAGTTTATTATAAATGCGAGGGAAGGATGAATTTATAATTTGTTATCTAAATGTTTATAAATAATCAGTAGAAATTGCATTTTATGGAATAATGAAATAATAATTATTTTGAATGTAATATTTATAGCAATAAAGTAGTTTATTATAAATGCAAAGTAAAGAATAATTTATTATTTACTATCAAATTTTAATAAAATTGTAAATAAAAAATAGTAAAATATTACATTGAAAATTGGTATGTTTGTAACGTACGAAGGTGTTGTTTGTCGTTACGGTTCTTTTGTTTATATTTAGATTTCCTGGATTTGTCGTCGAAGACGCGATTTAGTCAACTTGGGTCCAAACAAAGAGATTCAAAGATATACCTTTTACATGATATTTAATTTGCTACTTAATACATCAATTTACAGTTTGAAACAGAATAAGAATTAGAAGTCAAAGAATCAGAGTTTAGAATTTGTAATTGAATTGGCTGTCTTGCTCAACTGTCGAAATAGAAGTGTCCTCCTTAACACCAGAACAATTTTATTTCTTCAGTGATAAGATAAGATAAAATGGAATAACAAAACAAGATTATAATTCCTAAGAATCGATTTCGGAATGTGAAAACTATTTGATTTACGAATTATTTGCTATTCCAAAATTATCTGTACAATGAGATAATTACACTATAATGATAATAATATACAGAGTGATTCATGAAAACATTAAATTTATACAAGTGAGAGGTACATTACATGTTATTAAAATAAAATTTTATATTGTTATCGCTGTGGGTATTTTGAAGTTATAAAATATTTGTGTATCCTTCCTTCACGCTTTTTTAAATTTGTTGAATTGATGCAATAACACGTGCACGTAACCTAATTAATTTTTTATTAATTCATTTGATACATTGTTGTGTTTGACCTAACTTTAAAAAGTGTGAAGAATAATGTACATTTTTTTTAATTTGAATATTTTGATTTTTACTTATCTAAAAAAAGTATTTTTAAGTGTATTTTTAACTTAACAATATTTCAGTGTTTTATACGCGTGGCGCATGAAGTAAAATTTCGAGTTTAGAAAATCCTGAAAATTTGGTTTGGTCGCGTAGCGCGTAGCGCTACGCGACCAAACCAAATTTTCAGGATTTTCTAAACTCGAAATTTTACTTCATGCTTACTCTGGGAGTGGAAACACTCGTTCAAAACTTCAAACAGAACGATTTTATAAAATCGACGAATGCGTAAAAATTTGCAGCGTATAGATTATGTATATGTATTTAAAAGAACGATTCTCAGAAGTGCAGTATTATACCTAAAATTAACTTTTAAAGTTAATTTTATATTACTCGGCCGTTAATGGGTTAATAACATACAATGTCATAAGGATGTCTACATGATTGTTAAAATTATGATAATTTGAAATTCAAGTTACCACAAAAAATCGATAAATTTAATTGAAAATAACACAAAATTATATTTAAGGTATTTTTTAATTTTTACATATTATAAAAAAGCAATATTTACTCATTATCTACATAAAATTTGGCTGTCATTACTCAGCATATCTGCGAATCTCTTGACAAACGCGGGCAAGTGGATGTATTGTACACGGACTTTTCTCGAGCGTTTGACACCATAAATCACGAAATTCTAATAAATAAACTTTGCTCATTTGGCCTTTCTTTAAGCCAAGTTAACTTCTTAGCATCGTACTTAGATTGTCGTAATAATTACGTTTCTTATAATGGGTTTAAATCAAATTATTTCATTTCTTCGTCTGGGGTGCCGCAAGGCTCTAATTTGGGTCCCTTATTATTCAATATCTATATAGATGATTTAATTTCCTCCTTGTCCTATAGGGTATTAGCTTATGCAGATGATTTAAAAATGTATGGTGCGGTTACCACAGAACTGGAGTGTGCTTTGCTGCAAAGAGACTTAACTCGTAAAACTGATTGGTGTATTGGGAACCAACTAACTCTAAATATAAACAAGTGTGCAGTAATATCATATACTCGTAAACATCACAACATTTCTTTTAATTACAAAATTGGCGATACAATTATACGACGTGGAAATAATATTAAAGATCTCGGTGTCTTATTTGACTATAAACTCACATTTTCGAATCACATTCATGATATTGGTAAATCAGCTTATAAGTTGTTAGAGTTTTTGATGCGGATATCACGTTATTTTTATGACACCAACTTATTAAAAATTTTATATTATGCTATTGTACGCAGCAGACTAGAGTACGCTTCGGTAATATGGTACCCGTACTATGTGTCAGATTCATTAGTAATTGAAAGAGTCCAGAAGCGCTTTCTTAAATACCTTACCTACAAAATTAGTGGCATATATCCTGACAGACAGACAGATTATAGTGACTTACTTGAACAGCATGAGTGCTTGTCTTTGTATAAACGGAGAGATATATGCAGCGCATCATTTTTGAAAAAAAATATTTGCAATGAAGTGAACTCGTCCGAACTGCTAAGCATGGTCCAATTTCATGTCCCTCGACTAACATCGCGACAAATAATGACTTTTTCTTTACCCATTGCATGTACCAATATTTTGCTGAGAGCGCCCATTAATCATATGAGCCGCAATGCTAATAACCTGTTTCAGGATATATTTATATAATTTACTGAATATTTGATTGTCTAATATTGTTATTGAAAATAATACTATTGATTATTCGTTTGTATTGCATTGCTTATTTACATAATATTTCATTTTCGTAAATTTTACAAATTATATCTTATTCATTTTATAAATTTGTCTGTGCGCGGAAAGGGTTTAAGTAATTGTTTTGAATAGTTTTTTGAATTAATTTTATAATTATTCCTTTAATTGCGGATAATTTTTGTAATTTCCAATTATCATTGAGGTTAATCGATTTATTTTTATTAAATGTCATACTGTTTAATTTTCATACTATATTATATTGATTTTTGTTAGTTTTACATATTATAGCATATTAATTTTGTTAATTTATATGTCCTAAATTGGTTTATTCTGTTGGACAATAAACGTATTTATTTATTTATTTATTTAATTATTTAAAATTCAATCATAAAAATAATCAAAGTGTTTAAAAGTTACAAACTTTTTAATCAGGAATTTTCTAAAACTTCGATAAAATCGCACATATTTCTTGCTGATCAAATCAAAATAACTCATAAGGAAATGATCAGGTACTTTTAGATTTTAAAATACATAATCTGAATGAACAATGTTTGCTTAATATCCACACGAAACTTGATTGCGAAATCTTAAACAAATGTCAAGTTATGATTGTTTTTTTAAATCTTAATGTATGCAGAATTCGGATACAAATCATGTGTTTATCGATAAAAACGCACGTTTTTTTGTATGTTGATGAACAAATGAAAAAAACTCAAAAAGTAGAGATTTTGACATAATTTGTAAGTACAATATTTGCTTAGGTAGGCCACACACTAAAGATGCACACAGCAAGCAAAATGCATTTGTGTCGCCGCATTTGCTTCGAGGCATTTTACATTACAACAAATGAAGCGCATACACGCAAACTGAACAGCACGCAGCGCCGCATTTGCAGTCTTGTCAATTTATGACATTTGCGTCATGTCGTCTTCAGAAGATGATTTTTTTAATGTGGCACTTAATGCTTAATAGAAAAACACATCGGTATTGGGTACATCCATATAACTGTCGGTAATTTTAAAGTGGCCAAGGAATTGATGCACAGTGAAAATATGTTCTGATTACCGAAGGTCGCGATCCACTTTTAAGTTACTTTAAAGTCTGATAACAACTTTAGAGAATGCAATTTCGCTGATGACCATTTATTGATTACTTTAAGGTAAATAAACAGAATCAACATTATTACAAATTAAATCGCTATTTATTAGTTGTTCGGGCTGTGGTATGGATTTACTTGTGGATTTTAGAAGAGTTGTAGCTGTTATCTACCTATAAACAATGTTAGAAAACTAAATTAGTCATATTGTGGAAGATAACTTTGCAAATATACGTGATTTTTGTCATTTATTTATTTACTAAAATAAACTCGCATGAAGTAAAATTTCGAGTTTAGAAAAGCCTCAAAATTTGGTTTGGTCGAAATTTTACTTCATGAGCCACGCGTATAAAACACTCATTCAGAGTGACGTTCGTAATATACTGCTTAAGCTTGATCAGTATTTTATACGCGTGGCGCATGAAGTAAAATTTCGAGTTTAGAAAAGCCAGAAAATTTGGTTTGGTCGCTCCGCGCTTCGCGCTACGCGACCAAACCAAATTTTCTGGCTTTTCTAAACTCGAAATTTTACTTCATGCTTAGCCTGGGAGTGGAAAACACTCGTTTAAAGCTATAAATTTAACATCAAAACAAGCAATATCTGCAAATTTAAAGCATAAACGCTGTTACTCCGCGTAAATATTGCAAAATAAAATAAAATTTAATTATGTTAGTTAACCAATGTTTGACATTTTTTAATGAAATAACGGCAAAAGTAGAAAAAAATATTATTGAGACAGGTATAAAGATTGCTTTCGTTTAAGTATGGATATTTTAACAAAATATTTCATTTCTAAATAAGGCTGTAGATAAGACGACAATATGCTAAGTTTTTTATACGTTTAGATAGCGGTCCACCTCCTCTTAATACTAAATATTGACAATATTTAAAATTCTATATTTTCTTTATACAAACTGGAAAACATATTAGATATTACGAAACATTTAGCATCATACTTGTTTCCCGTGAGCGGATTTTTAAATTTATATGCCAGAATGGATAATACTTTTTTTTTCAAAATTACACGACAAATTAGATGTTAGTTAAATGTAGTGTTTTACAAATTTTTTGAATATATTTAATTAATAATAATAATAATAATAATAATAGTTTATTCGTGCTATCACAGTAAGTTTACACATGTCAATATTAAGAAAGGGTACAAAGTCCATTAAACAGAATTCAATAAATATAAATATAAAATCACATTATAAAATCACATTCACAACATCTTAAAAACAATGACGTTATAAATAATGCTATAGGAAAATAATATCACAGATGGCAGCCTATAAATTATCAACATCAGCAAAATTGTCATTGATGTGCTCCTCTATGGTATAATGGCACTTATTAATAAGATACGACTTCATTTTTGTTTTAAAATGTTTACTTCCAAGAGACTTGACACATTCTGGAAGTTTATTTTCGGCCAAAATAGTTTATCCCATTCATTGACTTGGTAAGTCGTGGACGTGGAAAATAAATATTGCGTTTAGTTCGTGTATTATATATGTGGATATCATTGTGTACTTGGTATAGGTGATTGTTTTTATGTACATGTATAAGACACTCTAGGATATACAACGATGGTAAGGTTAAGATTCCAAGTTGTTTAAAAGCTATCCTACAATCGTCCATATATAATTATAAAATGTGTCGTGCTGTGCGTCGCAAATAACGTACACGTTGTATCTACAAAACATACTGCATGCATGCTGCGCCACCGCATTTTGCACTTGGCAGCAAATGCAACTCTAGTGTGCGTGCGTGTACTTGAATACATGTGAGCCATAAATGCTTCGGTTGCATTAGCGGCGTGCATGCTGCATGCTTGTCGCGTGCATCTTTGGTGTGCGGCCTACTTTAATATCCGCACAAACTCTGATTGCGGTATGTCAAAAAATGTTCAAGTTATGATTGTTTTTTGAAATGTTGTGTATGCAGAATTTGAATAAAAACCATGTGTTTATGGATAAAATCACACTTATTTGTCGTTGATTCAAATAACTCAAAAAGTACAGATTTTAACATAATCTGAAAAACAATGTATGCTTAATATCCATACAAAATTTGATTGCGATATCTTAAAAAAATGCCAAGTTATGATTGCTTTTCAAATTTTAGTGTATGCAGAATATAAATGAAAATCATGTGTTTATCGATAAAATTGCACGTATTTTGGTGCTGATCAAATGAAAATAACTTAAAAAATAGTGATAGGGTATATTTAAACTTATAACAAATACATTTTATTTATTTATTCAGTCAACGAAGTCGATTTAAAAAATTCCTAATATGGTACAACTAAAAATATAAAATTAACACATTTTACCAACAGCTAATTGATTTGGTATTTTTCAATTTTGACTTGAAACGAAAAAGAAATATTTGTTTAATATACACACAATTTCAATTTTAATCTCTCTAAAAACATTGACAAAATCACATATTATATTGTGGCGTTCAATTGATTTAAGTTTGCATATTTACCATATCTTAAAGAATTTCGAAATTAATTGTTTAAAGTTGGTATATTTAGCGTATTTCAAAGAATTTCGAATTTGTCTCAGATATGGAAAGAACAATTCTTGCCTATAAATAGCACAAAATCTTAATAATAAATCTCAACAGAATTCTAAGAAATATCAATGTATGTTTTTGAGTTTTGTGAAGAGTGTAATTAACAAATAATTAACACTGTTATATCTCAGTGTTAATTATTCGTTAATAACACTCTTCACGTAACTCAAAAACATACATTGATATTTCTTAGAATTCTGCTGAGATTTATTTTCCAATGAATGTGTTTTGGGCCCGCCGTGGCCGAGCGGTTGAGCCGCCGGTTTCGCCAATCGGTCACGGAGGTGATCTGGGTTCGATTCCGAGCGGAGGCGAGTAATTTTTCTAACGAAAAATACTCGTCTCCGGTTCCATGGATGTGTGTGAATGTGTTGTGACGTCCAAATATATAGTTGTATGTTATACTTAATAATAAGTTAATTAACAAATGTATACAAAATAACAATTGATGATGGCTAATAGTCCAGTAACTAAGGCCAGGCAAAAGCAAAAAAAAAATGAATGTGTTTTTTAATTTAATTATATTTTTTTCTCGGTTTAACCCATTCACGGCCGAGCAATTATAAAGATAACTCTAAAAGTTGATTTTGATAAAATTCTACACTTCTTTTTATGATATTCATAAATGACTTATTCTATTACATACACTGAATTTTTCTTTTAAATATACATGACGTATACGCTGTGAAATTTCAAGCATTCGTCGATTTTATATAAAAACGTGCAGTATGAAGTTTAGAACGAGTGATTCCACTCCCAGACTAAGCATGAAGTAAAATTTCGAGTTTAGAAAAGCCTGAAAATTTGGTTTGGTCGCGTAGCGCGAAGCGCGGAGCGGCCAAACCAAATTTTCAGGCTTTTCTAAACTCGAAATTTTACTTCATGCGCCACCCGTATAAAACACTGAAATATTGTAACGTTAGAAATACACTCTCATTATTTTTTTTTTAAATGAGTAATAGCCGAAATATTCAAATAACAAAATATGTACATTTTTCTCCTTACATTCCAAAGCCAGGTCAAATAATATAATATATTAAATTAACTTATTTAGTAATATAATTAACCAAACATTTTTAATGTTGCGGGTACGCATCAATGGCGCTTAATGGGTTAAAGCAGACTTGCCTGACTTAGTTTTTTTTTACATTCACTTTTACTTTTACTTCATTAACGGAATCCATTTAATCACATAAAATAGCTTAAAATTAAATATAAGCCAGCTTAAGACAGTTGGCTACCTAATTAAGACAAAATCAATATTGATAATACAGGGTGATTCTTTACTTATACGCATAATTGCGAGAAATTATAGTTCGTGATGTGTATTGATGAGAAATGAAAAAATAGTGTAGTAAATGTTTTTTATTAACAGAGATAACGAATTAATATTGTTAAGATAGGTGAACTGGTCAAATTATCGCAATTGCCTTGAATTGTATCTGTCACTCTCTTTCTCTAGTTGCCAAGTTAATTTTATGTGACATAAGTTGAATTAGATTAAATGGCAGTTACTTAATTTAGTCAATCATTGATGCTATGTAAAATATGAATAATACAATCACTTAATCCAGAATTTTCATTTCTGAACTAAAACAAAGTGATTGTTACGATATTTGAAAAAATTTTGCGTTCTATGAAGGTTCAAATACATTTATCAAACAGAAATTTCTTACCCTAACTCAATTTTCTATTCCTTCCATGCTGATTTAATCTCAAAAACATCCGCGATTCGGAAAATTACAAAACAAGAAAATGCACTAAGTTATTTATTAACGAAAAAACTCTGGCATATCAGCAAAATGCAGAAATATCCGAAAATACGCCCTACAAAAAAAGGTTGCCGTTTATAACTAATTGGCGTTTTTTCCCGCTAATTAAAGTTGTCCTATATTTTTCAATAATCTCATACATTTATAACGTTATCTTTCTTATTACAATATCCAAAAGGTTCTAAAATATTATTTTATAATTAAATCCGGGTGTTGGAGATGCAAATTTAGGTAAGGGATAAAACATATTAGAGCGAGCCTAACATCAATATTGCTTTTATAACATAGAGTCTAGTTACAAGGCTTTAGAAGCGGCAAAATCTTGCACGTTTCTAAAATCAACACACATTGATAAAATATACAGAGAGTTTTATGTAACACCGAACATTTGCATCCAATACAATTTGACACCTTTCATTTTTAAGTTGTGTGTAAATTGAGTTGCCTATATGACCAATAAAAATTGTAGCCAATCAATCACAATTAATGCCTTAACTTGTACATACAGGAAGTTTTTTTTTTCAAGTATACATGTCCCAGTTACAGTGTATAGGCCGTAAATCTTTAGATACTCGTTGTTTTTTTACTATGATCAATTTGAAACTTGAAATGAGTGTGTTCCACTCCCAGACTAAGCATGAAGTAAAATTTCGAGTTTAGAAAAGCCTGAAAATTTGGTTTGGTCGCGTAGCGCGAAGCGCGGAGCGGCCAAACCAAATTTTCAGGCTATTCTAAACTCGAAATTTTACTTCATGCGCCACCGGTTCAAAACACTGATGCAATGTAAAGTTTAGCGGTGTGTTTTAAACTTCATAATATGTCAGTGTTTTCTAGCGGTGGCGCATGAAGTAAAATTTTGAGTTTAGAAAAGCCTGAAAATTTGGTTTGGCCGCTCCGCGCTTCGCGCTACGCGACCTAACCAAATTTTCAGGCTTTTCTAAACTCGAAATTTTACTTCATGCGCCACCGGTACAAAACACTGACATACTGCGAAGTTTAAAACACACCGCTAAACTCTATATTGCATCAGTGTTTTGTACCGGTGGCGCATGAAGTAAAATTTCGAGTTTAGAAAAGCCTGAAAATTTGGTTTGGCCGCTCCGCGCTTCGCGCTACGCGACCAAACCAAATTTTCAGGCTTTTCAAAACTCGAAATTTACTTCATGCTTAGCCTGGGAGTGGAAAACACTCGTTCAAAGCTTCAAATCTTTTAATAAGCCGAGCGTCGGAGCATGTACACTGTATGCTTATGTATACTTAAAAAATTCTCGTTATGAAAATGTTCGGTGTTACATAAAACTCTCTGTATATTTGAATTATTGTAATCTCTACTTTTATATGTTTACAATATATTAACAATTACAGCTGTGGCGTTTAAATAGCCAAGGAGCTTGATGTACCTTTTGTACGATGTGAATGTTTTTTTTTGTTTGGCATAGGTTTTATACCATTCAGCCACTAACGATGATTGTATATTCGACATATATTTGGACGCCACGACACATTCACACAACACCCAGGGACACGACGAGTTATTATTTTTAAACAACTCCCCGTGCACGGGATTCGAACCCGGTCTGTGGCTCGCCGAGCGATTACTGTCCGGCGACGTTACCGGTCGGCCACCACCTGCCCATGTGAATGTTTTTAGTTTTAAATTTTGAATTTTGATATGAAAAATACCCTCTTTCAATTAAAAAAGAGTGCCCACCTACCTTGCGTCTGAAAATAATTGAACCAGATCCTGGGCCTAGCTCTCTCTGGTTTCTGGTCCGTTTACGGTGATCGACTGGCGACTATGGGTATATTAGCGAGCGTTTTTGTTTATCAATTCGCGAGCGATTCACATCAGCTAACTTTTCCTTGGGCGGATGAAAAATGTTGTGTGTGTTTTTTGTTTATTTTTCGTTGCTATGATCAACGCAGATGAATTAATAATTTATTTTTTCAAAAGTATACGTGGGCGTATAAGACTAAAAGACTAAAAGGAGGTCTCCAAAAAGCTTTTAGTTAATTTAAAACAAATAAAAAAAATACATTACTACTGACGCTTTACCAATTACTGAACACTTTCTAAGAATTATTTTTATTTATTTATTAAATTTGAAATATTCTATTTGTATTTTTCTTGTGTATTCACTTTCTCATGAGAAAAATAAAAATAATGACATAAAGTGAATAATAGCACGATATGCAACACGTACGGTAAAGTCGGCCGTTACGTATTTATTTATTGCAAACCATAAATGTGCGGGGCCCGCGTTGGGAAATGTGGGATGCTAGAAGGATATGAGTGCGGACTCCCATTCTGAAAATCCCTTAACGCCGTTTCGTGTTTACATATGTAAACGTTTATTCATGGACACGCCGGGAAATAACTGGAAATACGACCTTTTTATTCATGCATCTCGTACTTTATCCAAAACTCTCTCCGACCACTTGGCTTATTTTCAGCGTAACCACCACCAGCCTCTAAGAAATCACCAAGGTACATAAGTACTTGTTATGGTGGCTTTATTTTTAGTTTATGCTTTTCTCTCAAACAAGAAAATAGCTGATATAATATTTTTATCAACAATATAATTTATTGGATTAATCAAGAAATATCTTTAACTTTTTCAATGTGTAGAGAAGCTTATAACACTTAAATTTTGACAAACATATAGTTTGATAGTGACATGCTAAAATGATCAAAACTAGTGATAAGGGGAAATAAATGTGATTTTAAACAAAGTGAATTTTCATATGTTCGAAAGCGTATGCTACTTAAGCTAATGAACTAATGCGACTATACTGATGATGGCGTTGAAGCCTGAAACGCGTATACAGGGTACCCGTATTTCGACAGAATGTATGGGGATCTCAGTTATTTGAAGAGATAGAGAGTCAGTTAAATTAGGGCAAAGTTGCGTATTTTAGGGCCTAACAATAATCTGAAAACAATTTTGAAATATCTTTGTTTGTTTTTAAGATATCAACAAAAATCTCTTTTTTTGAAAAATTGCTTTTATTTTTTTATTCAAAAACTACTTAATCTAGACATTTAGAACTTTTACAATATATAGGCACTTTTTAATAAGGAATCTAGTAGCATATTTTTTTAAGATAACTATAAGATTTACCCGGGGAACATAGCCAACTTTTGTTTTTCTTATAGGCGTCATTTTGGATTGTCATATTTTTTGAAAGAAATGTTTTTTCTGAACTCAGTGATGTATCACACTCATAATTTATTTTAGATTTGATATTTTCTTTTTTGCAAAGAGTGCCTTGGAAACAATGACGTCATATCTGTTAATCAATAAAATCTTGACAGCAGTCAATCATTGTTAGCACTCAAAATTAATTAATAACTGTCAATCTTTTGTAATAATAATAATAAGTATCGATTATTACATAAAAGTTGCACAAACTAAATTTATTCTACTTTTATTATTATTATTATTTCAAAACTATTCACAAAAAAAAATGATTTTTTTCGCAACATCTCGGTAAATATTTATCATCATCACATCTAAGCATTATATATTTTTAACTTTACTGTAAATCAGTGGTTTATACGCGTGGCGCATGAAGTAAAATTTCGAGTTTAGAAAAGCCCCGTGAAAATTTGTCTCGGGTCGCTGCGCGACCCTCGACAAATTTTCTACGCGGGGCTTTTCTAAACTCGAAATTTTACTTCATGCTTAGTCTGGGAGTGGAAGACACTCGTTAGTTTAAAATACATCACAACTTTTAAAATATGTATCGTCGGATGGGTCCCAGAAATTGTCAAATAAGTGAGTTACTCAACTGTTTCCAAGGCACTCTTTACACAAAACAAAAGATTAAAACTTTACATATAAAATGTACAATAATCTATAAGTGTGATACATCATTGAATTCAGAAAAAACTATTCTTAAAAAAATATGAAAATCCAAAATGGCGCCCATAATAATAATAATAATAATAACTTTATTGCCCAACACCTATTACAGGACAATTACAGGACAAGAAAATAATAATACATAATTTTTATAGTATTATAAATAATATTATGGTCGGAAACTAATACCTACTTAAGAACTAATTGATTTGAGAATAACCGCTAATATATATATATATATATATATATATATATATATATATATATATATATATATATATATATATATATATATATACATATATATATACATACATACATACATACATACATACATACATACATACATACAACATACATATACACTTACACATATAAAAACAGTAGTACAATGATTAACAAAGTAAGTAAAAATATCATCAAAAATCTTATTTGCATTTCTACACATGCTGTGGACAGAGGATTTTCGCAGAGCTATGGTTCTGGCAGTAGGAATAAAAAAAGTGTTTGCATGCCTCGACGCTAACCTGGGTACAAAAAAGTTAATTCTAGCTAGGAGATCAGGACAATCAAGCCTGTTATAAATTAACTTGTATGTGAAAAATGGGCTCATTTCTTCTCTACGCGCTGATAAAGAGGTAAATTCATGTTTTAGTAATAAGCATTCATAATAGTACGACCCATCAGTTTTAAATGTAAGAAATTTTAGGCACCTCCGTTGGACTTTTTCTAGTAGGAGTGATAAGTACATATAATGAGGGTTCCAAATAAGAGAAGCATACTCTAAGCGACTTTTAACAAACGCGTTGTACAAACACGTAATTACGTTACAGTTATTAAAGTATTTACTAGTGACAAAACCCATAGTTTTTGAGCTAGATGCGCATACGTATTGAATGTGCTGTTTAAATGAAAGTTCACTATCGAAGAGGATGCCCAAGTCCTTAAATTCAGTTAGTTTCTGCAAGGGTTGCCCGTTTATATTATAGTAATAAGTTTGCGTGTGCATACGAGCGTGAGCATAAGTGACAGATGCGCATTTTTGAATATTTAGGTTAAGATTATTTTCACGACACCAACGGTATATTAGGTCTAGATTACACTGCAATAAGATCGAGTCTTGTAAATCCCTTATACAAGAAAATATCTTTAAATCATCGGCATATGCCAGAACATTGCAGGTTAGTGAACTAATAAGATCGTTAATGAATATGATAAACAGGAGCGGGCCAAGATTTGAACCCTGAGGCACCCCCGACGTAGAAGTGAATTCAAAAGATTTATATCCATTGTAATGTACATAGTTACTTCTGCAAAAGAGATACGATTTCACAAGTTTTTGTGTGCGATGCCCAAACCAAAACGTTGATAGTTTATTTAACAAAATCACATGATCAACACAATCGAACGCACGTGAAAAATCAGTATATAATATGTCAGATCGGGTTTCTAGTGATTCGCTAATATAGTGGGTGACAACTCCAAGGATCGTAACTGTGGACCGCCCCTTCATAAAACCATGTTGACACGCAGAGATTAAATATCGTATATGATTATATAAGGAGGTATATAAGACTTGTTCGAACACTTTAGCGAAATTGGATAAAATTGCTATGGGTCTATAGTTACCAATATTGGACCTATCTCCTTTTTTGAATTCCAGTCTTCAAAAAAGGAGATAGGTCCAATGTTGGTAACTATAGACCCATAGCAATTTTATCCAATTTCGCGGCGAGCACGCTTCCACAAATCAGGAAAAGTGTTCGTCTGAACAGCCAAATTAATAATAGTGGTCAGGGGTTTGACAAATATTGATTTACAATCTTTAATAAAGAAACTTGGAAGTTGATCATCTCCTACGGTATTATTATTTTTAAGCCTATTTAAAGCAGACAGAATATCACTTTCAGTAAAAGATGACAGATCAAAGTAATTAATGTTTATGCATGTGTCAGAAAAAGTAACATTCGTAGACGTTGAGTAAGCATTTGAAAAAGTTGTGGCAAAAGAATCAACAATATCAGCCGGCGTACTATAATTTACATTGCCGTTATGCATTTGAGACAGTATTCTTGAAGTACCGCTTATTGCATGTATAAAGCTCCATAGTTCCTTGGGGTTACTTTTGATACCACGTTCTACTTTATCTATGTATGCCCGATATGCAGCCTTTTTTATGTTTCTTGAATTAATTTCTCATCTGGCACTTGGTGAAACATATTACACTATGTAAAGTTAATTAAAGGAAAGGCACTTGGTATTGTTTCACAATTAAATCTTTATTCCGATTAGTTTCGGTTTGTTAGACCATTTTCAAAGGAATGTACAGAAAAAAATATTTCCTAAGTATATATACAATATTTTTGTTTCAGGTAATAAGAGAAGTCAGAATTGGGGAATTCCAAATCTCCTCGTTGTCGTTTACGATATTTTTCCCCATTTTTATGGCCCTGTTAATCTCCAGGCCCTCTTTGAGGTTTAGTGCGTATCCCTTATTACCTGAATGCAAAATCTTAAAATTATGCGGATTAAAGAAGTGATTGATTCTTATATGTTATTAATATCACGTCGAATACGCTTAAATTGCGTACTATAAAAACATTGATTAGTTGATAACCATTTTCGACGATAATATGCCTTGAGCTTAATGGCAGTTTTGATTTCTTGTGTAAACCAGACTGGAAAAGAGGACTGACAACGCTCAAATTGAGGAACAAAATTATCAAGTACACTATACACAAAAGAGTAAAACGTTTCCAAAGCATCATTAACGTCAGCATATGTATCTAAAAAGGACCCGTCAGCCAAAAGTAATGCATTGTATAATTTCGGAAAGTTTGCCTTTCGAAAATTGAAAGATCTATTGTTATTTACAGGGAATGGAGTGGCTTTGGCACTATTATATAGTTCTAAGTTAATTGCAAGAGTAGGATGATGGTTGTCTTCTGGGACAAATGGTAGTGATTCTCGATCGACGAAGATATTGCTGGATAAATTAGATAAAACCAAATCAAGTATTTTATCATTAAAGTTAGTGACAGTATTGAATGTTTTTAAATCTAATGTGATAATAAAATTTTGTAAATGATTTAACTTAGGGATTACAGTTTGCGCATTAAAAGCTAAGTTAAATTGAGGTACATTAAAATCACCTAGAACTAGAACTTTTTTGTCAAAAATTAATAGTTCCAGCGATTCCAAGAGAACAGCGAATAAATCAGATGGTATATCTGGGGGTATGTAAATTACTACAATATAAAATTGATGATAGTTAACTGTACATTTACATGCCACAATATCAACTAACGGTATGAGATTTGTAATTGCCGTCACATCAATTTGTTCAGCGTTGGTTTTATTGGAAAGTGCAAGTAGAACACCTCCACCTAAGGAGCGGCCAGTGATAGTAGAACGACGATCACACCTGAAGACATTGTAGTCAGTTGAAAGCAATTCAGTGTCCCTTATTGAGTCGTTCAACTTTGTTTCTGTGACTGCTATGACGTCGAATTCAGAGATAAACGATGAAGTATAAAAATCGTGAGTTTTGGTGCGAAGACCACGGGTGTTTTGGTAGTATATATTTAAGTTGGTGGTGTTGGTGTTGGGCCGAATTAGTTTTCCACATTTTGTATAATTGTTAGAGTACCATGAATGTGTTTTATCTTTAGGCCCGTTTCACCAGCATCTAATCTTCGAACTAGTTCTCTTTTAATGCCTTTGTAATACTCAACCTGAGATGGAGTGTTGTCCCGAGACAGCTTAATCTTTTTAAATTTTTGAGACTCCATCAGCTTCTTAGAGTTATAGAGAGCCGTGTACACAGATTCTTCATTATCCAGACGCAGTTTAATTGGTTGACGTTGGTCAGTTTGCGTGAGATCATATTTCCCAAGACGAATAGGGTTAACTTGGGAAGTGACAAATAAGAAAAACAAAAGTTGGCTATGGTCCCTGGGAAAATGTTATAGTTATCTTAAAATAATATATATTACTAGATTTATCGTTAAAAAGTGCCTGTATAATGTCAAAGTTGTAAACGTCTGGATTCAATAATTTTTGAATAAAAAAATAAAACGAAATTTCAAAAAATCCGCAATTACTAATTAAACGACTCTCTATCTCTTTAAATAATCGAGATCCCCATATATTCAGTTAAAGTACGGACACCCTGTATAGTTATCCGGTGCGAGTACTGAACACAAATTTATATTCTTGAAAAGTATTTTTTTTAAACAAACCATTATGTTTATTTACTTACCTAATACAATGATGAATTAATTTCTCACTTAACCCGTGGTGAAACATATTTAATTAATACGCTTTGATTAAAACACTTGGTTTGTTTCACTGAGTGAAACAAACTAAGTGTTTTAATCAAAGCGTACCTAATACAATGTTTTCTTTATTTTATATTATTCATCGAATCATTTTGCGAAGAAAAATAATTAATTTTATTTGCAATATGTGTCTTAACATACAGCGAATTTGTCTCCCTGTATATTAAGAAAGCACTCAAATTATTTCCCCCGAAAAACGACCTTTGATTTATGTGCCATCAGTTTTTAATGATTGTTTTTTAATAGCATAAATATTTATACCCACCTCAGAATTATTATCTAAATTGGTACAAATATCCTTCCTTTGTTGTTACGTTGCCGAAATTCAAATTTTAAATTAGAATTTTCGTTTCGTCCGCCCAACAAATGCAAATGCGCCGGCGAGAAATTATGTTCTAAACGTCAACAAGATCGCCCCTCAAGGGCCTTCTGACTTCAAAGCCAATTACGTCGAAATATTTGCATTTTTTTTTGTTCGTGCGACGTCGAGTAATCATTAGTAATACTTCTCTATCTTTCCCCAGTGATTATTAATTAATTATTGATTCTTTTACGGTTTTCTCGTCGACAATTAAGGATTAATTTAATAGGGAAATATTAATTTATTTTTGATTAAAAAGAAAGATTCGGGCATATTCAAATTGCAGTTCAACAATTGTTTAAAGTTAAAAAATCAATATATTTTGTCTTATCCTGAATTATTATAAATTTAAATATTGTACCTGTTTAATTTATTTATTGTAGAGGGTGGACCAAAAGTTCGTTTACATTTCAAATGATGATTTAAAAGAAACTAGTTGTGTGAGATAAAAATATTCTATTTATTATTAAAGTAGGGATTTTATTTTTTTAAAATTACATCTTCCATATGTGATCCTTGACTATTTTAACACTGCTGCAACCTGGAGCGAAAATTTTCAATGACGGCCTCACAAGTGTTTCGTGAAATGTTTTGCATTTTCTCTCGAATATTTTGCTTTAATTCCTCTAGGGACACTGGGTTGCTGTTGAAAACTTTACTTTTAAGGTATCCCCCAAAGAAAGAAGTCCAGTGGGGATAAGTCCGGGCTACGAGGTGGCCAGTTAATGGCACCTCCTTGGATATCACTTTTTATCCAAAAAAAATCGCGAACAGCACTTAATGAATCGTTGGAAGTGTGGCCTGTTGGATTTTGTACGGTTGTAAATGTAAATCTTTGTAAAGAATACGAATCAAAGATGTTCTGGGCACACCTAAGGCGTTAGACCGCTTCCGAGTAGGGAGTCCATGATTTTCAAGAATAGACGCTCTTTCACGCTCGACGTTTTCTGGATCTCTTGATGTTCTAGCTCGGCCGGATCGTGGTTGATTCATTGTTGAACCTGTCTCCTTGAACTTGTGTACCCATTTTCGAATCAATTGAATCGATGGAGCTTCATTTTTACGCCGTATGTTGTAAATAGCGCAAAATTTTCGTTGCGCTAGAGTAAAAGAATCGTTGTTGCGGTAGTACTCGCGTACACAGAACGCACGTTGTTTATCGCTGAACGACGCCATGGTACTGAATTTCCATTGGCCGCTCTTGCGCTTTGTAACCCCTCCGCCCCACCCCGCCGTCGCTGCTCGTCGCAGCTACCGATTCAAATTTAAACGGACTTTTGGTCCACCCTGTACTTGTTTATACAACTTATGTATTAAAAAGTGTAAAACTAATGCGAATGACGCAATAAATTTAATAAAACTTGCCTCTATTAATGAATGAAATTCTTCATACAAAGTAATCACAAAATAATACAAGACCAGTAATCCGAGGACACACGGTATATTTCAATCAATTAAATTTCATATGACTAATAGTTTTTTCTTTTATCAAAACGTCGAATATAGATGTTAATTATGTGAACTAGAGTACAATATTAATTAGACTGTCAACGACAACTCAACCGATCATTGATCCAATTACAGATGGCGACGAAACTTACTCCGTTCTCACCACCGCTTGAAAGCCCCCATTATTTAACCTCCCCTTTCCCACCCCCTCCACACGAAGACACACAATAATTTATTACTTTAATCAATACATAAATTCAGTAATAATAAGAAAAATATGGACACAAATTATTAGAAAGAAGAACTAATTAAATAAGAAATACTACTTATAACACAAAACTCTCTGGTATGATTCTAAAAAAAAATTTTGGTTTAATTTTGGATTTTGCTCATAAATCTACATAAAATCTAATGGCCAATAGTTTTCAGGCTGCGATCAATCCGTACTGTCGTTTCAATTTGCAATAGTTTTATAAAATGGTAACTGCTCCTTGCTAAGGAATATCAGTCTTCATTATCTGCCCATTCACATGTTCAAATTTTGAAAAAGTTCTAGGTACAAGGAATTTTTTTTTCAGATGTACATGTTACGATTTATCAATCTAAATTTTCAGACATTCGTAATCTTATTAAAAACTTTTAATTCGAAGACTCCAACGAGTTTTCCAATCCCAGATTAAGCATGAAGTAAAATTTCGAGTTTAGAAAAGCCTGAAAATTTGGCTCGGGCGCGTAGCGAAGCGGAGCGACCGAGCCAAATTAGGCTTTTCTAAACTCGAAATTTTACTTCATGCGCCACTCGTATAAATCACTTTAAATCAGTAATTTATACGCGTGGCGCATGAAGTAAAATTTCGAGTTTAGAAAAGCCTAATTTGGCTCGGTCGCTCCGCTTCGCTACGCGCCCGAGCCAAATTAGGCTTTTCTAAACTCGAAATTTTACTTCATGCTTAATCTGGGATTGGAAACACTCGTTAGTCTTCAAATTGAAAGTTTTAAATAAGATCACGAATGGGAAGTTCAAAATATACTTTGACTTTTGATCACATGTTCATTAATTTAACAAATGTTTATATAAGAATAAGTATACTTAAAAGAAAAAATCTCTGTGAGTGTTGTAAAGTGGCAAGTTGTAACGTTCTCTTTTTTGAAATTGTTTGCATCGTGACAATTTATTTGGCAAATTATGATTTACTTGTCACATTGATAATCGTTTACAAACATGTCAAAATTTATTGTTTAAAATACCTTACTGTTAAGGGAAGGGTAGCACTGCATTTCTTGCATTGGTTAATCAATCCCTTACACTTTATTTAAATAAATAAATTAACGACTGCAACATATATTATTATCCTAATCATAAGAATTATGTATATTCATAAAAAATATTAGTTCTGACTTTAAACAAAGAAATAAGGTTAATGCAAAGAATGTTGAGTAATTACTTTAATACAATACCGACATTTTACAGAGTAGTAGCTATGGCATTGTTACATGTCATGAGTAAATTTGATAAAATTTACATCATGTATAAAGAAGTTATTTGCTCTTAATTAAAAAAAATATATTGTTTTTCACCGTTTTTCCACCTTTTTCTAATTTATTTTTATAACAAATTTAACAGAATTAAAAAAATATCTTTATTTATCGTTACAATTTTAATATTATACCTCCTAACAGATTTAAATATAATTTTTTAAGACCTATTTGTACAACATAATATAATAATCATAATTATAATAAATTGTATACTAAGTTTAAATACAAAAGAAAAATAATGATATGAAAATATTTTAATTTTTCCTTTTCTAAAAATGAGAAGAGAAAAAAATTATGATATTTTTTTTTTTAGAAATCAATGAGATTAATTAAATAAAATTCTGCTATGAGTAAAGTTTATTTGAAACTTGATTTCAATTCGGTGCGATATTTTCCGACACACTCATTTTCGGAGAGAGCCGGCCGAATAAAATGTGCTGCGAAAACGGGAAACGTCCCATATTTTTCCCGCCGCACAGGAAAACGCGGACAGTTTTCCCTCGGAAATAATCTAATATAATAAGAAAAGGTATACCTTAAACGCCGGAAAAAGAGTTCACCCCTTGCGGAGCGACAAAAAAATTGAATTATCAAATTTGGCCAGAGGAGGAAGGGCTTAGGCAGGAAACATGATATATGGACTTGAAACTTGATTTATCTGTTAAAGGATGTCCGGTTTTAAATGATGCATATATTAACCTTTGATATATTGAGTTATAAAACATAATAAAGGCTCTGATTTTTGTCGAACAAGTGGCTTATGTTATTGTGATGAGTTTCCGAATTTTCTTGTTTTATTTTAAATATTGATCAATATTATATGTTTTTTGGAATGTTATTAAATGGAAAAATCCGTAAATAAATTAATAAATATATAATATTAAAAAAAGTTGTAGACTTCATAAATGAATTTGGGTGAGTTAGGCGAAAATGATAATAACTTGAAATAAAACACTTTTAAACTTTCTTCACAATTTTGTGAAGGAAGGTTAAAATTATTTTATTTCAAGTTGTATACTTCATGTTAAGTAATGGCAAACTAAATTTGCCGAAACTGCAGTCACGTAAAAATGAATAGTGTTACACAAACAAAGTTGAAACGTTTTTTTATTAAATATCTTGTGGCGGAGGCGGTTACTTTGTGAAACATTGTAAATATTTAAATAATTAACACTGATTACTTTTTTGTATTCACTTTTTATTTTAAACTGTGACTAGTTTCGGCTCAACAGCGAGCCATTATCAAACTAACTACTTAAACTAACGTTAGGATCTTATATATACTTAACATTATTTATCAGGTAAAAAAGTGTCGAAAAGAGGAGTATACATAAGTTCCGTCTGGTCAATTATTAGCGGGATTTCCGGATTTAGTTTTGCTTTGTGAATCTCTAATGACTCCAGAAGGTTCATTTTACGGCCCTTTTCCACACAATGCAAGACTGAAACCAAAAGTATGTTCTTCTTCCATGAGGTGGTTAGAAAAGGTGGATTTATCTTGTTTTAATTTATACGCTTTAAGATGTTCTTTACAAGACTGACATGTTAACTTACATATCCCGTATTTATTGTGAATGTTGGTTTTCGTCTTTGGAATGAAAATTTCATATTTAGGTTTTGAATATGGCTTGGCTTAAACGCGACTTTTATATTTTCTTTTTTTTAAATGTTTTTAATTTTTAGGCTTAAAATGCCAAAAAAGGTTAGTGGGGTATATTTTTGTTCACTCTGATTAGTTTTAGTGTTTGCATACATGTATTTTTTAATTTGCTTAAGTTTATGTTTTTCAATTAAATTATCTATTAGTCCTATTCTGTATCCATCGCTGTTGAGCCGAAACTAGTCACAGTTTAAAATAAAAAAAGGAATACAAAAAAGTAATTAGTGCTAAATTATTTAAACGTTTTTTTTATTAATAAATCATTTTATTTAATTCAATAGCTATTTCAATTTCATAATTTCAGAGTTGTTTATTTTTTATTATTACTATTCAAACATCTACTAACATTCCTTTGGCTACTAAAGCCGCTTTTTCTTTTTTTTAGTTCATGTAAATATCTGCCTCAATTTTTATTTTACCTTTTTTTGATACTTTAAAAATAAAACCTAATTATTATTATTGTTAAAACAAAAAATAAAAACTTAAGCGTTACATTTTAAACTTCACTTAAAATCAGTGTTTTATACGCGTGGCGCATGAAGTAAAATTTCGAGTTTAGAAAAGCCTGAAAATTTGGTTTGGTCGCGTAGCGCTGCGCGCTACGCGACCAAACCAAATTTTCAGGCTTTTCTAAACTCGAAATTTTACTTCATGCTCACTCTGGGAGTAGAAGACACTCGTTAGTTTAAAATAAGTCACAACTGGAAAAATGTGTGTCGCAACTGTTACAAAGAAAAACAATAACATGGCCATCACTAATTTTTCAATTATTAAAAGTGCGATTCTTTTCGCAATCTACAACAAGTTAGTCTTACAAAGACTATATCAAACACTAATTGAAACAACTACTTCCCGAGCTAATACCCCGACGGACATTGAATTATACAACAAGTGTTTGCTGTTAGATACAGTAACCTACTGCAAATGCAACAATTTGAGTCAAATTATTCAGGCCATCTATAGAGGCGTTTCGCGATTTATCTCTCATCAGTATAGCTTTGCCATTCCCTCTAAGTAATTTGACACCTTAGACTGGCGGTCACGTTACCGTTCAAACATAAGCATAAATGAAATTGCCAATTCTTGGTTGCAGAATACTTCAAACATTAAAAGTGCGATTCTTTAAGATAAATCTCGAAACGCGTCTGTAGATGGCCTGAATAATTTGACTCAAATTGTTGCATTTGCAGTAGGTTACTGAATGTAACAGCAAACACTTGTTGTATAATTCAATGTCCTTCGGGGTATTAGCTCGGTAGGTAGTTGTTTCAATGAGTGTTTGATATAGTCTTTGTAAGACTAACTTGTTGTAGATTGCGAAAAGAATCGCACTTTTAATGTTTGAAGTATTCTGCAACCAAGAATTGGCAATTTAATTTATACTTAATTTTTCAATTGTTTTAAAACTCACATAAATCATTTAAAAATAAGTGAACCTTATTATCTCTATAAGAAAAAATATTTTAATTGGTTCATCTATAAAATTAAGTCAAAGTCGATATTTTGTTTGAAATCGTTTGAATAAAGCGACCATTACATTTGACAATTTGTATAAAATTCAGAAACCTATTAATAATCTTCAAATTAACAAAACTCTTTAAACAAATAAGTGAACTTTATTATGCTCAAGAGAAAACAAAAATATCACAACTGGTTTTTCTGTAAAATTAAGCCAAAAAAAAATGTCGAATGAAATTTGCGCTTTACCATTTTTTTCGATTTTTTTTTATAAAATTAAGAAACATCAATCTCCTTCAAGTTTACAAAGTTCATTAAAAAAATACGTAAACTTTATTGTCCTCAAGAAAAAACAAAAATATCACAATTGCATTTTTTGTAAAATTAAGCAAAATTCAATATTTTGTTGGAAATCGTTAGATTAAAGCGATTATTTCATTTAACAATTTGTCAAAAATTAAGAAACTTATCAATATCAATCCTTCTTAAATTCACAAATTTTTCAAGAAATAAGTTACTTTTATTACCCCGAAGAGAAAACAAATATATCACAATTGTTTTTTTTTTCTAAAATTAAGTTAAAGTTGATATTTTGTTTGAAATCGTTTGATTACAGCGACCATTTCATTTGAAAAGTTTTATAAAATTAAGATACCTATCACAAAATGATGTAAAGAAATTTGTAATCTTTATTATTCTGACGATAAAACCAAAATATAACAATTGTTTCTTCTGTAAAATTAAGCCAAATCAATATAATCGATATTGAACCGACCATTTCGTTTGACAATTTTTATAAAATCAAAATACGTATCAGTTCTCTTAAAATTATAAAATATATTAAAGAAATAAGCGACCTTTATTATCCCCAAGAAAAAATAAAAATATCACAATTAGTTTTTTTCGTAAAATGAAGATAAAGACGATATTTTGTTTGAAATCGTTTGATTAAAGCTACCATTTCATTTGACAATTTGTATAAAACTGAAAAACTTATCAATTGTCTTAAAACTCACAAAATTCTTCATAGGAATAAATGAACTAAATTATCCTTAAGAGAAAACAAAAATATCACCATTGGGTTTTTCGTAAAATTAAGCCTAACTCGATATTTTGTTTGAAATCGTTTGATTAAAGCGACCATTTCATTTGACAATTTGTATAGAATTAAGAAACTTGTAAATTCTCTTAAAATTCCCAAAATTCCTCATAGAAATAAATTATCTTTCTTATCCTAAACGATTAAAGCGATCATTTCATTTGACAATTTGTATAAAATTAAGAAACTTAATAATTCTCTTATAATTTCAAAAATTCGTCATAGTAATAAATTAACTTTATTATCCTAAAGAGAAAACAAAAATATCACCATTGGGTTTTTCGTAAAATTAAGCCAAACTCGAAATTTTGTTTGAAATCGTTTGATTAAAGCGACCATTTTATTTGACAATTTGTATAAATTTAAGAAACTTATCAATTCTCTTAAAATTCCCAACATTCCTTATAGAAATAAGTTAACTTCATTATCCCTAAGAAAAAACAAAAATATCACTATTGGGGTTTCCGTAAAATTAAGCCAAAGTCGATATTTAGTCTGAAATCGTTTGATTAAAGCGACCATTTCATTTAACAATTTGTATAGAATTAAGAAACTTGTCAATTCTCTTAAAATTCCCTAAATTCCTCATAGAAATAAATTATCTTTATTATCCTTAAGAGAAAACAAAAATATCACCATTGGGTTTTCCGTAAAATTAAGCTAAAGTCGATATTTTGATTGAAATCGTTTAATTAAGGCGACCATTTCATTTGACAACTTATTAAAAAAAAAGGGAAACTTATCAATCCTTTTTAAATTCACAAAATTCTTAAAAGAAATAATTAAACTTTATTATCCTTAAGATAAACTAAAAATATCAACACTGGTTTTTCTGTAAAATTAAGCCAAAGTCGATATTTTGCTCGAAATTGTTTGATTAAAGCGACCATTTCATTTAACAATTTGTATAAAATTGAGAAACTGATTAATCTACTTTAAATTCACTAAATTCTTAAAAGAATGAAGCAAACTTTAATATCCTGAAAATATAACAGAAATATCACAATTGGTTTTTCTGTAAAATTAAGCCAAAGTCAATATTTTGTTTAAAACCGTTTGATTAAAGCGACCAATTCATTTGACAATTTTTATAAAATTATAAAACTCATCAATTTTCTATAAATTTCTAAAATTCTTCAACGAAATAAGTGAAATTTATTATTCTGGAGAAAAAACAAAAATATCACAATTGTGTTTTCTGTAAACTTAAGCCAAATTCGATATATTGGAAGATATCGTTAGATTAAAACGACCATTTCATTTGAGAATTTGTATAAAATTTAAAAAGTAATTAATTTTCTTTTTTTATAAAATTATAAAACTTATCAATTCTCTTTAAATTTACAAAATTCTTTAAAGAAATAAGTGTATTTTATTTTCCTAAAGAGAAAACAAAAATATCACAATCGGCTTTTTATTGATAATTAAATAAAAGTCACTTGGTTTGTTTCACTACAAACCAAGTGACTTTTATTTAATTATCAATATTGTAAACATGTTTCATCAAGTGATTAATGAGAACCAAATTGAAGATATCGGTTTTTACTTTGAAATTAAGCCAAAGTCGATATTTTGTTTGAAATCGTTTGACTAAAGCGACCATTTCATTTGACAACTTATTAAAAAAATAGGAAACTTATCAATCCTTTTTAAATTCACAAAATTCCCTCAATAAATAAGTGAACTTTATTATCCTAAAGAGAAACTAAAAATATCACAATTGGTTTTTCTGTAAAATTAAGCCAAAGTCGATATTTTGATTGAAATTGTTTGATTAAAGCGACCACTTCATTTAACAATTTGTAAAAAAATAAGAAACTGATTTTATCTTTTATAAACTCACTAAATTCTTAAAAAGGTGAAGCGAGCGTTAATATCCTGAAAATATAACAGAAATATCACAATTGTTTTTTTTGTAAAATTAAGCCCAAGTCAATATTTTGTTTAAAACCGTTCGATTAAAGCGACAATTCCATTTGACAATTTTTATAAAATTATAAAACATATAAATTCTTTTTAAATTTATAAAATTCTTCGAAGAAATAAGTTAACTTTATTATTCTGGAAAAAAAAAACAAAAATATCAGAATTGTTTTTTCAGTAAACTTAAGCCAAATTCGATATTTTGTTAGAAATCGTTTGATTAAAGCGACCATTTCATTTGACAATTTGTATAAAATTTAGAAAGTAATTAATTCTCTTTTTTTATAAAATTATAAAACCTATCAATTCTCTTTAAATTTACAAAATTCTTTAAAGAAATAAGTGCACTTTATTATAGTAAAGAGAAAACAAAAATTTCACAATCGGTTTTTTTCTTTGAACTTAAGCCAAAGTCGATATTTTGTTTGAAATCGTTTGATTAAAGCGATCATTTGATTTGACAATTTGTATAAAATTAAAAAACTTTTTAATCCTTTTTAAATTTACTAAATTCTTAAAAAAATAAGCGAACCATTTCATTCTAAAGGGAAAACAAAAATAACACAACTGGTTAAAGTCGATATTTTGAAATTGTTTGGTTAAAGCGACCATTTCATTTAAAAATTTATATAAAATTGAAAAACGTATCAATCCTTTTCAAATTCACACAATTCTTGAAAGAAATAGAACTTTTCTATCCTAAAAAGAAAACAAAAATATCACAATTGGTTTTTCTGTAAAATTAAGTCAAAGTCGATATTTTGTTAGAAATCGTTGGATTTAGACGAAGAATATATCTAAAAACTTAGATTCAATCTATAAAATGATTGAACTTAGCAGTTACGACACACATTTTGACAGCTGTAATATATTGTTAACTAACGAGTGTCGTCCACTCCCAGAATAAGCATGAAGTAAAATTTCGAGTTTAGAAAAACCTGAAAATTTGGTTTGGTCGCGTAGCGCGTAGCGCTACGCGACCAAACCAAATTTTCAGGTTTTTCTAAACTCGAAATTTTACTTCATGCGCCACCCGTGTAAAACACTAATTTAAAGTAAAGTTGAAAGTATATACTGCTCAATCGTTATTTACCGAGATATGACGAACAACATGCAAATATTATTATAATAATAATTAAATTGGGTAAAGTACTACACTTGTTATGTTCCATATTTTTATTTTCAGTTGCCTGACACGTGTTTCGATCCGTTACGATCATTTTCAAAGTTGAAAGTTTTAACTTTGAAAATGATCGTAACGGATCGAAACACGTGTCAGGCAACTGAAAATAAAAATATGGAACATAACAAGTGTAGTACTTTACCCAATTTTAAAATTTAATTCCATTAAGAAAGTAGCAAAACAAGTATCGAATATAATAATAATTAGACGAAAAGTGGAAGAATGCACTGTATTTTTTAGTTGTAGATAACACTTTTATTAAAATTTTGTAAAATCAAAGTTTTAATAATAATTATAACTATTATTATAACAAGAAACTTTATCTAGAATCCTAAAACCTCATTTAATTAATTAAATAAAACTGTAAAAGTGCAATATTTTTAATTTACTTTGGGGATTAAAAATAAAGTTTCTTGTTATAATAATAATAACTGTTTGGTGTTGTAGGCGTTCACTTTGTGGTACATCTTAAATACACTTGTAAATAAAACACTTTTTACTTTGTTTAACCACTGAATCTTCAGTGGTTAAACAAAGTAAATAATAATAATAATTATTCTTATTATTAAAACTGTAATGGTGCAATATTTTTATATTTTTATATTGCACCATTACAGTTTTATTAATAAGAATAATAATTATTATCATAACAAGAAACTTTATTTTTAATCCTCAAAGTAAATTAAAAATATTTATTTTATAGTTTTAATTATAATTAAAATAATTATTATAACAAGACACTTTATCTGTAATCATCAAAAAACATAATAAATACAATAGAAATATATCGTATGTTCAATTAAAACAACCTCTAGAGTGCCATGCATTCTTTTTCCTTAAATTTAAGTTGGCTACACCCTTTAGGAATTGACATATACAACGTCAGGCAAAATATATAATTTTATAATAATAAATACAATAGAAATATATCGTATGTTCAATTAAAACAACCTCTAGAGTGCCATGCATTCTTTTTTCTTAAATTTAAGTTGGCTACACCCTTTAGGAATTGACATATACAACGTCAAGCAAAATATATAATTTCAAAGTTGGCTACACCCTTTAGGAATTGACATATACAACGTCAGGCAAAATATATACAATATTTTCCATGGCACTCTAGAGTTTTTTTTTTATTGAACATACGATAATAAAATAATAACACCATAAATACTGTATATGAATTGTTTGCAACGTAGTTCAATTCGAAATTAAATTTTCCAATATGCGTGTTGTATGGATGTCTTTATTAAAAACATCGATAATTTATATTCGTAATTTTGCGTGTTAAATAATGCACGCGGATGGAAGATGTGAATTATTTATAGCTTTTTGCAGTTTATGTGTGGTGTGAGTGGTGAGATGGATTTATTGACGACAACGAATATATGGGTCAAAATGGCTACAAATCAACCCTTGCTCATTTGACGCCGCTGAATGAAATTTAATTACGAGCGCATGAAATTTAATAAAGTTTCAATTCTGGCTCTTATTGCCATCGTAAAATTGATTGACAAGTTATTGGGATAAAGCTGTATTTTATGTGACAATACATAACCATTTTATTGACTAAAATTAGTAGCTGGTCTGATTGGTTGACAGAAGCAAAAAACAATAAATAAGAAGGGGTCTAAATAATAATTTTAATTTTATTTAAAGTGATTACCAACTTGGCTAGATTCTATGATTTAATGTAACCACAAATTTTATGCACTCAACGAATTTCGACGTACAATTTAGAGCAGGAATATGGAAACTCCAGAATTGACATTTTGTAGATATGTCTTTTTGTTGTCATTGAACATTTATAAAACGTCACTTTTAGGGAACGAATTGGAGTTAGAGAGGCATAATAAAATTTTATGCACTGTATGAATTTCGACATACAATTTGGAGCCAGAATACACTGGTCGGCATGAAAATCGGCCCTGACACCATTCCTGCTGATTCTTATGTAAAATGACCTCCTAAATCCGAATATGACCCCCGTTTTCCCCCATCACCCACCGTTTTTGGGGGAGCCCCCCCCCCCCCATCTATTTTTATCACTTTTCGGTAATTTGGAGGGATGAAAAGGATTATTTTAGCCTTTACGTTTCTTCTGAGGGGCTAGAGAGGTGAAAAATTCCAAAAACAATTGTAGCAAGGAGGTAGAATGGAAGCTGGAATATATAGAAAATAAGTGAAAAAACTGCGAAAAAAACGGAAAAAAATGATTTTTAATGATTTTTTTACAATTTAAGAGGGCAAATCCCCCCCCAAATCTACCTCCTTGCTACAAATGTTCATGTTTTGGAACTTTTCACCTCTCTAGCCCCTCAGAAGAAATGTAAAGGGTAAAATAATCCTTTTCATCCCTCCAAATTATCGAAAAGTGATAAAAATAGGTGGGGGGGCCTCCCCCGAAAACGGTGGGTGATGGGGGAAAACGGAGGTCATATTCGGATTCAGGAGGTCATTTTACATAAGAATCAGCAAGAATGGTGTCAGGGCTTGAAAAAATTTTTGTTTGCAGACCAGTGATATGAAAACCCCAGCATTTGCATTTTGTAGATATGTCTTTTTGTTGTCATTGAACATTTATAAAACGTCACTGTTAGTGAACGAATTGGAGTTAAAGAGGCATAATAACATTTTATGCACTGTATGAATTTCGACATACAATTTGGAGCAAGAATATGAAAACCCCAGAATTTGCATTTTGTAGATATGTCTTTTTGTTGTCATTGAACATTTATAAAACATCACTGTTAGTGAACGAATTGGAGTTAGAGAGGCATAATAAAATTTTATGCACTCAATGAATTTTGACGTACAATTTGGAGCAATAATATGAAAACCCCAAAATTTACATTTTGTAGATAAGTCTTTTTGTTGTCATTGAACAATTATAAAACGTCACTGTTAGTGAAGCAATTGAAGCTAGAGAGGCATATTTACAACACAATTTTATGAAAAAACAGGCTACTTGATTTTGTCAGGGGTTTTCATTTCTTTGCTACTAATTGTAAATTAATAAATTTATATAAAAAAAATCATTCTAAATCCTTCAATATGATCGCAGATGAATGACTTTAATAATTAATAACAATAAATAATTTAATGTAGACGTATATTAAATTTGTATAAAATAAGAAATCATTCTAAACAACGCCTTATCGTTTTCCTTCGGAAGCACGTTATTTCTTATCTAAGCAATTAAATAAACTTTTCACATTTATCACCCTAAAACTCAACAAACACACACACACACACATAAAAGAGTAGATGGCTTTTAATATTTATGATAAGAGTTATTATCTATTTTCGTGTTTTGCACTTTAGCTATTCCCACAAGGAAAGCCCCAGGAGTTTTATTGTTGGAAGCAATTCAACCGTACCAGACGTTTTTTTTTTTATTTCTTTGCTTTGTATTCCGTGTTTTGTTTTCAATGTGTGTAAAAGGGATTTCTTTGCATACTTTGTATAAAATATAAATAATGATAATTTATTTATTTTCCAACAAATTTACATACAGGCATTTTTTCTTTTATGTATACATATGCATACGTGTTTTTAAACAGAGTTCAATCTGAAAATTTAAACGAGTCTTTTCCACTCCCAGGTTAAGCACGAAGTAAAATTTCTAGTTTAGAAAAGCTTTAAAGTTGTCCTTAGTTAATAAAAGCGATATCAAATATATTCCGCTTTATACCAAAACAACAACAACAACAAAAAAACAAATAAGAGATCCTAATATAAGTGGGGATAAATTTGGGAATGGTTTTAATAAAAACAAGAAAACACATTTTATTCCATTATTTATTTAATTATTTTTTTAATTTATTTAATTAATCATTTATTATAATTAAACTAATCTAAGCTAAATACGCAATAATCAAAATAAGACAAACCACATACAAAGCCTCATTCCTTATGTGGTTTGTCTTACTTTGTTCAACATATTTTTAAATGCGTGCGATAAAAACAATGGTTTTTAAATATAGAACAAAACAAGTGTATTAGTTTATAGTTACGCGTATATTATTATATTAAATTATTACTTTATAAGTATCAATTTGTTTATGTTTGTGTGTTTGTTGCTTTACGAAATATATTTATTTATTTATTAAATATATTGAAAATGAACACATACTGTTCGAAATGTACATTTAGTATAATAAAACTAATCAGTGAAGAAAGGAATTACTACAATAATTAATAAACAGTATATTTTAAACATGATTTAAAATCAGTGTTTTATACGCGTGGCGCATGAAGTAAAATTTCGAGTTTAGAAAAGCCTGAAAATTTGGTTTGACCGCTCCGCTACGCGGAGCGGTCAAACCAAATTTTCAGGCTTTTCTAAACTCGAAATTTTACTTCATGCTTAGCCTGGGAGTGAAAACACTCGTTCGAAACTTAAAATTGCACGCTTTTGCAAAATCGACGACTGCCTGAAAACTTACAGCATATACCTTATGTATATTTAAAAGAAAAACTCCCGGTATGTAATACAACAAGTCATTCACAGAAATCATAAAAAAAGTGCAGAATTTTACCTAAAATCAACTTTTAGAGTTAACTAACACTATTTTTGCTTGGCCGTTAATGGGTAAAGTAAGCTTTTCAATATAAATATCGCCTAAAAGTGAAAAATCATGCGTTTAAAGGTTAATAGAACAAAATTTTTTCATAGCAGGAAATACATTTTAAATCAAACAAATTTCCATTATTTATTAAATACTCATTAAATAAAGTAAGACAAACCACATACAAAGCAATATTCTTTGTATGTGGTTTGTCTTACTTTGTTCAACATATTTTTAAATGTGTGCGATAAAAATAATAGTTTTTAAATATAGAACAAAACAAGTGTTTTAGTTTATAGTTACGCGTGTATTATTATATTAAATTATTTGTTACTTTAAAGCATGGGTCTCCAAACTATCTGCTTCGCGGGCCACAAATACAATTCTACATAATAAAGTCGGCCAAGATCCGATTAATTTTATAAAATTATGAAAAATTTAAGGAACAATTGTTACAATATTTCAAAATATGACATTTACAAAAAAAATTACAAACAATGGCGGGCCGGATTCATGCAAGTCGCGGGCCGGATTTGGCCCGCGGGCCGTAGTTTGGAGACCACTGCTTTAAAGTATTAATTTGTTTGTCACTTTAAGAAATATATTTAATTATTTATTAAACATAAACAGTATATTTTAAACTTGACTTGAAATCAGTGTTTTATACGCGTGGCGCATGAAGTAAAATTTCGAGTTTAGAAAAGCCTGAAAATTTGGTTTGACCGCTCCGCTACGCGGAGCGGTCAAACCAAATTTTCAGGCTTTTCTAAACTCGAAATTTTACTTCATGCTTAGCCTGGGAGTGAAAACACTCATTCGAAACTTAAAATTGCACGCTTTTGCAAAATCGAGGACTGCCTGAAAAGTTACAGCATATACCTTATGTATATTTAACAGAAAAAATCCTAGTATGTTACACAATAAATTATTAACAGAAATTATAAAAAGAAGTGCAGAATTTTACCTAAAATCAACTTTTAGAGTTAACTAACACTATTTTTGCTTGGCCGTTAATGGGTGCAGTAAGCATTTCAATAAAAAAATCTCATAAAAATGAAAAATCATGAGTTTAAGGGCTAAAAGAACAAAATCCTTTAATAGCAGGAAATAAATTTTAGATAAAACAAATTTCCATTTTTTATTAAAGAACTCTGTTCGATATAAAATGTGTCTTCTCGTTTTTATTATAACCACTCCCAAGTTTTTTCCCCACTTATATTAGGATCTCTTATTTGTTTTTTTTTTCTTTTGCTGTTGTTTCGATATGAAGCGGAATCTATTCGATATCGCTTTTATTAATTGTGGGAAATAAATGAACAAAGGGAAAATAACTCCGCTACTAATTAGGGAACATTTTTTGAGCAACCAAAGGAATGGCAAGAACAAAAGCTTCCGGCTTTGATGCACTTTTGCTTGAAAGTAACTATAGTTAATTTAATATGTAGTTTAAGCACAAAACCAAACATATTATTACAACATCAATAATTAGTTTAAAGCTTATATTAGACGACACAATTGTCTTGTACAAGAAAATAGTACACTATGTTTTATCATGGTGTACCAAATAGAACATGTTCTATTTCCATTATTGTATTCCTGGGATTTTTGACTAGTCGAAAATGAAATACAGTGGTTCACTTTAAACAACAAATATATTCACTTTCACATAAAGTTCACAACGAATTCTACAGTCTCTTTACAGGTAATTCTCGGAATAAGTAATGTAGACTGGAGCAAGTTGAAGTTATTTTTAGAACTAGTACTTAGATGTTTATCGCGGAGTTTTACTTTAAGAGAATAGCGCGATTCAATAATTGACTGGAAATAGCTAGACACGATTGCTGTCTTAACACTACTTAAACTTGCTCTGTCTTTCGTTTTTAAATCAAGAGTAAGTTTTCATTGCTTATTTTCTATTGGGAAAAAATGTTAGAAACTAGAGGTGGAGACATGTATCTATCAATCAGCTTTACAGTTTTTGATGTGGGCGTGTCTGAAGGGTGGTACCCTTCTTGTCACGTTCACATCGGTTTTGAGGTACCTGGAATTTATAATTAGAGCTACATGTATACTGGCCGGTGCACAGTAATAATCACATCCGTATTAAATAAGGGATGTTTGAGGTTTAGAATTTATAATTAGAGCTGCATGAATACTGGCGGGTGCACAGTAATAATCACATCCGTATTAAATAAGGAATGTTTGAGGTTTAGAATATGCACTCACGCAAATCTCCAAAAATAAATATAGTTAGTACGTGATCAAGACGTTATTACTTACGAGGTGATTAAATAGATACGTGATGTCTGCTAGTAATAAAATGGTCGGAATCTTACACCATTATAACTGCACAAGATTTGCGTTTGGTCATATTTTGTAAATTACACCATGATACAAAATAGTATCGTCTAATACAAGCTTAAGTTGCTTGAATACTCTCGTAGAGTTTGGAGATGGCTGTGATTTACTAAACTTTTAGACAGAAACAGAGATTTACGACAAAATATGAAGTAGGCTGTAATTCATTAAATAGTTGTAGTTATATATTTTTATAATCGCTATCAAAACAAGTTCACAAAAGAACGTAGTTGCCTAGGATGATAAAAAAAGATAAGGAGAAGATTTTTGTTTAAATAGAATAATATTCTAGGTTATTTTACTAGCCTTATTTTATTCATAAATAGAATAATAATATGTATAAATATAAATTAAATTGCCAATCTTGGTTGCAGAATACTTCAAACAATAAAAGCGCGATTCTTTTCGCAATCTACAAGTTAGTCTTATAAAGACTATATCAAACACTCATTGAAACAACTACTTTCCAAGCTAATACCCTGACGGACATTGAATTATAAAACAAGTGTTTGCTGTTACATACAGGCCATCTATGTATAGACGCGTTTCGAGATTTATCTCTCATCAGTATAGCTTTGCCATTCCCTCTAAACAATTTGACACCTTAGACTGGCCGTCACGTTCCCGTTTAAACATAAGTATAAATGAAATTGCCAATTCTTGGTTGCAGAATACTTCAAACATTAAAGATTGACTAATTGTTTTATTGAGTTATGTGGAGTATTTAATCACAATTAAAAACACTTTTATTCCTTACTTCACTTTTATTTTTATTCGTTAGATGTACATTTCGAGTGCAAAGCACTCATTATCAATAACTAATGGTCTTACAACTAGGTGCGCAACTATATATACCTGACAAAGATGCGAAAAACCTAATTTTAATTATATAAGGTGTCGCGAGGCTGAAAAACATTAAGGGGATTAAAATTACGGACTGTTGAAGGGATTACACTTTTTCGGAACTTGTAAACGGTTTAACAAAGGGTTTTCCAAAGGACTTAAATCAAAATTTAATAATTTATCTTTATGTTTGTGCATTTCTATGGCTTCTAACATATTAAATCGAAAATGTGATGATTGTTTTAGTAATGTGATATTGTCTGTTGAAAAAGAATGTCCTGTTTTTAAATTATGGTCAGCTAAAGCGGATTTATCAATGTTTTTATTTTTGAAATGATATACATGTTCTTTGAATCTTTTTAATAGATTCCTTTGAGTTTGGCCTAAGTAACATTTATCACAATCATTGCACTTAATTGAATAAATTCCGGACTCTTCTAAGTGGCTCCTTTTTGTAAATTGATTGCCTAATAATGATTTTAATTTGTTGTTATTATAAAATGCAGGAGCCATATTGAATTTATTCAAAATCTTTGTGAATTGATTAGAAGTTCTGTTGTTATATATAAACCTAGCAAATTTGTTATTTTTTCTTTCTTTTTGTGGTGTGAGATTTGTGACGGAGTTTAATCTTTGGTTTCTTTTGTGTCTATTAATTAGTTTGTTAATTGTGAATTTGCTGTAACCTAATGAAATAGCTATTTTACTTATTAGTGTTAATTCATTATTTCTATTTTCTATTGAAAGAGGAAGAGTTAACGCTCTAAAAATCATGCTGTTAAATGCTGAAAGCTTGTGTTTAAAGTGTGTTGATGAAGAATTGTGAATATAATTAAAAGTAATATATAAAATTATGAAAAAACTATTCGTGAAAATACAAACAGTGTCTTAATTAATAAGACAATTTAAGACGATAAATATCCATTGAAACAACTACTTCTCGTGCAAATACACCTCCGGATATTGAATTATACAATGAAATATTTAAAATCTTATTTAATTTGATTTGTTACAACGCTCTATTAAAGTATATGTAACGTTTAGGTCTATAGATGGCCTAAGACATTAGTTTTAATCCAAGTCCTTTCACTTCTAATTTGCTGCTATCTCACCTTTTATTTTAAATTGTATTGTTAGTTGGTTTGAAGAGAATTTGACCTAAACGTTACATATACTTTAATAGAGCGTTGTAACAAATCAAATTAAATAAGATTTTAAATATTCCATTGTATAATTCAATATCCGGAGGTGTATATGCACGGGAAGTAGTTGTTTCAATGGATATTTGTCGTCTTAAATTGTCTTATTAATTAAGACACTGTTTGCATTTTCACGAATAGTTTTATCGTAATTTTATATATTATGTTTAAAGTGTGCAAACTATAAGAAGCGTAAGCTTATTTTCTCGAATTCAAATAGTTTTGAATTTGAATTTTATCTTAATTAAAAGTATGTGTGGGTTTTCTATATACATTAATTTATATTTTGTTATTTATTTTATTGTTTGTTAGTAGTAGATCGAGGAAAGGGATTTGATTATTTTGTTTAGTTTCGTAAGTGAAGTAAATGCTGGGGTATAACGCATTCAGACTAGCTTGTATGTCTTCAATAGGGGTATCAGATTTAATTATTGCGAGTATATCGTCTACATATATAAACCAGACTCTCGGAAAATTAGGAGTTTTACGTTTGGCTAAGTTTTCCAGATTATTCATAAAAATATTAGCCAAAAAGGGTGATAGAGGGTTGCCCATTGCTGTTCCGAAAGTCTGTTTATAGATTTTATTGTTGAATTAATATGCGTTACACTCCATCACTAGTTTTGTTAGATTAATGTATAAGTCTATTTCTTCTGGTGGAATTGAATTTTCTGTTAAAATATCACATTACTAAAACATTACTAAAACAATCATCACATTTTCGATTAAATATGTTAGAAGCAATAGAAATGCACAAACATAAAGATAAATTGTTAAATTTTGATTTAAGTCCTTTGAAAAACCCTTTGTTAGACCTTTTACAAGTTCCGAAAAAGTGTAATCCCATCAACAATCCGTAATTTTAATCCCCTTGATGTTTTTCAGCCTTGCGACACCTTATATAATTAAAATTAGGTTTTTCCCATCTTTGTCAGGTATATATAGTTGCCCACCTAGATGTAAGACCATTAGTTATTGATAATGAGTGCTTTGCACTCGACATGTACATCTAACGAATAAAAATAAAAGTGAAGTAAGGAATAAAAGTGTTTTTTATTGTGATTAAAGATTGACCCAAATTGTTACATTTGCAGTAGGTTACTGTATGTAACAGCAAACACTTGTTGTATAATTCAATGTCCGTCGGGGTAAAAGCTCGAGAAGTAGTTGTTTCAATGAGTGTTTGATATAGTCTTTGTAAGACTAACTTGCTCTAGATTGCAAAAAGAATCGCACTTTTAATGTTTAATAATAATATAGTAAAATTTACGAGTACAGTTTCCATTTTCTCTTTGTATACAAAAATACACACACAAACAGATACATTAAACATTATCCACACACGCGATACGCTCCTCAGGTACACTCACATTTTCAATGCGAGGTGTATCAACATAAAACCCTTTCCTTATGTAGCAAATGGGCCGCCATCAAAGAGACGTTTGCGTGCGCCATTTAACATTCTTCATAAACAACTCTTTGATTCTCCACCCCGGCAGGAATTTTTCGATTCGATTTTATGAGAAAGATTCCATATTGCTGAGAAATACAACCGTAAATGTGTACACGTGCAAGAAAAATGAAAAGGGAAAAAAACCCTTTTAAAAGCTCTTCCGGTTTACATTACACGGCAAATGTTCTTTGGAATAAATAGGGTGGATGTAAATAAATTTGTTTGCGTTTTCATTGAGTTTAGCTTGTGTCATTTTTTTATATACACGAGTATATGTATATAAAAAAAATGGAACGTAAGGTAGGTTTTGTATTGAAAAATGAAAGGGAATACTTAAATAAAATTCGAAATCTGAAATATTTGGATATTTTTTTTGTGTACCTGTAAACATTGTTTTTTTTAACATGACCAAACTTAGGGTGAATTTACTGCGAACAGTTGCAGTCCTGCATTAACAGTAGAGTATTTTAAACATCAAATTTTCAGATGTTGGTAAATGATTATCAATGTGACAAATAAATCATAATTTGTCAAATAAATTGTTACGATGCAGAGATTTTCCAAAAAAAGAACGCTACAACTTGTAACTTTACAACACATACAGGGATTTTTTTCTTTTAAGTATACTTTCACATATTCCATATAAACATTTTTATAATTAATGAACATGTGATCAGAACTAAGCAGTATATTTTAAACTTCACTTTACATCAGTGTTTTATACGCGTGGCGCATGAAGTAAAATTTCGAGTTTAGAAAAGCCTGATTTGGCTTGGTCGCTCCGCTGCGCTACGCGACCAAGCCAAATTTTCAGGCTTTTCTAAACTCGAAATTTTACTTCATGCTTAGTCTGGGAGTGGAAAACACTCGTTAGAGTTTTCAAATTAAACGTTTTTAATAAAATGTAAAAAATGGCGCCGGGCGACGAACGTGCAAATGATAGTAAGAGCAGTGATGATAAAGTATGTACATATAAACATTGCAAAAGATCTATAGTGAGAGAGTCAGTGGAATGTGTGGAATGTGCAGCAGCCTATCATCCCGGATGTTTTAGTAAAGGAAAGCAGGATGCAATGCCGAACCACACATGTGAGTTAACCTCCAACACCAAAGAAGACCCGCACTCATTGTTAAATCACATTGAAGCACTAACAAAATTGATACACCAACTGGAAGAAACAAATAATTGCCTTAAGGCGAATAATGTAGCATTATTAAACACAAATAGTTACCTCTTAGACAGATTACAGACAGTGGAAAAAGATCTAAACAATAACATTAAAAATACAGAAATCGATAAAATAAAAGTACACCCAACTCAGACAAACCGAAAACAGATGGAGTGTGAATTCATTCAAAACACTGAATTGGATTCTAAAACGACCGCGACAACCAAGGACGTTTCGATAGCCCGCACAAAAAATAATTCGTACAGAGAAACATTGATAAAACAAAGAAGCGACAATAAAAATGTTAATATAGACTTTTTACATGTTAATCAAAGCAAACAAAGCAGCTCAACACGGATTACAGATGCAAAAAACACGACAAAGGAGGAGCAGTGGAGAACGGTAACACATCGAAAGAAACGGGTTTCGATCATAGGCACAGCAAAAGGAAGTACCAATCTTGAAGCAGTTCCAAGGATGGCTTGGTATTTTCTTGGGAGAGTAAATCCAAATAAAACGTCTGGCGATGTAAAAAAAATTATTAGAGAACAAATCGGCCTTGAAGGTTTGCTGGAAGTATCTGAATTAAATTTAAAACGAACAACTGAAAAAGCTTTTAAAATCGGATTTCTGAAAACACTAGAAGATACATTTACAGATCCCAGTATATGGCCAGCTAATCTAAAACTTGAAAAGTACTCGTTTATTGCAGAGCGCCAGAAACTGCAGACATCAAAAATGAAATCGCATGATCTATAATTCACCTAAACGTCAGATCCACTTATAAAAAATCAATTAAATTAAATGCAATGCTAATACAACACCCCAAGTGCTGCTTTCTCACAATAACGGAGCACTGGCAGTCTGAAGATAATATTTTAAAACACACAATTAACCATTTCAAACTAAAAGCCAATTTCTCACGTAATAAGACATCGGTTAAGGAAACAGTATATGGAGGCTCAGCAATTTATGTGCGGGAAAATATTGATTCAGAGTGTAGTGCAAGACAGGATTTAAATGTGCTGGCAACCACAGGATCATTCGAATGTTCAGCTATAGAATGGCGCCAAAGTGTAACCTCTCTTTTAATAATAGTTATTTATAGACAGCCAAAAAAAGACAACATTAACATATTTTTTGAAAAACTAGACAAACTATTAACCCAGCTACTGAAAGAAAATGCATTATTCATTATTACCGGAGACTTTAATATAGATGTGAGTGAAAACACCAATGACTCTATCGAATTCCAGTCCATAATCGAATCGTATAACGCATCTCTAGTGATTAAATCGTATACTCGCATAACAAATTCTAAAAAGTCTATGATCGACAATATTGTAACAAATATATCTAACAAATTAAACAGTGAAGTGTTTGACACTCATATGTCGGACCACTTGGCCCAAAAACTCACATGGATAACACAAAATATTGTAACAAAGCCTGAACAGCATTACTCACGGAAATATAACAACTTTGCATGTTTTATTGCATTTTTAGAGAGTGAACAATTTTATAATAATATAATATATCAAAGCGATATAATCTATAAATGGAATAACTTCACAAGCTCAATATGCCAGTCATTTAATAAGTATTGTCCTAAAGTAAAAACATCTAAAAAACATTCTACAATTATAAAACCCAAGTACAATAGTCCTGAAATATCTCAGTGCAAATATCTGTTAGATTGTTTGGGTACAATTAAATGTTACAATGACGACGCAAAACACCTGTACAACACCGTAAATAAAGAATACACTAGACTTATCCATGATGCAGCTCGAACAGATATGTTACACTGTATACTGATTAGTGACAACAAAATAACATGGGGTATCATAAACAAACATATCGGTAAAGATAACAATAATAATAATAATAAACATGATCCGTATATTCTTAGAAATATTAATAGTATGAATAGTCACTTTGCCAATATTGCTTCAAAATTGATTCAACAAAATCCTCAGAATAAAACGACATACAATATAGAACAAAATCATAAAACACTATTCTTGAACCCTACTTCAGAAAATGAAATTCTTAACTGTATAGCAAGCCTCAAAAACAAATCTTCAACAGGGTTTGATCAAATATCAGCTAAGACATTAAAATCAGCTTTACGTGCACTATCACCGACTCTACTAACTTTAATCAACGAAAGTTTTGAGCAGGGAATATTCCCAGAAAATTTGCAATTAGGGATAATAAAACCAATATTCAAAAAAAAGGCGATTTGACAGATTTTTCTAATTACCGCCCCATTACACTTCTAAGTACTTTCTCCAAAGTCATAGAAAAGCTTATTGCCATACGAATAATTAACTTTTTCAATGACAATAAATTGTTCAATACAGTACAACATGGATTTACAAAAAATAAATCGACAATTACTGCACTTTTTGATTTCATGCAAACTGTTTCGAATGCATTGGAGAGAAGAGAGATGCCATTTGGCATTTTTCTCGACCCCTCCAAAGCATTCGATACCATGGACCACACAATCTTACTCGATAAGTTGTATCGGTATGGCGTAAGAGGCAAGTGTCACAATTTACTGAAAACATATTTAAGCAACCGTAGACAAAAAATTAATATTAACAACTTAGAATCAGAGATACAGTACTTAAATGTGGGTGTACCGCAGGGAAGTATTTTAGGCCCATTATTATTTATTATTTATATAAATGATATGCCTAATACTGTCATTTTAATTAATGCAAAAATAATCACTTACGCCGATGATACCTCAATAATCATAACTAGAAACGACCCAAATAACATTCAAACAAATATACAAAATGCAATGAATAAGATCGAGAACTGGATGGGCCAGAATAAACTAGTAATAAACAAAGAAAAACACATATAATTGCATTTCAAACCAAAAACTCACAAAATTTCCTTCATGAAGTTAATGTGGGTGAAGTCACCATTCCATTATCATTTCATACTAGGCTACTAGGACTTACTTTCGACTACCGTTTATATTGGAAAGAGCATTGTTTGAAATTAATGAAAAAATTCAATTCCATTGCATATACAATTAGGATTCTAAAGAATTTGTTTGAGAGAAAACATTTAGTTCTCTTGAATCATTCAAACTACGAATCTACATTTAGATATGGTATAATGTTCTTTGGTAGCAGTTCCGCGGCAAAAGATATTTTTATACTACAAAAGAAAATACCGAGAATAATATTTAATTTAGATTAAAATGAAACATGTAGAGGACATTTTAAACGTGAATCTATTTTTACATTATATGGCATTTATATCTATGAACTACTCATTTTTTACTTTAAAAATAAACACCAATTTACAAATCACATCATAGACCACACATATAATACACGTAAATCAAAAAAATATAACACACCGGCACATAGATTAACACTTTCCGAACATACACCAGAATACTGTGCAATTCTATATTTTAATAAACTACCACAAGATCCTAAAGACATTGAACAATTAAGTATTTTCAAGAGAAAACTCAAGCAATTTCTTATCCAGACTGAATTATACAGTCTTAGAGATTTCGAAATGTAGGTTCATGTTGTTCATGAATGTTGTCACTAATCTTCTCATTTACAAAGAGTATTCTGTTGCCTTATACCATCAGTGTATTTAGTGACTCTACTTTTGTTTACATATATGTATTTTTGTGACGTGTTCATAACTTTATATGTATAGGATTGTATTTCAACTTGTATATGTATTATTTTTGAATAAAGATTGATTTGATTTGATTTGATTTGAAGATCACGAATGTCTGAAAATTTATATTAAAACATCGTATACATGTTACGACTTTTTAATGTAAATTTTCAGACATTCGTGATCTTATTAAAAATGTTTAATTTGAAACTCTAACGAGTGATTTCCACTCCCAGACTAAGCATGAAGTAAAATTTCGAGTTTAGAAAAGCCTGAAAATTTGGCTTGGTCGCGTAGCGCAGCGGAGCGACCAAGCCAAATTAGGCTTTTCTAAACTCGAAATTTTACTTCATGCGCCACGCGTATAATACAATGATTTAAAGTGAAGTTCAAAATATACTGCTTAGTTCTGATCACATGTTCATTCATTTTAAAAATGTGCATATGGAATATGTGAAAGTATACTTAAATGAAAAAATCCCTGTATGTGTTGTAAAGTTGCAAGTTGTAGAGTTCTCTTTTTGGAAAATCTCTGCATCGTGACAATTTATTTGACAAATTATGATTTTTAAAAGAAAAATTCCTTCTATTTAGAACTTTTTTAAAATTTGAACATATAAATAGGCAGATAATAAAGAAGACAGATATTCCTGAGCAAGGAATATTACCTGATCCTTCTATTCTACCTGATCTTTAGAGACACATTATTAAATTGGTAGTAAATACAAACCATTTCAGGCAGTGATAGGTACATTTGTAATCGTAATGTTTGTTAAATAACTTATTTATTTTATATGTTAATTAGGTTGTCATATTACTATCAGATTTCCCTTTACATAACCTACAAATTAAAAGTTGATTTTCAACATAACATGTGATTAATCTAGTCCTAACCTAAAACACACAACCTGCATCACACCACTAAATTCTTAAAATGTCAAATTTAATTGGTCATATTAAAAATAAATACAGATTATACATACATGTATTTTGTACCATTTTTTTTATAATTTGTTTATCTCTTTGCGTTTTCAAAATACACAATTTAACAGACGTAAAATTTATGCAACCCAATGTACAGTTTCAAGTGTCCCTTTCACGAAAATAGCGCCCTCTGCTTTAATTTTATTCTCTATTTGTCAATGTTATACCGTATTATATCGCTCTGCTTCTATCTTAAAATGGCGAATTTTGAAAACGTTAGTTCATCGCCGGACCCAGAGACGTCGGCATGCGATCGGCATGGATTTACCGTGATGCGAAAAATACATGGAGTTCCACTTTTAGGCGATTCGACATTCAATGATTATATTGAATATTATAAATTTCATTTTGGGGACCCCGGTGGGGTAGTGGGTAGAGGCCCTGCCTCCTAACCCAGCGGTCGCGGGTTTGAGTCCCGCCGGGTGGTCATTTTAATGTACAAAATGATTCCACCTGGGTCCATGGATGTGTGTGAATGTGTTTGTGGCGTCTAAATATAATTAAATACAAAATTATAAAGGTGAAATGGTGGAATAGTCTGAGACCAATATCCAGTAAATGTATAAAAAAAACTTTTTTTTGGGTACACTCTTTAAACATATATTTTTTTATAAACGTCAACAGGAAACGTTAACAACATGCTTATAATTGAATAAAAATAAAAGCGTCACGTGAAAAACGTCAAGATAATAACCGCTCGCAGTCACTTGTTAACAGCGACGCGAATATTTCCGACGTCCGAGACTCGACTTGAAAAATGCGCCGTTCTCTCTTCTCTATTTTTTTTTTCTCCACAGCCAACCCTCTGCGCGTTCACCCCATTTTTCACCCCAGGCACTTTATCCCACGTCTGCAGATTCGGATATTTGGCGCATTTAAAATTTAAATTGCCGTCCAGTTAGGAATAAAACAAAGAGCAGGAGAAAAGTAAACTGATACATTAAAAGGAGAGTTAAAAAAAAAGGATTAATCTTGTATTAAATGCACGATTCTTTTCACAAGTTCTTAAAGTTGTAGTTTAATTTCTTTGATAAAATATGAGTATTATAAATTAATAAATAATGTAAATAACATAATTTCTTAGTGAAACACATAATCTAGTTGTAATTAATAATCTATATATATATATATATATATATATATATATATACAGGGTGTCCCAGCTAAAAGTTGCACCCCCTAAAATCTCCAAATCGGTCCAAATTTGAAAAAAATGTTGAATCAGGGCAATTTTTACTTATGGTATCACAAGGGGTTCTTTGGGTCTAAGTGAGCGGTCTAACTGCTGCCATTGGAACCACTTTTATTTTAGTTTCAAAATTATTTCTGTATCCCTTAGCGCCCATAGCACTTAGGTTAGGTTAGGTTCCAATGGCAGCAGTTAGACCGCTCACTTAGGCCCAAAGGACCCCTTGTGATACCATAAGGGTGAAAAGGAGTCAGATCTCCCCTCCCTCCCCACCTATACAAACCAATCCGAGCACCTAATGAACCCGATCAGATTTCTCACATCTAGAGGTGTGAGGTCCGTTAGTCCATTCGCGTAGTGCATACCAAGGTACTTGATCCTTTTTCCCTTCGAGAGCAGGGCATTGTCCCAGATAGTGGAGTCCCGTGCCTTCCTCCTCCACATCCAGGCATCCTCTGCAAAAGTCGTTGTGCTCAAGACCCATCTTTTGTGCATGTCTGCCTAGCAGGCAGTGGTCCGTAAGGATGCCTACCGCGTTCTTTATGTCGATTCTGCACCCCTTAAAAAATTTAAATAGCAAGGGGGGTCGAGTGACACATCATTTTGAAACTGCTTTTATTGTCTATGCAACCATGATTTTATTTTCAAGTCGCTATCCGGTTAAATTCCGACGTCGTTTACTATTTTTATAAATTTTTTAAAAATAGGAAAATTTAAGAAATTAGCCTTAAGCCGAGTAGAACACAATACGTAGCTTTTATCTAGGGCCCCTTCGGCGATGCTAGCGCATTCGTATCAAAAATGGTAAATGAAAACGGGTGTTTCTGAGGCTATTGATTTGCAATTTTTATAATAATAACTCGATTAAAAAATAGTAAATAATATCTAATTTTAACTAAATAGCGATCTAAATACGTAGGGATTTTTTCTTAATTTTTGTATACTTTTGTAATTTTCTTCAAAAATTATCCAGGAAGCAGGAAAATGGATAAATGTGGTTTAACATGTTAAATGGATACCTGGTCGCGTTAACACCTGGTATATACCGGGTGTTTGATTACGCGTGGCCATCGGCTGTATCTCAGAAACTGTACATCGTAGCATGTTGCAGTAAAAAATGACATTGTAAAAGTGGCCAAGAGAAATTTCTGGAAATTAATCTTAAGTTCATAGTTTCGCCGCAAGAGGGCGCTACCTCTATAGTAAAAGATTAAAACAATTTTTATTAAATAAATGCCAAATTAAGCGGTATAAAAAATATGAAATTTTTAATCTACGGTAAATTATATTTGATTTTTAACTATCTTCTTTTTTTATGTCTCACATAAGATGCACGAGAGAACGAAAATGTTTAATTATTTAAATGCCTGGAACTTTTGTTAGGTTTCACTGAATTTAATAAACTTCGGCTCATTTGATAGATTATTGAATGAACTTAAAAACATAATTCACTCTGATTTATTTTAGTGTCGATATTAAGCGCCAGAGGATGCGATTGAGACAATCGACGTATTTTCTCCATTTTATTTAAATTTTCAAATTGGAAGGTATGCGTAAGTTACGGTAGTTAATTAACATAAGAAATAGTGTGAAAACTGGCCAAAAACTGCATACCGATATCTTTATCATAACCGGAGATATATCGAAAATTGTGCAGAATGGTGTATTTTGTACTAATAGCGCCCTCTGATCCTCACTATAGACACTAAATTATATTAAAATACATAGTGTTTAGAAGTACATCATTCCATTATTTATCAATTTAATCAAATTTTATTAAGTTCGGTTAAACCTAACTAAAGTTCCAACCATTTTAATGATTAAACTTTTACATTTTTATCTGCATCTTATGTAAAAGCAAAAGAAACGAGAAGGTAATTGACATCGAGCAAAATTTAGAGTAATAATTTGGCATTTTAAATAACATCTTGTTTTTATTTTTTGCGGTAGAGATTGCGCCCTCTACCAGCGAAGGTAGATTCAATAATTGTATTCGTTATATTTTCTTTTGTTTTGTTTGTTATTGTTCCGATTAAGCATTGTAATAAGTATTTTTAATTGTAGTAAATATACGCTGATTTAAACATTGTACTAATCTCATAGTCTACTTTATTTTGAGATTTTAAATAATTATGGATTTAATGTAGTTGTATGAGTTACGTGAAGGTGTTAAGTCACTTAATTAAACACAGTTATATTCCTTTCTTCACTTTTATTTTTCTTGCTAGATGTACATTTCGGGTACTAAGTACCCATTATCAATAGCAATAGCTAACTGTTATCTATTGATAATGGGTACTTAGTACCCGAAATGTACATCTAGCAAGAAAAATAAAAGTGAAGAAAGCAATATAACTGTGTTTAATTAAATCATGGATTTACTTACATATTCGCTTTCCAAAGCATATAAATAGAATAATGTGATTACCGTTATTCTTTAAATTGTTGTTTTTGACCTCTTGCACATAAAACAAAAAAGCCCAAAGGCCTACTAGATTTTTAAATATATTTTTATATGGCACGCGGCTGAAAATGGGCAAATCTACTAAACTTTTTACTATATCTTGGGTTAGGATAAAGATATCAGGATGAGGTTTTCACCACTTTTTACAATATTCCTCCCTGTAATAAACTAGCGTAGGAGAACTTTAGGTTATAATTTAAAATTTTAAAGAAAATCTAGAAAATATGTTAGTTGTTTCAAAAAACGCTCTCTGGTGCTTTCTATAACAACTAAAGTAAAAGGAGTTAACAGTGATTTAAAGAGCTTTCAATTACCTATCAAATAAGACAAACTTGATTAATTTTGGTTAATCCTAACAAAAGTTACACACAGTTTAATAATCACACTTTCCCGCTCTCCCTTGCCTTTTATGTGCAAGATAAAGAAACAAGTGAGTAGTTAAAATTAAGTTAAATTCAGCGTAGATTACGATTTGTATATTTTTAACCTAGCTCAACTTGGCAGTTTTTTGATAAAAATCTGTTTTTCTATTTGATGATAGATGTTACGCCCTCTAGCGGTGGAGGTAGGGACTTAAAACTAATTTCCAGTGATTTATTTTGGCCACTTTCACTTTGGAATTTTAAACCCCAACATGCTACGCTACATAGTTTCTGAGATACAACCGGTGGCCACGCTTAATCAAACACCTGTTATATATATTTGGTGTCCAACAATTATTAAAGTTCTGGGTGGCTGTGGAATCAAACATAAATGTCGTTACTTACTTCTTTAAAATAGGTTATGACTTTACAAACGTCAAATTCAATCATTTTGAAGTGAGAATCGATACTCATGTTTGATTCCACAGCCATCCAGGACTTCAATAGTTGTTGGACAGCCGATGTTTGTACAGGTTAAAAATCCGACGTTTAATAGGCTCGTTGAAATCAGAATAGAACAAAGTAGGACTTTTAAAATCAACAATAATCTATTCTCGTAAATTCCTTTCATAATTTTGGATCCGGATATGTTAGAATTGCAGATTTGGGCATTACCAAATAGCTAAGGGAGCGGTGTTGATGATTTATCAAATAAAAATTGGGCATGAGACTTTTAAATTGCTATAATCTCGTGCTAAATAAAAATGCTCATTTCGAGGTTATAATCTTAACTTTGCGTGACAAGTGTTCCTGATACTCGGTTGGAGGCTACCGTTGCCATAGTGAAAGTAAATAAAATGTAAACACCTGCAGAATTTTCACTACTTATTTAGCCGCTTAAAGTCCGCTAACTCGGCCACTGTTTTAAATACTTACAAATTTCAGGCTTTTATAAACTCTTGTTCATTCATGCGCCACGCGTATAAAATACTGATAATATATAAAATTACGAAAAAACTATTCGTGAAAATGCAAACAGTGTCTTAATTAATAAGACAATTTAAGACGATAAATATCCATTGAATCAACTACTTTCCATGCAAATACACCTCCGGATATTGAATTATACAATGAAATATTTAAAATCTTATTTAATTTGATTTGTTACAACGCTCTATTAAAGTATATGTAACGTTTAGGTCAAATTCTCTTCAAACCAACTAACAATACAATTTAAAATGAAAGGAGAGATAGCAACAAATTAGAAGTGAAAGGACTTGGATTATAACTAATGTCTTAGGCCATCTATAGACGAATAGTTTTTTCGTAATTTTATATATTATGTTTAAAGTGTGCAAAGTACGAGGGTTGCCTTTTATATTTCGGGATTGGGCAACCCTAGTGTTGCAATCTGGCAACTGAGAGCTCTATCGTAAAGTTTGACATTTTTGAGGTTATACGTACTCAGAACGTTTTGACATATGAGCGTTATTTGTGTCGTTTACACTAACTTAAAAGATTTATCTCGGCCAAAGAATAGAATTAAATCGTGAACATTTTCGTGCGATTATTTTTTACAACTTTCGACGTGGATTAACTCAACAACAGTGCATGGATGAACTTAATTCAATTTTTGGCGATGAAGCTCCATCAAGGACCAGTGTTTATCGATGGTATGGTGAATTCAACCGAGGTCGTAGTTCACTCCAAGACGAATTTCGTGGAGGTCGTCCAAAATCAGTTGTTGTTCCGGAAACCATTGATGCTGTGCGCAAACAAATATTGCAAGATCGTCATGTGACCTATCGTGAGGTTGAGACAACCTTAGGCATTAGTGGGACAAGCATACATTCAATATTGCATGAACATTTGACTGTCAAAAAAATTTGTTCGCGTTGGATCCCACACAATTTTTCAATTGCTCAAAAAAAGGCTCGTGTCGATTGGTGCAAAGAAAAGCTCAAAAAATACGATTGCGGTGCTTCGAAACACGTCTATGACATCGTGACAGGTGATGAATCCTGGATTTACGCGTATGAGCCCGAAAGTAAACAGCAGTCGACCGTATGGGTGTTTCAAGATGAGCCAAATCCAACAAAAGATGTTCGCGCACGAAGCACTTCCAAGCAAATGGTCGCCTGTTTTCCCGGAAAAACTGGACATGTCGCAACCGTACCACTAGAACAACGCAGAACAGTCAATTCTGAGTGGTACACAACCATTTGTTTGCCAGTTGTCATCCAAGAAATCAGGAAAACCAACCGCCGAAAACGGATCACTCTTCACCACGACAATGCGAGCTCTCACACATCGGCTCAAACAACTGCATTTTTGAGCACGCAAAACATCGATTTGATGAGTCATCCGCCATATAGTCCTGACTTGGCACCGAATGACTTCTTTTTATTCCCATCCGTAAAAAATAAAATGAGAGGTCAACGTTTTTCGACACCTGAAGAAGCGGTTGATGCGTTCAGAATACATGTTTTGGAGATACCTCAGAGTGGCAAAAGTGCTTCGACAATTGGTTCAAACGCATGCAAAAGTGTATAGATCTTAATGGGGAATATTGTGAAAAACAATAAAGCGATTTTCAATGATTAATATTTATTTTTGTTCTCTAATCCCGAAATATGAAAAGCAACCCTCGTATAAGAAGCGTAAGCTAATTTTCTCGAATTCAAATAGTTTTGAATTTGAATTTATCTTGTTCAAAATACTGATTTAAAGTGAAGTTTATACATGACTTGAATTATCAGAAGATGAAAATAATAAATTGAGATTAGCAAGAAATTAATTAAATATGCAAGTTGGGGTATTTGAAATTCGACTAAAATTTGTAATAAAGACAGAAATTCTGTGTAACTGGTATATTCTCAGTAAAGAATAAAACAGAGTTCGAGTTGTTGTTGTTGTTGAAACTGATGCATTATTTAATATTATTATGTGAAATTCCCCCGTATTTCTGGGGAAATTTCCACATACTGACTCGATTCAAAACCGATACATCATTTATAAAGTTTGGAGTTAATGCGGTGTTAAAGGACGACAAAAGTTTGTTGAATATTGTAAACTGGATGGATTTTGCAGATGCTCCTATTTCATGTGCAGTTTCTCAACAAGGAGAGAAAATGCAGTAAATATGAATCCCTCAAGAGATAAGAGATAAACTCCAGATGATTTTCTATATTATTATTATAAATATCGAAAATAGAATAGTATAAAATAGAAATTTATTAGTGCAATTACTTAACAGTTTGCACAAGTTACATTTGATTACAGAGATGCATGACATTAATATAAAGTATTGTTTTTACATTTAAAACAAACATAATAATAAATTAAATGAAATACAGTTTTAAATTAGTTGTATAAATAAAATATCGAGATCATAACAATAATAAATATGTAAAAATATCGCAAACATAGAAATAAGACAAACACAATACATTAGTATACACCAGAGCTGGGACGAATCCTCGTAAAAAGGATTCGAATCACGAATCCGAATCACCTAATATGATTCGAATCACGAATACTCGAATAAAGGATTCGTAAGAGATAATATGATTCGAATCACGAATACTCGAATAAAGGATTCGTAAGAGATATCTAAGATTCGAATCCTGTTTTTTCGAATCACGAATACAAATCCTTTAAGATGATTTTATTATTTTTTGCAACCATTATTATATAAATATCGTTACCAGTTGTTTTAACAAAAATATTCAAAACCTAATTATTTATTATTAACACTGAACGTCGTTGATAACAGACTAAATATCTGATTCCCTGTTACTCTAATTAAAGATGTATTTGTGTGTTTTTGAACTTCACTTCAAATCAGTGTTTTGTACGCGTGGCGCATGAAGTAAAATTTCGAGTTTAGAAAAGCCCGAAAATTTGTCTCGGATCGCTGCGCGACCCTCGACAAATTTTCACGGGGCTTTTCTAAACTCGAAATTTTACTTCATGCTTAGCCTGGGAGTGGAAACACCCGTTCAGAACTTAAAATTAAACTCTATTATAAAATCAACGAATGCCTGAAAATTACGTAAATAAAAAAATCACTGAATATCATTAAGACCAGAAAAGTCATGGAATTATATTTATATTAACTAAAACACTAACAAATAAGCCATATGATATTATTAAATTTGGCAAAATCAGCATTATATTTATATTAACTAAAACACTAACAAATAAGCCATATGATATTATTAAATTTGGCAAAATCAGCAGGCAAATTACAAAACACCTACAAATTTATAAAATTAACTTAAATATTGACAAAACAATGAAAACAATTTAACAAAATAGGGAAAAATATCTTGAATCAGGGAAATGCCGGAAAAAAATTACATTTCAGATTGTGGCTACCTTGTCAGTTTTACTTCAAATAATATTAAACCAAATTTTAAAAACTAGAGTATTATCTTTAAAACCATTTTCAGTCATATAATGTCCTTATCAAAGCATTCAGTTTGATGTTTCTAACGAGCGTTTCCACTCCCAGACTAAGCATGAAGTAAAATTTCGAGTTTAGAAAAGCCCCGTGAAAATTTGTCGAGGGTCGCGCAGCGACCCGAGACAAATTTTCTGGGCTTTTCTAAACTCGAAATTTTACTTCATGCGCCACGCGTATAAAACAGTGATTCAACGAGAAATTTAAAAACACACAGAAGACATTTTTTAAGTTAATTCTAACAATTAATTCGAATTATTTTTGACGATTCAAAACCTTTTGTAATTATTTAACGCCTAACAATGTGAACTTATGTGAGATAGCTAACAACTTTAATACATTATTTATAAATAGTGCACAACACATAGCGTCAGTAAATCAACAGGGAGATGAGATAAACATGTCGAACAATCAACACTCAGTATTTCTGGACCCAACGAATGAACACGAAATAATAAACATTGTCATGAGCTGTGCAAATAAAAAAAGCAGCGGATTTGATGACATCCCGTTCTTTCTCATAAATCGAATTATTAAATATGTAGCGAACCCCTGTCCCATATTATCAATAATTCATTTATTACAGGTACTTTTCCCAAAAATTTAAAAACGGGAGTAGTAAGACCTATTAACAAAAAAGGTGATTCTAACGACCTCTCCAATTATAGACCAATAATCGTTTTGCCATCTTTTTCAAAAATATTTGAACAAGTAATGACAAAACGCTTATTAACTTTTTTCAATAAATATCATTTACTCAACGACAATCAACACGGCTTCATCAAGAAAAGAAGCATCAACACAGCATTATTTAACTTCACTAAGATAATTTTCAACGCATTAGATAACGATGGGCTTGCTTGTGGAATATTTCTAGACTTGCCAAAAGCGTTTGACAGCATTCCACACAATAGATTATTAGACAAGTTGTATTTATATGGTATACGTGGTATAGCCAACCAATGGATACAGTCATATTTAAGTTTCAGACAACAAATCGTTAAAATAACACAATCAATCAACATTTATACATCTCTTCCACAAATAATTATCTGCGGCCTTCCGCAAGGAAGCGTGATGGGCCCCTTGCTATTCAATTTATATATAAATGATATTTTTGAATACGAAACTTCACAAAATTATTCCTTGGTAAACTATGCTGACGATACCAAAATTGCAGTCAAATATACTGGAGTTGATGCAAACTGTGTTAGGTACATTTTGTGCGTTGTGTATTTGAAATAACATGAATTTGGTTTTATTGTTATTGAGATGCAAGTTGTTTTGCATGAACCATTTCTCTACATGCTGTAATATATTTGTTGCATTTTGTTTCAGTTCAATGAAGTCTTCATTGAACTGAAACGAAATGCAACATATATATTACAGCATGTAGAGAAATGGTTCATGCAAAACAACTTGCATCTCAATAAAAATAAAACCAAATTCATGTTATTTCAAATACACAACGCACAAAATTTACCTAACACAGTTTGCATCAACTCCAGTAACTACAATATAGTGAGCTCGACAAAGGTTCTAGGCGTTACACTAGATACATCACTGAAGTGGGGGCAGCACATACAAAATCTATGCCAAAAACTTTGTAAAGTCTGCTACATGCTGCCAGTGCTGACAAAAAACGTGGACAGCAACCTTGCAAAAACTGTTTACCATTCCAATTTTGAATGACAATTACGATACGGAATCATACATTGGGGTGGTAGTACAGACACAAATAGAGTTTTGATATTGCAAAATCGTGCGCTTAGAATTATTTGTAAGCTAGGACCCAAAGACTCTTGTAGACATTGGTTTAAAGCATTCAATTTACTAACTGTTGTCGCTATGCACATTTACGAGTGCTTAACCTTCATGCGCCTTCAATACTCTAACTTCACAAGTAATGAAATAACTCACAATTATGACACACGTAACAAAGTGAATATGATATATCCACGGGTAAAATTAACGCATACCCAAAAGAGCGTTTACTATTTATGCCTACGACTTCATAACCACCTACCTTGTAAAATAAAAAAATAAAAAAATCTCAAACACTACAAAAACAAAATTTATTCCTATCTATGCAAAGTTGAACCATACTCATTAGAGGAATACTTTAACTTTAAGTCATAGTGATGTTTCCTTTGACACTATTTTATATATTATACGATGTAATTATTCTTTGTATTTATATAAAATAAAGCAGTATTGTATTGTATTCGAATCCTTTTATAAATATTTGAATTCTTTTATAAGGATTCGAATCACCCACATTTGGATTCGAACACGAATCCTCTTAAAAAAATATAACAAATCCGGATCACGACTTTAGTTGAACTAAAGTATTCGAATGCCTCTTTTGAATCCTCTAAAAGGATTCGAATCCCAAATGATTCGAATCCTGCTTTGGTGTACACTAATGAAAATATCGAAAACATTTATAATGGTCGAGCGGGGAGCGGATGATATTTATCATAAATAATATTTAACACTTTGATTTATTCAACAACGATAGTTAAATACAATACGCCTATATATTCACAAATATAACAACTAACAAGAATTCGTATGTAGCCTTAACTTGCGGATTGAGTTTATACCGAACTGATTTTGAATATAACTTATTTAATTTTACGAACTAAACAGCTTGAAGATTTGAGCGAGACTGACTAATTACAATTTCTAAACTTAAGAATTTGGATTCTTATATTTTCTTCATAAGGGCACGAGTTACAGTAATTGTACTTTGGTCTTTCAAAGTCCGCGCGAAAGTTAATAATATTTGTCAATAGATATTTCGGCTATAGGAAAAGTAAATTTGAAAATCATTATCACCGGACGTAAATATAATAATCGTTTAATTTGTTTGTATACGCCGGGACATTACACATTAGACTCTTATTTAAAATAAAGAAGGGCTCACAATAACACAATCATTAACATTTATTCCTTGAATTATAGTTATTAAAAGTATTTTTGTTAGAAATACACATACAGGGATTTTTCATTTAAGTATAAACTTCACGCAGTTCACCATATTTCAGTGTTTTAAACGCTTGGCGCATGAAGTACAATTTCGAATTTAGAAAAGCCCGAAAATTTGGTTTAGTTGGTACATACTAACAAATTAAATAAATAATGCAAACGCATCCAGTTCATCTGCATTTACATATTTATATTAATAATCAAATCAATTCATGTATGGACAGACATACGGACAATCCATTTTAAATAACAGAATTTATTTGTTCCGCTACAAAAGCATAATAATGACTAGATATATTTTGTTAACAAACTTGAGTATGCTAATATTATCAGCAGATACAACCAAAATATTGTGATTAAAATATAATTAATTTTAGTGGACGTTTTTCAAGTGCGTATTAATGTACGCGCGTTATTATGTGTCCATTAAATTGTATTAAATTTATGATGGCTGCGTTCATTAGAGGATAACACTTAAGGTGGCTATGTTTGGGGTATGTAAGGGTAATTAGCATATTGCTGCAACATTAGGGTCGAATCTAGACCGTACACAAGGACTTTGCTTCCTCAAAAGGGGAAGTAAATTCCCTAATATAATTAATGACGAAATAATTATGCTACACTGCAATTTAATACAATAAAATGGACATACATCGTAATTCACAATATAAAACATATTTAAATTTGAATGAATGAGTTGCGAGGGTTTTTATTTGTTGTCAAACATTGAAATTATCGTATGTAAATAAAACACTGTTCTATAGTCAGTGAATTATCGTATGTTCAATAAATAAAACCTCTCGAGTGAAATGGAAAATATCGTAGGTTGGCAACTCTGAAATCATTTATTTTGTTATAAATTAATTTAACGTAAAATCAAAGATCAGCGTTTCAGCAATTCAATTAGTTTTATTCACAAACTAATACATGTTTGTAAACCAACCACTCTTCGACAACGCCTGCTCTTTAATACCCTTTTCTTCAAGTTCCCGTTATTCACCTCATCTGCATATTTTCAGCCATCTTCGCATCTTCGGGTTCCTCGGCTTCACTTTCACGCCCGAAGTCACGTAGGCCTCGATTGCCGATGATAAATTCACAACAATTTTAATTCTGTATTTTAATATACGTTTTATACACTGTTGGAATTAGGATTATCAAGAGGTAAATAGCACTGTAAAATTTAAAAAAATGTACTTAGCGTAGATTACCGTCCACATATAGAATTATCCGACGTTTTATATGTCAATTCCTGAAGTGTGTAGCAAAACAAACAAAAATAAATCATGCCACTCGACGTTTTTTTTTTTATTGAACATACGATATTATTTTAATTTTCCTATACATCAAGTTTCTACACCTAATATTTACCCCGTTTCCGTATTCAAGTCACCACACGTGATATTCATATTCGCTGTGTGATATTTGTTAGCACAGTGTTTGTACAAGATAATATTTGTACCTATACATGTATAAGTCTGTATGTGTGTGTTTGTGTGAACATGTGTACAAGCCGGGTGCGTTAATGTGTGTGTATCATGTAATTTACTAATTCATTAGCTTTGAGCAAATATTAACAAAGTCTGTTTATGCTTTGTTTTGAGATAAGCAGGAATTAGATGTGATGTTTGTGTGTTGTACTCGTTTTTTTTTGTTTTCTTTTTTCTAAAGCAAACATTTATGATATTCATGGTGCTTTTATTAAATTGCTGCAATTTAGTTAAAATATCTCATTGGGATTTACGTAATGCGGTAGAGTAATTTTGATGTGGAATTTAATAAATTAAGCTGCACGTAATTTAATAAATATTTTGATGTAGGTACGTTGATTTTATGTTATAGTTCAATTTAAGGCTTCTAACGAGTGTTTTCCACTCCGGGATTAAGCATGAAGTAAAATTTCGAGTTTCGAAAAGTCTGAAAATTTTGAGGCTTCTCTCAACTCGAAATTTAACGTACAAAACGCTTAAATATTCTGAATATAATTATTTTGAACCTTATAAAAGCCTGAAAATTTGGCTGCTCCAGCGACCAAACCAAACTTTCAGGCTCTTCTAAACTCGAAATTTTATTTCATGCGCCACGCGTCTAAAACACCGATTTAAAGTGAATTTCAAAACACATCCACCCCTTATGTTTAATAATCATGTCAATACATTCTGCATATGTTACCATTTTACTAATATACCCTTGTTTTATAAATCTTGGATTTTAAGATAGTTTGTTTTCATATTTAATCCTATTTCAATAACGAGATAATTGTAGTTTACATAACAATTTTTTTGTTTAATTTCTAGTCGTCTGACTATTTATGGGGCTATATTTTCCCATTTTCCATCCCCTCCTCCTAGATCCGCGCCTGACTGCAGTGTAGTTTAGTTTAATCGTTTGTCTTATTACTGAAAAACATGAAAATCTCTTAAAAATACTGCAGTAATTTCTCTTTGTTTCTTCAGTAATATGCAAAAACTCTCAAAAATTATGCAGCAAATACTGCTCTTAAAACACAATGAGTGATGATATTTCAAATTTTTTTTCTTATATTTGTGTATAAAGTAATCGAACATTGATCGTTTTATACAAGATGATGATATTTCAAGTGTTTTTCTTATTGCTTATAAAATAATCGAGCATTGATAGTTTTCCGGTTGAATGGCGATCGGTGCCAAAATTCAATTCGAATGATTATTTCCATAAATCACTTTGGTGATAATTTATCGTCCAATAAACAGACGCATCAATTTTATATGGACGCGTCCGATACGGCCCGATAAACGACAAATTCCGGCCATGGACGTATTCATCACTAATTTCACCACATTAACTGCGATCCGGTTTAATCGGCGAAGCGAAAAATTTTCTATATAAATTAATGTCGGTGCGAAATCAGCGCGTGGTTAATGCAAATAATCATGGACGGATTTGATTGCATTTTCTATATTGCAAATGCGTTATGGATTTCTTGATTGATAATATGTGAAAATACCTAATCAAAAATTGTCAAGACCACCTATATTAACCTGTTTTTTTCCCGAATTATTATTATTATAAGTGCATAATACAAATAAACTCGTGCGTTTTTTTCCAATTTTTGATTTTTGGAACACTGGGAAAAAAATAGGTTAAATAATATTTCAGGGTATTTTTTTTAAATAATAAAACTTGTAGTTGTAGAGGCAATTGACCCTCTTATTTTGTTTATTTTATTTTCTCTATATACTTGTAATTTGTAAAAATCAATAAATAATAATTATTATTATCATGTTACTATTATTAATGTATTTAAGGTCAAAACATAGTAGAGCGACAAAACTACCATCGATGCTACCAGCGAGGTAATAGGCTGTTAGCCTCTACGCTTTACTTATTGTTTCGACCCTCATTTAGGATAAAATGTAGGTGTAAATCATTTTTTATAAACTAGCAGTTTTAAAAAACACAGCGTTTTAAATTAAGAAGACCAAAAAATCACTGTCTCTATAAAAATAGTGTAAACAATTCAAAAAATGTTAAACTTATTTCAAAGTAATACGAGGACATCAAGGTCGTAGCCAGGGGGGGAATATGGGGGTTCAAACCCCTCCAAAATTTTCAAATTGTTAAATTTTTGTATGTAAAAGTGGCCCTGAAAGAGCAAAACCAATTTTTACCAGTACTCCCCCCCCCCCCCCCGAAATGTGTGTATCACATTTAACTATGGCCTTGGAGGACATAACTAGATTTATTCAATTATCAATATTTTAGACATGTGATTAATGAGAACCAAATCTAAGTTAATGGTATATAAAATTACAAAAATGGTATTCGTGAAAACGCAAACAATATCTTAATAAGACAACCTAAGACAATATTCTTACTTCACGAATACCATTTTCATAATTTTATATATTATGTTTAAAGTGTGCAAACTATAAGAAGCGTAAGCTTATTTTCTCGAATTCAAATAGTTTTGAATTTGAATGTATCTTCTAAGTTAATGGATTATAATTCACAATTGAACTACATTCCTTACATTTCACATAAGCAGTTGGTTTTGTATTATTGTTTATTATTTTTTTACAAAATATATATGTAATATGCTTCAGATGTCTAAAACTGTGACACAGAGAACGGCCATTAAAATTAATAATTCAGCTTTGGAGCGTATTTTTATTCGGTCTCTCTCTCTGGGGGGTGCTAAACAAGCCACTCATGCATAATGAAAAAGCCATTTTGTCACAGCTTTAATAACCGTCAAGGAGCAAAAAAATCTAATTCGGTATATGCACCGAGGGTGATAATTACACGCCCATAAATATCAAAATTAGTTCAATCTTTCGGATGGACGGCTTAATTGAATTACGTCTGTACGAGACGAGAAACACGACGAAATTTTATTCACAACAAAAATACTAGAGAAACATTAACATTAAAATGTGTATTTTGAAAATTAGATTACTACATGAAATTGAATAAAAGAAATTACAGAATAAAATAAATTAAAAACTCCTAGAATTTGATAATATAAATTACAGACTGATCAAATTATTTTTTTAAATCTTGCAGCCGTTCGCTTTTTGGAATATTTTCAATTTTAAGATATAAACAACACTTAACTTTTTTAATCCACTTTTAAACGATTGTTTTCCACTCCCAGATTAAGCATGAAGTAAAATTTCGAGTTTAGAAAAGCCCTAAAATTTGGTTTGCGACCAAAAAAAAAATGTTCAGGCATTTCTAAACTCGAAATTTTACAAAAAGTGTTAATCCATTGATAATGGTCACTTTGTGTCCGAAATGTAGATTTGGTAATTCAAATAAAAGTGTGAAGAAAGGTTATTAGTGCTTTATTCGTCAAATCGAAATTTTACATCATGCGCGTCTAAAACTTTGAAATATTATGAAGTTGACAACATGCTACTAAAGCAGTATACTAAAGACGTTATTTTGAACTTCACTTAAGACCAACGTTTTAAACGCGTCGCGCATGAAAATTTGGTTTGGCCGCGTAGCGCTGCGCGCTACGCGACCAAACCAAATTTTCAGGCTTTTCTAAACTCGAAATTTTACTTCATGCTTAACCTGGGAGTGGAAAACACTCGTTTAAAAGTGGATTTAAAAAGTTAAGTGTTATTTTTATCTTAATATTGAAAATGTTCTAAGAAGCGAACGGCTGCAAGATTTAAAAAAAAATAATTTGATCTGACTGTCATTTATTTCATTACGATCTCTCATAGCTTCAATTTAAACTCATTTAAAAAAATAACAAAATTCTGAAAATTTACATGTATACTTTAAAAAAAAAATTAAAATTTATATGTATACTTTAATGAAACATAAAGCAAACGTCATATTTCGACAACGTTATCAGATTTTGTTAGGAAATATACAAATTTTGTTTTAACTTAAGAAAACCTAGATTTTTTTAATCTATTTAGTAATTAATCCAGTCGAAATTACAGTAATACAAATTTGAATAAAAATACACATTTTTATTTATTCGGGGTTAAAAAAATGGTGATGTGTCCATCATAGTACTTTCCCCCGTAAATTGCGTATTAAATCACTTTTAAAATATTTGTAGCATTATTATTTTCAAAATGTCGTCAACTTTTTGATAACTACAACTTTTATTAGAAACATTTTTCAATTGGATCAACACATACTGACACAAACCAATGACTAGATAAAAAACACTATTTATTGAATATCTCAAAAACTAAGAGTGCTATGACATAAAGTTAATCTACAAAAAATCTTTAGTTTTTCATTTCCTACAACTTTTATTTGAAACATTTTTCAATTGTATCGACAAATACACTGTCACACACCAATAACTAGATAAAACACACAACTTTTGAAATATCTGAAAAACTAAGAGTGCTATGACAAAAAGTAAGTGAACAATACATCTTTATTTTGTTATTATCTAGAACTTTTATTTGTAAGAGTTTTTTGTTTGATGAACATTTATTGAAAAAATCTGAAAAAACTGAAAAACGCTAAGAGTAAAGTACCACTTCCGGTTTTCCGATTTTCACCAAAAGCTTTTCAGTTATTCCTATTGTAACAAAAAGCTTAAGTTTCAAGTTTCATCTCGATATCTTTAGCGGTTTTTCCGGTACAGCGCATACAGACACACACACAACCAGACAGACTGACAGACAGACAGACATTTTTCAAAAATGGTCTTATTCGACTCAGGGGACCTCAAATCGGATATTTCCGCTAAAATTTTTGATTCGAAAATTTTCACGAAAACAATACTTTCCCTTTGTATTACATACGGGGGAAAGTAAAAATATGGTGCTTTGTTTAAAAAATATATGAAGTTACTATTCAATTACAAATCAAATTTAAGCCGAATTCTAGGTTAAATTTAACCCAACCCTAACTAACAGTTGTTTTTTTTAATGATACAATATGTGAATTAATGTAGTTGTTTGAGTTACGTGAAGGTGTTAAGTCACTTAATTAAACACAGTTATATTCCTTTCTTCACTTTTATTTTTCTTGCTAGATTTACATTTCGGGTACTAAGTACCCATTATCAATAGCTAACTCATACAGTTAACTATTGATAATGGGTACTTAGTACCCGAAATGTACATCTAGCAAGAAAAATAAAAGTGAAGAAAGGAATATAACTGTGTTTAATTAAGTGACAATATGTGAAAACTTTTAAGAAATTTTGATACGTAAATTTATGTATTTTTTAAAGTGCAAACCTTTTTTGATATTTTGAAAAATATATAGAAAAAAATCAACATTTTATTAAAATTCATTAAAATTGCTATGAAATGAATTTAAACATTTATTGATAGAAAAATGTAATAAAATATCTATTATAATTAAGTGTAGGTGTCTCAAAATATTTAAACAATTGTTATTGACATTAGTTCTTATTAAGTTATCTGTTATTGTTGTTTTTTTTTTGCTTATCTAACGCACAAATACAACAATTTTAATGATGAGAGGTTATGGTTATTGCGTGAGAATCTACAGGACTACATTAAAATTTGAATTATGAAAGAAACTGAAAAAATATCATTTGGAAAGTGGCATACTGTCATATAAACATGCGGTTTTCGCTGGTAACCATCTACTTTAACAGCTATCGAAACCAATGAAATATGTAGGGTGTTTCATTTATAAAAAAGGTAAATTTGTTATGCATCATGAAAATGAATCACCCTGTATATTCCAAAATATTAAGAATTAGTAGCTTAAATTAGTAGCTATTAGTTTTTAAACTAATTGTTTAAATGGGTATTTATTGTTTTTGTAGACTTCTTAATTAAGACTTATTGTTTGCAGTTTATACGAACAATATGGTTATTTTTATATATTATTTGAAAAATTGGTGACCTCCTCTACGTAGTGGAAATAATTATCACATACTCGTGCGACTACAGCCCTGCACGGGCTGATTTTTTTCGGCCCGGCCCGGCCCGGTCTGGCCCGGCCCGGTCATGAAATAATTGACTTGAGCCCGTCCCGGCCCGGCCCGGTTAATATTTTAGAATGAATAATTTAAAATTTTTACAGAGTTTTAAAACACTATTTCATTAAGGTTTATCACACTTGTAAACATATATTTACTCGTTCTCATATTTTGGATTGGAGGCCCGGTCCGGCCCGGTCCGGCCCGGCCCGCTTAAGAATGTTCGAGGCCCGGGCCGGGTCAAAGCCCGGCCCATGCAGTGCTCTACTCCAAACCTCTTAGACCTCTTTGTTGTTCAAAGAAGATGTAACGTCACTCAAAGTTCACCTTAATGATGATGCTTTAGCGTATAAATCTCTATGATATTGGATGTTGGCAAGGTTTTGCAATAAACTATCTTACAAGAAATCCTAGCGACTGCGCCAATTTTGTAACGTAAGAAAAATGTTATTTTCGTTACGGTTCTTTTATTTAATTTAGATTTGTTGTTGAAGACGCGATTTCGTCAAGTTGGGTTCAATCATAGAGTTTCTATGTTCAATTTGATTTCATAATTAATTTACAGTTTGACAGGTTTAAAACTTAAGGATTTAAAAGTGTGGAACTTAAATTTAGAAATATTAAGACTTGACTGTCTTGGTTGACTGGAGAAGTAGAAGTGTTCTATTCAACACCAGAACAATTGCACTTCATTCATTGATACGTTAAGAGACTAATTGCTTGCACTTACAACATGGAATAACAAATCGAGATTATAATTGCTAAGAATAGATTTGGAATATAAAAAATATTTGATTTACGAATTATTTGCTATATTGTATATTTATTTATTTATTAATTTACGGAAATCTCCTTTGTACATAATACATTTTAACAACAGTAATTTAAGATAAACTTAATAAATATTTAATAAAACATAAAATAGTGTGAAAAATATAACAAAAGCAATTATACTAATTAACAATATCAAGATTAATTAAACGTAAACGACGTTTGAATAAACTATAAGAATTCCTAAAAATATAAAAATTAGGATTTAACATAAGGACATTACAATACCGCAATATACGTGTCACAGGATTATGAGAACCATACAATGTTCGATGGAAGTTTAAACGGAATAAGGGCCTACAACAAACTGGAGTTATCAAAAAAAAAATAAAGTTCAACAACGATAATCGAAAATTCCAATTGAAATGCCCATTAATCAGTTTAAACGACTGGGGGACATTTTTCCCCACCCGTTTTTCCCCACCTACATTTTCCCTACCATTTTTCCCCACCTACATTTTCCCTACCATTTTTTCCCCACTACTTATTTTCCCCATCGTTTATTTCCCCATCATAATTTTCCCCAGTAAATAATAATTTCCCTGCTATGAGAATACATTTATTACAAAAGATGTAAAAGGTACAAACACATGTGTAAAATTGTAAAAATGTGTAAAACTAACAAAAATGAATGTTGTAGCCAATGGATTCCAAATATGTTAAAACGTCATCATCAGTATCATCAGTATCATAATTTGCAGCAAGTTTTAAAATTCGATCTTCTTTCAATTGTTGAGTTTTGGGTTTTAATTTATTAACAACGCGTCCTAGTCGAAGTTCTCTCTGCATAGCTTCAGTGTCTCCTTGCTCCTTCTGAATCTCCTTGATGAAATTGAACAAACTGGGATGCTTCTTTCCAACCACCACACGAAATCGGTTGTGCCACCCCTCTGATAGGTTATTCGTACGGGCAAGATTCTGGATAACCGATTCATGGACACTCCAAAGAGACGGTGGGTATCTGGGTTTCACGGCTTTGCGTCGCCCAACTGCTTTTTTTCCGCGTACATAATACACCTAATTAGATACAGTAATTAGAATTAAAGTGAAATAGTGAGAGTAACTTGACTAATGAGACTAACTTCGAAGTACTCTGCAATTGGTGCAAAATTTGGTGGAATATGTCGTTTGAAGATGTCAAAGCAGTGTTCTACGTCTTCGACAGGTACATATGCGAGTGCCGTCATCATTTGTATATTTTTTTTAAATGTTCTGTCTTCGGTGTTTGTGTATTCGGTAACTAAACCCTCACTTTTAACTTTACGATACACTGATTGCTTTAAGTGGAAAAAGCATCCTTTTACAGTTGCGTTAAAAGTGGCGCATGCATTAATTATTGACAATTCTAAGTCCGACATGATGTATTGAGGTTGCATGGCAAGACCAAGTTCCCGGCCTTTCGATAAAACCACGTCGAAGACTGTTGCGTACGCTGTTTCATTTTTGCTCTCTAGCAGCGCGTAGATGAAGGGTAAAGCTATTTCTTGTTCTAAGCCAGTGTTAGATACTTGAACTACGGAACCCATTATAGCAAATAATTGAACAAAAATTGAGGGTGCCGTTTCGAAAGTTCCGTCTAAAAACCAAGTGCGACATTTATCGAGTGCGTGTAAATTTTGTTGAGTGCTGAAAATCACAATTCGTTCCGAATCTTCAACTTCTTCATCCGAGTCCGCCTCCTCATAGGAGTCGTAAAGCAGAAATGCCTCGCCTATAGTTGGAAAAAGGAATTAGTGACGAATTACTGGAAATCAGATCAGTGAAAAATTACCACTCAAAGCAGTTTTGTAAATCGAAGGAATTTCGCCCAAATCGGAAAGATTGACTGGATTGGTAGGAAGATTTTTGTTTCGTTGTCTCGTGATGATTTTCTTCAAGTTGCTTCTTTCGGAGAGCTCTGCCAGAACTTCTGAAGGCACTTCGCTCAAAGCTCGCATAATCTGCACTGGAGGAGCTTCGGGATGTTCGAGAGCCTTTCTTTTCATTGCATTGATGCATTTCAGCGCGCTAACCTCTTCCGCATTTGGAATACATTTGTGAACAGACTCAAGCGGTCCCCCACGGACAATTTCGACAGTTTGGCCGCGTGCAGTTGTGGTTGCCGAGGCATAACAACGAGGTTTCTGCTTGCACTTCCACCTGACATTTCCTCCTGATGTTTCCGTATGCTTATAATAGAGGTAACCGTCGACGTGCAATAGAAATCCAGTTTTATTAGGAATCAATTCAATTACGGACATATTGATAGCACAACTGATTTTGATGACACAACTGACACAACTGACGTTTGACATTAAATTTGTTTGACATGAAGGTAGACGTGACATGAAGAAAAGAAGTTCGAAAAAAGTTCGAACAATCGAATGTTTGAAATGAGTGGGGAAAAAATAATTCCGATTTTAAATAGGTGGGGAAAAAAAGACTGGGGGAAAAACAGGTGGGGAAAAATGCCCCCCCCCCCCCCGTTTAAACGCATAAAACAAGTCTAGTGATATTCTTCTATATTGTAAAGATTCTTAATTCGGACAATCTAATATGTGTGACAGGCTATAGTCAATGCGTGCAATCCCCATTTTAAATGAAACAAGTAGCAAAAATCTATTCTGAACTTTTTTAACGATTTCAATATTATAGTTGTGTTAAGGAGACCAGATAATAGAACAATATTCCAAATGTGGCCTCACTAAACTAATGTAAAGCGTTTTAAACGTATCCAAGCTAAATTGTTTTGAAAATCTATCAATGAAACCGAGCATAGAAAGAGCCTCACTAAAAATATTAATTAAATAGGTAACAAAATTCAAGCGCGAATCGAATAATATACCCAAATCGTGCACTGTTTCAACCAGGGGTAATTTATTATCATTAATTGAATACTCAAACTTGATATTATTGTTTTGACGAGAAAATGAAATAGACATTTTTTTAGGTTAAGTTGAAGATGATTACATGTACACCAATTTGCTAAATTATTTAAATCTGATTGTAATAGCGTATGATCGGAACTCTACTCAATTACTTTAAATATTTTAACATCATCGGCAAACATCAGAAATGTACTATCATTGATATAATTCCCAATGTCATTTTTCAGGATTACGAACAAGATTGGCCCACAATGTGAGCCGTAGGGCACACCAGCTGTAACGTTGATTGCTCTTGAGATAAAGTTATCAATCTTAACGAACTGTTTACGTTCATGTAAATAGCTGGCAAACCATTTTGTCACAAGATCACTAAATCCTAAGCCTTTAAGTTTATTTAAAAAATCAGAGTGACTAACACGATCGAAGGCTTTAGAAAAATCAGTGTAAACAGAATCAACCTGACGTCCCCTTTCCAAAGCATTCAACAGATACATCTAGTAGGAAAACAAATTAGATGTCGTAGACCTGCCCTTTAAAAACCCATGTTGTTCATCACAAATAATATTCTTGCTGCCCCAAATGAGTTGATCGGAAATTAGTTTATCTAACATTTTAGGAATTGTGGACTGGATGGAAACACCCCTATATATATCTTATACAACGAAATATTTACACTATAATAATAATCATATGTAGAGTGATTACTAAAAACATTAAATATAAATATAACTGAGTGATACACCACAAATAGCATAGATATGTTGAATAAAACAAAAATTTAAGTACAGGGAGGATTTCGGGTATACATATCGCAATGTTTCGCTGTAAATTTTCACACATTCGTTGGATCTATAAAAATAGTCAATTTGAAGCTTCAGCGTGTGTTTCCAATCCCAGATTAAGCATGAAGTAAAATTTCGAGTTTAGAAAAGCCTGAAAATTTGGTTTGGTCGCGTAGCGCGTAGCGCTACGCGACCAAACCAAATTTTCAGGCTTTTCTAAACTCGAAATTTTACTTCATGCGCCACGCGTATACAGCACTGATGTAAAATGACGTTTTAAATATACTGCTTAAGTTAATTAATACATTTTTCAAAATGGCAAAAGGTTGAAAATAATAGAGCCATAATAGGGTTTTAGAGAACCCCAAAATTAAGAGGTAAAAAAATATCAGACAAATAATAGAGGTTAACGGTGGAGGCTTCTACTTCGTTATACATCGTAATTCACAAATGAAACACGATTTTAACTTTGTTTGTCTAACTGAAACATTATTAAGTGACTATAGTTTCGAGAACTTTAACTTGTCATTTTCAATTTCAAAGTAAAATTGACAAGTTAAAGTTGTCGAAACTATAGTCACTTAATAAAGTCTGAGTTAGACAAACAAAATTAAAATCGTGTTTCATTTTTAAATAATTGAGGTTTGAGGAGCTGCAGAATTTGGATTTGACTATTTACTATATCATGCGATTCACGATTGTTTTGCTCACATATATCAATCATAGTGTTTGTTATAGTAATAAAGGTAAATAAAGGAATTTACTTTTTTTATTATTTAATAAATTTCGTTGATGTTTTATTTCCTGTATAACATACATATTATTTTTCTTTTATCTGCAAACATCCACTGCCCTTTTTAAATTAAATCTCTACGGTCTTTCTCTTTAATTAAATTAATTTACCGAACCCTCGCGTATGATTTTGAATGTAAACAAGTAGGGATTATTGTTGAAAACCGATACATATTTACGATGTTGAAAGCCATCGATGTTTTGGTTTATTTTGTTTGTTGTTGTTGTTGTTTGGGAGTTTTACGCAAAGAGTTATTACCGGCTGATTTATACCTGGGATGGAATGAATGAATGGTCGGTCAGCGGTTTATTTTGTATGCGCTTTGTATCAGCGTAAAATAAATGGCCTGTTTTGTTTTGCTATTTTTTTGTGTGAATGCGCGCGTGGAGAAAAATACGCGTGCTGCTTCAATTGATTTATACAACAAGGGAATAAATTAACGGATTTGGAATCAAAACATACTGGCGCGACGATGCTAGCAACCAGTGTTGCCAGCTCTATCGTTTTTAACTATTATACTTTCAAAACTGTTAGGCCCTGTTGCACCAAAAAAGTTGAACTTGAATTCGAGCTGAGCTCTAGTTCAAGATGACCGTTCCTATTGTTCTAATGTCACTTTGAACTTAAGTTCAGAGTTAAACCAGTTCAACGTATTGGGTGCAACTGGCCCTTAGAAAATAACACATTTGGTTTAAACTTCACTGTTTATTAGTTGACACTGCAACAACACAGTATTATACTTTCTGTCGTTCTACCAACTTTAGTTCATTCCATTTAAATTACGTCAAACATTCACAGCTATGATCATATTGTATAATAATCAATTTCTTTCAAAGGTATCTAACTTCAAACAATTTCAGGAAGAAATTACGGCAACCCCCTTTTCAAATTTTCTTACCATCCTCCCCCAGTTTTCCCGACTTATTAAATATAACCTGCCAGAGGGGGTGGCGGAGGGCGGTGAATAAGTCGTCCATTGTTGCGGATAACAAAGGCCTTCTACTCGTTTCGAATTCGAACAGCCGATACGGTTACTCGTCTGGGTTTGTAATAAGATATTCAGCGCTCGGGAGGAACGATTGGAAATGAAAGAAAAAGAAAAACCTTTAGGGTGCGAGTGTGTCGGTTAAAACGGGAATGAATCCGAACAACAGGTTGGAGATTTGTTTGGTTTTGTTTAGTGCGAGCCGACTGAATCGATAAAGGATGGCGGAGGAGGAGGGAGTTTAAGACAATGGCTTTCTGATTAAAATGCGGAGGGAGGAGAATGGAACAACCAGTTGCTGTGTAAAAGTCATTTTAGCGAGTTTACCTTTTTGGTAGACCAACTGGAATTTCACTAAGAGAAAGGCAGGAAAATTATATGAAATTGTAATTTATAACAGTTTTTTTTTTTAATTGGATGAATATTTTATTATTTATTATTTTATTTTATTATTTATTTATTTATTAACGGAATCTCCATTTTATTACATAAGTGTACATATACATATTGTAATATATGACAAAAATAACAAAAAACATAAAAATCATATAAAGAATTACATTGATTACAACCGACTAAATTATTACTGAACAAAAATAACAAAAACCATATAATGAGTTACATTGATTACAGCCACCTAAATTATATTGTAATTTTTTCTCTTATTTTTGGAATTATAAAATAATACATGTTGTCTGTTATTAATTGAAACATAAAGATATTAATTACATGAAGAAAAATTTATAATATAATAAATCAATATTTTAATACGCGTGGCGCATGAAGTAAAATTTCGAGTTGAGAAAAGCCAGAATTTGGATTTGGACGCTGCGCGTCCAAATCCAAATTCTTTGGGCTTTTCTCAACTCGAAATTTTACTTCATGCTTAGTCTGGGAATGGAAGACAGCCGTTTAGTTTTAGAAAAATTTTAGTAATTAATTTCCCTGAGTTTCTGATTCTAAGATTTTTATCAATTTTCATAATATTGTAAGCTTTTAATGATTTTTTTAAATTTTTGTGAACGTTCTAATTCTTAATGACTTTGTACGAATTTTCTGTTTTTAGTCAATTTTTATCTTAAGAAGGGGTTCTGGTTTTTTGGGAAGTGCGCATTTTTGCACTGCACTTAGGCACTTTAAATTTTCGTTAATGTTCTAATTCCTTTGTACGAATTTCCAGTTTATAGTCAATTTCTATCTTAAGAGAGGATTCTGGTTTTTTGGGAAGTGCGCATTTCTGCACTGGACTTAGGCCCATTGAGGGGGATTAGGCCATGTAAAATGATTATGTTGGGACAGTACTCATTTATTCACCGGAGTACCGAAGTACTAACCACAAATTCATATTCTTGATATTTGTATTCTATAAAATACAGCCCTGTTCTGAACAAACAATTGCTATACACAAACATTTAATTTGCCAGCTATTGACGATGCTACTAAAGCTAATGGGCATTAGATGGCGTTTACGCTTTCGAACATATGTATATTCAAGGATGTTAATTACTATGTCTTGAAGTGCTTACAACATGTTTTTTATTACATAAAGTTACAAAATGGCGGCGCTAGAGCCGTTCCCGCAAGCTAGGTTTAATTCGCGGCATGCAGCATAAGTGCCGTAAAATTAAATTTGGAACAAAATTTTAAAAAAGTTCTTAACCTGCATGAGTATAGCTAGAGAAATACGTACGGGATATTTAAAATTATAATTTTTGTCTAATTAGCGACCATTCAAAGTCTAAACTTCAATTTTTGACCTAAAAAGGGCAATAATTTGTAGATACAGAGCCCAAAATTCAACGTATCGAAAATCCCATAAGCATTTCCCCGCGGAATGTTGTTTTGAAGATATAGTAAAGATTTGGATTGAAAAAAATAAACTTCTTTGAGTTATGCTACGTGGCGTTTTGAAAAAAAAAAAACGTGTTCCGAGAAAAACGCGTTTATAGTTTTGAGTAGTCGTTTAGAAGCAGTCCAAAGCGCTTGGGAAAAAGCTCGAAACTTAAATGAAAACGATTTCGTGCAGGTGTACAACTGTTTGAACTTAATTCTAGATGGTTTAGAGTATTTTTTAGGATAATACAAAAAATCAACGTTCTAAAACCGATTTCGGGCAGGTATAAAACTTTTTTCACTGTATTCTAAACGGTTCAGAGTATCTTTTAAGAATATAAAAAATCGCGACTATTTGAAAATTCTACAGTTGTGCAACCCCTTAAATTAGCATTCCTACCTATCAAAAATAAAAAGAAAACGTCGAAACCCAATAACACACCCAGACAAACAAATTTTCTGCAAAGAGGCGGAAAGTCGCGCCCGCATATAAATCTCGCACCTCGAAGTGTTTTCTTTCTCTCCCGATCCGCAATAAATTTTAAAATAAAATTCCCTGAGAATTCCGTTACGGCGATAACATTATATTCCGAGTGGATACAAGAAATTGATTTTCTTCTCTCGCTCTGTGTGGAGCATTTGTTTTCGGTTCTAGCCCCGGAAAAATGATTTATACAATCCGTGCATTTTTACTACGCGAAAACATGTGCCTTGATTTATATTTTTAACTTGGTCTGTGTGTGTGTATAGTTTACCGCAAAAAAGAGGGGAAATGTGATTTATTTAACCATATGCAGTGTTGTTTGTAAAAGGATTTGTATGATTACTTGGAAGTTTTACTCTTTCATTCATTTCATTTTAAATGACAAGAGTGAAACTTCCAAGAATTTAGGAGGAAACTGAAATTTGCATTTTTTCAATACAATTCGACGTACTTCTCTTCCTACATATACAATATCTTTATTTTTTATTATTGTTTATCACATACAAATGTGTAACACAGGTCAATATAGTATATTACTGCAATGAAATAGCCTAAAACAAAAAATATTAACAGAATACATATTAAAATAAAAGTTATAATCAAAAATGTATAATACTTTTAAGATAATATAAAAAATGTTTTATTTTAATTTTAAAATATTTGTAGAATTATTATTTTCAAAATGTCTTCAACTTTTTGATAACTACAACTTTTATTTGAAACATTTTTCAATTGCATCAACACATACACTGAGACAAACCAATGACTAGATAAAAGAACATTATTTATTGATTATCTCAAAAACTAAGAGTGCTATGACAAAAAGTAAAGATACAAAAAATCTTTAATATTTTCTTACCTACAACTTTTATTTGAAACATTTTTCAATTGTATCAACACATACACTGACACAAATCAATGACTAGATAAAAAACACTATTTATTAAATATATCAAAAACTAAGAGTGCTATAACAAAAAGTGAATCTACAAAAAATCTTTAGTTTGTTATTTCCTACAACTTTTATTTGAAATATTTTTCAATTGTATCGACACATACACTGTCACACACCAATAACTAGATAAAACACACAACTTTTGAAATATCTTAAAAACTAAGAGTGCTATGACAAAAAGTAAGTGAACAATTCATCTTCATTTTGTTATTATCTACAACTTTTATTTGAAAGAATTTTTTGTTTGATGAACATTTATTGAAAAAATCTGAAAAAACTGAAAAACGCTAAGAGTAAAGTACCACTTCCGGTTTTCCGATTTTCACCAAAAGCTTTTCAGTTCTTCCGATTGTAACAAAAAGCTTAAGTTTCAAGTTTCATCTCGATATCTTTAGCGATTTTTTTTTTCACACACACAGACACACAGACAGACATTTTTCAATAATGGTCTTATTCGACTCAGGGGACCTCACAACGGATATTTCCGCTAAAATTTTTGATTCGAAAATTTTCACGAAAACAATACTTTCCCTTTGTATTACATACGGGGGAAAGTAAAAATATTACACAGAAATTCAATATACTATATAAATAAAATAAGATGAATAAGTTAAAATTAACAATACAATATATACAAGAATTACATTTAAATTCTGTCAATTGGCTATCGACCCTGGGGTCTTTCAGCCATCCTTCTCTTCTTATTTTGATAGAAAACGAATACAAATAGTAACAATAGGTGGGGGCAGTTCCACTTGTGCTGTGGAAAGCTTATACGAAAATAAATTTATTTTTACAGTTAGCGTTACGCGGTGTATCAAAAAGGCAACTTACCCTGGTTTCCTCCGTTTCGGGTTGCCTGCACGCATGCATCCAGTTATCGTCTTTTGATATGATACTACCAAAGGTAGTTACAATTATATTAAATTTCTTTTGTGTTTAGCGATTCCTACGCCGATAAAAATACTTTATTATAAATAATACTAACAACTGGATTATTGATCTGTGTAAATGACTTGTATAAATGATCTTAGATAGCTTTGTGTGAATGACAGTCAATAAACAAGCAGCAGAGATAGGAGAAAAATTAATAATGAGAAGTGTAGAAAGAAGAATCAGAAGACGAGTTACGAAGAATTTAAAGGAAGAGGCGGTTATAGACAAGTGTTTAAAAGTTATTAAAGTATAATTGAGAGGATTAAGTTTGTCCGCTTAATCTAATCCTACAATACAAATTATTCAGCTCCTAAAACAACCTAGAAAATGGAAATCGTTAAATATTTGTTTTTGTGTTATTCTAACTAATGAAAATATGTATGTGTGTATTTGATATTTACTGTAAATTAGTGTTTTATACGCATGGCGCATGAAGTAAAATTTCGAGTTTATAAAAGCCCAGAAAATTTGTCTCGGGTCGCTGCGCGACCCTCGACAAATTTTCACGGGGCTTTTCTAAACTCGAAATTTTACTTCATGCTTAGTCTGGGAGTGGAACTTACCCTTGTTTCCTCCGCTTCGGGGGTGCCTGCACGCTTGTTTCCGTTTATCTTCTTTTGATGTGATACGACCAAAGGTAGTTACAATAATAATAAATCTCTTTTGTGTTTAGCGATTCCTACGCCGATAAAAATACTTTATTATAAATAATACTAATATATGTATAATTGATCTGTGTAAATGACTTGTATGAATAATCTGAGATAGCTTTGTGTAAATGACAGTTAATAAACAAGCAGCAGAGATAAGAGAAAAATTGAAATGAGAAGTGTAGAAAGAAGAATCAGAAGACGAGTTACAAAGAATTCAAAGGAAGAGACGGTTATGGCTAAGTGTTTAAAAGCTAATAAAGTATAATTGAGAGGATTAAGTTTGTCTGCTTAATCTAATCCTACAATACAAATTATTCAGCACCTAAAACAATCTAGAAAAATGGAAATCGTGAAATATTTGTTTTTGTGTTATTCTAACTAATGAAAAATTGAAATGAGAAGTGTAGAAAAAAGAATCAGAAGACGAGTTACAAAGAATTCAAAGGAAGAGACGGTTATGGCTAAGTGTTTAAAAGCTAATAAAGTATAATTAAGAGGATTAAGTTTGTCTGCTTAATCTAATCCTACAATACAAATTATTTGGCTTTTAAAATATCCTAGAAAAATGAAAATCGTTAAATATTTGTTTTCGTGTTACTCTAACTAATGAAAATATGTATGCGATTCCTTAGCGGTTCCTACGCCGATAAAAATACTTTATTATAAATAAAACTAATAACTGTATAATTGATCTGTGTAAATGACTTGTATGAATGATCTAAGATAGCTTTGTGTGAATGACAGTTAATAAACAAGCAGCAGAGATAAGAGAAAAATTGAAATAAGAAGTGTAGAACGAAGAACCAGAAGACAAGTTATGCAGAATTCAAAGGAAGAGACGGTTATAGACAAGTGTTGAAAAGCTAATAAAGTATAACTAAGAGGGTTAAGTTTGTCTGTTTAATCTAATCCTACAATGCAAATTATTCGGCTTATAAAACAACCTAGAAACATGAAAATCGTTGAATATTTGCTTTCGTGTTATTCTAACTAATAAAGATATGTATGTATGTTTTTGATATGTACTGTAAATCAGTGTTTTATACGCATGGCGCATGAAGTAAAATTTCGAGTTTAGAAAAGCCTGAAAATTTGGTTTGGTCGCGTAGCGCGTAGCGCTACGCGACCAAACCAAATTTTAAGGCTTTTCTAAACTCGAAATTTTACTTCATGCTTGTTACCGGGGATTATTTTAATCTCCGGCAACAAGAAATGTAAATATTATTTACAATTCTTCCTTTATTTAAAATGAGTTCGTACCCAGCAATTAACTAATTGACCGGTTCAAAGGATTATCTCGGGCTTTAAACCGTGCCCGGGCCACCATCTACCTGGGCAGGTGTGGCGGATTGTCCCTCGGGGTTTTTCGAAATCGGCAATTAAGGGAGAGGACTAATGACCACCGTTGCAATTTGAAAGAAGAGAGATTATAAATTTCTATACTTCTTTCAAATTGCAGCTTAACGGTTGTTTGGATTTGAGGGTTCGCTGGAAGTAATTATGTTGTCTGCAATAATTACTTTCTAGCGAATTCTTTGCCAACGGTCACGTAGTCCTCAAAATCATCCCTTCTCCAAGCCATTTTTCGTGGCATAAATACCGGGGGACGGCATCCAGGAAGCCAGTCCACTCTTGTGCTGTACAGGGGCAGCATGTGGATTCAGGAGGAACTACCATTCCTCAACTCTTCTTTCTGAGCCAGGAAGTTCTGACCGACGCCGACGCCAAACGTCCTAGCCGTCGTTCCTGTCGCCAGAAGAAGATTCCAACAACAGGAAACAACCGACGCCGACGTTAGCCGTCCCTGCCGTCGTTCCTGTTCTTGGTCCAGGACGCCGAGAATCCGATTGCCAGCGCAGTCGCCTCGACGCCACAACGACGCTCCAGTGCAGCGTTCGTTGCTTCCGCCCGGATCCAGGCCAGGCCAGCAACCCACCGACGCCAGGAAACTTTGCCCGACGCCAACGCCAGCCGTTTCGCCGTCGTTTCTGACGTCCCGCACTACGAGCGTAGTGTTTGTTGCTGCCTCCGGATCCAGCCAGATGCACCACCCCACCGACGCCGTCTCACACCGAGACGCCGTCTTGGTACTTGGACGCCGCCTCCATCCGGAAGCCACCACTAGCCAGACGCCACCGCTGGGCTAGTAGAAATCCCGATCGCGACGCCGCCGCCACACCAAGTCTGCCCTGTAACTCGTGCACTGTGCTTCTCTTGTTCTTATTCTGTTTGTTGTTTTAATGTTTTTTTTATTTGATTTATTTTGTTTTAAAATAAATAATTTAAAACAGCATACGTGTTTCAAAAGTTAGTTGCTCATCTCTCTCTAACTCAACCAACCTGAGCTAGTTGGTAATCAGCGTGGGGTGCCTTCCATCCCGTTGATATGCTTAATCTGGGAATGAAATCCTTGGTTCAAGAAAAATCAAAAGTTAATTATTGAACTATTTTTGTTATAAAAAACTGCTATCTGTAAGTTGTTTTACAGAAATTTTGACTCTGATGGACACCTTATTTTTTTTGCTTCAGTTATTTTTAATTACCTTATTATTATTATTTTCTTTTGCCATTTAAAATGATGTTTTGTTTCGTGTTTGAATTTGATGGACGGATACAATGGAGGTGATGGTATAAATAATTCAAAGATGCAAGTGTGTACTGTACGCTTTTAGTGGTCGTTTATAATTTAATTTTCTTAAACATCGCCCGTTGTTCGGATGCTCTTTTTATTTCCTGGCAGGCAGACGAGCGTGTGTTCGAAATAATGGGATTTTAAGCGCGGCCTTCCGACGTTTAATTTTATTATAAAGATCAAGGCGAGAGCGAGAGTTTTTTTGAAATGCAGCCGTGCATAATTTTAAAAGTAAAATTTCGAACGTATCCATAATGGATTAACAACCTTATGTTTAATGTTCCAAAAAGGGCAGTGTAACGGCTGCGTTTAATGTAATGAGATTTATGAATTTATTTAAAACAATACATAGCAACAAAACAAGTGCAGTATGTAGTAACTTAATTAAAATCTACATACAGAGAGCTTTATGTAACACCGAACATACTAAAATGTACTTAATGTTAATTTTCCTATGTTCGATGTGTACTGGGACGCATCAAAGCATTGAGTACGATGTGATAGGCTACGATTTCTAATGGTAATATAGTCAACCCAATGTACACTCTTTACGTCAAAAATAAATTAAGTTTGTCAATTATTATGTCAACCACAATATGTTGTATTATGAATATTTTAGTACAACGGAATGGTTATCAACTTTTGTGTATTTTTAATCAGTAAAATACTAGTTAAAGAAGGTAAGAAGATATAAACGCTTCATCAGTAAACACAATTTTTCGCAACATTTCGTTGTTAAATTTAACATATTAAATACAATTTTACAAAAATGTTATCGCTTAATGTTGTTAAACAGCGACTAGTAATGTTGGAATTTGTAGGATCTAATCTTAAATTCTTGTAGAACTCCTACGTACAAAGGATTTTTAAATATTAAATGATTTTGAAATAGGGATATTATTAGACACTTTTCAACATAACAGAAATTGTTCAATTTCATCGCTTCCGATAATATCGACGGAGTTCTAACTCCTCGCTTGTGAAATTTATCCAATCAAACTGTTTTAGAAGGTTTTAAATGGTTGAAATAATTGGTAATCTGATTGAACAGAAAAATTTTCAGAAAATAAATCATGGCAATTTCTTGAACTGTTTTCTCCATGGTATAAGTTTACCAGAATAATCTTTTCCTCCTTTATATACATTATTGATATGTTTAACTCTCCGTTCTTCGTCTACGTTTGCTTCAAGTGCTAGAACAGCAAATATTACTTGCTTGCGATAACTGACAGATTTCATTTATTTTTGAAGGGAAGAGTGTAAATTGAGTTGACTATATTACAATTAGAAATCCTAGCCAATCACATCGCACTCAATGCTTTGATGCGTCCCAGTACACATCGAACATAGGACAATTAACATTGAGTACATTTTAGTATGTTCGGTGTTACATAAAACTCTCTGTATATCGACGAAGACATTATTGGAAGTTTAAATAAGGTCCATCTTCTTCAATTTGTCTCAACATTAAATGAACCTTGTCTAAAATGCTTTGGACGACGGTTTCAGTAGTTTTCACCAGTTTGTTTCGTCATTTCTTGCTTAAGATTGGAGGTCTGTCCGTCTTTAGAAGCGCTTTTATAGGCAGACCTGCTTTCCATCTCTTCATAACCCGATAAATTGTGAAAACCGGTATTATTACGTCTTTGAAGTTATCTATATCTTGACTTTTAGGCTTTTTGCCCAAGTAAGAAATAAATTCGTTGGTGCATATGAGTTTTTACATTCCATAGTTCCACAAAATGAAATCACTAGTAATGCTGGTGGTGCAAAGGGGAGTGTGCAGTTCTGCACTGCACTTAGGCCTCATTAGGCCCATTGTCGGAAGCGATGAAATTGAACAATTTCTGTTATGTCGAAGAGTGTCTAATAATATCCCTATTGCAAAATCATTTAATATTTAAAAATCCTTTGTACGTAGGAGTTCTACAAGAATTTAAGATTAGATCCTACAAATTCCAACATTACTAATCGCTGTTGACGATGAAAGCTAATCTGATAACAATTGCAGCGTCTGTCAAACTAACAAATGAGAGATGTCCTGTGACATTTAAGTTCAAATTAAAATAACGACATCAGTATGAATTCTCTAGTTAAGAATAGAAGATATTTTGAAATAGTAGTATAGTATTTTGAAAGCTTCGTATTGCATGCGAATAACAAATTGCATTCATCAGCCCGCAGGGCGAGTAAATATAAGGTATGAGCATGCAGTGCAGCTTTCAAAACGTGTTTAACACTCTGCTTTTCCTACGACCAAGCAGCGGCGGCGTTAATTGTTCTTCGTCACTACTCATTTTATTTTAATAATCTTGACACTTTTTCTGGGTCACGGCCAGACATTATTTTTCAAATAAAATCTCCCCGTGCACGGGAATCGAATTATGGCTCGCCGAGCGATACAGCCCGGCGACGTTACCGCTCGGCCATCACCTGCCCCAATTTTGACACTGACGTTTGAGGATTTTTCTTTCAAATCTAGTTTTAAAAATTCAATTTTCAAGCGAGACATTACTTATCAAAATACAAATATACAAATGACACTTTTCAATGCACAGGTATAGCGACGAAATGTCTGTTTTCGGGAGCGGTTGTAGGAAAAGTTTAGTAAAAGTTGCAATTGAGCACTAAAAAGCAGGAGGAATAATGCTAATGTGAAAATATCTTAAAGAGAAGTTGTACCACAGATTTCAAATCTGTAATCATAGAAAACCTCTCGTGAATTCTACTATAGCTAAATTATACATTTATTACTTTAAGTCTACTCGTTAGTCATGCCAATTCTTGCGAGTGGCGCTATCTATTGTTAATTAAAATCATTCACTAATCATTAACAGATGGCGTGACTCCTTGATAATTTATTATGATTTGACATAGGTTTAAATAGGCGGAAAATTAGTTTAGAAAACTTAGTGAGTAGTGCTAACTAAACAATTTATTCGTCAGATGATATCACTATCTACTTAACAATAGATGGCGTTAAAAGTCATGAAATAATAATGATTGCACATTGATTTAAAAAGGACTCCTAATTGCTATAATTAAAGTTTTAAACGGTCAGACAGAAAAGTTGTTTAGAAATCTTAGTATGTACCTAGTGCTCACTGAACATTTTTTTTCTCTGATTATACTGACGATACTAATCTAATAAACAATGGCTAGCGTTATATGTCATGAAGCAATTGTGATTGTACATAGATTTTAAAGTACTCTTAATTATTATGAGTATACGTTATTTAAAATAGTCATGCAGACTATTTCCTTCAAAAAATGTCTACCAATCATATTAGGAGAATTCATTTTCATTGCCCAATCACAATTAAATTTCAGCGAAAATTGCATAGTAGGTGAAAATTCTACGAAAAATTACAGCGAAAATTGCACTGTTGTGACGTCACATGTCAGGTATCAATCAATTTCTCTCAATCTTTCAAAATTAAAGTTTTTTGATCTAACTCGTATTTTCTTTCATCACAGAATGTCATAAATTGTCTCCAAACGAACTCTTTACTCTTTCTTGTATTTTCGGATGAATTTTTCTCGATATTTTTCGATATATCTTTCGAAGAAAAACTTCCGAAGCGATTCATGTTGACACATTAAGTGACACTGATTAATAATTAATATTTTAAATAATACGTCAACTTAATTAAAAATCGAATTTTTCAGGAAATAGTCTATTAAATACATTTCGTGCATTAAAAATGCTCTGAAAATTTAGTACTCAAAGCTCGTTGCCTTCAAGAAACTACATTCGTTCATTTTGATTGTGATTTGACTGAAAAAGTGCCCTCGACGCTTCGCGTCTCGGGCACTTTTTGTCAAATCACAATCAAAATGGACTCATGCAGTTTCTAGGCAACGGCTTTTCGTGCAAAATTTTCGATCATTTTGAATGCACTTAATATATTACTATTGACAATTTGTTTAAAAACCTTAGTATCCAGTACTTACTTAATAATTTTTCTGTCAGATCACACTGACAATACTACTCTCTAAAAATAGATGGCGTTATATGTTATAAAATAATTATGATTGCACATTAACTTAAACGAACTCAGAATTACTATGATTAAACATAGTTTTTTACATCCAGACGTAAATGTTGTTTAAAAAGCTTGGTAATAATAATACCTAGTGGTGCTTACTGAACAAGTTTTCTATCATATTACACTGACGATACCACTCTATGATAAACAATAGATGGCGTTATACCATGTCTATTATTTTGAGACGCATCATAGGGAAATCTGATGTAAAACTGCTAACACAAATAAGACACTTAGGCCCATTTACACCCCGACCAATTTAACTTTAATCGTTCATTAATTATTTATTAAACCTCTGATTGGGTCAAAATTCTAAAATATAAGAATCTTATAAATTTGTACAATATACTTAACATATTTCTTTCATTAATATGCAAGTATGTAAACAATTTTTAAATAAAATGTTTGTGTTTTTAATAAGTACTAATTACTGATTAAGTTTGGGTGCAAACGGGCATTAAACTTTGCTTGTATAACTGAGATTTTTATTGTGACTATAGTTTCGACAACTAGAAGTTTAAAGTTTGATAACGACAAGTTAAAGTTGCCGAAACTATAGTCATAATAAAAACCTCAGTTTGACAAACAAAGTTTAAGTGTCATATTTGTGTAAACAGTGATGTATAACGAAGTAGAAGCCTTCACAGTTAACAGTTTAGAAATGAAAATGTTAGTTTTTAACTCTTTTCTTGGACTAAAATAATTAAAATCAAATTAAAATCATCCTTATTAATCAATATTAACCCATTAACGGCCGAGCAATTATAGAGTTAGCTCAAAAAGTTGATTTTAGGTAAAATTCTACACTTCTTTTAATGATTTCTACGAATGACTTATTGTTTTACATACTGTGAATTGTTCTTTTAAATATACTGTACTGCTGTAAATGTAAGGCATTCGTCGATTTTGTATAAAAACGTGCAATATGAAGTTTATAAAGAGTATTTCCACTCCCAGACTAAGTATGAAGTAAAATTTCGAGTTTAGAAAAGCCCCGCGTAGAAAATTTGTCGAGGGTCGCGCAGCGACCCGAGACAAATTTTCACGGGGCTTTTCTAAACTCGAAATTTTACTTCATGCGCCACGCGTATAAAACACTGAAATATCGTGAAGCTAGAACTACACTGAAAACATTTTTTTTAAATGGGTAATAATCGAGATATTTAAATAACAAAATATTTAGGTTTTATTTTCAAGTCAAGTCAAATAATATAATATATCAAATTAACTTATTTGGTTATTTAATTAACATAAAATTATTCATGTTGCGTATATGCATCAATGGCGCCTAATGGGTTAAGAAGTGTTTCCACATATTTAGTGTCATTTTCAAGTTTGATAAATTTAAAATGTTTCTATGACTAAAAAGTATAAAATAATGGTGAATACAAGACTAAACGGATGTCTTGTATTCACCAGTCATTCTTTGATAGGTTTTACACAGGGATTACGAGATTGTTTGCAAATTTCAGCGGCTTCTAAATAATTCGATTTGGTATTTAGCAGCCGCTGAAATTTTCAAACAATCCCGTAATCCCTGTGCAAAATTTATCAACGAACAAACGGATGTCATGTATTTACCACTATTTAATACTTTTCAATCATAGAAACATTGTAAATTTTTCTAAAGATTGCCGAAAATCTAGAAAATTTATGAAAAGTTCCAACATTATATAAATTGAGGAAATCCGTCAGAATTTTTAATATTAACGGACAAATAATATTAAGATTTTACAAATTCACAAAAATCTTGAAAATTTAAAAATAACTTGGAACTTCAGGAATAGCGTTAAGATTATAAATAGAAGAATAAATATTTTAAAAATAATCGAAATCTTGGCAATTCGCCAAAAGTATTGACATTTTTAAAATTAACGATAATCTAAGAACTCAAAAATTGAATCTTTTGAAAATTCATGAAAAGTATCAACATTTTTAAAATTAACGGAAATCCGAAAAATGGACGAAAACTGCCAAGATTTTAGAAATCTTAGATTTAGATACTCAGGAAAACTGTCAAGATATGAAAAATTGATGAAAATTCATGAAAAAAAAAAAAAATCATAATGTATCGAGAAAATGTTTGGAATAATAAATATCTCATGAACATTTCATGAATTGACGAAAATCTCGAAATATCGAAAATCTAAGAAAAATGTCTATGTTTAAAATTATATAATTTGACAAAAACCCCGACATATTAAAAAATCTCATTAATATTTTATAAATTAAAAATCTCGAAACATTGAAAATTTTGAAAAGATCTGGAAATATTGAAAATCTCATGAAAATTTTATAAATTGACGAAAATCTCGCAATACTATAAATCCGACGAAAACCTCGCAATACTATAAATCCGACGAAAATCTCGAAATATTGAAAATCTCATTAAAATTTTACAAATTGACAATAATTGAAAATTTTACGAAAATCTAGAAGTATCGAAATTCTGATGCGAATTTTATAAATTGATCAATATCTCAAAATATCGAAAATCTTACGCAAATCTCGAAATATTGAAAATCTCATTAAAATTTTATAAATCGACAAAAATTTAAAAGTTTACGAAAATCTCGAAATATTGAATATCTTCACGAACATTTCATAAATTGATGAAAATCTCGAAATATTGATGTTATGAAATTTTTCTAAATCGACAAAATATCGGAAATCTCATGAAAACGTTATGAATCGACGACACGAGTATTTTCCACTCCTAGACTAAGCATGAAGTAGAATTTCGAGTTTAGAAAAGCCCCGCGTAGAAAATTTGTCGAGGGTCGCGCAGCGACCCTCGACAAATTTTCACGGGGCTTTTCTAAACTCGAAATTTTACTTCATGCGCCACGCGTATAAAACACTGATTTAAAGTGAAGTTCAAAATATACTGCTTAGGTTTGATTTCACGTCCATTTACTAAACTTAGTAACCATCCGACGAATATCTCGAAATATTGAAAATCTCATTAAAATTTTACAAATAGTATCGAAAATCTGATGCAAATTTTATAAATTGATCAATATCTCAAAATATCGAAAATCTTAAGCAAATCTCGAAATATTGAAAATCTCATTAAAATTTTATAAATCGACAAAAATTTAAAAGTTTACAAAAATCTCGAAATATCGAAAATCTTCATAAACATTTTATAAATTGATGAAAACCTCGAAATATTGATGTCATGAAATTTTTCTAAATCGAATTATTGGAAATCTCATGAAAATGTTATTAATCGACAAAACGAGTGTTTTCCGCTCCCAGACTAAGCATGAAGTAAAATTTCGAGTTTAGAAAAGCCCCGCGTAGAAAATTTGTCGAGGGTCGCGCCGCGACCCTCGACAAATTTTCTACGCGGGGCTTTTCTAAACTCGAAATTTTACTTCATGCTTAGTCTGGGAGTTGAAAACACTCGTTTCGTCGATTCATAAAAACCTCGAATTATTGATGTCATGAAATTTTTCTAAATCGAAATATTGGAAATCTCATGAAAATGTTATGAATCAACTAAACGAGTGTTTTCCACTCCCAGACTAAGCATGAAGTAAAATTTCGAGTTTAGAAAAGCCCCGTAAAATTTTGTCGAGGGTCGCGCAGCGACCCGAGACAAATTTTCTGGGCTTTTCTAAACTCGAAATTTTACTTCATGCGCTACGCGTATAAAACACTGATTTAAAGTTAAGTTCAAAATATACTGCTTAGGTTTAATCTCACGTTTATTTACTAAACTTAGTAAATATCATTTAAGCATAGAAAAATTTCTTGTATTTATGAAATGAATTTCAAAACTTTCTTGTCTTTTTCTTTAAGGATTTTAATGTATATTTCTATTTTTTTTATAATTCTTCGATTGTGTGAAAACTGAATATTATCTACGATTAATGTTCTTTGTATTTACACTTTACTTAATAAGATTAGTTTTTAGTTATTCTGACACTATTTTCACTTTGTTTGTAAATAACACTTTGAAATATAGACATATTCTATTCTATTAATTAAAGCTTCCAGTATGCAAAAAATATTTTCTATGATTCTGTTTTCGTCCCATTAAATATTCCTTTTGTATTTAGCATTCATTTGTTGAATGACCCGTAAAAATAAAACGGGGAATCCAATTCAATAAAAAATTATGTTTTTCCATTACCATAAATCGAATCAAACGCTTCGATTCAAAACGCAATTACGAACAACTCCCAAAAGAAAATCCATCACGAACGAAACAACCATTATTTTCCCCCTCATCAATCATTGCGTCCATTAAAATACAAAACATAAATGATGCAGATACATAAAAGAGAAATACTAATACTAAGTTCCTCTAATGTTGCAAATTGATTAATCAATTTAAAATGTCTCTAGTGTTAAGTTGTTTAGTGGATAGTATAGTATGTTTAATAAAATAAAATCTCTAGAGTGCCATGGAAAGTATTGTAGGTTGGCAACTATCAAATTATACATTATAATTATTATGTCTGACGTTTTATATGTCAATTCCTAAAGCGTGTAGCCAACTTAAATTTTTAAAAAAGATAAAATCATGACACTCTAGAGTTTTTTTTGTTTTTTATTGAACATACGATGTTTATTTTTCAACGTGAAAACAAAGTCAATTCATTACAATAGTAACCCTTTATACATTACATTTTATTATGAAACTATAGTCCCCTTATTAGGCAACACTTTTAAGAAACAAGACAAATGATCCTTATCAGGAATTTATTCAATCAGTTGTAGTAATTTTAGCAAAATGTATGTAGGACAAACTAAAAGAAACGTGAATACTAGATTCAAAGAACATTCATACCACATTAAAAAACCCTTATAAATCAGTCTTTGCCCACCACATTCTAGAAACAGGACACAAGTTTAACAAAAATAATGTCAACTTATTAAAACAGTCATCACCTTACATTTACACATGATACAAGCGATTGAAATGAAAAAGAACCTTTATAATCTGCTAAATTTCGATATAAGCCCGTTGAGTAATTCCCTGCTTGACTTAATCCAACACAGGTGTTAACGTTAATAAAACTGGCATTCCCGACAAGCGGCTAGTTTTAAAAAATAGGATCTATCATTGTAATAATTACTTTTAGGTTATTCCACTAATCCGTTTCACAAATCCATTTTATGATATATATACACCGACACCATTGTAATTTTTGTTAGTTACCTATTGACTGCTCTTGATAAGAAAATTCACCGGACCGCACTGGGTAAGGTACAGAGATCAGCCGAACTGCTCATAACAGGCGCGGTTAGATATACCCCCTCCAAAGCGCTAGATGTATTACTAAATCTAGCTCCTGTTGACCTTTACGCAGGTATGCTGCAGCTACCACAGCGATCAGGATCAACTCGGTCGGGATATGGAATAGTAGCAAACAGGGCCATGGAAGGATCCTGAATGAGCTTGTCGATATCCCACTGAGGACTGATAGCTGTCTTCCAGAACTTACCTTTGGGAACAAGTTCTCCATTTCCTTCCCGGACAAAACCGAATGGGTAGAGGGCAAGATTGTTCAGGGAAATGAAGTCTGGCTCTTCACGGATGGCTCCAAGTCCGAAAACAGAGTAGGGGGTGGAATTTTCTCACATGAGTTCAACCTCAAAAAATCTTTTCGACTCCCAAACCACTGCAGCGTCCTACAGGCGGAAGTCATGGCTATCCGAGTGGCAGTGGACTGGATAGGTGAAACCGACCTTCAGGTAAACCATATCAGGTTCGTCACCGACAGCCAGGCCGCCATTAGGACATTAAATAGTCCCTACTGCACCTCCAAGGTGGTCAGAGACTGCAGAAAAGTGCTTAACAAGCTCGCTAACAGCTGTGATGTGGGGCTCATCTGGGTACCAGGTCACAGTGATATCAAGAGAAACTCAATTGCCGACGGCTTCGCAAGGAAGGGGGCAAGGATGAGAGACCTATCTACTGAACTTTCCGCCGACATTCCTCTTGGGGAATGCAAGAGACTATTAAGGGACCAAATGACATCATGGGTTAACCTTAGGTGGAAGGAAGAAGACACGTGTCACATAACAAGGCAGCTATGGCCTATGTGTGACACTATAAACAGTAAAAGATTAATTGCACTTAGCAGAATCGACATAAGGAAGGCAGTAGGCATCATCACGGGTCACTGTTTTCTAGGTGGACACGCACAAAAGATGGGTCTCAAATACAATGACTACTGCAGAGAATGCCTAGATGAGGAGGAGGAAGAAACAGTACTCCACTATCTAGGTCAATGTCCTGCTCTTGAGGGGAAACGAATGAAGTACCTCGGTCTGCACCACGCAAGTGAACTGGCTCTCACCTATAAAGGTGGGAGATCTGATCGGATTCATTAGGTGCTCAAATTGGGTTGTATAGGGGAAGGATCTCTCATGGTATCACAACGGGCTCTATGGGCCTAAGTGAACAGCCTCGGCTGTTGCCATATAAACCTAACCTAACCTACCTATTAATAATGGACACTTAGTGTCCGAAATGTACATATAGTACTTAAATAAAAACAGTGAAGAAAGGAATTAACCGCTTTTTATTACTATTATAGTCCCATAATACAGTCTCGGTTATACAAACAAAGTGAGAAAGTTTTTCATTTGTGAGTTATGATGTATAACGAAGTAGAAGCCTCTAGCGGAAACAGACTGAAAATAAATTTGCAGACGCCTAAAATTAATATTTTTAAAGGTTTAATTTTCGTTGCAAAATCACCGTAACATAAAATTCTGATAAAACTTATACAGATTATTAAGAAATCAATCTGTATTAATGCTTTCACGTAAAAATAAAAATGACTGACTGAATATAAAAATTCAATTTCAAAAGATAACACGTCAAATGATATAAAGAAAAAGAGGACTGTAGAAAAAAGAGGAGACATTGTCTGTGTGGATTAGAAGGGGATTAAATTAAGAAGACTTTTCTGTCGGGTTTAATGAGGACAATTTGTCGCGTTCGTTCCTCGAGGAAATTATTGGATTAGAAAAATAACTCGCTTTTGTTGCTTCAGGAAATTCCAGCTAATAAATAAAATTATACAAATAAATAAAATTATAAAACACTGCATCAATTTAATATTTAATAACTTTACAATTTTTAAGCTCAATTATAAAAATAAATTATTAAACACTGCATCACATTTAATATTGTATAACTAAATAACTATACAATTTTAACAGTTTTTCAAAATCGCCTTTTATTAAAATAAAATTTAATACTGTTATTTCTGGAATATTGCGTTTACTTTGTGGTACATTTTTAGTTTAAAAAAAACACTTAACTTAGTTTGATATTGGGCCCGTTCATCAGAGACAGCAGTTGGGAAATTCTCTGATGACCGGATTGTTAATCGTGAACGTGTTTGGGATTTTTGCAATCGTACAAAATTGACCGATTGGTGTTGGCAATTGGTGTTGGTGGGTTAAAGTTATTTAAAATGGTTGAAGTACCGTTCATTAGATACCTACGTATATCACAAACAAATCTAAACATAATTTCTTGAATTAATTTCTCATCTGGCACTTGGTGAAACATATTAGAATATGTAAAGTTATTTAAATTAAATTTAAATTTAAATTTTAACATTCAACATGTTTAGATTTTGTAAAGTTATTTAAATTAAAAACACTTGGTATTGTTTCACAAATTTAAACTTTATTCCGACTAGTTTCGGTTTGTTACACCATTTTCAAAGGAATGTGACATTCCTTTGAAAATGGTCTAACAAACCGAAACTAGTCGGAATAAAGTTTTAATTTGTGAAACAATACCAAGTGTTTTTAATTTAAATAACTTTACAAAATCTAAACATGTTGAATGTTGAACATTTTGATGAACAGGCCCATTGATTAGCGTGTAATTAAAACTGTTCACAAAAATAGAATAAAAGTGGTATGGAAAAGTTAAGTGTTATCTTTCTATCAATACTTTTATGTTTATTAATTGATAATTAATGTACATACAAATGATTATGATAAGCTGATTCTATTAAAACTTTAGCTGTTTGATTTTTTTCGCAAATCTTATTTAATCATCAACGGCCGAGAAATTAAAGAGTTGACTCTAAAAGTTGATTTTAGTTAAAAATTATGCATTTCTTTTTTTGATTTCTATAAATTAATTATTACATTACGCACTGGGAATTTTTCTTTTAAATATATATAATGTATACGATGTAAATTTTCAAGTATTCGTCGATTTTATAGTTTAAGTTTGGAGATTCAAACGAGTGTTTCCACTCCCAGACTAAGCATGAAGTAAAATTTCGAGTTTAGAAAAGCCTTAAAATTTGGTTTGGTCGCGTAGCGCGTAGCGCGTAGCGCTACGTGACCAAACCAAATTTTTAGGATTTTCTAAACACGAAATTTTACTTCATGCGCGACGCGTATAAAACGGTGTAATATTGTAAAGTTAAAAATACACTTGACAGTATTTTTTTAAATAAGAAATAATTAAATAATTTAAATAACAAAATATTTACAATTTTCTACACACATTCTTCAGTTATGTCAAATAATACAATGTATCAAATTAACTTATTTAGTAATTTAATTAACAAAAAAATTATTAACGTTGCGTTTAATGGGATAACTTACTAAAGCTTGGAATGAAAACACTAACATTTTCTTCTCAATCATTATTATTTTGCTATAATAAAAATTATTGTAAAGAAAGTGCCCGTTTGCACCCAAGTCGATTAACTTAACCAGTGATTAGTACTTTTTAAAAACACAACAATTGTATTTGCAAATTGTTTACAAAATTGCATATTGATGAAAGAGAGATTAGGATATCTTACAAATTTATAACATTCTTGTGTTCTACAAATTCGAATTAATCAGAAGTTTAATCAATGATTAGTGGATGATTAAAGCTAATCGGTCGGAGTGCAAATGGACCTAAAGTGTTTTTATTCCAAGTTTAGTTTAAATCTTCACGTAACTCAAAAAATAAAATTCCTATAACTCATCAACTTAACAGATAATTCCAAACATGTCGTATTTCAAATGAAAACGCAATTTATCAACAGAATAAAACACGATGCGATCGCACAACTTTATTTGATCGTCGTTCCTCGTCAAGTCCTGATAAGTCGCTGAGAATTTAAGCCTGAAATTAACATGTTATCAAGTAATTGGCCTTCTCGTTTCCTCTAACTCGCGCTCTCGTGCCAAACTTAAACGACTTTAATGCGCAATTAGAAATTAACAATTAATTACCAACTCTCTGTGTGAGAGTCCTAATTCATCGCCTTTAAAGAAGAGCCGAAAAGTAATTAGGGCGAGATAAAATGGCGCCGCAATTACGTCTCCTCGGGAAAAGAGATAGAGAGAGAAAGTGTGTGAGAGGAATTTTAACTCGATTTTTATTGTCTAGATAAAATTAACGCTGCAAAAAAATAAATAGAATAATAGGAAGTGAGAAATAGCTTATAGAGAATATTAACTGTGAAATATAGCAGGCAATAGATGAAAAGATTAAAAAGCTGAAAAACGTAGATTACAATTTTAAATACGAAAATAAAGAGAAAAATGTAAAATAATATACAAATGAGGAAGAAAAGTTACAGTTAAATGTAATATGGGGTGCGACAAAATATACCCAGCTATGGAATATTGTTACAATTTTGTTATTTCCTTAACAACTGTCAAAAGTGAAGTTTTATATCAAAGTAGAAAGATACAGAATTTTATTATGGAGCGTTATTCGTCTCAACAACGCGCAGAAATTGTTAAATTGTAGTTCGAAAACTCTTCTTCGATAATTTCAATTCAACGCGCTTTTAGGCGAGCGTATCCTACTCGAAGAGCTCCAAACGGAGAAACAATTAGACGTTTAGCAAACGCGTTTTTACAAAATCGCACAGTAAGTGATATAAAGCATATTGGAAGACCACGTTCTGGTCAAATGAAAATATTGAGCTTGTTCGGGCTGATGTTCAGGCAGAACAAAAAACTTCCACAAGAAGACGTGCGGCGCAATTAGAGTTGTCTGAGCGGACTCTAAGAAGAATTTTGCATATGTATCCATACAAAATTTAAACCGCGTTCAAACGACGGCCAATTAATATTCAAAGACGTTTGCAATACGCACAAATCATTACAAACTTAATGGAAGGAGATCCTAATTTTTGGCAAAATTTTATAATGAACGACGAAGCAAATTTTTGCCTTTCTGGTCGCGTTAACAAGCAAAATAATCGTTTTTAAGGAATAGAAAACCCTTGTCTTATTCAGGAGAACATGCAGTTTGATTAAAAAGTCGTTGTTTGGTGCGTAATATGCTCGGAACGAATCATTGGACCCTTCTTTTTTGAAGATGCCAGGGGCAATGCAGTCACTGTTAATGGTGAACGGTGTCGAACAATAATACGATCATTTCTGCATTCCTGGTTCCAGCAGGATGACGCTACAAGCCACACAGCTTGTAAAACGGTCGCTCTTCTTAGAGACATTTTCCCTGCCAAGCTGCTCTTGAAAAATGGAGATATTGACAGATTTTTTCTTGTGGGGATACTTAAGTCTATATTAATCACCCACAGACGTTAGAAGACTTAAAGACTAATATTCGTAAAGAAAAATAAAAATATTGAGCAAAGTTATGTTACACGCTTAAAGTAGAGTTGGTCATTATCTGGCTTGTCGTGGCGGTCATTTACTGGATGTTGTTTTTCATAAATATAGTTGCATGTTTTAATAAATAGTTTTCACCAAAAAAATATTTTTTTTGCGTTAATTTTTGTTTTATTTAAAAAAACTTGGCTGGGTATATTTTGCCGCATCTTATATATAAAAGTTTTAAAGATAAAAGAAACTCAAATAAAATAAAAATAAATAATAAATAATAATATAAAATAATTAATTAAAAGCTGAAAGATTTCGTAAACTAAAGTGTGATCCAATTAGTGCTTTAGGATTTTAAAGTGAAATATAGGCAATACTGCACATGTAAAAACCCTTATTATTTGACAATTTTGTAGGTTACATTATTAAAATACAACGTGGAACAACAACGTTTCGATATTATTAATCTGAGTCGAGCGTTTGATTGTACAAACATAAATTTGCTTCTAGACAAACTAAATAGCTACGGTATTAGAGGTGTTGCCAGCAACTGGTTTAAGTCATATCTGGAAGACAGAAATCAATCCGTAAAAATAACACATACAACTGATAAAAACAGCTGTATTTATGTCACCGCCAGAAATAATTAATATAGGTGTCCCACAGGGCTCTATCCCTATATTGTTTATTATTTATAATAATAATAATAATTATAACTTTACCGCCCAACACCGATTACAGGACAATTACAGGACAAGAAAATAATATCATTTTATATGAATGACATATGTAGTGGCCAATGTCCGCAACCCTGTTTACGTGTATGCTGACGATACCTCAACCATAATAAGCGCAAATGCAAACTCGGACCTGGAAAGCATTTCCGATAATATAATCAGTCAATTATCTAACTGGTTTCACAACTAACTTCACATTAATAATTCAAAAACTGTATATATTAGATTCCATACGAAACAATGCAAGCAAAATCTTAAACTAAATATCATGATAGGGCAGGTGGTGGCCGAGCGGTAACGTCGCCGGACAGTAATCGCCACAGACCGGGTTCGATTCCCGTGCACGGGGAGTTGTTTAAAAATAATAACTCGTCGTGTCCCTGGGTGTTGTGTGAATGTGTCGTGGCGTCCAAATATATGTCGAATATACAATCATCGTTAGTGGCTGAATGGTATAAAACCTATGCCAAACAAACAAACAAACAAACAAAAATATGTCATGATGAATCAACATCTAATATCTTCAGCCCAGAGTAGTAAATTTTTGGGATTACCTATTAATGAAAATCTAGATTGGTCTGATCACTGTTCTAAACTAGCGACATCAATTTCGAAATCATACTACAACTTGAAAGTACTGAAAGAATAACTCACTAATCTACATAGGCGTAACCGAATCCCGATTGCGATATGGTCTGTGTTTCTGGGGGGGGCGTCCTCATCGTCGAAGATGGTATTTATATCACAGAAACGGTGTATACGATCCATGGCTGGTATAGATCGCACAACATCATGTAGATCATTTTTTATTAAATGTGCTGTACCAACTTTACCATGTTTGTTCATATACGAATTGAGTATGTACATTTTTAAAAACAAATCAGATTTTGCCATAGCGAACACATCTACTCATATGAAACCCGATATAATGAAAAAATATATATACCACTATACAGATTAAATGTCACAAAACGATCACCTCCGGCGCACGGGGCTATGGTATTTAATCACCTCCTAATATCTGTAAAAAATGCACAATCATTAGCTTTGTTTAAAAAAATGCTCATCCAATTTCTTACCGACAAAGCATTTTACGATTTAAATGAATATTTCACCTATGTTACTAATTAGCTGTAAATATTTGTTATCAGCGACTATGTCTCATATATGCCTGTTACCGACTGTACATCAATGGACAATAAATCATATTATTATCATTATTATTAAAATTTATTATCAAAACCAAAGTTCTATAAAGGCAACTTAGTGCGGATTTGGTGCAAGATATGACCCACATGTTTCACCAAGTAACCAAACACTTCGTGATGTAAAGAAATGTTTGAATTTAGTTGACGTTGTTGCATGGAGAAATGCAGATAATGTTAAAGCTGTAACACAGAATGTTTGAGATAATCCAAAATCCAATCCAATTAAAATTTGTATGTAAGACGTCGTTTTCAGCAATTAGACCTTACATATGCATCAATCTGGAGAATTTTAAGGAAGGATTTGGGTTAGCATAATTTCAAAATATAATTGTAATTAGTTGGTCTTTCGAATAAAAAGACAACATTTTGGCCGCGCAACAATGTTTGTGTTTTATTTAATTTTAAAATCCTTAAGCACTAGTTAGATCACCCATTATTAGTGACCCGAAAACTGTTAAATTAGACAAAAATTTCCATTTTTTAAAACAAAATAAAACTGCACTAACAAATGTATTCTACCGTCATTTGTTTTCGAGATGTAGAGACCTTATTATTTAGAACATTTTAAATGTACTTCAAATAGCATCTGCGAAACGCAAAAAAATGGACAAATATTATACGAGGTATCCCATTTTCAAGATACGATATCAAAGTTCATGTTTTCTTATGGCAGCCATATTTGATTTTTATACCATTGAATAGTGCAGGAAATTTGAGTTTGAAATCGTGTCAAATTAGGAAATTGTCTATTATTACGAAAGAGTAAATAAAATGTACAACTTTTAAGATAATTAAATAAATTGAAAAAATTAACTGGGGTTTTTGTGAATATATCGACAATATTGATTTTTGTATTTATATCTGAAATTATAAAATACGCGTAATAATTGAGATAACTGGGTCGGTTTAATTTGCGAGGGAATTTGTTGGGTAGGAATATGTTCTCGTTAATAATAATTTTCCAATAAACCCAATGCCCATATAAGCATATTTTATATGCAAAGCAAATGTGCATACCTATCGCTTTCAACCGCGTAATTAATATATCAGTATACCACATATGAATGCATGTATTCATACATATATATATAAATGGTAAGTACATCTACGAGTTTAAATTTTACTATTACCAATAGTTTGAATAATCCATTAAAACAAACAATTAGCTATATTGAAATTCAATGCAAGGACTATTTTTTTTTTAGTATATATATCCCGATGCATACGCTGTAAATATTTAAGCATTTGTTGATTTTATACAATCGTTCAATTTGAAGCTTCTAACGAGTGTTTCCACTCCCAGGTTAAGCATGAAGTAAAATTTCGAGTTTAGAAAAGCCTGAAAATTTGGTTTGGTCGCGTAGCGCGTAGCGCTACGCGACCAAACCAAATTTTCAGGCTTTTCTAAACTCGAAATTTTACTTCATGCGCCACGCGTATAAAACACTGATTTAGAGTAAAGTTAAAAATGCATCGCTTTAATTTGATATCATGTTAATACATTTTAGAAATGTTTTATTAAACGAACCTAATCATACCCTTTCAAAATTCAAGCAATGTAAATATAATTAAAAGAAAAAATCAGAAAGCAAATTGCTCCAGGTATTGGAGATTTGATATGATTTTGAAATAAACATTTGTAATACTAATTAACGTTTGAATACATACAAGCAATATATTTTGAACTTTACTTTAAATCAGTGTTTAATCGTAAGACTTTATTTAGTTCAAACAAAACACCATTTATCTTTTCTTAAAAAACAAAACAATTCCTTTTCTCTCCACTCCCTATAAATAATTCTTAGGATATTTCACGTTGTTTTTCTTTCTCGGTCTTTGGAGATTTTGAATATATTTGTTAAATATATGTTTGTTGGATGTATTATACAGCGTAATAAAACACGGTGTTATTGTTATAAGTAGAAAGTCCTCGAGGAGTTGAGCGAGTCCCTTATTTACTGCGTGTTTCGTGTTTTTGTGTGTAATTGCTGTGTGTGTTTGCATTTTAGATTCAGAAAGAGCACACGGGTTGTTTATAATGTAATTGTATTAATATATATATATACACAGTTCTCAAAACTTGAATTTATGTTGTGTAAATTTTAACATTGATTTTATAAGCATTTATATTATGTAATATTCTGTACAGACTTCTCGAAACTAGTTATCAAGTCAATATTTTATTATAATTATTGATAACTAGGAATTTATTATGATTATTATTATTGAAAACGGACGTTATTTTTCAAATAAAAAAATCCATATTCAAATTTTAAAGACTGCGTTTTCGAGTATAATATTAGACTTAATTAAAATAAAGTGAAATACAATACTTTTAGAGTATATATTAAAAAATAAATGTAAATAATTTATTATTTAAATATTTGGATAATTATTTATTTAAAAAAAAGTATTTTCAAATGTATTTTAAATTTCACAATATTTGAATGTTTTATCCGCGTGGCGCATGAAGTAAAATTTCGAGTTTAGAAAAGCCTAAAAATTTGGTTTGGTCGCTCCGCGAAGCGGAGCGACCAAACCAAATTTTTAGGCTTTTCTAAACTCGAAATTTTACTTCATGCTTAACCTGAAAGTGGAAACACTTGTTTGAAGCTTTAAGTTGAACGATTTTCAAAAACAACAAATGCCTGAAAATGTAAGTGCATCAGGATATGTAGGACTACTTAAAAGAATAATTTCCCTTTTATAATTTGTAATATTAATTAATCCTGACTGTGCCACTGAATTATATTATTATCTAATATTCGACGTGAGATAATATCAAATATCATTATGAAAAGTAAGTTGTTCCATCAATTAAGTTTGGGCATAGTTTACTAATAATGTTGAGTAATATCATTAATTTATAATAATGCAACAGCCCCCTTTCTATCTAAATAAGAGCGGCGTTTTGGGTTAATAACCGAGACCGCATTATAAACTTCGACTCGGACGTGAAATAAACCCGGGCAATAAAACAGGACAGAGTGTTTGTTCGCAAAGCTCTAAAGGTCGGGGCCCCACTAACTAATTAAATCTTTAATCTCCGGAAGTTATCTATTGGCATGTACCGAAGATTACATTGGCACTTTAACCTAACACCACTTGAATCTTTTACAACTTTGAGTAAAACACGATGACCTTTAATAAATCAAGATTGTTTAAGTTGAAATTAACCTTACTCGTTTTAAAAAAATCTGGGAAATCTGATGTGTTTGCAGTGTAAGGGTAGAAACATAGTAGGACGACGAGGTTGGGGGCTGCAAGCTTTCTAAGGAAACACAATTGTATCCCAACGAGAGATCAGCGAAACAGTACCTGCAGCTGACCAGGGGGAACCTTGGGCGCATAACTGCAGCCCTGACTGGTCACTGCGGGCTAAAAGCACACCTATACAGGATGGGGATAGTTTACTTTCCATCCTGCAGAGGGTGTAACATGGAAGACGAGTCTGCCGGACACATTTTCAGCGATTGCCCGGCACTCTCGTCAACTAGAGGCTCCTTATTGGGTGAAAGATGGCCTACAATGGATAAGGGATCTACCCACCCCGGCTTTGCTAGACTACCTAAACCAGGTCGGCTGGCTGAGCTGAGGCTAGGTAATCGACGGGAAGAAGCACAATGGACCTAATGAGGCCTAAGTGCAGTGCAGAAATGCGCACTCCCCAAAGAACCAGAACCAGGACGACGAGGCTAGTCTGTTTTTATCCCAAAGAAGTTTAAAGAATGCAAAATGATTGACTAAACAGTCACTTTTGAAAAAATCCTCTATATTGATATTTAAATTATCAAGGAAATTTAAGCGATGGGATTAGTTTAACTCGAGTAATAAAAGTTATCTGCATTTATTCGTTATTGGGGCAAAATTGACTGATCACTTTAATTCCTCCAATAAATAAAACTACCCGTAAAATTTGTAAACCCGAGCGGAAATGTGACGGACATTAATCATTTAAAGCACCGGCCATTTCTCCCAAAGAAGTTTAAAGAATGCAAAATAATTGACTAAACAGAATCACTTTTGAAAAAATCCTCTCTATTGATATTTAAATTATCAAGGAGAGTTAAGCGATGGGATTAGTTTAACTCGAGTAATAAAAGTTATCTGCATTTATTCGATATTGGGGCAAAATTGACAGATCACTTTAATTCCTCCAATAAATAAAACTATCCGTAAAATTTGTAAACCCGAGCGGAAATGTGACGGACATTAATCATTTAAAGCACCGGCCATTTCTCTCCATTCCGTCTGAACTTAGAGCCTGCATGATATCAACGAATGGAAATTTTCTTGCGAGGTATTGAAAACGGCGCCTTCAGGGATCCTTTTGTTGAGACAGAATTCATGTTTTTTTTTTATTTGTTACGACACCGTCTAGACAGAGCTATAAGGGCGTATTAGATTTAATAATATTCGTTAGTAATTCACAAATCTTAGGAATAAATCTCTCCATCCGCTAAGAAATGTGCTTGGAAGAGATCAGAACAAAAATAATTGAAAATATTATGACTATTGACAAAATTGAAATTATTTAAAGGCAATGAAAAATACAAATATAATTAAAGATAAAGTAAATAACACGGAAAGAAAGATACAAAACAGCTAAAGGTTAATAAATAAAAGAAATCACACAAGTTTCACAGAGATAGAAATTTGACGACTTACTTATGTGCAGATTTTGAGAGACTGTTCTTGTTTGTTGATTTTGTTTCCAGAGAGCCTAGATGTAAATAAGCAAAAGTAATAAACTAGGCAAAACTAACATGAACACACAAATAAACAATTCAATATAGGATTCGCACTAATTTTGGCTCGAAATAATATAAATAATAATAATAAAAACGACCCGAATGAGCGATTGAAGAATATTTAGATATTATTTCAATCCAATCATATTTAAACTAAATTTCTACTTTAGCTCAAGATTACGATGCATTGAATTGAGGAATTTTAATTTTGATTTGAATGTATAAAATTTCTGCTTTAGCTCAACATTACTAAACTTTTAGGAAATTGTAATTTTGGTTTCAATGTATGACATTTCTACTTATGCTGAAAAATTAGGACACATTGAATTGAAAAATTGTAAGTTTGATTTTAGGTTATAAAATTTCTATTTTGGCTCAAGATTACGAAACTACGATTTGAGAAATTGTAAATTTGATTTCAATTTATGAAATTTCTATATAGCTCAAGATTAAGAAACTTTGATTTAAAAAATTGTAATTTTGATTTCAATGTATGAAATTTCTACTTTTTTGGCTCAAGATTACGAAACTTTGGTTTGAGAAATTGTAAATTTGATTTCAATGTATGAAATTTCTACTTTAGCTCAAATTAAGGAACTTTAATTTTAAAAATTGTAATTTTGATTTTAATGTATGAAATTTCTACTTTTTTGGCTCAAGATTACGAAACTTTTATTTAAGAAATTGTAATTTTGATTTCAATGTCTAAAATTTAATTATTTTTTACGTGATAATTGAGATTTTGAAGTTAATACAATATGGTGTCTATTGCTTGCAAATACTCCATACTACAATCTATTTCTTCAAATTTAATGGATTTTTTTTTAATAAAGTTTCGACATTTACTGAAAATTAGAAATAAACAAGAGAGTTGTTATAGATATTGAGTGCCTAGGTATTACTCGAAATATGCATCTAACTAAATTTTCATAATGTGTGAAGAAAGAATACAAGACTGTTTAGCGATAAAATGTTGATATATTTAAATATACTCGTACAATAACTAGATTGATTTGGATAGTTTTTTTGTAAAAAAGAGATACCGTTTAATTAAGAAAGTTAATAACTGTATGTTTCGAGTGTACTTAGCACTTTATTTATTACACAAAAAAGGCTGTTATTCCTTACTTGACTATTATATTTATAATAAAAAGTAAAGTAAGAAAGAACAGTCTTCTTTGTGTAAGAGAACTTAAACTTACACTTAAGAAGAGATAATTCTAATAGTACAAGATCAAATATAAATAAATTAAAGAGTCTTAACAAAATAGAAAAGACCTGATAAATACCTTTGTTTTATTTCTAATATTAAACAAAAAATATGGTTCTTTTTGAAAAATGTAAACTTAAAATAAAAATTCCTTCTAGAATTTATTTACAATTTGACATACCAATTTATAACAAATTCTTGCAATAATTAAAAAAATTAGAAAGGCACAAAAACACATAACAATATTTACATTGTATTTAGTGTGTTTTAACGACCTTTTTTTTTATTTATACAAGAGCTTCTTAGAAATCAGTGTTTTAAATTGTAAATAAATTACACAGGGATTTTTTCATTTTAAGTTTGCATATCTTTATGCTTACGCCGTAAATTTATAGCCATTCGATTTTGAAAAAAGTTTAATTTGAATTTTATAACGAGTGTTTCCAATCCCAGATTAAGCATAAAGTAAAATTTCGAGTTTAGAAAAGCCTGAACAATTTGGTTTGGTCGACCAAACCAAATTGTTCAGGCTTTTCTAAACTCGAAATTTTACTTCATGCGCCACGCGCATTAAACACTTCAGTTTTACGAAGTTTAAAATACACTACTAAAACAGTATGTTAAGGCAGTATATTTGGAACTTTACAATATTTTTAGTATATTTAAAATGTTCGTTCATTTCAAATGAAGTTTAAAATTACTTAGGCAATATGCTAAAGCGGTATATTTAAATTTCACTTTAAATCAGTGTTTTATACGCGTGACGCATGAAGTAAAATTTCGAGTTTAGAAAAGCCAGAAAATTTGGTTTGGTCTCGTAGCGCTACGCGCTACTCGATCAAACCAAATTTTCTGGCTTTTCTAAACTCGAAATTTTACTTCATGCTTAGCCTGGGAGTAGAAAAACTCCTTAGTAGTCTCAAATCTAACGTTTTATAAAAATCAACGAACGCATGAAAATTTACAGAGTATGCATCTCAATGCATACTCTATAAATTTGTATGCGCTTGTTGTTTTTTATAATACGGTTAATTTGAAACTAGTAACGAGTTTTTTCGCTCCCAGAATATTTAAACGAAAATGTTATGGTATATATATGTTTAGTTATATTGTAGTAATATTATATTATCTAAATAATATCTAACTCAAACTAAAGCATTTTTTCCGTGCTGGAACCCGGAAATAATTAGGTTTTATTTTATTGAATTTTTTGACACGTTGAAAATAAATATTAATTGAATTTATTTTATTGCATGTTTAAGAGCAATCAGTCTTATGTAATATGTGTTAATTTTAAAGAAAATATTTTTAAATTACCACACTTTGCATAAAAAAATATTGCTCTTATCATACATAAAGCTTATTAACTAACTTATCTTATCTCAACTGAATTTTCTTTCATTTAAAATCAAAGTTGCATTTTTATTCGAAAATTATTGAATTTAGACGAAATTAAAAAAAACATTCTTAGACATTAAAAAAACAAAGTTTATACTTTGTTCTAATGATAGATAATACAAAATTAATTGACCATAAAGAATAACAGTTGCTTCAAATTGACTCCAATATTTGTGTGTGTATTCAAAGTGTAAAACATGTTTTCACTAATAAAAAATCCACAACAAAAAAACTACAGTTGCTTAAAGTTTACCTAAATATATGTGTATGTACTTTTTTGGCTTTTGTCTGGCCTTAGTTTCACGACTATTAGCCAACATCATTCAATTTTTAACTTATTGATTTATTAACTAACTAACTAACTAACTAGATATAGTTAAATAACTAATAAATATTATACATCAAGTGAATTAAACACGATTTTATTCACGAAAAGATTTTTTATTTCACGAGCGCCTCGGCGCGAGTGAAATCATTTCTTTGAGTGAATAAAGGTGTTTAATTCACATGGCGTAAATATGTTTTTATTCAATTTTGACGAAATTGTAAAGAAAATGTACTTAAATAAATTTTTTAACTCACTAGTGACCTAAAAAATTTTAGTTCACTAGTGAATAAATCCTTGTTTATTACGGTTGTTATGGAGTTAAAAATGTCGATTTAAATTAACAAAATTGAATAATAAATAATATAACAAATTTTTTAACTCACTAGTGACCTAAAAAAATTTTAGTTCACTAGTGAATAAAACCTTGTTTATTACGGTTGTTATGGAGTTAATAATGTCGATTTAAATTAACAAAATTGAATAAATATATTTAACTATATCTATATTTGAACAGCACAACACATTCACACACACACATCCATGGAACCGGAGACGAGTATTTGTCGTTAGAAAAATTACTCGCCCCCGCCGGGAATCGAACCCAGATCACCACGATTGGAAAAACCAGCGGCTCAACCGCTCGGCCACGGCGGGCCCACAGTATTTAAAGTGCAAAAGATGTTGTTTTTATTAATAAAAAATCCATAACAACAAAGCGTCAGAATTTAATAAAAGCACATGAATTTTAAAGAAATCTATAAACTTTAAAAATGTTTATTGTTCTTGCAGTAAAAGTTCAAATGTGTGGTTGTATCTTAACTTGAAGTTCATAAGAAAACGGATTTTGTTTTAGAAATTCATTGCTAGAGGAGAATACAAATATTAGATTATGTTCGTAAATATTCTTAAATACATTTATATCGAATAGTCAATTTCTTATACTTTTCTTAATTATTCTTAAATACACCTGTTTTCTCAAATAGTAAATTTCTTATTATTCTCTTAGTTATTCTTAAATATGCATGTCGACTATTCGAGAATAGTCGATTTCTTATTCTTCTCTGAATTATTTATAAATATACTTTTTCTAAATAGCCAATTCCTTATTCTTCTCTTAATTGTTCTTAAAATGCATTTTTTTGAAGAGTTGATTTCTTATTGTTTTCTTAATTCATTTTAGAAAGTACTTTTTTGAATATTTGATGTCGCATTCTTCTCATATACATTCTAAATCACTTTGATTTTAGTTTAAATAAAACACTTATTACTTTCAAACACTTTATTGTACTCTCGACAATTGTTTCGCCACACTGTGGCTTCTTCAGGCGAAGAATAATCATTATTCTTCTCCTGAAAAAGCCACAGTGTGGCGAAACAATTGTCGCGAGTACAATAAAGTGTTTGAAAGTAATATGTGTTTTATTTAAACTAAAATCAAAGTGAAAATGAACTTTCAACTATTAACTGCCTCAACAATTAAGTCATTCTAAATTTATCATTTTTTATAGGCGATTTCTCACACCTTTCTTAAATATTCCTAATATCCACTTTTATAGAATAACACTGGTCGGCATGAAAATCGGCCCTGACACCATTCCTGCTGATTCTTATGTAAAATGATCTCCTGAATCCGAATATGACCCCCGTTTTCCCCCATCACCCACCGTTTTTGGGGGAGGCCCCCCCACCTATTTTGATCACTTTTCGATAATTTGGAGGGATGAAATGGATTATTTTAGCCTTTACGTTTCTTCTGAGGGGCTAGAGAGGTGAAAAGTTCCAAAACATGATTTCAACAATAAAAGAAGGCCATCTTGTTTTTTTTTTAAATACGTATATAATATTCAACATAAATATGTATACAAGTGGATTAGGTACGTTAAAACATTTGTAGCAAGTAGGTAGATTTGCGGGGGGGGGGGGGGGATTTGCGTGGTACAGTGAATCTTCCGAACTGTTGCTATATATTTTTATTATTGTTGCAATATATTTTTGTTATATATTTTTATTGTTTGGGGGAGGATGAGGGGGGGGGGGAACTGCGAAAAAAACGGAAAAAATTGATCATTTTTAATGATTTTTTTACAATTTAAGGGGACAAATCCCCCCCCCAAATCTACCTCCTTGCTACAAATGTTCATGTTTTGGAACTTTTCACCTCTCTAGTCCCTCAGAAGAAATGTAAAGGCTAAAATAATTTTTTTCATCCCTCCAAATTATCGAAAAGTGATAAAAATAAGTGGGGGGGCCTCCCCCGAAAACGGTGGGTGATGGGGGAAAACGGAGGTCATATTCGGATTCAGGAGGTCATTTTACATAAGAATCAGCAGGAATGGTGTCAGGGCTCGAAAAAAAAATTTTTTTTGCAGACCAGTGTAATCCATTTCTTTATAGAATATTTCTTAATTATTCTTAAATATTTCATAAATACACTTTTTTCTGAATAAACAATGATCTGATCTTTGTTTTTTAATATTGTTAGATACACTATTTTCTGAATAAACGAATTCCTGATCTTCGTTTTAATTATTCTTAAATACACTTTTTTTTTTCTTTCCTCGTGATTTGTCAATTTAGATGAATATACAACATTGTGTTGATTCAAGTCCAAAGTTAACATTTATCCAGAGTAATTCGGTATTTATCGAGCGACCCACATTGTCCGTTGTTGCGATGCATTAATCATTTAAGGTGATGTCCATTAGTTTGTTTGATAAGCTAGGGTTGGAAATTCGCAGGGGGATAATTGAATATGGCCCTTTGCGGTTTTCCGGTTTTCCTCTCAATTTTCAGGTCCAATTTGTGGCACTAGACACGAAATTTCAGGAGTTAAACAATGAAATAATTACTCTAGAAAACAAACATGTTGTAACAGTCTTAATTAAAAGACACTCAACAGTTTTAAATAAAATTAAATATATCACACACCTAAAACTCATTTATTTATTGTCTTATTTTAGTTTACCATTATTGTAACAACGTATTTTTAAATGTTCCTAAAATTATTTATTTATTTATATACAGAGAGTTGGGGCCCGCCGTGGCCAAGCGGTTGAGCCGCCGGTTTCGCCAATCGGACACGGAGGTGATCTGGGTTCGATTCCCAGCGGAGGCGAGTAATTTTTCTAACGAAAAATACTCGTCTCCGGTTCCATGGATGTGTGTGAATGTGTTGTGACGTCCAAATAGTCGAAATATATGTTAATGTAGATATTATAAATCAACGTTAGTGGCTGAATGGTAATACCTATGCCAAACAAAAAATATATATATATATATACAGAGAGTGTATTGTAACACCGAACATGTTCATCCAATACAATTTGACACCTTTACTTTTTAAGTTATGTGTAAATTGGGTTGCCTATATGACCATTAAAAATTGTAGCCAATCAATTGCAAATTATGCCTCAACTTGTAAACACAAGGAGATTTTCTTTCAAGTATACATGTCCCAATTACACCGTATATGTCGTAAATCTTTAGATACTCGTTGTTAAAAAAATAAATTTGAAACTTGAAATGAGTGTGTTCCACTCCCAGACTAAGCATGAAGTAAAATTTCGAGTTTAGAAAAGCCTGAAAATTTGGTTTGGTCGCGTAGCGCGAAGCGCGGAGCGGCCAAACCAAATTTTCAGGCTTTTCTAAACTCGAAATTTTACTTCATGCGCCACCGATACAAAACACTGACTTATTACGAAGTTTAAAACATACCGCTAAACTTTACATTGCATCAGTGTTTCGTACCGGTGGCGCATGAAGTAAAATTTCGAGTTTAGAAAAGCCTGAAAATTTGGTTTGGCTGCTCCGCGCTTCGCGCTACGCGACCAAACCAAATTTTCAGGCTTTTCTAAACTCGAAATTTTACTTCATGCTTAGCCTGGGAGCGGAAAACACTCGTTTAGAGCTTCAAATTAAATTCTTTTAACAAACCGAGCGTCGGCAAATGCACAACGTATGCTTATGTATACTTAAAAGAAAAATTCTCGCTATGAAAATGTTCGGTGTTACATAAAACTCTCTGTATGTACCTGACATAGATACAGAATATGTTATGTTATTAATATATATATATAATAATATATATAGTATGTTTAATATTAGCTCAAGAAATAGTTGTTTCAAGGAATATTTAGAGAAGTCTCAACGAGACTAAATTTTTGCAGAAAGTCGATATTAATTTTAATTCGTTTTTATATTTTGTAAATATTCTGGAAACTATTGGCAAATTAAATTTTTCTTTATGTTAAACTGTACCATCACCGGTGGAATGTCACTTTCTCTCAGGTATCAAATTGTTCGCACCTACTAATGACTTAATCCCTTTACCTATAAATAATTTAACGAATAAAGCACTAATAACATTTCTTCACACATTTATTTGAATTACCAAATGTACATTTCGGACATAAAGTAACCATTATCAATGGATTAATACAACATTCCTGTATTTTCACTTGCCCCAGTTTTGTGTACCTATTTTAACGACACACTTTAACATTCCTGTAAGTTTTCTGTTTATTTTAATTTTTTTTTGTATTAAAAGTCTGGAGCATAGCTATACCGATGAGGCATAAATCTGGAAACGCGTCTATAGATGGCTTAAGACTTTTTCTCTAAGATCGTCTAAGATTATTTTAATTAATATGTATTCGAAATAAAACAATGCAGTTGGGAGGGTTTCACTTTTATTGTTGAACACTGCAACATGTTTCACCACAGTGGCTTCATCAGGCAGATGAAATAATTATTATTATTTCATCTGCCTGATGAAGCCACTGTGTGGTGAAACATGTTGCAGTGTTCAACAATAAAAGTGAAACCCTCCCAACTGCGTTGTTTTATTTCAAATAGTATTATGGAGTTTCATCATGTGTCCGCCTCATCAATTTAATATTTATTCTCTGTATTTTTTAATTTATTTCAATTTCCTCTTGGTTCATTTAGTTTGATGAGAGAATAATTGGACCTGATGTTGCATTCTGCATATAAATTATGCATAGAACAGTAAATCTGTCGTGTAACTCATATATTCATTGTATAATTCAATATCTGTCGAGGTATTAGCTTGAGAAGAGGTTGTTTCAATGAATATTTTGGACAAGTATTAATTTTAATTCGCTTTTATATTTTAAAGAATGTGTATTCTACAAGCACTAATAAAAAAAAAACTAATATAAAGTCATTCAGTATCTTTCAGACACTATATTTAATTGATACTTGACAATTATAAATAAAATTACAAGTATCACATACCAAAGAATTTACATCTTTCAAACACCTTTTTTTTTAATTGATTGTAAATTTATATGATATTATAACGTGTTGAAAAGTTGATCCTGTTTCATAATGTTTTAAAATAAATAATTCAAGCGTCTAGTCTTCAATCCCGTAATGTTTATGAGACATTAATGCAACCGACTTATGTTCGAGTTTAGTTTATTCGCTTTTTGCCCAGCGAAACTTTCCAGACCGAGCTTCAAAACTTTATGAAAACTAAAGAGCTGAAGCGAGCAAAGAGAGAGAAACTTGATGCAGAGGATTCACTCAAGAGGATTAATTTCAATTTTATTTTAATCATACATATTTTGCTTTTAATATTTATAAAGAGATATAAAACAAAAAGTGTGTGTTAAAATGTTATTCATTCTCTTTGTAAATTTCTTCTTAGAGAGAATAAATGTAAAATTGTACTTCAGTAATGGCTCTGATCTCAATATTTAAATTATTATATTCATAAATTTACAAATGAATGCATTAACTAATTATTAATGCGCATTTCTACTGATAGGTACACATCGGTTATTAAATTAATTGGGCTTCAAGAGAGGACGCTGGAAATCCTTTGAAGTAATAAGTCCAATTACAAACAGGCTCCATTCATGTATAGCAGGAAATATGTAAGCGTGTATTACAAATTTCCAAAAGGATTTCGTAAATGAATACCTGAACTCAGAGTAGATACACAATAATAAATATTTACATATGTATGTAAATGAAACAATTTTAATTTAATAGCTGTATATACACATATATTAGTCAATTTATATACACATTTATAAAGCACATGTATTTCAAGTTTTTAATTTATAAAAGTAGACGCAAATGTAACAGAAAATATAATTGAATTTATAAATCAATTGTACTGAGAGTTTATCATATCGGGTGTGTATAAATTGGCGAATAATCTACACGTGGTGATATTCTTCATAAAATTTTAAGCAAAATATCTTAGTTATAAAATATTTTACCATACTTGCTGGGCCTTTACGAGGTCCTCAAAGTTTGAACATTCAATCGTTTCATATGCGTTATTATTCAATATTAATTCACAGAAAACCCTGTAATTTCGGTAGAATGACTAGTTTGAAGATTATTTGCCAGTGTGTGCAATCTTTCTATCTCAAATGTCCGTTTTTCTTCATTCTTCATTAGCTTATTTTCATATAAAGTACAGCCGGAACGTCGACTCCCGCTTACGTCAGTGACAAATTTTGACACTTAGTGTTACGAATTCATTTAAACTTGCTAGTTCCAAATTTGTGCTAATTCTGTTTTTCTCGTTATTATCGGTTAGTGTTAGTTCCCGACTTTTAATGTTTTTGTGTTTCTGTGTTATTTTCGTATTATTGTTTTGTTCATTTTTACGTTTTTTGAGTACGCCATGTAGATATATGGTGTACGGTTTCTGTAATAGAAATGCACAAATGGCAAAACTAGAATATCGAGCACATTTTCTAAATCAGAGGAATCCTTCTACAAATGTATTTCGAAGGCTGAAGCAACGACTAGGTGAAACAGGTATGCTTGTCCCCAATAATGCGAACATTGGCCTACCATGGCAGAGACGCACATTCCAACTTGAAGAGCAAGTTCTAGGTGCAATAGGAGAAGATCCCACCGTAAGCACCCGAAAATTTGCTACCACATTAGATATCCCCAGTAACAAGACCATTAATTTGATCCTACAAGAAAGCCTTCTATGTTCTGAGACGGTTAAAAACAGGGTTAAAACAGAATTGAAGCAGCGGTACTGAAAATTACACCATCAGAAATACTGTTGCGAGTAATGAATACGATACAAAAAAGATTGCAACTGTGCTTAGAAGCAGATGGATTTCATTTCAAACAAAATAAAGGAATTATGCTGTATCATTAGAAGAAGAAAAAACACCACAGTACTGCAGTCAATATAAATCAATCAACTACGACAATCTAGACGCTTCGCCAATACTTTCTAGACTACTTCCAAAAGACACTCTTTTCGAAACATTTACTAAGCCTCACTCTACCATTATTACTCTTCTGATGCAACCCACGTAACTAATCATGATATTAATAAAAAAAAACATGGCAGCTCGTAAATGCGACGTTGCCAATGTCCATTTCTTTTAAATGCTTCCTGATCGTATATAAAGCATAATACAACATTTTTGCGTCGACATTTTCTATTCAGAATTTTATGTAGAATATTGTCACGTGTGGATTATCCGCCAATTTATACACACCCGATATAGTTCTTAAAGAAATAACGGGTGAGCTATCTAGTGGTTTCTTTTTAAAAATGCAATAAAATGAACAAAATTAAATGTTTGTCCATGTATTATGGCTTTATTAGTAAGAGCAAAAATTCCCATTAATTATGGAATACAAGTTCGTTCAAGTTGCAGCCTCGGCTGGCTTCGCAGTAGCGCATTCTGTCACTCCAATTTTCCAAGACCTTGTTGATGGTTTTGAGCTGTAGCTCACGGATTGCTTGGATGATATTGGCCTGAAGTGCTTGAATCGTTTCTGGATTGTTGGCATAACATCGGTCCTTCACGGTTCCCCACAAAAAAAATCCAAGGGGGCTCGCAGCTTCGAGGCGGCAATTGACATCGCCAAGGCGGCTGATAACACGATTTGGGAATGTGGTGCGCAAAAGATCGACTGTGGCATGGGCTGTGTGGCGCGCGCCATCCAGCATGAACCAGAAGTCGTCCAAATCCATGTCTTCAATTTTATTAAAAAAAAGTCGATAACATGGCTCTGTAACGCTCGCCGTTGACCGAAACGTTGTTTCCAGCCTCATTTTCGAAGAAAAATGGTCCAATGATGCCACCACTCCACAATCCGCACAAAACTGTCACTCTCCGGGGATGCATTGGCTTCTCGACAATAACGTGCGGGTTTTCCGAACCCCACATGCGGCAATTTTGTTTGTTAACGTAGCCACCAAGATGAAAATGAGCCTCGTCAGAAAAGATGATTTTTCGCCGAAAATCGTTGTCCAATTCAAGCTACTCTAAGGCCCAAACTGCGAAGCGATAACGAAGCGGATGGTCATGCGCCTTCAATTGCTGAGTCAATTGGACCTTGTAAGCGAATAATCCGAGATCTTTGTGCAGAATTCTCCTCAAGCTAGTGCGTGCAATGTTGAGATCGACGGCGAGTTGATGTTCGTGGATTGAGTCTCACACTCTCGGTAACAGCAGCCACATTCTCGTCTGTGCGCACCGTACGAGAACGAGGACCATGAGTGTTGTCCACTAACATGCCAGTCTCACGAAATTTTTGCACAAACTTGCGTACAGCAGGCGCGGTGGGTGATTCATTTCGGCCAAAACTTCTTTTCAACAAACGCACTGTTTGGGCTACACAGCACTCACTTTGGAAATAACTTTGCAATATTTCCCAACGTTGTTCAAACGTAAAGCGACTCTGTTATTAAATAAAAGAATTGAGTCTCCTTTCTTCACAAGATTTATTTAAAAATCGCAAATGTACATTTCGGTCACGATGTGACCATTATCAATGCTTAACTAGTTACAAAAACAAACGGAAACTTAATTTATACCACGTGGATACAGATTCGTGATTAGTGGGGAAGCGGTACAGGTAGGTAAAGGGCAGATTATAATTACACTGTTTCGGGTGACTGGGATTAGAGCGCTGGGATCAGTTCTAGAAAAGGATTTACTAATGGGCTTAAATCAAAGTTTCCACTTTTTTCATTTCTATTGCCTCCAAGGTATTAAGCCGGTAATTACTGGAGAATTTTAATAATTTCATTTTATCTATTGAAAATTTGTGACCTGATTCGATGGCGTGGTGAGCTAACGCTGATTTATCTGCATTAAAGTTTTTGATGTGTAAGGTATGTTCTTTAAACCTGGTCTGTAAATTGCGTTGAGTTCGTCCAACATAAATTTTATCACAATTGCAGCACTCTATTGAATAATTGCCAGATAAAGAGAGGTAGCTTTTATTGTCAAACGTGTTTCCGAGATAATTCTTTAGTTTTGTATTAGTATAATAAGTTGTAAAAATTTCAACTTAATTCCAGCTTAATACCTTGGAGGCAATAGAAATGAAAAAAGTGGAAAACCGGCTATTAAACTTTGATTTAAGCCCATTAGTAAATCCTTTTCTAGAACTGATCCCAGCGCTCTAATCCCAGTCACCCGAAACAGTGTAATTATAATCCGCCCTTTACCTACCTGTACCGCTTCCCCACTAATCACGAATCTGTATCCACGTGGTATAAATTAAGTTTCCGTTTGTTTTTGTAACTAGTTAAGCATTGATAATGATCACATCGTGACCGAAATGTACATTTGCGCTTTTTAAATAAATCTTGTGAAGAAGGGAGACTCAATTCTTTTATTTAATAACTTAGTTCACCTTCACGTAACTCAACAATAATTTAAGTGTAAAGCGACTCATTTCGTACCGCGGAGGAATGATACCGACTTTCTGTCAAGATTTCGAGCGGGAAAAAGATGTCAGTGTCAAAATAACCTATGATTTAAAAAGATAACACTAGATGGCCCACTCTGTATAATACAGTTCTGAATATTTAATTTAAACACAGTTTGCTTCACTGTTTTATATTTTCTACGACTAGTTTCGACCAATGGTCGATAGTAGTCGGAGAAAATTAAAATCAGTGAAACCAACCAAGTGCTTTAATTTAATATCCAGAATTAGTGAGAAATTAATTAAACATAATATAATACAGTTTTTTTTTTCTTTTGGTTTTCCTCTTTTGTCAATTATATTTCAATATTTCTCTTGACTCTCCATTGGCCATATTTAATACTGTGCTTTTTAGCGATTTCCCAGTCTACTAGACCGGAAAATACTGATTTTGGTAATTTCCCAGTATACTAGAGCGCGAAATACTGATTTCCGATTGTCAATAGAGTGCATTGACAATCAGCAATCAGTATTTTCCGGTCTAGCAGATCGGGAAATCATTAAAAAGCACAGTAATTATTGGAGCGAATGGGAAATCCAGTTTGTCGATTATTAAGTACATTTTTAATTGCCGTTTGAGCGGCGTCCTTGATTTCTAATTATTTCTGAATTAGAAGACATTTTTGTTGTGTTGCATTCAATATAAATAGACAGAGAATTTTGTCACGCCGTTACACGTTCACGGTGCTTTAAACCATGTTAATCTTTTAACTAGAATAAACGGGTTGTGGTTAAAAAAAAATAGATTTTTTAACGTTTGAGCTTATTTTCTTTATTAATAATTATAATTCTACAAAAAAATGTGTGTTTAACATTATCTACAAATAAACACGTATGCAAGTACATCGGTTGATCAATTATAGCGCGAAATACACAATATGGTGTTGTGTGTTATTTGCAAATGTATTTTGAGCATTTTTGCACATGGTTAAAGTTTTTTTAATTTTCCTTTTACGAACATATGTAGCATTTTCCACTGATCGCACAGATTCTTGGTTCTCTGTTTTCGGGCAATGTATTTATTGCATAAAAACCAGGGTTGTAAAAAACACGTTTTTTTTTTATTTTAATTAAAACAAACCGTTTTTTTAACATCGCGTGTTTTTTTTATTGAAACAGCGTTTAAAACATTAACATATTTAAAACATGTCTAAAACACGTTTTAAACGTGTTTAAAACAGAACATACAGGGCTTTTTTCTTTTGAGTTTCAAAGCGGTTGATTTCTGGCTTTATAACGAGTATTTTCTACTTCCACACTAAGCATGAAGTAAATTTTCGAGTTTAGAAAAGCCTAAGAATAATACAAATAAAAATATCACAACTGTGTGTGGATTAATGTGATTTTTAAATACAGCGAATTTTTCTTTCAGGTTTACATATGCATACACTGTACATTTTACGATATTCGTTGTTTTTTTTTAAAAGATGTCAATTTGAATCTTTAAACGAGGGTTCTCCACTCCCAGACTAAGCATGAAGTAAAATTTCGAGTTTAGAAAAGCCTGAAAATTTGGATTGGCCGCGTAGCGAAGCGGAGCGGCCAATCCAAATTAGGCTTTTCTAAACTCGAAATTTTACTTCATGCGCCACGCTTAAAAACACTGATTTATAGTGAAGTTCAAAAAACACACACATACAAAACGATTATAGGCAACCTAATATACTTTAGAGTTATTGGGTTGCTTATTATCACTGTTTTAAACAATTTATTAAGCGCAGAATTTGACTCACGTTTTATTCACATCTACATATTAGACTGCTAAAGCCGTATATTTTAAACTTTGCGATATTTCAGTGTTTTATACGTGTGGCGCATGAAGTAAAATTTCGAGTTTAGAAAAGCCTAATTTGGATTGGCCGCTCCGCTTTGCTACGCGGCCAATCCAAATTTTCAGGCTTTTCTAAACTCGAAATTTTACTTCATGCTTAGTCTGGGAGTGGAAAACCCTCGTTTAAAGATTTAAATTGAAATATTTTAAGAAAACAACCTGAAAGAAAAATTCCTGTATTTAAAAATCACTGTTAAACGAGAATATTTTGAAGTTCACAATATTTCAGTATTTTATACCTAAAAATTTAGTTTGGTCTCGTAGCGCTACGCTACGTTTTTTTGTGTTCATTCTTTCCAAAAATAACAATTATTAGAATTAATTAGTGGATTAATTTATTTATATAAAGTAATATAATTGTGCTTTCCACAAATAACAACTATTAGAATTAATTAGTGAATTAATTAATTTATATAAACTAATATAATTGTAAAATTGTGTGTCTGTTGTCCATTATATCAATTGTATTTAGAAAATTATTTATAAATGTGCATAAATTTAGGATAATATAATTAAATAAAAGTAAGTGTTCTGTACACAATAGTTCTGTACAATATAAATATTAATTGTGTAAATTTAATTTTATTAGTATTTAATTTTATTAGTATTAATTAAACGTCTATCATCATCTCATCCTGACAACAAACAAAAAAGACCTTTAATTAATACTAATAAAATTAAATCTAAAATTCTTCTAACAAATAGTTTCTTTATTACATTAATTAGTAGCATCATTTATTTTATTTTCTAATATAAATTTTTACACAATTAATATACAATATAATAAAGCACAATTTCTATTATTTTGTACAGAACACTTACTTTTATTTAATTATATTATTATAAATTTATGGACATTTATAAATAATTTTCTAATGTATACACTTTTTGTAATATTTTTGTAGTTTTCTACTGAAGATGGCACTGCCGAAACATGTTTAGAAAATAAAATTCTTTAAAAATATTAAGAAGTACATTGTCTTTCTTTGTTTAATTTTAATATAATTGTGATTATCAACCAAATTAAATACATTTTTTAAAGAAACTATAAATTCTCTCGAGCACAGAAAGTTGAATATTGTTTGTAATTGTGATTCTGAACTAAATGGAATATGCTTTTATTTTTAATAAACTATTAATTCTATAGAGAACAGAAAGATAAACGTTTATATAAGTAATTAAAACCACTGAACTTTAGTAATAATTTGTTGCATTCCGAAAACGTTGGCGAGGGATCTTGTAATTAGCAAAAACGGAAATGTTCTCGCGGGAATTTCCTATTAAGCAAACACTAACTAGCCAATTTAAATAAATGAATAATAATTGTTTGCTGGAATTTCCTGCAAATTGAGTTTAATATTATTGTGCAAATATTAAAACTAAAATGAATTTTATTGTTGTGCAAATATCAAAACTCACGAATGGAATTGATTTTGCAAACAATTCGTAGCCTAGTTACAAAAATAACTGAATTAATTTCGAGCGAGTGTTTTCCATTCCCAGGTTAAGCATGAAGTAAAATTTCGAGTTTAGAAAAGCCTGAAAATTTGGTTTGGTCGCGTAGCGCGGAGCGACCAAACCAAATTTTCAGGCTTTTCTAAACTCGAAATTTTACTTCATGCGCCACCCGTATAAAACACTGAAATATTGTAAAGTTTAAAATATACGGCTTTAGCAATCTAATATGTAGATGTTAATAAAACGTGAGTCAAATTCTGCGCTGAACAAATTGTTTAAAACAGTGATTATAGGCAACCCAATAACTCTAACGTATATTAGATTGCCATATACGTTGTTATACAGGGTGTCCCATTTTAATCTGATCAGGTGAATATCTCGAGTCACGTGCGTCCAGTTGAAAAACTTTCTGGATAAAAATTGGATGATTCGGAGGGGGACATCCGATGCTGTAACAAATTTCACCCCCCGACTTCTAGGGGGGTGGATAATAGGGGTGACTTTGAAATCTTCAATAGGAACCCCTATTTTGTATTACAGATTCGGAAAGAGAAAAAAAAACTATGAAGGTTTTCGGGAACTTTTTTTTTATGTGCGATAGGTGGCGCTGAAATCGATAAACTGTGTTTTTCTAGAATAAGCCATCAAATAATTGTTTTCATGACAATTTTTTATAAAAAACAGGTCATATTTATAAAAATTTAAACACTTTCAACAATTTAAAATTTATAATTGAATAAATTCAAATTCAGAAATTTGAAAACTGGAAAATATTTATTTTAATGCAATAAATACGTTTTTTAAATATTCTTTGTTATTAATTCATTAGCATTAAAACTGACAATAACACGTTACTCATACGCAGTCATTTTGTCTCTCTCTCTCTCTCTCTCTCTCTCTCTCTTTCTCTCTTTCTCTCTCTCTTTCTCTCTTTCTCTCTCTCTTTCTCTCTCTCTCTCTCTCTCTTTCTCTCTTTCTCTCTCCCTTTCTCTCTCTCTCTCTCTCTCTCTCTCTCTCTTTGTCCCTCTCCCTCTTTTGGGTGAACCTAAGGTGTGAAGGTAAGTCGATTTCATGTTGCTTATTTATGTATTTTTCTAACAGAATTCGTAAGTCCGATCTTACCTCTTAATGTTCAATTTTTCATTGTAATTAGTAATTTTGTAGAAAGTTTTGATAGTTTGACACTTCTCCGCCTTCACGAAGTTGAAGGTGTGTACATTTTTATCAATCTGACCTGTTTTTTATCACAAATTGTCATGAAAACAATTATTTGATGGCTTATTCTACAAAAACACAGTTTATCGATTTCAGCGCCACCTATCGCACATAAAAAAAAGTTCCTGGATAAAAACTTCATAGTTTTTTTTTCTCTTTCCGAATCTGTAATAAAAAATAGGGGTTCCTGCTTAAGATTTCAAAGTCACCCCTATTAACCGACCCCCTAGAGGTCGGAGGGTGAAATTTGTTACAGCATCGGATGTCCCCCTCCGAATCATCCAATTTTTATCCAGAAAGTTTTTCAACTGGATGCACGTGTCTCGAGATAATCGCCTGATCAGATTAAAATGGGACACCCTGTATGTGTGTGTTTTTTAACATCACTGTAAATCAGTGTTTTTAAGCGTGGCGCATGAAGTAAAATTTCGAGTTTAGAAAAGCCTAATTTGGATTGGCCGCTCCGCTTCGCTACGCGGCCAATCCAAATTCTTAGGCTTTTCTAAACTCGAAATTTTACTTCATGCTTAGTCTGGGAGTGGAAAACACTCTTTAAAAGCCCCAAATTAACCGCTTTGAAACAACGAATTCCCGGAAATTTAAATAACGTTGTATATAATATAATTACATGTAAATTCTTAAGTAATAAAGATTTGTTAGTAGTAAGAAACGCTGTAATTATAGGGATATGTATACTCAAAAGAAAAAAGCCCTGTATGTTCTGTTTTAAACACGTTTTAAACGTGTTTTAAACTGGTTAATGTTTTAAACGCTGTTTCAATGAAAAAACACGTTTTGTTAAAAAAAAACAAATTTTCAGGCTATTCTAAACTCGAAATTTTACTTCATGCCCCACGCGAATACAATACTGATTTAGTGTAAAGTTTAAGATATACTGTTTTGAACGTATATTCATAATACACAGCTAACTCAGCTTCATTTTATGTTCAATCTCATTTTCATGAGTTTTACAATTGTTATACAATACAATTTAAGGATCTCATTATTTACATTTATACATAAGTATAAATGTAATTGCTAACAATTGGTTGCAGAATACTTCAAACATTAAAAGTGCGATCTTTTTGTAACCTACAACAAGTTATGTTTAGTTAATTTCTCATTTAACCAGTAGTGAAACATTTTTGAATCTAATTCTGGATACCTAATTAAAACACTAGGTTTGTTTTAGTGATTTATATTTTCTCCGTTGGCCATTTTCAAGGAGGAATGTACATTCCTCCTTGAAAATGATCAATGGTCGAAACTAGTAGGAGAAAATATAAATCAGTGAAACAAACCAAGTGTTTTAATTAAATATCCAGAATTATAACAATTTAGTTTTACAAAGACTAGATCAAACACTCATTGAAACAACTACTTCCCGTTTATAATATTTACGTTTTTTTTTTTTTTTATTTGGATCGATTATCCTGGCATAGACTCTCGCCACAGCCATATCTCTTATTTATTTTTATGCTAATTATTCTCATTCGGACAAACACACACATTTATACCACACCCAGGGTCACGACAAAACATTATTTTTCAAATAAAGTCTCCCCGTGCACGGGAATCGAACCCGAACTTGTGGCTCGCCGAGTGATACAGCCCGGCGACGTTACCGCTCGGCCACCACCTGCCCAATATTTACGTTTATATTTCAGTTACCCAGATGTTAAATAAATAACTGTTACTAGCAACAAATTATATTTGAAATTCATACAAATATAATTGAATAATCACCCATTGTTTCGTTTTATTGTTTAGAATTAACACGGTAAATTGACTCTGAATCACTTTAAATCGAGTTGGCGTTGAAGAAGCCGGAAGCCCGAGGAGCAGTTAACTCGCTTATCCGTTATGGCGGGGCATCTCGTAACGAGATAAAAATTAGCGAAGACAGTTTAAATCTAGGGGAAAATTGCGAAAACCTCCCGCTAAACGTCCGTCCGCTCCCCTATCCGTTTCAAGCTCAAGGAAGCATGAATCGAAAAAAAAAACACATAAAACACAAGAGCGCCAGTCAGTTTGTATAGCATATTATTTAATACGGAGATAAAGTAGGCTGTTAAATTTAAAAGTAAATAAACAACAACAAAAAACTTACAGATTGTGTTATCAATTACAGCCTTTTCTCAATTTTGACAGTCGTAGAACAATTTTAAATAAAAACACAAAAGAACAAATTGAAAAAAAAGATTGTATATTGCTTAATCGATATAAATTTCAGTTTATATCATTGATCCTCTGTTGTTGTATGTGTGTGTTTTTTTAACTTCACTGGAAATCAGTGTTTTTAAGCGTGGCGCATGAAGTAAAATTTCGAGTTTAGAAAAGCCTAATTTGGATTGGCCGCTCCGCTTCGCTACGCGGCCAATCCAAATTCTTAGGCTTTGCTAAACTCGAAATTTTACTTCATGCTTAGTCTGGGAGTGGAAAACACTCTTTAACAGCCCCAAATTAACCGCTTTGAAACAACGAATTCCCGCAATTTTAAAACACGCTGTAATTATAGGGATATGTATACTCAAAAGAAAAAAGCCTTGTATGCTATAAATTTTAGTTTTTATCATTGACCCTCTGTCAAAATTCATCGACCCCAAAAGGTTACCACTGACCCCGTTGGGGAATGCTGTATTAGACCAAAAAAGTTGATTTGATTTGTTTTGAATCATTATTAATTATAATAAACCTTGATGAATTAGTTTCTCACTTAACCCGTGGTGAAACATATTTAATTAATACTAGCATTTTGATTAAAACACTTGGTTCGTTTCACTGATTTTTATTTTTACTCTAACTAGTTTCGACCGTAGGTCATTCTCAAGGAGATATATATCAAACAAGATAAATTCAAATTCAAAACTATTTGAATTCAAGAAAATAAGCTTACGCTTCTTATAGTTTGCACACTTTAAACGTAATATATAAAATTACGAAAAAACTATTCGTGAAAATGCAAACAGTGTCTTAATTAATAAGACAATTTAAGACGATCAATATCCATTGAAACAACTACTTCCCGTGCAAATACACCTCCGGATATTGAATTATACAATGAAATATTTAAATTCAAATTAAATAAGATTTTCAAATAGTTTTGAATTTAAATTTATCTTGTTTGAACTGTACCGTAAGGTAAATAATAAGGTCTCACATTCATCATACCTGCTAATGACATAATCCCCTTTTTTTTTCATCATTTTCACTCATTCCATTTCTGTGTACCTGTTCATTTCACACACAACACTTTTTCCAAGTAAGTTTGTTTTCATTTTATTCCTAATTTTTTTAAACGTCATAAGCAAAGCTATACTGAAGAGAGATAAATCTCGAAACGCGTCTATAGATGGCCTAAGACATTAGTTTTAATCCAAGTCCTTTCACTTCTAATTTGTTGCTATCTCTCCTTTCATTTAAAATTGTATTGTTAGTTGGTTTGAACAGAATTTGACCTAAACGTTACATATACTTTAATAGAGCGTTGTAACAAATCAAATTAAATAAGATTTTAAATATTTCATTGTATAATTCAATATCCGGAGGTGTATTTGCACGGGAAGTAGTTGTTTCAATGGATATTTATCGTCTTAAATTGTCTTATTAATTAAGACACTGTTTGCATTTTTACGAATAGTTTTTTCGTAATTGAGATAAATATCTCCTTGAGAATAATGACCTACGGTTGAAACTAGTTGAAGTTAAAATAAAAATAAGTGAAACGAACCAAGTGTTTTAATCAAAATTCTATTAAAATAAACGTTTTTAATTAACGCAGTAAAAAAAATTAAAAAAATACATTTTTATAAGGTCTGGTTCCTTAACTTGTTGAAACGAAACAACTTAAGGTATAATTCAGGCAAAATATTTTACTTGTTCCCCTTTTTTGATTAAATAATTTATTTATTCACGTTTGTGGTGCAGTGCAGGTGTTGCATTTTGGAAATTTAGAGGTTTAAGCCCGGATTTAGCTTTGTGAATTACACAAGAGCGCCCCGAGAGATCTTTTGAGGAAAGTGCATTTGTGATTAACTGCTCGCTCTGTGCACTGGCTTTCCCTCTAACTTTAAAGCCCTCGTTCGTCTCGATCCCAAACTATTTATATTAACTAACATTCTGGATGCAATTAAAGTGAGTAATTCAAACTTAGTATTAATAAAAACTATACTATACTTGTCTCTCTGTCAGTCTGTACCTGAATTGGGTAAGTGTTATCTATAACTAAAAAATTATTCAAATTATTTTTGTGTAGAAAACGAAACGAAATTGACATTCAATACCATTTTCTTTTAGGATTTTTTTTTAGATTTATATTTACATTTTGTACAATGATATACGATATTCCAATATTCGTTGGTGCATTTAGGGAATAAAATAAAAGTAAATACCAATTTACTTATTTTGCATATGTCAGAGGAGAATATTCTGAGGGCTTTTCCATCGTTTTAAAAATGCATCAGGGATATACACACGAGAGGGACAGAAAGAACAAGATCCTTAAGACTTGAAGAATCAGGGATATAAGGGAGAGAAATAGAAACTGGGTAGAGGAAAGAGAGATATTCTTAAGAGTGGAAGCTTGTAAAACGTATGTCTGGGAATTCAATGATGGATAGACTTCCGAGAGACCGAGGATCAGTCACGAACGCTGACATTCTTAAACACGGAAACAACAAGATGTTTTTTTTTTACTTACTTACAAGACGTTTCTCGAATGAAAAATTCATCTTACGATTCGCTACTGAATAAAAGTTAATGTGTATAAGTTGGACAGTGATGATAAAATTATCTAAAAATATCGTAAACGACAACGAGGAGATTTGGAATTCCCCAATTCTGACTTCTCTTATTACCTGAAACAAAAATATTGTATATATACTTAGGAAATAATTTTTTCTGTACATTCCTTTGAAAATGGTCTAACAAACCGAAACTAGCCGGAATAAAGACTTAATTGTGAAACAATACCAAGTGCCTTTCCTTTAATTAACTTTACATATCTATAAATTTATTGAAAGTGCGTTACTTTTTATAAAATTATGTGCATTATACATAAAGAGAAAGAAGAAAAGTTGAGTTTGTCTATAGTTTGCAGTATATTTACATATTATAAAAACGAATTAAAATCTGTCATTGTATAATTCAATATATTATTATCTAACTCAAATATTCATTGTATAATTCAATATCTGTCGGGGTATTAGCTTGAAAAGTAGTTGTTTTAATGAATATTTGGAGACTTGTCTCAATGAGACTAAAATGTTCGCAGAAGGTCGATATTAATTTTAAACAAGAATAATTCTAATTCAAAAATATTTGAATTAGAGAAAATAAGCTTGCGCCTCTTATAGTTTGCACACTTTAAATAATATATAAAATTACGAAAATGTTTTTCGTAAAATGCAAACAATGTGTTTTAATTAACCCATTAACGGCCAAGCAATTATAGAGATAACTCCAAAAGTTGATTTTAGGGAAAATTCTGCACTTCTTTTCATAATATCTATGAATGACTTATTGTATTACATACTGTGCATTTTTCTGTTAAATGTACATAATGTTTATGGTGTAAAATTTTAGGCATCGGTCGATTTTATATAAAAACGTGCAGTGTGAAGTTTAGAACGAGTGATTCAACTCCCAGACTAAGCATGAAGTAAAATTTCGAGTTTAGAAAAGCCTGAAAATTTGGTTTGGTCGCTCCGCGAAGCGGAGCGGCCAAACCAAATTTTCAGGGTTTTCTAAACTCGAAATTTTACTTCATGCGCCACTCGCATAAAACACTGAAATATTGTAAAGTTAGAAATACACTCACATTATTTTTTTTTTAAATAAATAATTAATCGAAATATTTGAATAACAAAATATTTACATTTTTCTTTATACATTTTAAAAGTCATGTCAAATAATATAAAATATCAAATTAAATTATTTAGTAATTTAATTACCAAAAAGTTAATAATGTTGCGTGGATGCATCAATGGCGCTTAATGGGTTAATAAGACAACTTATGACCATAAATATCCATTGAAACAACTACTTCCCGTGCAAATACACCTTCGGATATTAAATTATACAATGAAATATTTAAAATCATATTTTAATTGATTTGTTACAATGCTCTATCAAAGTATATGTAATATTTATTAATTAATTCGTTTCTATAATTTTAATTATAAATTGAAAATAAAATTGACAGTAATTTTATTAAAAATGCGTTACTATTTATAAAACTATGTAAAAACTTTAATTATCATGGATGTTATACTATACTGTCTGTTTTAATTGTCAAATACGTGCTAGAACTTGTTTATAGAGGTCGACGAAATTACGTTTCACCATAAATTCGAAATTCGTGCGGGGATCTCTCAAACTAAACTCGTGAAACACATTTTACTACCTAATTGGCAATAATGATGACGATAATATCAACAAAAGGTTGTTGGTTAGTACATAAAGGAGATACGACAGGAGTCGGATTTACCTAAACACACTCTCACTCCCAAATATTTATGTGGAATCCTTGTTATCATTTAATCTCACAGTTTAATTAATATTTTACAAAAAAGATGTGGATATTGTTATAAATTGATGTAAAAAAACGTATCGCACCCCTAGAATAGTACTGTGACAAGTTAAAAAAATCTGGTTTTGAGTTATCCCTGTAGGTAGATAGATCTCTACGAGCTTGAGAGCAGTAGTTACTGTGCTACTCTACGCCACACACTAGGGCAGAAGACCCCCAAAGTTGGTAATATATCAGGGATTCTATGAATGGGGTTGTAACTTAAATATTGTTTTTAAAAGTGTCTGTAGGTCAAAAAGGAAAGATATGGATAATTTTTTAATTTTCTCTTTACTTATGCCCGTTATTATAAACGATTAATAAATCATTACATAACTATTTGTGGAGTAAATTTATTTACCTAGTAAACTAATGGACAAATAAAATTGCGTATTATAAAGCAAACCTACCAAATAAATAGCAATTCTAGAAATAAATAATTTAATTAGTGGATTACAGACCGAAATTATACATTTTCATTGTGGTTATAGCTGGAACCACCAATTTTTTTAATTGAATTGTCAATATTTCAAATTAATGTGTCAATCAAATTGGAAATATCGTATAATTCCTTATAATTATGGAGAATAACCGTGGAATAGGACAGAATTACACAGAACAAGAAAAAGAAAGCTTATTAGAAATTTTAAAAGAGTTAAACGAGTGTTTTCTACTCCCAGGCTAAGCATGAAGTAAAATTTTGAGTTAAGAAAAGCCTGAACATTTCAGGCTTTTCTATACTCGAAATTTTACTTCATGCGCCACGCGTACAAGAGACTGATTTCAAGTGAAGTTCACTTGTTTACAATATTTCAGTGTTTTTAGTGTTTAACTCCCGTGGCGCATGAAGTAAAATTTCGAGTTTAGAAAAGCCTGAAAATTTGGTTTGGTCGCTCCGCGCTTCGCGCTACGCGACCAAACCAAATTTTCAGGCTTTTCTAAACTCGAAATTTTACTTCATGCTTAGTCTGGGAGTGGAAAACACTCGTTTAAAACTTTAAATAGACTAATTTAAAAAAAAAACAACGTATGCATAAGTATAAAAATCTCTGGTTATGTCTGACTTGAAAAACTCTAGGTCTTCGACTCCTTAGAATGTCTGGTGGTTCGAATTAATCACTGTCAGGGAAGATACTATGAGCGAACTTAAATCTGACACGGATGATATAGTAGACATGATAACCGTAATGAAAATAATAAATACAAGTAGTAGAATCTAAAGTAATTATAATAATATAATACACTTTTGACTTTTAGCTGTCAAATTAGTTCGAGAATAAAATTTACTTGGTAGAAAAACAAACAAATTATTTACTGAGGAGATTTATTTGCCAAATAAAGTTATTTTGTGTTTATAATACCGAAATCTTTGGAATAAATTAATTTATTCCTAAAGTAAATTTTATTTAGGGAATGAAACGTTTTATAATACCGGGCATTAAAACATATAATAGAAAGTTATTAAGAATACAAAATAATATTTTTATTTAAGGAAGCTATAATAACTTCTAACAAATATCTTCGTCATCAGATTGTAGAGTTATTATTGTAATCGTCTCCACTATTATTGTAATCTTCGTCATAATCTTCATGGCTAAAGTTCTGAATGGTTTGAGGTTTTAACAACTGTACTGCTTTAGGCATCGGTAGTAGATTCTTTTTTTGTAACTTTCGCTTGCTCGCGATTACAGGATCGGAACTAAGTAAAAATGAATTAAAAATATCCTCATTAGTTTTCTCACGACTACATTTTCTCGAGTAATGCTCTCGATATCCGATACAAAGCAGAAGATATTATTTCAGGCCCATGTATAGAAAATGTGTGCAATGTAGGAGGCATATTAAGCCAGGGGTACAGTTCAACAAAATTCTAGCGGTGTTATGACCAAATTTTCTGAATTTCATCAATCTTATGTCCACTAGAAACTACTATTATTATGATATGCATCTTTATTATTAACTCGATATCTATTTTAGCAATTTGCGCTGAAAGTTCTTGATTCGCGAAGAAACGTCTAGCTGTGTTTCCGTCATTTGAATCATTAAATCCGGGTTTTGGTCTATGTACAGGGTGGTCTAATTTCGATGTTGCTTATGGGCATCTCGATAAATATAAGAGTTAGAGAAAAATCGATGACGCAGTCGCGATCTCTTTTTTTGAGACTAGGACTATGCCGAAAACAAAAATGCGCTATCTTGTTTTTTTCAGAAGTTATAGGGCAACATCGGGTTTTCTTGATTTTTTAACTTTAATTAATACCTTGCGTAATTTGTGAGACAGGCAAAAACTATAAATACCTTCTTAAGACACTTTTTTGAGTAGAATCCAGTGGCGTAGGCATTTTTTATATTATTCACACATTTTCGAGTTATAGCCAAATTGTTTTTTTGATTAAATGTAAATCATAGTTGACTTTGACATAGTTGATGGGAGTGTTTTTCACTGATTTCAAAAATATATACTTTTGTGAATTAATCTTAAAAAACAGTGTTACTATAGAGTAAAAACTAGTTTTTAATCAGCTAAATAATATATTATGGAAGACAATAGCCATTTTTGATCATTTGCATGCTCAGTTTTAATTATGATAAACATTATAAACTAATGATTTTTTAAATAATAATAATCCTTTTTTGAGTAATAAATATTTTATTATTTTTAATATTTATTGAAATTTTTATATATTAAGAAAAAAAACTTATTTTAAATATTTAAACTGATGGCCATTATTTTTAATGCATCTTTGGTATTTACCTCTTACAGCTTTAATGGCGATACAAATTTGAATGTTGGGAACAGTTCCTATATAAATCATGAAAATGTTCTAATACGTCTAAATTTAGGCTGCTTGTAAATTTTGTCCTGCAGGTATCCCCATAAAAAAATCTAACGGTGTTGGATCTGGAGATCTAGCAAGCCACCTAACTGGTCTAAATGTTCCCAATCAATTGCTTCCTAAATTTGCATCCAAAAGTAATCTGCTCCATCTTGTTGGAAGAACAGAACTCATTGCTGTTGCAATGGAATAATTAATTAAAATTGAGCATGCAAATGATTTATAATGGCTATTGTCTTCCGTATTATATTATTTAGCAGATTAAAATTTAGTTTCTATTCTATAGGAACACTATTTTCAAGATAAATTCATAAATGTATATATTTTTGAAATCAGTGAAAATCACTCTTTTTAACTGTGTCAAAGCTAACTATGATTTACATTTAAATAAAAAATAATTTGGCTATAACTCGAAAATGTGTTCATAAAATAAAAAAAATGCCTACGCCACTGGATTCTACTTTAAAAAGTGTCTTAAGAAAGTATTTATAGTTTTTATCTATCTCACAAATTACGCAAGATACGAATTAAAGTTAAAAATCAAGAAAACCCTATTTTGCCCTATAACTTCTGAAAAAAACAAGATGGTGCATTTTTGTTTTCGGCATTATCCTAGTCTCAAAAAAAGAGATCGCGATTGCGCCATCGATTTTTTTCTAACTCTTATATTTACCGAGATGCCCATAAGCAACATCGAAATTAGACCACCCTGTACAAAATTAATCCACACCGCTATCTAAATTCTTTTTGAATACGAGCCTTGTTTTCTGAAACAACTTCTTTGTTACTTCCTCGAACTTGACATATCTTAAAAAGCAATTTATAAGATACATGTAGAAGGCATTCGAACATACGTATCCATCCATGTAAAACCAACAACCCGAATTTCAAATTTTTAGTATTTATGTTTCGTTCAATCATTTCATCAATACGATTACAATTTTTGGAAGTTGCGCCCAAAATATAGCACTTTTGTGTCGATGTTTTGCCAGTAAGCGCATTGCATACTTTGCCATCGACAATGGAAAAGATAAAATTATGACTTACATCCAAAAAATGTTCCTGAATTAGCGAGGTACTTTTCCGTAAGTTTTTTATTTGTTCGTCCATTTGGTTTTTCTCCGTTGTTAAAACATTAGTAGACTCTTTAACAAATAAAATTTTTAATGATCTGCAGTACCTGGTAGAAGCTGGACGTGGGATTAGCCAGAGGATTGTCTCACCACCAACAAGTTGAAGTGGAACAATGCAAGTAATAAAAACAGTCGAACCACTGACCTCAGGGCCATGAAACGCTTGTTTGTAAGAACTATGACCCGAACTGCCATCAAAGCCCGAACTGCCATCAAACAAATACAGCCCTTCCAGTTCTTCGTCCTTAAGTGATTCTATTTTAGATTCTAGTGTTAATATTAAACGTTCCACAGGGTAGTCAAGCAAAGTAACTTCTGCACAAGATATATTCTTGATATATTTTTGCTTTGGATAGCAATCTTTCTTCGCAGCTTGAACTAGTTTGTATGAGGGGAATTTCTCTGGGGCACTCATTCTGATTATATTATAGTGATGCCGAAATAATTTTGCATCTACCAAAACAGCTACAGCTTCTTCACCTGACATAACTTGTTTCTCGATTGACTTTGTGTATGCTTTTCTATAATTACTCGCACGATTCGGACTAGTACTTGTAATTTTATGCAACCCTTTCGAGGCATGTGCTTGTCACGTTGCTCTTGAGCCCATTTGGGTAGCGTAATTTAATATATTCACAGCAGCAACAGCTCGCAGCCTAACTTCAGGGTAGGCCGCAGCGCCAAGGCACACAAAATTTGAGGTTGGGATCGCGCTTTATAAATACAAGGAATTGCACAACAAAGTCACCTTTCAATAACGGATACATTGGGTCTCTGGCCTACCCTGAAGTTAGTCTGCGAGCCGCCGCTGATTTACAGGTGTAGAATCTTTTAATTCCTTTGTTTTTGTGTCGTTTAGTTCGCCCAGAACTTGATTCAAAAAATACTTTTAGGCGTCCCCGTTTTTTCTTTGGTGTCTTCGTTTCCTCATCGGTCGGAAATGAAATTGAAGAATCCAGCCATTCAGCATTATTTGTGCGAAACCTTTCTTCCATCTTAAATACCTTTATCCAACGAGATTTGTACTGAGATTTGAAATATGACAATTTCTTATTCAAAACCTTAGGACACCCTTCATCGAATTTGGTTCGTTTCTTGATCTCCTCTCTCAAAAAATTAAATTGCACATTAATTTCACTGATTCTAGAATTTTTTATAATATCAAGGGGAACTTCTTGATCTCTCTCTCTCTGATTCTCATTATAAACATAGTCTTTGAATCCGTTCCTGAAATAAAATTAAAATAAATTACATTGATATATAACAAACCGTTATTTTTTATTTGCTACCCTCGAAAAAAAAACTCGAATGGTGGCAAAGAGTGCAAATAAGTGCAAAAAACTAAAGCGATTCTGAAAAGCCTAATCAATATTCAATATAAAAAAACCAAAACTAAAGATTGGACTGCTTTGAAACATAACTAATAGCCTGCATGTTTCCAGGATTCATTCTAAAATTGAACATTTTCCGTTCATTTTAAAGTACACCATTTTCACGGGGCTTTTCTTAACCCGAAATTTTACTTTATGCTTAGTCTGGGAGTGGAAAACACTCATTAAAAGTTTCAAATTAAACTCTTTTGAATAACAACTATTGTCGGAAAATTTTCAGCTTATGCATATGTTTACCTAAAAGAACATTTTTACGTTGTTTATTTTAAGAAGAGTTCAATTTGATGCTACAAACGAGTGTTTTCCACTCCCAGACTAAGCATGAAGTAAAATTTCGAGTTTAGAAAAGCCCCGTGAAAATTTGTCGAGGATCGCGCAACGACCCGAGACATATTTTCTGGGCATTTCTGAACTCGAAATTTTACTTCATGCGCCACGCGTACAAAACAAAAATATTTTAAATTTATGTATATTTGAACCTCACTTGAAATCAGTGTTTTACACGCGTGGCGCATGAAGTTGAATTTCGAGTTTAGAAAAGCCACGAAAATTTGTCTTGGGTCGCTGCGCGACCCTCGACAAATTTTCTGGGCTTTTCTAAACTCGAAATTTTACTTCATGCGCCACGCATTCAAAACAAAAATATTGTGAATTTATATATATTTGAACCTCACTTGACATCAGTGTTTCATACGCGTGGCGCATGAAGTAAAATTTCGAGTTTAGAAAAGCCCAGAAAATTTGTCTCGGGTCGCTGCGCGACCCTCGACAAATTTTCACGGGGCTTTTCTAAACTCGAAATTTTACTTCATGCTTAGTCTGGGAGTGGACAACACTCGTTACAAGTTTCAGAACAACGAATGTCGGAAAATTTATAGCCTATGCATATGTTTACCTAAAAAAAAAGTTCACGTTGTTTTTTTAGAAGAGTTTAATTTGAAGCTATAAACGAGTGTTTTCCACTCCCAAACTAAGCATGAAGTAAAATTTCGAGTTTAGAAAAGCCCCGTGAAAATTTGTCGAGGGTCGCGCAGCGACCCGAGACAAATTTTCTGGGCTTTTCTAAACTCGAAATTTTACTTTATGCGTCACCGTACAAAACAAAAATATTGTGAATTCATGTATATTTAAACCTTACTTGAAATCAGTGTTTTATTCGCGTGGCGCATGAAGTAAAATTTCGAGTTTAGAAAAGCCCAGAAAATTTGTCTCGGGTCGCTGCGCGACCCTCGACAAATTTTCACGGGGCTTTTCTAAACTCGAAATTTTACTTCATGCTTAGTCTGGGAGTGGAAAACACTCGTTTAGGTTTCAAATTAAGATCTTTTGAAAAACAACGGATGTCGGAAAATTTGCAGCTTATGCATTTGTTTACCTAAAAGAAAAACTCCCTGTAAAACGAAACAAGTGTTTTATAAAACGATACTCAAATGAACTGACTGCAAAAATTAGAGGTTACAATTCAGTGTTACCTACCTGCAAATATGAAATTTACCAAAACACCATATACCATATTGCCAACAGATCTTAAAATGACATTTACTTAAAAATCCTTTACAAAGATTCATAATACACATGACAATTTGAAATGCACCTTTAACCCAATCATCATTTAACTAGATGCCTGTTTAAAAAAAGTTGCTTATACCGGGCGTAATTATAGTAAAATTTAACCAAGTAATTTATTTTCAATAATAAATAAATGTAAATAATGTTTAATCAATGATTAGTGGATTTATCAAGTTGATTATTTGCACTAATAGACCTAAGAAATTTAAATTCCTAATTCTGTATTTTATTCGAATAAATTATTGTTTTCTAACTTTGAATAAAAATTCTCCCTAATAACACATAATTACTTTCTCTTTGAATTTGAATCTTTTGATCTAAACATACTGAATTAAAAACATACCTACAAAAACATCGCGTTTATTTGTGTGTATGTGTGTGTAGGTAATTTACTTGATGTGTGTGGAAAGATTCTCGATTAAAGGGCCGTCTCGAATAAAAGAAAAAGAAAAAAAGGGCCATTAAAGCCCGCGTTCTGGGGTAAAAAAAATGATGGTTCGCCCTCTAATGGCCGGTAAATGTTCTTTGACTTTCTGAGCTTCGAATCATAATTACCATTATGTTTTCGCATCACGTAAAGCGAGAGATCCGTTGAACAAGATTAATTAGTTTCAGTGTTGAAAAGTTTTTTTTTTTTATAAAGGTAGTGAAATGTTGGGAAAAATGTAAGGGAAGAGTAAATATTTGTGTTATCCACAACTTCTTAAAATAAAACCAATTAAACAATTATGTTTTCTTCTTCCTGTCGGGGCCGTCATTCTTGCGGATCCGGATGACCTGCAGCCTAGGTAGCTTATTGTATAGTATGTTCAATAAAATAAAACCTCTAGAGTGCCATGGAAAATATTGTAGGTTGGCAACTCTGAAATTATACATTATAATTATTATGTCTGACGTTTTATATGTCAATTCCTAACGCGTGTAGCCAACTTAAATTTTAAAAAAGATAAAATCATGGCACTCTAGAGGTTTTTTTTATTGAACATACGATACTACCCCATATTGTCTTACTCACGCATTTATTCCAAACTCGATCCTCTGCACTAGCTTGTGCATGTCCTTCAGGGGTTGCGTGCGGACAATATTTGGTACCATTTGACTGTTTCCAAATATGAGCTGTCTTTTGTTTTCTAGCGCATTGCAGCTACACAGAATGTGCAGTGTTGTTTCCGGTGCCATATCACAGAGCCGACAACTGATGTTGCCGTTGTATAGACAGATTTTCCTTAGGTGCTCTTTAACAGTCATGTAGCTTGTTAGTAGTCCTGTGGTTGTTTTTAGCTGTGCCTTACTTAGTGTCAGTATTTCTGCAGCTTGGTTAGAGTTAGGTCCATTTATAATGGCCTTACTGTGGTTAAGGCCTGGTTTGTTTACCTAGTATTCCTTGTGTTTGTTTCTCACTTCTAGGCTTTTCGACTTTTTTGTGATGCCCAAGACAGGTTCAGGTTCCATAGATGATATGGTAGCTCCCTGCCTTGCTAGCTCGTCAGCTTTTTCATTTCCCTGGATACCTGAATGACCCGGCATCACAAGTGTGACCTTGTTTTGTCTCGCCAGGTGATTCAGTATGTCGAAGCAGTCCAACACCAGTTTGGATGAAGTCTTTGGCTCTTTAGAGCCTTCAGTGCCGCCTGGCTATCGGACATAATATAGATTTGTCTGTCACGACAGTCCTTCTTTATGTTGGTGCTCGCACATTCTATAACTGCGAATATTTCGGCTTGAAAGACTAATGCCAGGCAGCCCAATTTAATAATCATAATATTACTAATTTTATTTAATTTAATTAATGAATTCATATAATAAATAATACAATTTTTAGGGAATTTTTCATTTAGATATACAATCATCATTTTTCGCAGAAAATTTAAAGACATTCTTTGTTTTTGTAAAAGCTTTTAATTTGAAGTTTCTAACGACTGTTTCCAATCCCAGACTAAGCATGAAGTAAAATTTCGAGTTTAGAAAAGCCTGAAAATTTGGATTGGTCGCGTAGCGAAGCGGAGCGGCCAATCCAAATTAGGCTTTTCTAAACTCGAAATTTTACTTCATGCGCCACGCGTATTAACACTGAAATTTTGTGAAGTTCAAAATATACTACTTAGGTTTGATCTCATGTTGAATAATTTTGCAAATGATAATATAGAATATGTAAAAGTATACTTAGAAAATTAACATTTATATAAGTTTAATTATTGTTACCGTTTTTATTCACTTTGGTTATTTTCAACAAATTACCTAATAGTTTATATTTTTTTCTCAAGTCTAAACATTAAATCTTTCTACAATCTTAACATTATTGAACATTTTCCGAAATTGTTGGCATTTTTAGGTGCCCTACTTACAAAAAAATTGTGTTTGATTTTGACCCCTGTACAAGATTTAGCAACGTACGATAATAATGAAGTTAACAGGGATTGCTGAGATCCGTTTAACAAGATTAATTAGTTTCAGTGTTGAAAAGTTTTTTTTTTATAAAGGTAGTTAAATTCTGTATATTAAATTAAATCACTTAGTATTAATTAAATTAAAATTTAGTGAAGTAGTGAAACAAAACCAAGTGTTTTAATTAAATATCCAAAATTAGATTTAAAAATGTTTCACCACGGGTTAAGTGAGAAATTAATTAAACATAAGGTAGTTAAATGTTGGAAACAATGTAAGGAAAGAGTAAACAATTGTGCTCTCTACAACTTCTTAAAATTAAAAAAATTTAATAATAATAATGTTAATAATTTTATTCAAAGGAAAGGTTTTGGTATCTTTGGATTCCACTCGTCTTAGGTTACAATTTTAAAAATAAATTAACCTTGAAAACCCATCCTAAACCTTTTAAAATGAAGTTTAAAATATCCTGTCGAATGTAAAACTGGCTACATTTCTCGGTTGCAAAAGCTGACATATATTTTCAGTTGCAAAACCTGCCAACTTTTTTCTTAGTTTTACACAATTTTTTATGTCCCCACTCGATACAACGCTAATTTAACACTATTTTCATTTATTTAAAAGACACTGCAAATCAGTTTTTGTGAATCTAGCAAGCTTTAATAGTCCTCTGCAAAAATAACTTAAGGTGGCTTTTTAAAGCTAAGCGAAAAAATATAATATTCATAAACATTGTATTGTAAATTAAAATATAACATTAAACGAAGTGCATATTATTACACTGCTCCAAGAAATTACCGCTCCAGCTTACAATTTCTTAAAAATGTTAACTATTTAAGTTTAGCTTTGTGTTTATTTTGTTTTATTTTTTTTGCAACCGAAAAAATAAACACACGATTCAAAGCATTCTTTGTTATTTCAAGGACGCTAACGTGAAATACTCAAAAATAGTACACATTTCTAAAATGATCGAGAATGTTTTGGTGGTGCTTTAATTTCTCGGAACAGTGTATTATTATAAAATAGAATTAGCTGGATTATTTAATTATTTAAAATTAACCCTTGCACTACGAGGAGCGTATCCATATGTTTTGTTTTTATGTGCTCCATGTGCGAAGAGCGTATATTTTCAAAAGCCTGTAAACCGTGAAGTTCAGTACCTCTTCAATGCGCAGTCTATACAGTGTATAATTAAAAAAATCCATGGCAAACTTTTGTTTGTTTTGTTTTTCACATTTTTGCAGAAAATCTGTTACAGGCAGATTGTTGCAATCAACACCTAGCTTTATAATATTGTTGCGGCTTTTTTGGTGCATAATTGGTCGAACTTTTATTTGTGTTTTTATTTTAGGAGTTAAATTCATGACCATTTATTTTCTATTATTATTCTAGGGTATTATATTTTTACTTGTATATTTTCACATTTTATTTTGGAATATTTCTAGCAAATTAGTTAACAAAAGCCTTTAGAAATTCATTGAGTTTATTGGGCTGTTGCAAACTGTAGCAGACCCTTTTTCGCACTACAGGGGGTGTTGTTTTGATCCCATCACATTTCGTGGAAATATAACCGTTGAGTCATCTGTGATATCTCAAATTTAGTCGGTTACCAGCATCAGTTAATTCTAAGAAAATCATCCCTTTCTCTAGACGAAGTTAGGGATGCGAAAATCACACCCACGAAATGTGTTTGACCAATAAGAACGCTCCCCCCTCTTAATACTCATTTTAATTTTCTTCTATTTTTAAAATATGAAAATCACTCTTGCCAAAAACTTCAAAGTGTCAACATCAAAAATTTAAATCTCAAAATTCAACAAAATTCTAACTACTACAACGTTATTGTAAAGATTTGTGTATAAAAGTGTATATATTTGTACATTTATGGTGAATAATTATAAGTGCAAAGAAGTATTTTCTTTCATATTAATTCACCTGCATCAGAAAACTATTGGCGATTTCCGAACCCGTGAAAAAAGAAATCGTCAAATAGATAATCTCTCCAAAACAAATATCTTCTATTTTTCATTTTTATTCAAAAATAGAGCCGCAACAGCTTGGGCCCTTTTTCATGGGACACACGGTATATGCTGGTATGAGCTTGTGGTACAAAATACTTATTGGTAGGAATTGTGTTTTCGAGCAACATACACGGGTACGCATTTAAAATTAAAACTGCGCAGAGAAAGGGATGTGGCCAAAATAATGGCATTACCCGGCGCACCCACCATTTATTTAAACTCAAGATTTTGTATGAAATAATTTATAACTGAGAACCGGAAATTTCATGTATATATTATGTTAAGGTGGAGTGCTTGATATTTAATACAACTTATGATTTTTAAAGTTTTTAGAATAATATAAAGAATTGTTAAAATAATGAAAAATTATTTACCCCATTTATGTGTACCTGATTTTCTGGTATTGCAGCTAAATACTTACACTCTATTTTTTGTTTCAGAAAGTAAAAATAGTGAACCGCGCAGGATGGTGGACATAACTCGGGACAAACCGATCAAGGTGGCTGTGAGGGTTGTAGTTCCAGTTAGAGATCATCCAAAGGTAAGAACTTTCTATCTAACAACAGCATATTTTTGGAAAGTAATAAACAAATATATAAATATTGATATGACTATCATAGTACTTTCCTCCATGCTAGATACTTAAAATCTATAGCTTTCGCCTACTTTATTTTTCAACAAATGATTCCTGTTAAATTTTGTTCGTAAGCCTGACTTATTTTTTCAGTTTTCCACAAAATATTAATCATGACAAAGTTATAGCAATATCTCACTTATTCAAAGAAATTAATTCGTAAATATCACATTTTTAAAACAATATTAATAAAATAATTAAATGAGCTACGACATAAAGTGAATATGCATTCAATACTAATTTTTAGATAATCCACAACTTTTCTTAACAAGAATTTTTCATATGATCAATAATAAAAAAAATCCAAAACTGCTAAGAGTAAACTACCACTTCCGGTTTCCGCATTTTCACCAAAAGTTTACATCTAAATAAATCGATTAGTTAAGACTTTATCGTGGCGATAGAATTACAGAAGGACAGAAGAACAGACATTTTTTAAAAATAATCTTAATCAACTCGGGGACCTCAAAATGGATATATCGACTAAAATTTTTAATTTGAAAATTTTCGCGAAAACAATACTTTCCCTTTATTTTGCATATGGGGAAAAGTAAAAAACACTATCTCTCCTGTAGCCCCTTTATCCGGCATCCAGACCAGACTCTCACACCTAAGTAGCAACAATGGCGGTGTATAATTTTATATACGCCAATATCAACTCCCTTTCCTTAAAATTCCATCTAGTATCTAATTACCTTACCAACAATCCCATCGATGTCATTATGATGGTTGAAACAAAATCAAAAAACTCTTTTTCATTTAATAATTGGTCCTACATCCAAATTGCTTCCTCGACTCCCCAACAAAACCAACGAGGTGGCTCATTGGTGGCAGCCAGACCAGAAATAAAATTATTGATATCAAATCCACCTAAAATAAACAATATTATGAACGAATATCTGCACTGCACCATTGAGCTGCCTCAATTCTCACTCCACATTTTCCTTGTATACATCCACAACTCCTCTTCCATTGAAGATACAATCCTCACAAAGGCTTCCCTTTATGATCATGTTGTTGTAATCGGTGATTTTAACATTAATAAAACAAAATCAAAGCAACTCGCCTCCTTTATAGCAAACTCCAACTTTGTGCGTATCCATACCAGTCCCACATTCATCATGTCAAACAACCAATCCACCACTCCCGATATCCTTCTTTGTACAAGCAACATCGAACACCTTATAGATAATGTCACCCTAATCCCTGATTTATGTTCAGACCACTTATCTATCCAATTTTCCCTTAATGTTTGCTCCCCTCTTCCATCCGTTTCCAAGACAATTTTAAACTTCAAATACTGTGACACTACAAACGTGACCGACGAAATGACAAAATTTATCTCCGAAAATGAACCCTAACACGATTTCCCTTTTCCTAGAAACCCTATCTCAATCTATCAAACATACCACACCAACTATAACCAAAAAACTCTACAAATATCCTCTTCCCAAATATTTCCTCCACTTAATTAAATACAAACGACAGTTATATAGAGACTTTAGACAAACTGACGACATGACACTTAAACAAAAATTCAACAGACTAAATAAGGACATACATACGATGATTACACAGTACAAAAGTGATCTCTGGATAAAATCGTGCGAACAAATAAACGACCTACATGGTAAACACTACTGGCAGGAGATTAAAAAACTCAGCAAGTACCGGAAAACCGATTTTATGCAAAAAATCACAGACCCAATGACAAAAAATACGGTGACGGACGATATCGACTTTACTAACATCTTTGCGACTTATTTCAAACACACGTACACAATGACAGACCACACAGACTATGACAATGAATTCCTCGACAGTAAACTCCTGGTATGCGTCTTTTAAAATCACCCAAACACCTCTTCCCCCAAATGATGCTATAAAGGAGGAAGAATATTAAAAATTTTGAAAACCTCGAAAAGGGCAAAAACACGGTTTGTTGGAAGAGATTTGAGGATAATTCTAGGAATGTTGTCATAACCACATTCCTAGAATTATCCTCAAATCTCTTCCAACAAACATCCACACCTATATCCTAAAAATATTTAATCATATATACTCTACCCAAGTGTTACCGCCAGAGTGGAAGCGGTATAATTACCTGTATACCCAAACCCGGAAATGACCCACTAGATCCTAGCAATTATCGCCCCATCACCCTTCTCCCAGTCCTCGGAAAATTATTCGAATCCATAATCAAAAACAAACGTATGTCCTGCATAGCGGACCTTATCCCTCCCTACCAGTTCGGATTCCTCGAACACCGCTCCACAACTCTACCTTTATCCATTCTCACGTCCAACTGTCAAACAGCAAGCCTTGAAGGTCGTAAATCTGCCATAATATTCCTAGACATTCAAAAAGCGTTTGATTCAGTTTGGCACCAGGGCTTGCTGTTTAAGTGCAGCTCCCTTAATATACCTTCACACCTAATCAACCTTTTAGACAGTTTCCTGCACAACAGATCCCTTCAAGTTAAAATACGCCACACCTTTTCCAGCGCCTTAACTCCTGAGCAAGGCCTCCCACAAGGATCCCCGCTATTACTATTTCATTACAACCTTCTCGTCCATGATATGTACAACCCCGATCCCAACTATTTTGATAAATCTGCCTACCCTCTCCTATACGCCGATGATACTGCGTTAATCGCACATGCTCCCACACTACCAAAAGCCCTCAGCACTCTACAGGGCCTTATCGACACCATTCAAACATGGTTTGCGAAATGGCGAATTTCCATAAACCCCAATAAAACCTAGCTTCTAATTCCTTTTCACCGAGCAAACGAATCCCCATTCTCAATATCTTTAAACAATCAAGTTATCCGCCCTTCAACCACTTGCAAATATTTAGGTATCCTCTTTGACCCAACCTTACTTTTAAAGCTCACTCCACAATCCTCAAAGCAAAAATCAAGAATCGGGCGGCTCATTTTAAAGGTCTGACCTTCAAACAACAAGGAATTACCACAAAAACAGCCGTTCATATATATAAAATGATATGCCGCCCCTTACTTGACTATGCTGCTATCCTCTTCCACAATCCCCATCCTACTACACTCAAACATTTACAAGTCGCCGAAAGATCGGCCCTGAGAGTGCTTACCAAAATCCGTCACCCCCAAAACCCACTGCACAACCCCTCCAACCTCCTGCTGTACAAACTAACAAAAGTTACCCCCATCGAAACCCGCCTATCCTATTTAGCTGATAAATTCGCCTCAAACCCCACCCTTTATAATCTCCTACACCCTACACCATGCATTTCTCGAAACCCTAATATCACTCCCAAACGTAAACGTTTTACTTCTAGAATTCATGATTTCATTTCATCATTTCATAACCCTAGTGATCACGACAATTAAATTAATTTGACTAGACAATGGACGACATTAGCAATCAAGACATTTCCTACACAATAACTGTAAAAAAATCATAGAACTGCGTACGGTGGCAATAATCCTTTGTTCAGATTAATGCATTCGGCCAACTGCTTGCTCTCATCCCCGAATTTCGATCCATTTGCGAACAATTTCTTATGTTTTCGAAGAACACTGGTGGTCATTAATCTGGATAAAACTTTTTAAGATTTTGTTAGAATTAGCAATGTAGTTATCATAACGTAAGTGTGTAGTCATTCTGCGGCTCTTAAACTTTTGTTATTTCTTATTTTGTATGATTTCAATGTTAAAGAGGTATCTCGTGAATAAATAAATAAATAAACTGACAAAGACAGAACTCTATAAGTTCAGGCAAAAAGACCAACAGTCGATAGCCAATTGGCAAATTATTTAATTTTTACTTTATTTAATTGTATTATATTTTTGTACTATTACTATTACCAAAATTTGCCAATAAAGATTTATATATATAAAAAACATTAAAACTGCGAAAAGTAAAAGAAGTAGATAATTTTTAAATATGCTAAATTGCAGATTACTGAATGCGCATTTTCTGAATTTACTGAATTACTAATAAACCATTTTTGTAATATTACTTAACAATAACATTTTTATAATATTACTTAATAAAATTTTAATAATGTTATTTAATAATAACATTTTTATACTTAACCCATTAATGGCCAAGCATTTATAAAATTAACTCTAAAAGTGGATTTTAGGTAAAATTCTACACTTCTTTATATAACTTCTACGAATGACGTATTGTATTACATTCTATGAATTTTTCTTTTAAATATAAATAATGTATAGGCTGTAAATGTAAGGCATTCGTCGATTTTGTATAAAAACGTGCAACATAAAGTTTAGAACGTGCATTTCCACTCCCAGGCTAAGCATGAAGTAAAATTTCGAGTTTAGAAAAGCCCCGCGTAGAAAATTTGTCGAGGGTCGCGCAGCGACCCGAGACAAATTTTCACGGGGCTTTTCTAAACTCGAAATTTTACTTCATGCGCCACGCGTATAATACACTGAAATATTGTGAAAATGTTAGAAATCCACTAAAAACATTTTATTTTAATGAGTAATAATCAAGATATTTAAATTAGAAAATATTTACGTTTTTCTTAATACATTTTCAAGTCAAGTCAAACAATATAATATATCAAATTAAATTATTTAGTAATTTATCTAACACAAAATAATAATGTTGCGTATATGCATCAATGGCACATAATGGATTAATAAAACATTTTTATAATATTACTTAAGAATAACATTTTTATAATCTTACTTAATAATAACATTTTTATTAGTAGTTAATTACGTAACGACTTATTTAGAGGAACACCAAAAATGTTAAATTCAGTAAATGTTTATACACAGAAAGAAAGTAGTCATTTCTGTTGTGTCTACCTACAGATAATTTTAAACTTTATTTACCCGTCTTACATTCATTATTACAATCCTCTTCACTTTTACAACCTTCACCACGTATACACTCATTACCCCTCATAAGCTGCAGAAAGACGTAAAATTCATAAGGAAGAGATTTTTTAATATACGCAAAAATTAAATCCGGTAGAGTAAAGAGAAAATGTGAAATAAGACGATTACGAGGATTATCATCATTGTAATTTAACGTTTGCTTTAAAATAGACTGGGTGTACAGAAAATTAATTAAGTTTTAACATCTTAAGATAAGTGAGATACTAAATATAACTTATAAGTACACCAATTACTTTATTAATTTAATTGATAATAATAAACAATTTTTATAATATTCACTTGATTTGTTTAGTTTATAGTATATTATGTAACAAGAGTAGTATGCAGCATATTACATATGAGCGGATATGTTGCGCACGATCCGCGCAGCGGCGAGTGCAGTATTCCGCGAGTATGTAATTGCCATACCACTCGAGAAACGTACGATACTTTACCCACGCCCTAACAAAACAAACAATAAGCATGAAAGAACAACTTATTATTGTAATAATTTTTAATAGTACCATGATAATGATGAACACTAAATTATCACTTGATCAATATACAAGAAATAAAGCTGTACATTTTCCGACATTCGTTGTTTTTTAAAAGAGTTCAATTTGAAGCTTTAAACGAGTGTTTTCCACTCCCAGACTAAGCATGAAGTAAAATTTCGAGTTTAGAAAAGCCCCGTGAAAATTTGTCGAGGGTCGCGCAGCGACCCGAGACAAATTTTCTGGGCTTTTCTAAACTCGAAATTTTACTTCATGCGCCAGGCGTATAAAACACTGATTCCAAGTGAGGTTTAAATATTCATAGAGTTCACAATATTTTAGTGTTTTGTATGCGTGGCGCATGAAGTAAAATTTCGAGTTTAGAAAAGCCCAGAAAATTTGTCTCGGGTCGCTGCTCGACCCTCGACAAATTTTCACGGGGCTTTTCTAAACTCGAAATTTTACTTCATGCTTTGTCTGGGAGTGGAAAACACTCCCTGTACATCAAAAAAATGTCATGTGGTTGTACGGTAAGCAATCAGCGGTTCAGCTGTCAGAACGTAATGTACTTATGTATTTGGATTGAGTTACGTGAAGAGTTGAATATAATTTACTTAATACAAGACTAACACTTTCTTCACTAAAAACATTTATTTTCGCTAAATGTACATTTCGAACACTACGTGCTCATTATCAATAGCTTACTATTAAGTAAATTACGTAATGTACTTGTCAAAGCTATTACGTGCATGTGTACGTAATGTCAATCATACTTGTCAAAATGACAGAGTGGTATGCGGTTACTAGATAGGGCGTAGGTAAAAAAAGTTAAGGCTTTTATTAACTCCAAATTAAACTTTATGCTTAAACAAGGATTGTGAGCTTTAAATTATGTTTGCATTTCGTGCCAAATTCTGTGGATATTTGGAATAGGTCAGATCAGCGCATAAACACGAGGAAGCAATAACGGAGCAAATAATCGTTATTAGTGCATTTTTCCAAAGAATATTATTCCCGTTTTTATTATCCTTTGTGCAATATTTATGCTCAAAATGTTTTCAGCTTTAGTTTCACTAGAATTGCGCTCGTTATTACCTCCAGACGAAATATGCAAGCAATAACACGGAATTACTTGCGTTCGAAATAAACTATTTTAAATACGAGTATATAAAAATTTTAAAAAATAAACAACGTAATACGCAAACAAAAATAGGGGATTACTTGCATCCCAAATAAACTAATTTGAATACAAGTACATGAAAATAAGAACATGTAAATTAAACATTGCCGATAATACAAAATTTAAGCATTCTTTATTAATTGCAACTTATGTAATTTGGTTAGTACAGAGAGATCTATTCAAAGTAAAAAAAAAAAACACTCATTACTGCACATAATTATTAAATTAATGTGCATTAATATTTTAATGTAACTAATTTTTTTCTTATTTTACAACGTATTATAACTTATTAACTAAGTATTTAGTGTACGTGTACATACAGAGAGTTTTATGTAACACCGAACATGTTCATCCAATACAATTTGACACCATTCTTTTTTAAGTTATATTTAAATTAAGTTGCCTATATGACTATTAAAAATTGTAGCCAATCAATCGCAATTAATGCCTCAACTTGTACACACAGAGAGTTTTTCTTTTAAGTATACATGTGACAATTACACCGTATATGTCGTAAATCTTTAGATACTCGTTGTTAAAAATATCAATTTGAAACTCGAAATGAGTGTGTTCCACTCCCAGACTAAGCATGAAGTAAAATTTCGAGTTTAGAAAAGCCTGAAAATTTGGTTTGGTCGCGTAGCGCGAAGCGCGGAGCGGCCAAACCAAATTTTCAGGCTTTTCTAAACTCGAAATTTTACTTCATGCGCCACCGCTACAAAACACTGACATATTATGAAGTTTAAAACACACCGATAAACTTTTCATTAAATCAGTGTTTTGTACCGGTGTCGCATGAAGTAAAATTTCGAGTTTAGAAAAGCCTGAAAATTTGGTTTGGCCGCTCCGCGCTTCGCGCTACGCGACCAAACCAAATTTTCAGGCTTTTCTAAACTCAAAATTTTACTTCATGCTTAGCCTGGGAGTGGAAAACACTCGTTTAAAGCTTCGAATTAAATTCTTTTAATAAACCTAGCGTCGGAAAATGTACAACGTATGCTTCTGTATACTTAAAAGAAAAATTCTCGTTATGAAAATGTTCGGTGTTACATAAAACTCTCTGTATATTTTCTGGTGACGAGATATAAATCATAATCTAAAAAAAAAAACAATTTCGGTGTAATTTAACCGCGCGTAAAAATCCGCGCACGAATTTGATTTATTGGAAGCGTTATTTTTTAATTTTCGCCACAAACTACTGGAAATTGTTTGGAAAATATTAAACATCCGCAGTTTTTTTAAGCCGAATCGATTCAATAATTGTCCGTGTACGTCCGTCATTGTAAGAGATTAAATATTTTTACATGCGAATGAAAATTCCCGGATGTTTTCAATAAATTCCCCAGTTTTATACATTATTTGTTATTGGCGCTGTAGAGTTCCGGTATTTTTCTTTTCAAATTGGATTTTATGTAATCTATTTTGCGTTGTCTCTATCGATCAATTTTTTTTATAATAAAATACAATTTACAACGGTGTTATTGTCTGTTTAAAAAATATTTGGAAACGTCTCAACGAGGCAAAATTATTGCAGAAAGTCGATAAATTCGTTTTTATAGTTTGATATTTAACACGTTTTAAATTATATGACAAATGTTTTTAATTCTTTAAATTATATTTTATTAGACGAAAGAAATATGTGCATGAAATGTATTAATGTGAGAGTATATTTTTAATTTCATAATATTTCCGTGTTTTATACGCGTGGCGCATGAAGTAAAATTTCGAGTTAAGAAAAGTCTGAAAAAATCCTTAGTTTTTGTTATTACTTATTTATTATTATATGTAAGTATATCCAAAAGACAATAACTTTCCTAACTTAGTAAGTAAGTAAAAATATATTGCTAAACAAGAATATTTGTCATATTTATCACAATAATTCAGTGTTTTACACGCGTGGCGCATGAAGTAAAATTTGGAGTTTAGAAAAGCCTGAAAATTTGGTTTGGTCGCGTAGCGCGTAGCGCTACGCGGCCAAACCAAATTTTCAGGCTTTTCTAAACTCCAAATTTTACTTCATGCTTAATCTAGGATTATAAACAATCGATCGAATTTTTATAATTTTTTATTTTAGTGAATTGAATCATAAAACTCGAACACTATTTGTCAATTAGAGGAATGAATTATAATCGTAAATATATCACATAGACAAACTATATACGCAATAAATTTTGACAGACGCATTTCGCATTTGTCGTGATTGATATTCGGTCTAAATTAATTGTTAATTCGGTCGTTGTACAATAATTATATGTGTGTGTTGAGAGCAAACACAAAACTTCAACAAACGTCGAAACAATGGCGAATTTAAATAACCCAATTTGCATTACAAACGCCGAATGGCTTTAATTTACTGGCGTTTCAATCGCAAATCGTTAATTGTCATAAATCATTGTAATTTAAAATGAATGATTATGAATCATCCAAAATACGTTGTTGTAAAAATATATGTTACATATTTTTTAACAAACAATAATTTAAACTATTTTCAACTTGTTTCTCATTGATCACTTTATGAAACATGATTAAATATTTTTCAAAAATTAAATTTAAAATAAAATCACTTGATATGTTTCACTAATTATACGTCTTTATTCCGACTAGTTTCGGCTATCAGCCATTTTCAAGGAATGTACAAAAATAATGTTTTACAGAAAATATATACAGATTTACAAAAAGGGGGAGGGTCAGGCAATAAGAACGTTAGTGATCGGTGATGTCCAGATGTCTTCGTTGTCGTTGACGACGTTTTTCTTTAATTTTATGGCTCTGTTAATTTCCAAGCCTTTTTGGAAGTTGAGGATACGACCTTTATTTCCTGTATAATGGATTTTGAAATTATTCGGATTGAAAAAATGTCCGAATGTGTTACAATGTTTGGACAGACCTGTAGACTGTTTATTATTAATTATATCTTTTATCACCATAAAGATATAATTAATAATAAACAGTCTACAGGTCTGTCCAAACATTGTAACACATTCGGACATCTTTTCAATCCGAATAATTTCAAAATCCATTATACAGGAAATAAAGGTCGTATCCTCAACTTCCAAAAAGGCTTGGAAATTAACAGAGCCATAAAATTAAAGAAAAACGTCGTCAACGACAACGAAGACATCTGGACATCACCGATCGCGAACGCTCTTATTGCCTGACCCTCCCCCTTTTTGTAAATCTGTAAATATTTTCTGTAAAACATTATTTTTGTACATTCCTTGAAAATGGCTGATAGCCGAAACTAGTCGGAATAAAGACGTATAATTAGTGAAACAGACCAAGTGATTTTATCTTAAATTTAATTTTTTAAAAATAAATAATTTAAACGTTAAAATAGTTTAATTATTTAAATAATTGACTATTTTGGAAATGTGTCATGTTTAAATATTAGAATATTTAAATTGAAAACCAACTAATGCTTAAGTGTATGTTTTTGAGTTTACGTGAAGTGATTATTACACTAAAAAAGACTGTTATTCCTTACTTCACTTTTCTAGTGTAACTAATGCTTGATGTTTTATTAAATTGATTTATACTCTTTATACTCTTCACGTACCTCAAAATAAAAATCAGAGCTAGGCAGGATTCGAATCATTCAGGATTCGAATCCTGGATTCGAATTCTTTTAGAGGATTCAAAAGAGGCATTCGAATACTTTAGTTCAACTGGATTCGTGATCCGGATTCTTCCCGTTTTTTTTTTAAGAGGATTCGTATTCGAATCCATATGTGGGTGATTCGAATCCTTATAAAAGGATTCGAATATTTATAAAAGGATTCGAATACTTACAAAAGGATTTGAATCGTCAAAAATAATTCGAATTAATTGTGAGAATTAACATGAAAAATGTCTTTTGTGTGTCTTTAAATTTCTCGTTAAATCACTGTCTTACACGCGTGGCGCATGAAGTAAAATTTCGAGTTTAGAAAAGCCCAGAAAATTTGTCTCGGGTCGCTGCGCGACCCTCGACAAATTTTCACGGGGCTTTTCTAAACTCGAAATTTTACTTCATGCTTAGTCTAGAAGTGGAAAACACTCGTTTAAAGCTTCGAATTGAATTTAATAAAGAACAAGGTATATCTAAAGTTTTACAGAAAATAGGCTGTTTTGCGGAAAACACTATTTCTACTAGCAGAAACAACTAGCACTATTACCAGCCAGAACTTCTATCTCAGATGGTTGTAGCTTCAGATATCTTGCTACCAGCAGACGAGGCCTGTACTAGTAGTACTAAGTACTATTAGCCGAAAGAACCACTACTACAAAATGTAACGTTTACATTTTTTCTATTAAAAACAATTTGTCTACTAGCAGAACTGCCGCTATTAGCAGACAGAGCTTCTAGTTCCGCAGACGGAGCCTATACTACTACTACTACTAGTAACAGAAAAAACTAGTGGTAGTTGAATAAAAAAATACTATTAAGCTGAAAGAAGGACCAAGGCCAGAGCCAGAAAAAAAATCGGAGGGGGTTATAAAAATTTCGTGTGGAGGCTTAAGGAAAAATATTGTTTTTGCTCTTACAGTCCCGCTTTTACATACAAAAAATTATCATTTTGAAAATTTTAGGGGGGGGTTTGAACATCCCCCCCTTCCTCCTCCGGCTACGGTCTTGAGAACAACTGCTACTAGCTAAAAGAATTACTACAGCAGAAAGAACTACCGCTATTAACGGAGCTTCTAGTTCAGATGGTTCTAGCTTCAGATGTCTTACCATCAGCAGACGGAACCTGTAGTACAGGTTCCGTCCGTACTAGTAGTAGAAAGACCTACTCGTAGTAGTAGTAGAAGGAATAAAATAGTAGTTGTTCTTTCTACTACTGAAAGGACGAACGCTACTAGCACAAAGAAATTGTACTATTAGCTGAAATAACTACTACTACTGATGGACACGTTTACTTTTTAGCAGAACACGCTATTTCTACTAGCAGAAACAGCTACCGCTATTGGCAGACAAGGCTTCTGGTTCAGATGGTTCTAGCTTCAAATCTTGCCACCAGCAAATGGAGCTTGTACTACTACTAGTAGCAGAAAGACCTAGCAGTCGTTTTTTTATACCAAAAAACACAATTTCTACTGGCAGAAAGAACTACTGGTATTAACAGAGCGTCTAGTTCAGATGGTTTTGGCTTATCGTGTCTTGCTACCAGCAGACAGAGCCTGTACTACAACTAGTTGCAGAAAGTCTTAGTAATAGTAGAAGGAACAAAATAGTAGTTGTTTCATCTACTACTAAAAGGACGATTGCTGCTAGCAGAAGGACGATTGCTGCTAGCAGAAAGAACTTGTACTACTAGCAGAAAGATAGATAGTTTACTTCTTTTAACATAAAAAGCATTTCTACTAGAAGATTAAAAATGCATGTTTTTTCTTTGTCACCGCCATTGTTAAACAAACGCCAATTGTGTATAATATTAATTAACGAGTGTTTTTTGAGAATTAATTGTTATCTTCATAATGGTTTATAATTATTCATATTTCTTCGGAGCAAACAGATACAGGGAGTTTTTCTTTTAAGTATACGTATTCCAAATTCAGCCTATACTCTGTAAATCTTTAGATATTTCTCGTTTTGTTTTAAAAGTTCAATTTGAAGCTTCAAACGAGAGTTTTCCACTCCCAGGCTAAGCATGGAGTAAAATTTCGAGATTAGAAAAGCCCCGTGAACATTTGTCGAGGGTCGCGCAGCGACCCGAGACAAATTATCTGGCTTTTCTAAACTCGAAATTTTACTTCATGCGCCACGCGTACAGAACACTGATTTGAAGTAAAGTCCAGAAACACACAAATACATCTTTAATCAGAGTAACAGGGAGTCAGATATTTAGTCTGTTATCAACAATGTTCAGTGTTAATAATAAATAATTAATCAACTGGTAACGATATTTATTTAATAATGGTTGCAAGAAAATAATAAAATCAAATTTATTCTTAAAGGATTTGTATTCGTGATTCGAAAAAACAGGATTCGAATCTTTGATTCGAATCATATTTATCTCTTACGAATCCTTTATTCGAGTATTCGTGATTCGAATCATATTAGTCGATTCGGATTCGTGATTCGAATCCTTTTTACGAGGATTCCTCCCAGCTCTAATAAAAATAAAACATAGAATAATTGGGTTATTAGCTCGGGAAGTGGTTGTTTTAATGAGTGTTTGACTTAGTCTTTGTAAAACAACAAATTTATTGTAGATCGCGTAAAGACTCACACTTTTAATGTTTCAAAAAATAAATAAATCGTTTAAAAGGTAAGAGGCGCAAGTAAGCAATAAAACAAAATTAGAAATCCAGTTTTAAAGTTGAAGTTATATTAAAACCAACAAAGAAAATAGCAGAGTGGTTATGTGAATTTACATAAAATATATTGGGTTGCAGTAAATATGAATGATCCCGTTCATCAAAATGTTCAACACTCAACATGTTTGGACTGTTCTGTGATGTATGTTGGTATCTAATGAACGGTATTCCGTATAGTCTATTTCGTACAATTGCCAAAATCTCAAACACGTTCACGATAAACAGTCCGGTCATCGGAGAATTCCCTAACAGTTGGCAGTGAACTCCCAACTATTGTCTCTGATGAACGGGCCCATTGAAATCTCGATATCTCCTTGCTGGTTAACAAGAAAAACTGTTCCCCTTACATATACTTAATTTTTTTTCAAATTGCCACATAACACCCCTTTGCTTTTAAATGCAATTATTTTATGACGATTCAAAACCTTTTGTAAGTATTCGAATCCTGTTATAAATATTCGAATCCTTTTATAAGGATTCGAATCACCCACTATTGGATTCGAATACGAATCCTCTTAAAAAAAATGTAACGAATCTGGATCACGAATCCAGTTGAACTAAAGTATTCGAATGCCTCTTTTGAATCCCCTAAAAGGATTCGAATCCTGGATTCGAATCCTGAATGATTCGAATCCTGCCCAGCTCTGATTTATTTACGTAAATAGTTAACCTCAATTGTTAACTATTTACGTAAATAAATCAGAGCTGGGCAGGATTCGAATCATTCAGGATTCGAATCCAGGATTCGAATCCTTTTAGGGGATTCAAAAGAGGCATTCGAATACTTTAGTTCAACTGGATTCGTGATCCAGATTCGTTACATTTTTTTTATGAGGATTCGTATTCGAATCCAATAGTGGGTGATTCGAATCCTTATAAAAGGATTCGAATATTTATAACAGGATTCGAATACTTACAAAAGGTTTTGAATCGTCAAAAATAATTCGAATTAATTGTGAGGATTAACATATAAAATTTGTTTTGCGAGTTTTTTAATTCCTCGTTAAATCACTGATTTATACGCGTGGCGCATGAAGTAAAATTTCGAGTTTAGAAAAGCCCCGTGAAAATTTGTCTCGGGTCGCTGCGCGACCCTCGACAAATTTTCTACGCGGGGCTTTTCTAAACTCGAAATTTTACTTCATGCTTAGTCTGGGAGTGGAAACGCTCGTTCGAAACTTCAAACTGAATGATTTGATAAGAACATTAAATGACTGAAAATATTTTTAAAGATAATAATCTAGTTTTCAAAATTTTGTTTAATATTATTTAAAGTAAAACTGACATGGTAGCCACAATCTGAAACGGTAAATTTTTCAGGCATTTCCCTGATCAAGATTTTTTTCCCTGACCCTGTTTTTATCAATATTTAAGTTAATTTTATAAATTTTTACGTGTTTTGTAATTTTCCTGCTGAATTTGACAAATTTAATAATATCATATAGCTATTTTGTTAGTGTTTTAGTAAATTTGAATAAAATTCTATGACTTTTCACGGACTCCCGGTTTTAATGATATTGAGTGATTTTTTTATTTACGTGATTTTCAGGCATTCGTCGATTTTATAATAGAGTTCAATTTAGAGTTTAAAACGGGTGTTTCCACTCCCAGGCTAAGCATGAAGTAAAATTTCGAGTTTAGAAAAGCCCCGTGAAAATTTGTCGAGGGTCGCGCAGCGACCCGAGACAAATTTTCGGGCTTTTCTAAACTCGAAATTTTACTTCATGCGCCACGCGTACAAAACACTGATTTGAAGTTAAGTTCAAAAACACACAAATACATCTTTAATCAGAGTAACACCGAATCAGATATTTAGTCTGTTAACAACGATGTTCAGTGTTCATAATAAATAATTAGGTTATAAATATTTTATTAAAACAACTGGTAACGATATTTATATATTAAAGGTTGCGAAAAAAAATAAAATCACATTCATTCTTAAAGGATTTGTATTCGTGATTCGAAAAAACAGGATTCAAATCTTTGATTCGAATCATATTTATCTCTTACGAATCCTTTATTCGAGTATTCGTGATTCGAATCATATTAGATGATTCGGATTTGTGATTCGAATCCGTTTTACGAGGATTCGTCCCAGCTCTGAAATGAATCAACGAAAGTCATACTTTAAATATTGCTTATTTTTAATGTCATATTAACAACAATTTCAATGTTTTTATTTTAAAAATAATATCAATTTCGTGAATTTAATAATTTACGATTTTTTATCCATACGAAGCAAAATACGTTGATTGGACGGAATTAATAATAACCATTGTAAACAATAATTTATTTATCGCGATGAATAAATATTGCCTGGTATAAATTTTCCATTTAACGCCCGACTGTTTGATTGATAGTTGGACATTTATTTAGATGGCTCGAATAACAACAGAAAAAAAGATATTTTTATTGTATGAATATATAATAGGTGTTTTTATTTTAATAGAAACAGAAAATGAAAAGCGTAAAATCCTCAACTGTTTTAATAAAATATAATATATTTTCGCATATAATTTTATTTCAAGTTGTTAATTTTATTTTAAATTATGAATTATCGTAAATATCTATAAATGTACTAGTTTTAATCACAATATAATATATTTCTCATACAATTGCATTTCAATCTACTCATTTTATTTTATATAACACATTATATTTTTAAATTGTGTATTGCTAAAGCTTCTTTTTTGTTTTACATGTTAATTTAACAATAAAAAAACATTTTTATTTTTGTGTAACACTATTTTTAGGTGACTGCAGTTTTCACAAATATAGCTTGCTGTTATCAAACACTTCATGTTTGATAATGGCAGCTAAATTTGTCGAAACTGCATTTACGGATAAAGTAATAATTGTATGCAAAGTTAAAAGTGTTTTTTATTGTTTAAATTTAATATTTAAAAAAAAACAAACTATACTAATACATGCTGCGATAGACCAAAAGATACAGAACTGACTGAAAATGTTAACATAATTTAAATATGTATACTGAAAAGGACTGAAACTGACTTAAAGCTATTGATTTTATAACCGATAACCGATTTTAGAGAGGCTGATAGTTCTGAAAATGACTGAAAATTAATAAGAAAGGCGCCGTCAGATAAAGTAAAAAATACCGGGTGACCATGAAAGTACGAGGGTTGCCTTTTATATTTCGGGATTAGAGAAGAAAAATAAATATTAATCATTGAAAATCGCTTTATTGTTTTTCAAACTATTCCCCATTAAGATCTATACACTTTTGCATGCGTTTGAACCAATTGTCGAAGCACTTTTGCCACTCTGATTGAGGTGTCTCCAAAACATGCATTCTGAACGCATCAACCACTTCTTCAGGTGTCGAAAAACGTTGACCTCTCATTATATTTTTTACGGATGGGAATAAAAAGAAGTCTTTCGGTGCCAAGTCAGAACTATATGGCGGATGACTCATCAAATCGATGTTTTGCGTGCTCAAAAATGCAGTTGTTTTAGCCGATATGTGAGAGCTCGCATTGTCGTGGTGAAGAGTGATCCGTTTTCGGCGGTTGGTTTTCCTGATTTCTTGGATGTCAACTAGTTGTGTACCACTGAGAATTGACTGTTCTGCGTTGTTCTAGTGGTACGGTTGCGACATGTCCAGTTTTTCCGAAAAAACAGGCGACCATTTGCTTGGAAGTGCTTCGTGCGCGAACAACTTTTGTTGGATTTGGTTCATCTTGAAACACCCATACGGTCGACTGCTGTTTACTTTCGGGCTCATACGCGTAAATCCATGATTCATCACCTGTCACGATGTCATAGACGTGTTTCGAAGCACCGCAATCGTATTTTTTGAGCATTTCTTTGCACCAATCGACACGAGCCTTTTTTTGAGCGATTGACAAATTGTGTAGGATCCAACGCGAACTAATTTTTTGACAGTCAAATGTTCATGTAATATTGAATGTATGCTGGTCCCACTAATGCCTAAGGTTGTCTCAATCTCACGATAGGTCACATGACGATCTTGCAATATTTGTTTGCGCACAGCATCAATGGTTTCCGGAACAACAACTGATTTTGGACGACCTCCACGAAATTCGTCTTGGAGTGAACTACGACCTCGCTTGAATTCACCATACCATCGATAAACACTGGTCCTTGATGGAGCTTCATCGCCAAAAATTGAATTAAGTTCATCCATGCACTGTTGTTGAGTTAATCCACGTCGAAAGTTGTAAAAAATAATCGCACGAAAATGTTCACGATTTAATTCCATTCTTTGGCCGAGATAAATCTTTTAAGTTAGTGTAAACGACACAAATAAAACGTTCTGAGTACGTATAACCTCAAAAATGTCAAACTTTACGATAGAGCTCTCAGTTGCCAGATTGCAACACTAGGGTTGCCCAATCCCGAAATATAAAAGGCAACCCTGGTATTAGCTACGCAATTACTTAGGTAATGTAAATGGTAGACATTTGAGTTTTGGGATGTATATAAAATTTAAGTATAGCTTAATTTTGGCATAGTATTAACTAGGAATACTACTTCCAGTTTAAATGGAAGTGATTTCATTTTTCTTATTTTAAATTGCAACCCCAAATTTTTCTAACTTGTAATACTCGTCTTTAAATTCACATTCCGATGATGTATAACAAGTTGATATTTACGTTAAAACTAACCTTAAAATTAATATTTTTTGAAATTGAATTAGTCAGCCAAGGCAGACACAAGAGAAATCTTAAAATTAAAGGCCAAACGCATTAAGTACATCCCTTTGCGCATGTTAGAGATTCGTTAGAGATTCACTTTATATAAAAAATTGTAAAAATTTGTAAACCGTAAATAATTCAAATTGAATTGAATTGAACAAATTAAACATACTACTTCTAGGTTAGATTACGCTAGATCAGGAGAAAGGTTTGCAATAGATTAATTGTTTGTCTCTTTGTACACGCTGGCAATTCCAAATACTTTTAGGTTAACTTAATAGACAAGTTTGCAATAGAATGCATACTTCTAAGTTAGGTTAGGTTAGGTTGCAACTGATGTTTTAGATGTTCTTTATAAAATAAAACGTCATAAAAATCACTTCAGTTCGCACTATTTTTCAAATATTATTAATTATAGAATTCGCTACATTTTTTTAAGAGGATTAGCATTCGAATGCATATGTACGTGATTAGAATCCCTAAAAAAGGATTCGAATCTTGCATCCTTTTGTTTTTAAACTTCACGTTAATCATTGTATTATACGCGTGACGCATGAAGTAAAATTTAAGGTTTAAAAAAGCCTAAAAATTTAGTTTGGTCGCTTCGCTTTGCTTCGCGGAGTGGCCAAACTAAATTTGCAGGCTTTTCTAAACTTGAAATTTTACTTTATGCTTTATCTAGGAGTAGAAACATTCGTTAAAAGCTTTAAATTGTTTCTAGGAAAACTATAATTTACTGTAAATTCGCACTATTTTTCAAATATTATTAATTATAGAATTCGCTACATTTTTTTAAGAAGATTAGCATTCGAATGCATATGTACGTGATTAGAATCCCTAAAAAAGGATTCGAATCTTGCATCCTTGTGTTTTTAAACTTCACGTTAATCAGTGTTTTATACGCGTGACGCATGAAGTAAAATTTAAGGTTTAAAAAAGCCTAAAAATTTGGATTGGTCGCTTCGCTTTGCTTCGCGGAGCGACCAAACTAAATTTGCAGGCTTTTCTAAACCTGAAATTTTACTTTATGCTTAATCTAGGAGTAGAAACATTCGTTAAAAGCTTTAAATTGTTTCTAGGAAAACTATAATTTACTGTAAATTCGCACTATTTTTCAAATATTATTAATTATAGAATTCGCTACATTTTTTTAAGAAGATTAGCATTCGAATGCATATGTACGTGATTAGAATCCCTAAAAAAGGATTCGAATCTTGCATCCTTGTGTTTTTAAACTTCACGTTAATCAGTGTTTTATACGCGTGACGCATGAAGTAAAATTTAAGGTTTAAAAAAGCCTAAAAATTTGGTTTGGTCGCTTCGCTTTGCTTCGCGGAGTGACCAAACTAAATTTGCAGGCTTTTCTAAACTTGAAATTTTACTTTATGCTTTATCTAGGAGTAGAAACATTCGTTAAAAGCTTTAGATTGTTTCTAGGAAAACTATAAATTACTGTAAATTTATTTAAATAAAATCAATGTTCCACAATTCGAAGTGATTTATTGTCGAATAAGTAAGTTTAGTTTGATATTATTCGAAGTAAAAGTGATACTCATAATAATTATTTTTTTATTAAACGACGATTTCTACTCTTACATTAACCATGAAGTAAAATTTCGAGTATAGAAAAGCCTTAAAATTTGGTTTGGTCGCAAAGCGCGTAGCGCTACGCGGCCAAACCAAATTTTTCTTCTTTTCTGAATTCGAAATTTTACTTCATAAGCCAGGCGTATTAATCATTGATTTATCGTAAAGTTTAAAAAAACAGTCATCCTTTTTAATAAACATAACATGGATCAGATATTTAGTCTATTATCAATAATGTTCAGTGTTAGTAACAAATAATAAGATTCTGAACATTTTTGTTGATAAAAACTGGCAGCGATGTTAAAAACCTACGGAAAAAATAATAAATAAAAAGAATTTGTATCCAGTTTTTCGAATCACATATATAAATTCTGATATTAATTCGAATGATATTTTTCTCTTACGAATCCTTTATTCAAGTATTCGTGATTCGAATCATATTAGGTGATTCGGATCCATGATTTAAATCCTGTTTTCCTTCCACATATGACACTTAAGTAGTAACTTCAACTTTATTTTTGCGTACAATGTTTCAAATTATCCTCCTTAAAATGCGCCAACTGGTGGAATAATCGCGTACTAGATATTGCATACAGAGAGTTTTATGTAACACCGAACATTTTCATCCAATACAATTATAATCTGTTTAATAACTAGGAGGAGCGTTTCAAATTTCACGCGCCAAAACCTACAACTCTGATTGGCCGAGAGCGCGCCCATTTTACACTATGCTAATTACTTCCTTATTAGACGCAACAGCTGACATAACCTTAATTCGAAGCGTTACCGAGTTGCAACTTTGTCTGTCTCGTAATAACCTTTTGTGCGGTGTTTCTTTAACATGGTTAAAAATTAGTTTTGTTTATATTGTTATGATGGATTATGGACCCAGTACAATCTCGGTGATAATGTCACCTTCACCTCCAAAAAAGTGTCAGAAGTTGGATTTTGGTCATTTATATCTGTCTGAAAAACAGTGCATAATAAATATGTATAAGCAGATGATAACAGATAATCCACATATGAAAATGTTGTATTAGTTTGAATATAATTCCATGATTTTTCTCTGACTTTTCCGGTTTTAATGATATACAGTGAATTTTTTATTTTCGTAAATTTCATGCATTAGTCGATTTTATAATTTGAAGTTTTGAACGAGTGTTTCCACTCCCAGGCTAAGCATGAAGTAAAATTTCGAGTTTAGAAAAGCCCCGTGAAAATTTGTCGAGGGTCGCGCAGCGACCCGAGACAAATGTTCACGGGGCTTTTCTAAACTCGAAATTTTACTTCATGCGCCACGCGTACAAAACACTGATTTTAAGTGGAGTTCAGAAACACACAAATTCATCTTTAACCAGAGTAACAGGGAGTTATTTTATTATATATTTAGTCTGTTATCAACGATGTTCAATGGTAATAATAAATAATTAGGTTTTCAATATTTTTGCTAAAACAACTGGTAACGATATTTATATATTAATAGTTGCAAAAAAATAATATACGAAGATTTATTATTAAAGGATTTGTATTCGTGATTCGAAAAAACAGGCTTCGCATCATATTTATCTCTTACGAATCCTTTATTCGAGTAGTCATGATTCGAATCATATTAGGTGATTCGGATTCGTGATTCTAATTCTTTTTACGAGGATTCGTCCCAGCTCTGATAGAGTTTTATTTCATAGATATATGGCGAGATGCCGTATAAGCATTTTAATTAAACTGACGATATCGTACGATGGAAAAGAAAATACTTAACCACAATTAAGAAGTACAAAATGGATATTTGATTTTATTTAATGAGTAATTATGAAATTATTTAAAATTGCCGCCAAATTTATCTAGTGATATATTTGGTAACTTTTTATAGTGTAAATTGGGCTTTGGCACTTACTCCTTCTAGTTTTTAAACAGACTATAGATACTGTTATTTCTTAGTTTTGTGTAAATTAGGTTGCCTATATGACCATTATACATTGTAGCAAATCAATCGCAATTAATGCCTCAACTTGAACATACAGGGAGTTTTTCTTTCAAGTATACATGTCCTAATTACAGCGTATATGCCGTAAATCTTTAGATAACCGTTGTTTTTTTAAATGAGTTCAATTTGAAACTTGAAATGAGTGTATTTCACTCCCAGACTAAGCATGAAGTAAAATTTCGAGTTTAGAATAGCCTGAAAATTTGGTTTGGTCGCGTAGCGCGAAGCGCGGAGCGGCTAAACCAAATTTTCAGGCTTTTCTAAACTCGAAATTTTACTTCATGCGCCACCGGTACAATACACTAACATATTATGAAGTTTAAAACACACCGCTAAATTTTACATTGCATCAGTGCTTTGTATCGGTGGCGCATGAAGTAAAATTTCGAGTTTAGAAAAGCCTGAAAATTTGGTTTGGCCGCTCCGCGCTTCGCGCTACGCGACCAAACCAAATTTTCAGGCTTTTCTAAACTCGAAATTTTACTTCATGCGTAGCCTGGGAGTGGAAAACACTCGTTTAAAGCTTCCAATTAAATTCATTTAATAAACCGAGCGTCAGCAAATGTACAAATGTATAGTTAAAAGAAAAATGCTCGTTATGAATATGTTCGGTGTTACATAAAACTCTCTGTATATTATGACAATAACATGCACCTAACAACAAGCATCTCTTGTCTAAAACGTAATTTTCGATAACAAATTTTGAGCAAACGATAAGTCCCATCACTCTCTAAACAACTTATACGTACCATACCATTAAATATGCACAACAATAAAAAATAGTCAAAAAATCGCTGTGCAGCTAAACTGAATTTCAGCCCAAAGTTTGACTAACATAACGAAAACAGTGTAACATAACCCCTGAATTACTCCACATGTAACCAAAGTGAAGTTGGAGCACATAAAAATGCGATGTTGCCACCTTCATTTCATTAATAGTTCAGAACTAAATAATCGCAATAGCATTCAGTCGAATCTCCGAGTAAATTAAAGTTGCCTATCTCTGTACTCTAAATTATTTCGATTATGTATCGGAGAAGTGAGTAAGTGTCGATTTGCACGTATTCAGTTTCTCCTGTACGTGAAATACAAATTCGAGTCGGGAATTCCTCAGCAACAAGAGTAAGATTTATGCGGCTGGGCGTACAATCAGTTTGAAGTTGATCGGGGCTTTATTGGTGGGCTTGCTTGCCGAATGCAAGCTCTCAGACTCTGAAGACTGCTTTCAGATGGCCAGACTGATCTTGGTGTTTTCTCCTCATAAGCTCGCCTGCCAAGTTATTTAATTGAAAAACAAGTGTTTTTACTCCCAGGTTGCGACCAAACCAAATTTTTAGGTATTAAATGGATTCGATAGCTTACGCCATCTAATGCTCCATAGTGGCATCGTCAATGACACAAGTGCATATATAGGGCACTGTTTCGTCCACAGAGCTATATTCTGTGTAATCAGAAAACAAATATCAAAATTGATAGCGTTAGCTATCAAATCCATTTAATAGTTTTCACATATCTGCTTGATATAGTAAGACATGTTCAGTATTCCTTAGCACTGGGTCAGGACCACACTGAAGAGGACCTTGAAGTCCGAAACGCGTCTGTGGGTATCCGGTGCCGGAATACTGAACTCAAATTCAATTTCAAATCTTTAGGCTTTTCTAAACTCTAAATTTTACTTTATACGCCAAGCGTATAAAACACTGATTTAATGTTAAGTGCGTAATATACTCCTTATATTATAGTATAGAGCATTTTAGCTATTAATAAAAATAATTTTGAGAAATAATATCGAGCAATATTTTTAGAAATATGTGGTTTGGCTGAAAAAAGAAAAAAATCCATTAAGAAATTAACATTTCCGCTTTAATTTTATACTAGGGGGAGGGGGGCTGCAGCCCCTGCAGCTCTTATGGACGAGCCACCACTGGGATTAATCAAATTATTCACAAACCTGGATACATTTCTATTTGTAAATTTCTAACTTTTTTGTGGAAGTAAAAAAAACAGTGTCGTATTCATTTAATATTTACAAACGGGTTTGTGGGGGGCGAACATAGTATTATGTTGGCATTCGGATTGCACGGTAGGGGAAATTGTCGATTGATTTGCATTTCGGGAGCCGGATTTATCCCAGATACCGCGCTTAAAGAGATAATTGGATTCCGATTGGATGGAATATGAGGGGTGCACTTAAATTCCTGCTTTGTCCTTAATCGCCCTCTCGAGAGTTCACGATTTAACGGACAACACTTATTGTTAAATCGTTAAACATTCCGACAATCAGCAGTTTTTTGTTTAAAATATAATCCTATACAAAATAATGGATAATACCGTGCGATCGTTTAAATTATGATTTAGAGTAGGCGGCATTTTTTTTTGTGCGGTTGCCTAGAATAATAATTGAACGATGGAATACATTTGAGGTTATGGTAAAGTATGTCTTAACAGTCAGTAGTGCCAATATAATTTAAAATCAAAGCCTACTCTAAATGTTTCAAGTGATCGTACAGTACATTAATCAGAGTTAAGGTTTTAGTTTTATTAAAAAAAGTAATCAAGAGGAAACAAAATCGCAATCTCATGGTCTCTTATGTATACAGGAAGATCCGTAGAAGCAGACGTAAGAAAAAAAACTATTGTACTTCCATCAGAAAGTTAAGTCTAAGTTAAATAGAAAACTCTCGAGTGTCTCTGTATGTGTAAAAGTGGACTGTCTGTGTGATTTTCTGGTGTATTTGTACATTTCTATAGTTATGCCTGTGTTGGTGGGGAATGGAAGTTGAAAATCATTTAGGGACGGGAGGAATTGAGACGGATTTACTTTACGTGTCGATAAGTCGAAGGAGAGAGGGCCATTGTCCCTTTTCTCCAATCTGCACTGGTCAGGAACGGGGTCATTTTTCGACCCGTTCCACGCTCCTGAAATTCCCCTCATTTTCCACCCTCACCCACCCTCGGTGAACAATAAGGTGATGAATGTAAGGGCTCATTCCGAGGACCCTTTCAACTAATGTTATAGAACGACCGCAGTTGAATTTATTCAATCCACACGCTAGGGTCGCTCGTGTTTATTATCTTTAAGGCATTTGTGTTAATGGAATTAAGTTACACTTAACTGCAACAACTGAGATATCGTCTATTTATATTTAAACTTCATAAAAATTAACTATCATAGATTTGTATAAACAAATAATAACAGATGATTTAAATTAAATTTAAATTTAAACACTTGGTTTGTTTCACTTATTTATATTTTCTCCGACAAGTTTCGACCATTGGTCATCTTCAAGGAGGAATGAAGATGACCAATGGTCGAAACTAGTCGGAGAAAATATAAATAAGTGAAACAAACCAAGTGTTTGAATTTAAATTTAAATTAAATCATCTGTTATTATTTATTTATACAAATCTATGATGGTTAATTTTTATGCAGTTTAAATATAAATAGAGTGTTTTAATTTAAATTTAATTTAAATCCTCCAGTATTAGATTCAAAAATGTTTCACCACGGGTTAAGTGAGAAATTAATTAATGATAAAATAATAACAGATTTGGATATCGATGCCTTAGCTCACAGATGTATTAAGTCTATGTAGAATCTGAAGTATTTAACGCATCTGTAAGCTAAGGCATCGATATATAAATAGTAACAAATTAAAATTAAAATATATTTATGCTTTAATAAGTTACTTTTTCTCAGGTTACAAATTTATAATGATTAAAGCCACTTAAATTCTTTCCAGTGTAATATTAATCTCCACTTTAATTAAACCTTCGAAAACTTAAACGAGAAAACACCTTTTCCTAACAATGAAACGGCAAGTTAGATCCCAGATAAGGAAACTCCTTTGATATGCGATAATTACAATTTAACGCTACCTTCCTGAAAATAACAACCAAACAGCCAACACTATAATAAAGTTGTATCTAATCTAAGTTAATTTGTATTAAAATACGTAATAGTTGATAGTCAACGCCCTATAATAAATTGGAGGAGTATTTTATTCTGATAAATAACTAAGAGAGAATTATCTTAAAGAGAATGGCCTAGGAGTGGATTGTCTAACAGAGAATAGTCTAGGAGAAAATGAAATCTCGAGTAAACTAAATTTGTATCACTGTAATCTACTAGTAAATGATTTCGATTGTGTGTCAGAGAAGTGAAACGCTAAGTGTCGTTTTGCACGGATTCAGTTTCTGGTGTTCGGGAAGGAAATTCGAGCCGGGAATTCCTCAGCAACAAGAGTAAGATTTATGCGGCTAGGCGTGTATTCAGTTTGAAGTTGACCGGGCCATTGTTGGCTCTCGGATTCTGAATACTACTTCAATTCTATTCCAGATAGTATTACTGCTCTCGGGGTTTTCATCTCATAAGCTCGCGTGTGGATTTGATCGATACTTTTATAATTTATATACTTAGAAAATTGTATGCTGGATAAAAATGTGTAAGGAGAAAAAAACATGGAGCCTTTCTAAGTGTTTTCCGGTGTTTTTTTTTTAAATCGCTTCCCGTCTCTTCAAGTGTCTTTCAGTCTATCAATATAAACGCTTTTATTTCAATTCAGTATCTCTCGAAATCTATTAAGATTTTTATGAGTCTCTTTTAATCTTGTTTATTTTTTCAATGTCTATCAAGAGACTATTTAAAATATCTTGGTCTTCACCTTTCTTCGAGTCAGCCTCTAAATCTTTATATAGTAGTTTGTATAATTATTTTTTATTATTATTATCCTAAATTTACCATCTTCTTTAAGAGATGTTTTACGTATCATTTTACATGATTTAAAATAAAATCCCCTCTAACCTCAAGCAACTGTCGCCCTTAATTTTTAAAAAGTTAAGGCTCCATAAATTACATGTATACAGAGATTTTTATGTAACACCGAACATAAAAATTTTTCTTTTAAGTATACATTAGCAAACAATGTAATTTGAAGCTTTAAACCAGTGTTTTCCACTCCCAGGCTAAGCATGAAGTAAAATTTCGAGTTTAGAAAAGCCTGAAAATTTGGTTTGGTCGCGTAGCGCGAAGCGCGAAGCGGCCAAACCAAATTTTCAGGCTTTTCTAAACTCGAAATTTTACTTCATGCGCCACCGGCGGAAAACACGGATTCAATGTAAAGTTCAGCGGTGTGCTTTAAACTTCGTAATATGTCAGTGTCTTGTACCGGTGGCGCATGAAGTAAAATTTCGAGTTTAGAAAAGCCTGAAAATTTGAAAAAATTACGTTAGTTTATATGTAGTTTGTATAATTATTTTTTATTATTATTATCCTAAATTTACCATCTTCTCTAAGAGATCTATTACGTATAATTTTTACATGATTTAAAATAAAATCCCCTCTAACCTCAAGCAACTATCGCCCTTAATTTTTAAAAAGCTATGGCTCGACAAATTACATGTATACAGAGATTTTTATGTAACACCGAACATAAGAATTTTTCGTTTAAGTATACATTAGCAAACAATGTAATTTGAAGCTTTAAACCAGTGTTTTCCACTCCCAGGCTAAGCATGAAGTAAAATTTCGAGTTTAGAAAAGCCTGAAAATTTGGTTTGGTCGCGTAGCGCGAAGCGCGGAGCGGCCAAACCAAATTTTCAGGCTTTTCTAAACTCGAAATTTTACTTCATGCGCCACCGGCGGAAAACACTGATTCAATGTAAAGTTCAGCGGTGTGTTTTAAACTTCGTAATATGTCAGTGTTTTGTACCGGGGGCGCTTCGCGCTATGCATCCAAACCAAATTTTCAGGCTTTTCTAAACTCAAAATTTTACTTCATGCTTAGTCTGGGAGTGGAACACACTCATATTAAGTTTTAAATTGAACTCCTTTTAGAAAAAAACAACGATTATCTAAAGATTTACGACATATACGCTGTAATTGGGACATGTATTCTTGAAAGAAAAACTCCTTGTATGTACAAGTTGAGGCATTAATTGCAATTGATTAGCTACAATTTGTAATGGTCATATAGGCAACCCAATTTACACATAACCTAAGAACTAAAGGTGTCAAATCGTATTTTATGAAAATGTTCGGTGTTATATAAAACTCTTTGTATATAAAACACCACGTGTTTGATTCCATTATCAATAATAGATTTGATTATCATTTCCAACAAAAATAAATGTATAGAGTCAGATGTTATTAAGATTCACGACATCGCTGATCACGATTTAGTGTATTGTAAACTTTCTCTCTCTGGTAGTCGTACCCAAATTTTTAAAACTTACCGAAATTTTGTCAATTTTGATATAAATAATTTTCTAAATGATTTAAAACGTTTGCATATTTACAATTTACTATACTTGAATAATCTTGAAGACAAAATAAAATATTTAAGCAGCTCTTTGATTCACATATCTGACACACATGCTCCATTAACAACATCTAGAATCTCTAAAAAAAGAGCTCCTTGGTTCACCTCGACAATTAGGGAAATGATAAATTTGCGTAATAATAGTTATAAACGGTTCAAATACTCTAAAAATCCAACTGATTTTTTATATTACAAACAAGAGAAAAAAGCTTATTTTGAGTATGTAATGAAAAATGATAGATAAAATATCTGGAAATGTCTAAAAAGCAGTGATGTCTTAATTAACAAAACGAACAACATTCCTAACTTTCTAAAGGATGTAAACGGATATAACAATTACTTAATAAATTCTATTAAAAGTAATCCGAACGATGAGTTGGTCACATTTTATAATGATAATAGTTACTCTACAGTAACCGATAGAATAACTTTTAAATTAATTAATAATGAAGACATTGTTCGAATTTTATCACAAATTAAATCGAATAACGTAGGCGCTGATGAGATATCTATTACTATGATTAAACTTTGTTGTCCATTCGTTGTTCCGTATATTACCCATATTATAAATTGCTGTATTGAGCAATCAACTTTCCCAGATTTATGGAAGATAGGTATAATAAAACCCATCCCTAAGACAAAGAGTCCAAATGATTTCAAAGACCTTAAGCCAATTTGTATATTACCAACATTCTCGAAAATTTTGGAACGTGTTATCAAAACACAAATAATGGAATTTCTTGAGGTTAATCACCTTCTCCCTAAGAAAAAGTCTGGTTTTAGACCCAATTATTCTTGTTGTACTGCATTGCTTAATGTAACTGACGATATTATCACAGCTACAGACAGAGGTTTATTAACATCAGTTATATTACTTGATTATAGTAAGGCGTTCGACACTATAAACCACGATATATTAATTGCTAAACTCCATTATGTGCTATTTCAAAGAGAAGCAATATCTTTAATAGCGAGCTTTTTAAAATCAAGGTCTCAAGTCGTAAAAATGTATAAGGTTATATCAGGGTCATTAAGCGTCACCGCGGGTGTACCCCAAGGTTCCATTTTAGGCCCTATACTTGTTTGCATCTACACATCTTTCCTAACCGATGTTCTTAAGTATTGTTCGGCAAATATTTATGCGGATGATACACAGTTGTTATACTCGTTTAAACTTGAAAATACAGAGTCCGCTTGTGAGTGTATCACTTCCGATATAGCAAAACTGGTCGAAACGTCAACTAAACATTCTTTGATAACCAATGCCTCAAAATCGACAGCTATGCTATTTGGTCCCAATAGCATAACGCCTCTTGCAAAACCTCTTTTAAAAATTATGGTTGGTAACGACACATTAGAATTTGTCAATTCCGTAAGGAATCTTGGCCTTACTTTCGACAAGAATCTGTGTTTTAAGCTTCACACTAATAAGTGCATTTCTCGAGCATACCTGAACCTAAAGATGATTTATTCTAATAGGAATGTCTCCTCTTTGCAAATAAAAAGATTTCTATGCGACACGTTGGTTCTGAGTCACTTTAATTTTGCGGACGTTGTTTACAATGCTTGCTTAGACTGTAATACTAAAATGCGCATACAAAAGGTTCAAAACGCGTGTTTAAGGTTCATATTTGGTATTCGAAAATATGGTCACCTATAAGGTAAATTACGTAATTTGAATTGGCTAGACATGACCGAACGACGAAACCTACACTGTTGTACCCTCTAGAATAAAATTATTCAGACGCGTCATCCTCCCTATCTTTATGACAGAATTGTATTTCGGTCTGACGTTCATACCATTAATGTGAGATTTAGAGGCAGAATTTCTCCACCTAAACATAAAACATAATTTTCTCTAAGATCATTTTCATTTAGTATTTACAAAATTTATAATTCCATACGGAATCTACTCAAAAATCTCACAAACAATAGTTTCAAACAAGCAATGAGAAAATATATATTATGTAATAAGTTTTCCCCATAGAATCTTAGTTTAATTATTGTCATTATATATATATTTTTTTTTTCTCTCTCTTTTTTCCTTTTTGTTATAAAATAGTCAATTTCTAGAACAAATATTGAAATAAAAAAAAACTGTATTTCTTTATTTTTTTAACCATTATTTAATTAAGCACTCTTAAACGATATATATTTTTTTCCTCACAGGTTAAGTGGAAGAGCAGAGATAGTTTTTTTTAAGCTATCGCTGAACTTCGCCTGTTTTTTGTTTTTTGTTTACTTTGTATTTTCTTTCAATTGAATAAAGACAATTTATTATTATTATTGGAATTTATTTTTTATTTAATTAAAGTTTGAATACTTTGGTAATTTATCGACTAAAATCTAACTAATATACAAGTGTTTACCTTTACCTAATTTGAATTATTATTAATGATAAGTACGTACTCCTACATGGATATTTTTTTTCGAATCAGGTTATGGGGAAGAGCAATTAAAGTCATACTGACTGGTTGAACTTGGCCTGCTCCATATTGCATATTTCACCTTTATATATATTTTTAAATTTAAACAAAGACAATTTATTATTTTTATTGTATTTAGATCATTTAAGTATCATTGATGAATTGTAATACATGTATGAATCGTATGCTACAACAAACAAAGTTAAAAATCGAACGATTTTTAAACGAATGACTAAGTTTGGCTCAAAATTACAGATAAATCAGCCTATATTCGAACTTTATTTGCTAATTTTAAAAATGCTCTATACGCACTATCAAAATTTCAAGGTAGAATATTTGATTATTATAATATTTGTGCATTTTGGCACAGTTGCGTTTTAATTTCAAGGTGTTGAAGTACAATAAAAATAATTGTCTGAGCATCGTATACAGGGTGTCCCATTTTAATCTTAACAGGCGAATATCTCAAAATGAATGCGTCCAATCCAGAAAGTTGTCGAATAAAATCTTAGATAGGAACCCCCAATTTTTATTGCAGATTCAGAAAGAGCATAAAAAACTAGGTAGGTTTTACCTAATAACTTGTTTGTTATTTGCAATAGGTGGCGCTGTAATCGACAAAATTTGATAAATTTGATTTTCCTCGATATAACATTAAACTAGTGTTTGCCAGACAATTAATTCTTAAAAAATTCTCAAGTCACTTAAAATAAACGCCCATGTAGGTGGGGAAGGGTGCAAAGTTTGTTGACTTTAAAGAAACCCCTAATTTTTAATTGAAAATCAAAATGACAAAGTAAAGTTAGGGCGAGGGCTATGTTTAAAAAATAGGTAATTCACCTACATGAATTGACCTTCACATCTTGTTAATGAGTGAGAAAAGTGAGAGATGAGAGAGAATCTTTGAAATTTGAGATGGACATTTTCAGCCCAAATTTAAATATCTCTTAACCATTTTTGAATAATTGTTCAAAAAAAAAAAAATTGTGTTGGTGGGAAATTCCTAGTAGATGGAAATTTATTAGGTGTCCGAAGTGACCGCCATTGTTCCCAATACAGATATTTACTCTTTTTTCAAAGTTTCGCACAGTCGCTTCCAACGTAGAAGGGGTTAAGCCCTGCACGCGTACCTTATGCAGTCTTTCATGTTTTCACGTCTTGTTGGCGGTTCACGAAATACAACACCTTTGATGTAACCCCACAAAAAAAGTGTGGCGCTGTTAAATCCGGAGATCTGGGTGGCCACTGTACGGGTCCTCCACGACCAATCCACTTTTGAGGATATGTCTCGTCAAGAAAATTTCGAGCCCAATGTGGCGGCAATGCTGGAACCACATAGTTAATCTGATCAGGAGGGACACCTCATCTAGAAGGGCAGGAAAGTCTAATTGCAAGAAACGCAGATATCGTTCCCCATTCAACGTTTCTTCAAAGAAATGAGGACCAATGATCCGCGAATCGACGATGCCGCACCAAACGTTAACACTCCAACGATGTTGGTGATCAATCGATCGAACACAATGGGGGTTTTCCTCACTTCAATAATGGCTGTTTAATCATAAATTGTCAGTCAAACACTAATTTTATGCTTTATTGGAAACAATCAAATTTTTTAATTTTGTCGATTACAGCGCTACCTGTTGCAAATAATAAAAAAGTAAAGTAAAACCTACCTAGTATTTTATGCTCCATAATAAGAATTGGGGGTTCCCATTTAAGATTTCAAAGTTACCTCTATTATCCACCCCCTTGGGGGTCGGGGGGTGAAATTTATGGAAGAATCGGACGTCCCCTTCCGAACCACAAAACTTTTAATTCGGCAATATTCTCGTTCGGACGCACTCATTTCGAGATATTCCTCTGTTAAGATTAAAATGGGACACCCTGTATAAAGAACATTTTTAAAACTGTTACAATATTTAGAATGGTATAAAAGGATTCGTTGATATTAGTGAAATAGTTAAATAAATATATGAATTTTTAATATAATCACTGCCGTATCTGTATCTAAAGTGTGTGCTAAAGGAAGATATCTTTTTCTCGGATAAAAATGAGACGTTTTTCGCCCTCGCAAAGATATCTCTATATATCTGGAGCAGTGGGTGCCTAATGAAGACGAATGACGGATGGAAAAGTCGTCTGGCCGCGGGCTTTTCATTCAAGCCGCGCCTCGAGACTTTGATAAAAATCCGGAAAATCAAATCGATTTTCCTAAAGAAAAAAAAAAAACGTCTCTCCCCCTTTTTACACACTCACACACCATAATTCACCCTTTCGACAACTTTAACATTTCCATCAATTTACCGCATACAATATAAGAAGATTAAAGTTGTCTATTTAATAAAAAAATATAAGGGAATAATCTAAACTCTGATTTTTTTAAATTGACCAAACTTAGAGTGTATTTACTGCGAACAGTTGCAGTCCTACTTTAACAGTAGGGTATTTTAAACATCAAATTTAGAGATGTTGGTAAATAATTGTCAATGTGACAAATAAATCATAATTTGTCAAATAAATTGTCACGATGCATAGATTTTCAAAAAAGACAACTGTACAACACATACAGGGATTTTTTCTATTAAGTATACTTTCATATATTCTATATAAACATTTGTAAAGTTAATGAACATGTGATCAGAACTAAGCAGTATATTTTGAACTTCATTTTAAATCAGTTTTTATTACGCGTGGCGCATGAAGTAAAATTTCGAGTTTAGAAAAGCCTAATTTGGCTCGGTCGCTCCGCTTCGCTACGCGCCCGAGCCAAATTTTTAGGCTTTTCTAAACTCGAAATTTTACTTCATGCTTAGTCTGGGAGTGGAAAACACTCGTTAGAGTTTTTAAATTGAAAATTTTGGGGTTGTTGTATATCGATGTACCTTGATTTTTGAGATTCTGAAAACGGAATCAAGGTAACCGTGTATGGGACGCACGGATCTAAAGTTCGTTGGTTAAGGCGACTTACCGTTTGGTCACGAATTAAATTTTAAGTTCCACTTTTGAGGTTATATATGGTCGTATTTTCGGCTAAATATGCACATTAGGGATACCTATTACACACATGATGTAATTATCTCCAAAATGATGACGTAATTCATCCAATGTGTAGTGTTATCTCCATCAATTCAGTCAATATCACGATATTAATTTTACACTAAAATTGACGTCTACTGACGTTTATTTAAAATAATGGATATATAAATCAAGATTGATTCACATCAATCAAGATTACATTTCAAAACATCTAGCGCCATCTATTTATTTATATCGTAAATTAGAATCATAGGTATTCTAATTTACGTTATAAAAAAATAGATGTATTAAAATGTAATAAATGTAATGTAATAAATATTAACTGTTTACAAAAACTGTCATCGACATCTTTGGGAATGATGTAAGATATTAATGTTAATATTTAAATATTCAGGGGCTATTCCGTACACGCAAAGAGACTTACGTAATTTATTCTATTGCAAACTTTTCCTCTAACCTAACCTAACCTAGCAGTATGTAGAATTATTAATGTGCGCAAAGAGATTTAAGCAGTTTATTCTATTGCAAACCCTTCTCCTAACATAACCTTTCTCCTACAAGTATGTGGAATAGTCACCGTGCGCAAAGAGACTTACGCAGTTTATTCTATTGAACACCTTTCTCCTAACCTAATCTAAAAGTATGTGGAATAGTCATCGTCTGCAAAGAGACATACGCAATTTATTCTTTTGCAAGCCTTTCTCCTAACCTAACCTAAGCTAACCTAACCTAACCTAACCTAACCTAACCTAACCTAACCTAGAAGTATGTGAAATATTTAACTTGCACAAAAAGGCTTTCGCAATTTATTCTATTGCACACCTTTCTACTAACCTAACTTAAAAACACATAAAATCGCCTAAGCATAACAAAATGTTTATCTGCATCTTATTATTTTATAGAAAAATGTGTGGCTACACTAAGCCTTAAATCAGATAATTTTGCTTGGTTATATGGTTCTATTAAATTATTTTAATTGTATTTAAATTTAGCTGTGTGTCTACTAACCAAACTGGATATGCCGTACAAATTTAATTACAGTAAAAACAGTGAATTAAATATTGTATTGTTTGTTTGTTAACATTTTATTATTGCAGTAAATATCCTAGTTATCGTACGAAAGTGCCATCTATTTTTTATATCGTAAATTAAATTACCTATGATTTAATAATCAATCTCGATTTATATATCCATTATTTTAAATAAACGTCAGTAGACGTCAATTCTAGGGTAAAACTAATATCGTGATATTGGCTGAATTAATAAAGATAACACTACAAATTGGATGAATTACGTCCTCATTTTGGAGATAATTTCATCATGTGTGTAATTTGTATCTGTAATGTGCTTATTTAGCCGAAAATACGACCATATATAACCTCGAAAATGGAACTTAAAATTCGATTTGCGACCAAACGGTAAGTCGCCTTGACCAACGAACTTTAGATTCGTGCCTCCCATACACCTTTACCCTGATTTCATTTTCAGAATCTAAAAAATCATGGTAAATCGAAATGCAATGAATCCAAAATTTTTAATAAGATCACGAATGTCTGAAAATGTAAAATGTAAAATCGTAATATGTATACCTAAAAGAAAAATTTCTTGTATTTAGAATATTTTTGAAGTTTGAGCATATAAATGGGCAGATAACAAAGAAGACAGATATTCCTGAGCAAAGAATATTACCTGATTCTCCTATCCTACCTGATCCTCAGAGACACTTAATTAAATTGGTAGTAGATACAAATAATTTGAGACAGTAATAGGTTGAAATGGTAATATCACTTAAATAACACACTTAATATGTTTAGGTTTCAAATAATGTTTATTGTACTACAACAATTGTTTCACCACACAGTGGCTTGATCAATTATCTACCTGATGAAGCCACTGTGTGGTGAAACAATTGTTGTAGTACAATAAACATTATTTTGAAACCTAAACATATTAACTGTGTTATTTAAGTGATATTATGGAGTTTCAACAACTAACAGCCTCAGCTATACAATATTTGAAATGGTAATCTTTGTGAGTTAATTGAATTTTCAGAAATAATGTCAGATTTTTCTTCATATAACCTAAAAATTAAAAGTTTATTTACAACATAACATTTGATCAGTGACGGCTCGTGATCTAAAAAAGTGGGTCGGCCGAATGTATCTTAGCGCACGCGCACTGAGACTAAACGGCCTGCTGTACCGAACCATACACCTTCGTTAGAATATTTAAAAAAAATCGCCCGACTTTCAAAAATAAAGAGAGAATGCTCTCGAAGTTACAATAACATTTTTAAACATGTTATATACATAATATGGTTAATTACAATTATACACTGATATATTGCACATAATCTACCTAAAGTGCCTAGGGTAATATTTTGTAAATTACAATTAGGTAACTATTTAATTATTGTTTGCATTTTTAAATTACATCTGTTGTTTAACTATATTTAAAAATTCGAGATATATTCTGATTTCTGAAATAATAAGTTTTAATACCGGTCAATTGTTGGCCTTAATGATTTGTATTAAGAGGGCCAATTTTTGTTGGTAGTGTGTTTCTGGGGTACGAGATGGCGCAGAGATTGCAAAATTGCTAAAAGTAGTTTTGACTTTGTATTGGTTCATAAAAATAAACCACGGAACAGCGATGAAATGTCATGGTAAAAATGTTTTAATATGCCATCATTTTAAAAAAATCGAAAACTCTCGAAAATCGATGAAATGTTTAAATTTAAGAAAATGTTGAAACAATGTCAAAAAGTTATGAAATGTCAAGAAATATTGAAATTTGACAACAATTTGAAGTATGTGAAAAGTGATAATAATAAAAATATGTTTTAAATATTTTAAACTTAAGAATTAATTAGTGTTTTTATGCGCGTGGCGCATGAAGTAAAATTTCGAGTTGAGAAAAGCCAGAATTTGGATTTGGACGCTACGCGTCCAAATCCAAATTCTTAGGGCTTTTCTCAACTCGAAATTTTACTTCATGCTTAGTCTGGGAGTGGAAAACATTCGGTAAAAAAGAATCAATGGCTTTTTACAATATTTTCATTAGTTTACAAAATCTTGAGGGTTTTTAAGTGTTTGTCCAGTTTTTAAAATCTTGTCAATTTTCGTGAATTTCCAAGATTTCCTTTCGTTACTTTTTAAAACTTTGACACCTTTCATGTATTTCCTAGATTTTTGTTAATTTAAAAAAAAAATGCTGGTATTCATGAATTGACTAGAATTTCGTTAATTTTCAGGCTTGCAAATTTCAAAACGTTTAATAATAGTTAACGATTAATATAATGTCTAAATTAATTAATCGACGCTGAAAAATACATGAAAATTAATGAAAATCTCGATATGTTGAAAATCTAACGAAAATTAAACGAGTGTCGTCCACTCCCAAACTAAGCATGAAGTAAAATTTCGAGTTTAGAAAAGCCCCGCTTAGAAAATTTGTCGAGGGTCGCGCAGCGACCCGAGACAAATTTTCGCGGGGCTTTTCTAAACTCGAAATTTTACTTCATGCGCCACGCGTATAAACCACTGATTTAAAGTAAAGTTCAAAATATATGTTGCTAAGATGTAATACATATTAACTAAGATATAACGAAAAAATATAAAAATATTTATTTTGTAAAGGCGATTATAATAATAAAAGTAGAACAAATTTAGTTTGAGACACTTTTCCATATTCTTAATATTTAAATCATCATATCTATAGCGAGGACAATGCAATGATGGACACATCAACATTTTTTTTATTATGAAATAAAAACATTTGAAAAACTAAAACAATCGCTTACTTGGAGCTGAACCGAAAACCGCAAAAACCGTTATTTTTTTGGAACGAAAACCGCAACGAAAAAAATACCGGTTAGAATCCCTGATTGAATTTCGGGCTCGCAAATTTCAAAAAAATTATTTGACAAAAATATGAGGCCTTTCTTGAAAACATTTATTAATCGTTAACGATTAATATAACACCTGATTTAATTAATCGATGCTGAAAAATTCACGATTATTGTTAAAAATTCATAATAAATATTGATAACTTCCTGTAAATTTACACTTGTATTAATATTTTGAAGATTAGCGGAAATCTTGGAATTTTTAAATGTATCGAAAATCTTTGGATTTCACGAAAACTGTCGAAATTTTTTAAATTAACGGAAATCCTGGTAATTTACGAAAAGCATGAAATTGATGAAAAAAGCATGAAATTAAAAAAAGATTAAGATATTTACGAAAAAACGTCAAAAACCGTCAAAATTTTAGAAATCAACGAAAATCTTGGAATTTAAAACACGCGTTAAAATTTTAAAAATTAATAAAAATCTTGGGGAAATTTACAAAAACTGGAAAATTGATGAAATGTATCAACATTTTAGAAAAAAAGTCTTTGAAAAAAAATTTATAATTTCTGCTCAATCAAATTTAACGGTACGGCCCGGCCGACCCTGCCGTCCCTGACGAGCCGTCACTGCATTTGATTAACTTATCCTATCCTAAAACACACAACCTGAATCACACCAGTAAATTTTTAAAATGTCAAATTTGAATGGTCATATAAGAAAATTAAACAGATTATACAGACATGTGTTTGTGATGAAAGTGTGGTATTTTTTCTATGGAGCGTTAAAAATAAAATGTAAGCTATGCAATTTAATATTGCTTTAGATTTTATTTTATTTTTAAATTAATAAATGAATAACTGACAATAATAAAAGTAATCAATTTCCTGTGGGTTCATTCAGTTTGGTGAGAGAATAGTTTGACCTGATGTAGCATTTTGCATATAAATTATGCATGGGACAGTACATCTGTCGTGTAACTCAAATATTAGTTGTATAATTCAATATCTGTCGGGGTATTAGCTCGAGTAGTTATTTCAATGAATATTTGGAGAAGTCTCAACGAGACTAAATTTTTGCAGAAAGTCGATATTAATCTTAATTCGTTTTTATATTTTAATGACGAAAAGCTAATAACTAAGAGAAACAGCGTTTCTATATTTTTCTCTCTTGTTTTCTGCAGATTTAGAAAATTCAATGGATATTTAGAAAAGCTCAGCGAGACAAATTTTTTGGGTAATAATTTGTTTTTATATTTTGCATTCTAATAGTTTAATTTAGAAATCATTATTATTATTTGCAGTTCTCATTGTTTATTTATGTATCGTATTAGTGGAAAAATAGATCAATTTCGTTTAATTTTTGTGGTATTTCAATATTTGTGGGGGGGAATTAATAGAGGTGTCAGTCATCGTGCAAAACTGTCAACGCCAAAAATACCTGTGGAATATTGATGGGGCCCTTGTGCCGGTCGCCATTTTTACGTGAATCGAAAGGGCGATGCGAGAGCGATTTTTTTTAATTAATAGCCCTTCTGTTCGTGTATCAAGCTCTCATTATCCTCCCATTGTGTTCGCTATTAGATATTATCAATAGTTTTTTTATGTATTATTTTGTTGAACTTGCCTATTGTGTGTTATAGTTGGAATTTATTAATAGGAATACAATATAAATTATGAAAATAAAGGAAACTTCATTATTTTAGTAAGAAAAGTAAGAAACAAAACAATTAAATCATATTCACTTTTATATAAATAAAACAATTTAAACAGTTTCAAATATATATTGTAATAACGCTACAAATGTTTCGCCACACTGCGGTTTCTTCAGGCGAAGAAATGATTTCATTTCTTCGCCTGAAGAAGCCACAGTGTGGCGAAACAATTGTAGCGTTATTACAATATATATTTGAAAGTGTTTAAATTGTTTTATTTATATAAAAGTGAATATGAACTTTCAACATTTATCAGCCTTATCAATCAATTTTTTAATTAAATCATAATTTTAAAAAAATATTATACCGAGTGTAAACCACCAAATCTGGCTAAAGGGAAACAGTGATATTTAAAATTGTAATAATTTATATTGCATAGTTATAACATGTGTTTATTTAACTGATTATAATGATTTTAGTTAGTGTAAGCAACAATTTAATAGTAATCACTCTTTAATTAAGTATTAAAAGCGCGATTCTTTACGCAATATACAGTTGTAAATAATTTTTCAAAATTGTTTGAAATGATCATTTACAAAATAATGTATAATCATGTCCGTACACTAATCACAACACGTCAACATGGTTTCATGAAAAGAAGATCAATTGTATCAAATCTGATGAACTTTTCTGAATATGTTTCTCAAAATCTAGATAATCGCAAACAAGTAGATGCAGTTTACACAGATTTTCAGAAGGCGTTTGATACAATTGACCATCAAGTAATTACTAGAAAATTGATTTTTTATGGATTCAATAGAGATGTAGTGTCTCTGATTCAATCGTATTTATATAATAGGTATCAGTATGTTTATTTCAATGGCTATTCTTCATATGAATATGTTGCAACCAGTGGGGTCCCACAGGGATCTACTCTTGGACCACTGCTTTTTATCATTTTTATTGATGATATTGTAAAAGGGCTTGAATCCAATCTACTACTCTATGCTGATGATATGAAGATTTATGGCGTCATTGAATCTGTAAGTGATTGCATTAAACTACAGGATGACATTATTCGCATACAGCAATGGTGCAGCAATAATGGATTGCCATTAAATCTAAAAAAATGCAAATGTCTATCTTATTCACGAAGGAGAGATGTGATTCATTATGATTATTCGTTAGACAATGTCATTTTTGAGAGACTTAATATTATACGTGATTTGGGAGTTATATTTGATGAACAGCTTACTTTTCGGGAACATATAAACAACATCTGTAATAAAAGTTTTAGAATGTTAGGTTTCATTCATCGTACCTGTAAGGAGTTTACTAACATACAGGTCATGAACAAATTATTTTGCTCATATGTGCGATCAAATCTTGAATTTGCGACCGTCATTTGGTCGCCTTACTATTATCTTCATATAAATCGACTAGAAAAAATTCAAAAAAAATTCTAAAAATGCTATTCCTTAAAAAGTTTAATGAATATCCGCCATTAAATATTACATATCAAGAACTTTTAAACACTTTTGAAATGAAGTCGTTACATCATAGGCGTAATAATGCGATGGTTTTATTCTTACAGGGTTTCCTTAATGACGATATTGATGACCCAAATCTCTCTAAAATCAATTTTCTAGTTCCACGAGTAAATTCACGTCATACTAAGTTATTTTACACATCCCATGTTAATACTGTTGCTCATTTTCATTCACCTATAAATTCTATGGTCAGAACCTATAACAATGTTAACTTCTTAGCCGACATTTTTATAGATTCTCGTTCCACATTATTGCGAAATATTTCACAGTTTGTCTAAATTTGTAACATTTTTGATATTATTTGTCTATATAATACCATTATACTGACCATCATTTTAAGATTAATGTTAGGTTTAATCTTAAGTCTTCGCATGCTTTATTTATCTTTTTATTTTATATAATTTTTTTTTTTAGTTTTTTGTTAAGGAATATTTACTTTGTTTGAAATCTAATTATAAATATTATTAATACAATATTTTCCTGTAATTGGATGTTATCTGAATGAATAAAGTTATTATTATTATTATTATTATTATTATTATTATTATTATTATTATAATTATATTTATCGTACAAAGACTTAATCAAACACTTATCAAAACAACTTATTTCCAGGCTAACACCCTGACAAACATTGATGTATACAACAAGTAGTACTTGTTTTCTTTTTATATGGATTGTAGAAATACTGTCATTTTAAGGAATTTAAAAAAAAAACTCGTATAATTATTACAAATAGATCCTTAAAGTTTTCTTTCCTCAGACGAAAATAAATGAGGAAATTCCACCCTCTCATTCGCCCCATTTTTTGCATTTAAAGCTTCAATTTTAAATCTGTCACGTAAATATAATTGACAGTTAATTTCTAATCAGCTATCTTTTCCTTGAGCGAAAAAAAAAAAATCGGAATCATTCCAGAGCGAGCAAGGCGTTATCTACGCCAATAACGAAAAATGCAAACTCTTTTTTATCGGAGCAATCAGCGCGTTTCGAATAGTTCACAGACTTAATTAAGGAAGAAGATTAATTAAGATAAAGATAATTAAGCTAATAGAAAATAAGAAAACCGCAAAAAATAGCTTAGTAAACGAAAAATTTTGTTTCGATAAAAATGTATGGTCTCTTAATGATGTTGTATGCAATAATTTGCAGGCTTGTGTTGATCTATTTGCTTCACATTTCTCTACCGTTTATGCTGATCCGAATATCGCGTAAGCTAATACAGATTTTGATAACTTTGGTAGCTTAGTGAGTTTAAATAACTTTAATGTCACGCTTGCGGAAGTATTTGACAAAATTTCGTCTTTGTCTGAATCGTGTAGTGTGGGCCCCTGTAGTGTGGGCCCTGAATATTTTCTAAAACGGTGCGTTTACACACTGGCAAAGTGTCTCCATGCTATTTTCACTAATTCCCTCAGATCTGGTTTGTTTCCAGATTGCTGGAAACACAGTTTTCTAATGCCTGTTTTTAAAAGTGGCTGTAGATCAAATATTAATAATTACAGAGGCATATGCATTCAGTCTGTGGTACCTAAGATGTTAGACTTTTTAATATCTCAACAAATAATTTGGTCATGCAAAAATATAATCCTAGACGAGCAACATGGTTTTATTAAAGGCCCATCTACTACAACTAACCTCATTACTTATAAACCTTTTCTATCGAATGCTTTGGAAAAGGGATTACAAGTAGACTCAGTTTACACCGATTTCTCCAAAGCATTCGATCGTGTACAACATAGTATTTTGTTAAGAAAGTTACAAGCGATGGGAATGGGAGATTTAGTGATTAACTGGCTTGCTAGTTACCTGCACAATAGAACACAGTGCGTTCGTATTGGATCGAACTATTTGAATAATGTAGATGTAACTTCGGAGGTTCCGCAGGGTTCTCATTGTGGGCCAGTGTTGTTTTTGCTTTTTATTAATGATATACAGTTAAGATCATCAGCAAACAGGAGAAAACGGCTAGACCTAATACTTAAGATTAGGTCTAGCCGTTCCCTCCTGTTTGCTGATGATCTTAAGTTATTTAGAGTAGTAAGAACTATTGAGGATCAGAAACTACTACAGCTGGACTTACACAATATTACTGAATGGTGTGATAGGAATAATCTTTACCTGAATTTGAACAAATATTTCCAAATTACATTTAGTCGAGGCTCGTATACACATTTTTGCTACCTTATTAAAGATCATTTATTAACAACAACTTTTGAAATAAAGGACCTAGGCGTGTTATTTACTTTAAAGCTTAATTTTAATAAGCATTACATAAACATTTGTAACTTATCTTTAAAAATGATGGGCTTTGTTTGTAGATTCACAGTTGGATTTAGTGTTAAGACAGTAAAAATGTTATACTTGACATTAGTAAGGCCCCATATGGAGTATGGATCAGTGGTTTGGTCTCCTTATTCTATGAGCGCCATTCAGCAGTTTAAGTCAGTACATAGTAGATTCTTGAGAATTGTTCACCGTAGGATAGGGGGCATTAGTATTAACTTTAGCCACAGTTCTATGCGTGGACAACTTGACTTGAGATCGTTACAGGACAGGAGGGTACTGCAGGATTTATGTTTTTTGCATAAGTTGGTCAATGGGATTATTGATTGTGGTACACTGCTTAATCAGTTAAATTTTAATATACCACGAGGAGTTAATTGTAGGCATAAACCCTTATTCCGGTTAACATTTCATTCCACCAACTATGGAATGTTTAACCCAATTGATCGGCTTATGCGTCAGGCAAATGCGCTACAGAACAACTCTGGGTTAGACATATTTGCGGATTCAATCTCTGTATTTAAGAGTGGCTTGCGTCGTATGTGTTTGTCAGATATAAACAAATGATTATATATATATATATATATATATTTCATATTGGGTTTATATAATACTTGATGATTATTTTTGTTGTAATTTGTTTAACTTATTTTTCAATTTTAAAACTTGGCATTTTAACCTGTTGTTTGTCTCATTTTTAGTCTGTTGTCTGCCTTATTTTTAGTCTGTTTTATATTCATATTTTTTTATATAGAGTGCTCATTGTGATATACATCTAATTTTGTGTTATAGTTTTACATATACTGTTGTATACTTAAATGTATATTGATTGTAGAAAGGTGATACCGTAAATAAATTAATAAATAAATGATGTAGATCAAGTTAGATTAAAGTGCTAACCACCAAACCTAGCATAGTAAAATAGGCTTATTTAAAATTTAATTAAGTACGATCATGTTTTCGAAATTTACAGCAAATTATTCTGTTATTTTAGATTTATTATAATTATTATTCATATTTATTAAATAACTAAAAAAAATAATCAAATCTTTAATTTGGTTGGCATTCACTTTGTAGTACATCTTCCTAACATTTAATTAAAACACCTAACTTTGTTTTACCACTTTTATTTTACTGCCTATAGCTGACTTTTTGACTATAATTGTATTTTTATACTAATCACTTGGTCGATCGTATTTTGACTATTGTTACATTTTAAATGTAAGTCATTAGTTCGACTGTCTTTTGATACTTTTATAGTATTTTGATATTAATCACTTAATCGTGTGTTTTTTCAAGAATTATAACATTTTGACCTTAGCTTACTTGATCGACTGTCTTTTGACTATGTCAGTATTTTGACATTAAATCACTCTGATGGCTGGATTTTGATCATTGTGACATTCTGATTTTATGTCACTTAGTCGATTATTTTTTTAATATGACTATATTTTCAGATTCATCACTCCGTCGATTGTATTTTGAGAATTGTGATATGATATTTTGAAGTCACTTGGTCGACTGTTTTTTTTTTTACTATGACGGTGTTTGCACACAAAAAACAGACAGTACTTCGACTATTACGGCATTTTGACTTTAAGTCACCCGGTTGGCCGCCTTTTGACTGACATTTGCATATTCAATCACTCTGTCGACAGTATTTTGACAGTTATGATATTTTGACTGTATTCTGACTATTGTGACAGTAAGTAACGAGTGTCTTCCAATCCCAGATTAAGCATGAAGTAAAATTTCGAGTTTAGAAAAGCCTGAAAATTTGGTTTGGTCGCGTAGCGCGAAGCGCGGAGCGGCCAAACCAAATTTTCAGGCTTTTCTAAACTCGAAATTTTACTTCATGCGCCACCCGTACAACATCGATTTGAAGTGAAATCTAAAATATAGATTACTTATATAATTTAAAATTTCTGATTTGAATTTATAAAATTTGACGTGCCCAGGACTGTCGCCCCTTCATTTTTTTATATTTTCAACTCATAGTGAGGGGATTAATCCCCCAAATCCCTATTATCTACGCCACTGGTGTGATGCACAAAACTAATCTTCAGCAGTTCAGTGAAATAAATATGAGCCGAGTAAAATCTCAAGTAAAGGAATTTAGCTAACAAATATTAAAGCAATCATTATTTTGTAGCAAGTTATGTTACATATACAGGGTGTACAAAAAGTAATGTAACGGCTTGATATCTCGTTTTGTGATGAGTTTAGAAAAAAATGAATTAAATAAGACTTGAGCTACTAGTTCAAGCTACTAATAAATAATAATTGTTGATACATACGGTGGTTCATTTTCAAGATACGAAACAAACTTACTTTTTTTTAAATGGAACGCCTAATATATTCCGTTGGTATTCGATAACTTAATGGGTTCCGAAATGACGTTTTAAAATCAATCCTTGCGGTCATTCTAATACCTCTCGCAAAATTAATAAATAAATGTATCAGAGACAACGTTTTCCCTGCTTGTCTTAAGGTTGGATTGGTTATACCTATCTATAAAAAAGGCGACTCTTCGGATCCGGATAATTATCGGCCAATCTCACTCTTACCCTTAATTGGCAAAGTGTTCGAACGTATTTTGCAATCTCAGTTAACCGAGTATATTGAACATTATGAGATATTTTGTAAGGAGCAATATGGGTTCAGAAAAGGGCGATCAACCACCGAAGCTATATGTAATTTCGTTGAAATGACTGTTGATTGTTTTGAAGAGAAAAATACTTGCAAATCTACCTTTCTCGACCTCTCGAAGGCGTTCGACTGTGTCTCCCATGAAATTCTATTAAGAAAGCTATATTTCTATAACCTGCCGGATAGCTGCAGACTAATAGTATCATACCTTAGTGATCGAAGGCAGAGTGTACTAGCCCAAAATACTACCTCTACTATGCAGCGTATTGTACGAGGTGTGCCCCAAGGATCTATCCTAGGGCCACTTCTATTTTTGATATATATACCAATGATCTTCCTAGTACAATAGATCAAACAAGCGTTGTGTTATATGCGAATGATACTACTCTGATAAGCAAGTCAACACACTTGGATGGGGTCACAGCGTTGCACGCGGGAACACAATCGAGCGCCTCCAGATGGTTTTGTAGCAATCGCCTTAAACTAAATGAAGCAAAATCGGCAAGTTTAACGTTATCCCTCGGAACAACTTATCTTCAGGTGGAAACAACAACATTTCTTGGGATGCATATAGCGACAAATCTATCATGGAATACTCATGGTGAAGCCCTAGCAAGTAAACTCGCTACTAGCATATTTGTCATACGTTCCCTATCTAAACAGGTATCGCGTGATGTTCTGCGAGTTGCATACTTTGCCAATTTTCAATCACATCTCTCGTACGGACTACTTATTTGGGGTCATTCTGTAATACGGCATAGGATGTTTGGATTGCAACGGAAGGCTGTACGAATTCTAGGTAACTACGGTTACTCCGAGGATTGTAGGCAGGCTTTCATGGACATGCATATTTTAACGTTACCATGTCTGTATGTTTATGAATGCCTGTTGCACGTCAAAACCAATATTGAATCGTACAGTACTTATCCAAGTACCAATACCCGCCTCACTAGATAAAACTTGAACGTTTACCAACAATTTATAAGACTTTCTAAATCCCGAACAGGCGTAAGGTACCACGCAATTAAATTTTATAATGCACTACCACAAAAAATCAGGGACTTGGTCATTTCAAAATTTCGAAAAGTCATTAAAGAGTTTTTGATTGGAAATGCATTCTACGGTTGAGACGAATACCTAAATTTTAATTTTACAAATTTTTAACATGTGTTTCAATGTACTCGCGTTTACCTATATGTATATTTAACGTTTGTGTGAATGTATCTATATATTAGTTATAATTTACTTATTTGTCTATTAATTTATTAATATATTTATTAATATTTTTAGTTGCCTAATTATTTGTTTATTTACTTGTTTATCTATTTCTTTATTTATTCATTTTACTTTTAACTCAAAGCGTAATTCCAGTAATTTTGTATGTTTTTGTCTCAAATATTCAACTTTCATTTCAAACAAGATAAATTCAAATTCAAAACTATTTGAATTCGAGAAAATAAGCTTACGCTTCTTATAGTTTGCACACTTTAAACATAATATATAAAATTACGAAAAAACTATTCGTGAAAATGCAAACAGTGTCTTAATTAATAAGACAATTTAAGACGATAAATATCCATTGAAACAACTACTTCCCGTGCAAATACACCTCCGGATATTGAATTATACAATGAAATATTTAAAATCTTATTTAATTTGATTTGTTACAACGCTCTATTAAAGTATATGTAACGTTTAGGTCAAATTCTCTTCAAACCAACTAACAATACAATTTAAAATGAAAGGAGAGATAGCAACAAATTAGAAGTGAAAGGACTTGGATTAAAACTAATGTCTTAGGCCATCTATAGACGCGTTTCGAGATTTATCTCTCTTCAGTATAGCTTTGCTTATGACGTTTAAAAAAATTAGGAATAAAATTAAAACAAACTTACTTAGAAAAGGTGTTGTGTGTGGAATGAACAGGTACACAGAAATGGAATGAGTGAAAATGATGGTCGGTATTTATAGGTAAAAAAAGGGGATTATGTCATTAGCAGGTATGAAGAATGTGAGACCTTATTATTTACCTTACGGTACAGTTCAAACAAGATAAATTCAAATTCAAAACTATTTGAATTCGAGAAAATTAGCTTACGCTTCTTATAGTTTGCACACTTTAAACATAATATATAAAATTACGAAAAAACTATTCGTCTATAGATGGCCTAAGACATTAGTTATAATCCAAGTCCTTTCACTTCTAATTTGTTGCTATCTCTCCTTTCATTTTAAATTGTATTGTTAGTTGGTTTGAAGAGAATTTGACCTAAACGTTACATATACTTTAATAGAGCGTTGTAACAAATCAAATTAAATAAGATTTTAAATATTTCATTGTATAATTCAATATCCGGAGGTGTATTTGCACGGGAAGTAGTTGTTTCAATGGATATTTATCGTCTTAAATTGTCTTATTAATTAAGACACTTTGCATTTTCACGAATAGTTTTTTCGTAATTTTATATATTATGTTCAACTTTCATGTTAGTATTAAGTAATATATTGTATTGACAAGTGTACAGCTTCTTGCTGTAAACACAATAAATTTATTTATTTATTAATTTATTTATTTATCAAGATAGGAACATAGTAGTGAAATACGCATGTTTTTAAGTTAATTAAAAATAAAATATCTAATATAATCAACTGTGGGTGTCTTAAAATGTTGAAACAATTGTTATTGACACTAGTTATTAATAAGTTATCTGTTATTGTTGCATTTTTTCAAATTTCAAAAAAGTATGCTTGCCCACCTCGAAAAAATAACAGTTTTAATGATAAGAGGTTATGGCGATCGCGAATCTGCATTAAGTTTGAATTATAGGATAATCTTAAAAAATATCAATCGGAAAGTGGCATACTGTACTAACTGTATTACACACTAGGATAGAGTCAGGTTGAAGGAGGAAAGCAGTTTGAGCACCTGCTTTAATAAAACAATTGGATTTTTGTTATTAACAATGTAGTTCTAATTAACCCATTAACCGCCATTAGTGCATATACGCAACATTATAATTTTTTTGTTAATTAAAGTACTAAATGAGTTAATTTTATATATTATAATATTTGACCTGACTTGAAAATGTATGAAGAGAAATGTGAATATTTTGTTATTTAATTTTTTCGATTATTACTCATTAAAGAAAATACATTAATGTATTTCTAAGTTTACAATATTTTAGTGTTTTATACGCGTGGCGCATGAAGTAAAATTTCGAGTTTAGAAAAGCCCCGTGAAAATTTGTCGAGGGTCGCTGCGCGACCCTCGACAAATTTTCTACGCGGGGCTTTTCTAAACTCGAAATTTTACTTCATGCTTAGTCTGGGAGTGGAAACACTCGTTTTAAACTTTATATCGCACGTTTTTATAAAAAATCGATTAATCCCTGAAAATGTACAGTGTATACATTTTGCATATTTAAAAGAAAAATTCTACATACTGTGAATTGTTGTTTTAAATATGCAAAATGTATACTCTGTAAATTTTCAGTCGTTAATCGATTTTTTATAAAAGCGTGCAATATGAAGTTTAGAACGAGTGTTTCCACTCCCAGACTAAGCATGAAGTAAAATTTCGAGTTTAGAAAAGCCCCGCGTAGAAAATTTGTCGAGGGTCGCTCCGCGACCCTCGACAAATTTTCACGGGGCTTTTCTAAACTCGAAATTTTACTTCATGCGCCACGCGTATAAAACACTGAAATATTGTGAAGTTAGAAACACACTAATGTATTTTTTTTAATGAGTAATAATCGAAAAAATCAATAATAAGGTATTCATAGAAATCGTAAAGAGAAGTGCAGAGTTTTACAAAAAAATAACTTTTAAAGTTAACTCTATGATTGCTCTGCCGTTAATGGGTTAATAAAGCATGTTTTCATTAAAAAGTAACTTTTGAACGGGTCCACTTAAAATCATGCGATTTTCACTGGTAACCTTCAATTTTAACAGGTTATTAAATACATATGAAATATATAGGGTGTTTTTATTTAAAACAAGGTAAGTTTGATATGCATCATGAAAATGAATCACTCTGTATATTAAAAAAAATTGTCAATTAGTAGCTTATATTAGTAGCTATAAGTTTTACTATAAACATTTTTTTCTAAATTTATCATAAACCGAGATATCGAACCGTTACATTACTTTTTGTATAACTATTTGTATAGTACTTTTGTATACCCTGTAATAAATAATATATTTTTTTTAAATGACTCTTTATTTTTGTTTTATTGACCTTTGAATACGCGACAATTTCGTCGTAATCACCCTTTATTTAACGAAATCATGTATTTTCTGTAATTCGGAAAAAATAAAGTGGAAATGCAACATTTTCAGAAAACAACCCATAGTTCACCTATACACTCTATTAATTAACTCCAACTGGGTTGTTTAACAAACAAAAAAGGGCAAGCGCGCGCGCATTTTCCGCACGTCGAGTTTTATTTTTAATTAATGCTTCCCCCTCTACACCCTACACCAATACGGAACACACAACAACACACCGAATTACCAATTTTTTACACCCGCAGAATTAATTGTCCATCCCCCCGACTCCGTGTTGTTTTAATCAATTCACGTCATGTCCTCCAGAAATTCTCGCGCTTCACTTATTATTCCGCAGGATCGGGATAATTGAGTTCCTACAAGTGGGATGGGAGGAGGACATCGTGATATCTTAGAAATGTTGGGAAAAGGTTGATGACAAGATTCTTACAATATTTCTCCATATACGTATAATAAGCGAGAAATTTCATTAGAGCGAATATTTGTGCGGTTTCTAAAATATTTCATTACTATAATTAAAGTAATTCATTCCCAAGTTTAGATTCAAACAATGTTTGCTCGCAAAAAAGAACGATTTAATTCTTAATGTAATGCATCTGAAAGTTGACTCGAACAATGTTCGAGATATAATAATTTCAATTCCACATGCACGGGAATCTGAAACGAAAACTTTGCCGACTTGTTACCGCTAGAAACGCAAAGTTTTTAGTTGATTATCGGCATCATCGTGTTTTCGGACCAACTTCTAATTTTCTAATTTGCTAATGGACGCGAGATTTTATTAAATCTTCATTCATTTAAGCGCAATTTTCGCAAATCTTTTATTTACAATACTTACAATGAATTTCACAAACATTTAAAATTTTATAACTAATGTCTTAGGCCATCTATAGACGCGTTTCGAGATTTAACTCTCTTTAGAATAGCTTTGCTTAAGGCCTTTTTTTAAAATAATATTAAATGAAACAAGTAATGTTTTTCCTCCACTGGTTTATTTTAATCACCAGGTGTACATTTTGTTCAACAAGTGAACATTTTCAATAGTTGTACTAAAATTGAAATAAACTTACTTCTAAAAAGTGTTGTGCATCATATGAACATACCACACACAACTTCTTTTCTAAGTAAGTTTATATCAAATAAGTTTATTGCAATTTTATTCCTAAATATCTATACTGAATGACATTGGAAATGCAACACCTGGAAATAACCATTCTTCGTCAACAATTTTTTCTTTGTGCAAGTTCAATGTGTAAAAAGAATACTATGATAAAAGTTGCAAATGGGCCCGCCGTGGCCGAGCGGTTGAGCCGCCGGTTTCGCCAAATCGGTCACGGAGGCGATTCCCAGCGGAGGCGAGTAATTTTTCTGACGAAAAATACTCGTCTCCGGTTCCATGGATGTGTGTGAATGTGTTGTGACGTCCAAATTAGTCGAAATATATGTTAATATAAATCAACGTTAGTGGCTGAATGGTAAAAACCTATGCCAAACAAACAAACAAAACAAAAAGTTGCATCCTTTTATCTTTAACATTTTTTTGGAAAAAATTCAGTTTCATATTAAAATACGTTTAAATAGACGACTCAACAACTATTTTCATTAGTTTTTAAATTTAACTGCGTCGACAAGATGCCCAAAGTACACAGGCCTAGACAATTTCGGCATTTAAGTGATTTTGATCGGGGTACAATAGTTGGGTGGCTCGATGGTGGTGTTTCGTTCCGGGAAATTGCACGTCGTTTAAACCGGAACGTAACCACTGTTACGCGAGTGTGGCAAGCATGGACTGAAGAAGGTCGAGAGTTGAGAATAAGGCCTCTTGGACAACCAAGGCGTACTACAGAGCGCCAGGATCGCCGACTGCGACTTATGGCTCTTAGGGACCGATTTTCCACAACTAGGCAGCTTGGTGACCAATGGTTTAATGAACAGGGTAGACCAGTTAGTATGCGAACTCTTTATCGACATATCAGGTCATTTGGGTTCATTTCATACCGCCCTCTGTTAGTCCTACTTTTAACTTATGCACACCGGCGTCAAAGATTGGAGTGGTGCACAGAACGCCAAGGGTGGAGGGAAGAATAGAACAGAGTCGTCTTCAGCGATGAATCGCGATTCACTTTAGGGATGCATGATGGTCGTAGATAGGTAAGGAGACGCCGTGGAGAAAGATCCACTATTGAGTTTGCTGTTAAAAGACATGTACACCGCACTGTAGTTGTAATGGTTTGGGGGGCAATTGCCCATGGCAGCCGATCACCTCTGCTGTTCATCCGCGGCAATATGACAGCAGCTCGTTACGTTAACGATGTCTTACAACCATATCTTGTACCACACCTAGAAGGGCTTGGAAACGTGTTGTTTCAACAAGATAACGCACGTCCTCACATAGCACATCTAACGAGGGACTTCTTGGAAGCTGGTGCCATAAATGTTTTACCTTGGCCGCCCAGATCTCCAGATTTAAACCCAATAGAACATGTCTGGGATATGCTAGGTCGGAGACTGACAAGCTTACCGAACTCTCCACAGACTCTGGCTGAGCTTCAGCAGCAAATTCAGGTTGCTTGGGACGAACTACCTCAGGAGGAAGTCGATCACCTCATCGAATCGATGCCCAGACGTGTTAATAAATGCGTTCGAAATGGAGGTCGCCAAACACATTATTAGGTGTAATTTACTTGTTTGTTTTTTGTTTTGATTCAAATTGTTATCATGTACTAATTAACTTAAGACCTAATAAATAAAGATAAAATCAACTGCAAAAAACCGTTATTTCTAGGTGTTGCATTTCTAATGTCATTCAGTATATTTTAAAAAAGTCATAAGCAACGCTATACTAAAGAGAGATAAATCTCGAAACGCGTCTATAGATGGGCTAAGACATTAGTTTTAAAATTTTAAATGTTTGTGAAATTCATTGTAAGAATTTTAAATCAAAGATTTGCGAAAATTGCACTTAAATGAATGAAAATTTAATAAATCTCGCGTCCATTAGCAAATTAGAAAATTATAAGTTGGTCCGAAAACACGATGATGCCGGTAATTAATTAAAAACTTTGCGTTTCTAGTTTTAATCCAAGTCCTTTTCATTTATAGTTTCTTGTAATTTCTTATTTAACATTTTTCTTAGAATTTAGAATACAATACAAATTAAAGAACAGAAAAAATGCTAATTTAATTATTGATTACAGTTATTCGAGCGGCTTAAAACTCGTATAACTGTAATCAATAATTAAATTAGCATTTTTTCTGTTCTTTAATTTTTGTTGTATTCTAATCTTACGTTTCTCTCATTACTAACTCTAATTAATCCGGTGAGGAAGGCGTTCAGCAACAACACACGAAAGAAAAAACAAAGAAAACGAATCGTGTTTACGTCAAACGGAAATTAGTTTTATTCAAATTACTTTAATCAAACATTGTAATTTCGGCATATTCTGGTCATGACTTTTTAATTAAAAATCGCCACCCCCCGCCGGCTCCGGCGAATTTTATTTTTCAGCGTTCTCCGATTGTCCTTTGTACTTGTTTGGTTTGTAATTATACATTTTTTAAAACTCTTTTCTCTCTCTCTCTCTCTCTCTTTCTCTCGGGAATGTGTATTGCAATTATGCAATATTATTCAAGCAAAAAAAAAAATAGAGACATTTGTCCCCGCAATGCAAAAATTGTATATTATAAAAAATTATAAAGCATAATAGAAAATTGCTTAAAACCCTCAGGCAGCCACAGGAAGATGAAAACTGAAGAGACCTATTACTTAGATCAGTGGTGCGCAAACCGGGGGTTTTTCGGGGTCGGCAATTTCAAAGACATTTATTTGATAATAAAATATCAACCTTATATTTCTATCAAATAAATGTCGTTGACCCCGAAATGCCCTTCCAAACGTTTAATTATCGTAACTAAGTTTACGATTAATTAAACGTTTACTTGAATGTCTCCCAACCTTTTTTTAACAATGACCTTACAGAGCTTTTCTATTGCATTTCACTTTATATCGAATGTGTATCCCTTTAAGCACAATGGGCCCAATGAGGCCTAAGTGCAGTGCAGAAATGCGCACTCCCCAAAGAACCAGGACCAGTGAATCCCTTTATCTCAACGTCTCACAGCATTTTTTCAAAAGAATAACTTGTTTACAAATAATCAGCATGGGTATACTCCTGGTAGAAGTATTGATACTGCTCTTTTTCAATACCTCAACTCCATTCTATTTGCCTTGGATAAAAAGGAATGTGTGTGTGGTGTGCTATTGGATTTGTCTAAAGCCTTCGACACCATAGACCATTCAATACTACTTATCAAATTAGACCACTATGGAGTACGGGGTATTGTGGGGGAGTGGTTCAAATCATATCTAGAAAATCGCTCACAAACGGTAAAAATAAGTAGTAGTAGCCATGAAACCATTTCTGATATGTTGGAGACTAACATAGGTGTCCCGCAGGGGAGTATTCTGGGTCCACTGCTATTTATTATATACTTAAACGACATATCCCACATTACCAACGATAACTGTAACCTGACCTGTTATGCAGACGACAGCAACCTTCTGCTACTTGGAAAAACATATCACCAATTGACTGATATAGGCAATTCTGTTATGGAGAAACTAAATGAGTGGTTTGTCAACAATAAATTAATTCTTAATACAGAAAAGACAAGCGTAATTCATTTTAAAATACAATCTATAACAACTCCTTACAACATCATACTAAACAACACACCCTATGAATTCACAAACACGGCGAAATTTCTTGGAATCACGATCGATGAAACTCTCAGCTATAAAAAGCATATTAATAATCTTGCCTCTAAACTTTACAAAAGTTGTTACGGATTAAAAATACTAACAAAAAACACGAACAAGGCGATATCTAAAACATTTTATTTTGCGAACTTTTACTCACATTTAAAATATGGAATCATATTTTGGGGTAGCAGTATTCATAATGATATTATCTTTAAAGCTCAAAAGCGTGCCATACGAACAATTTGTAAAATGAGACAGCGTGACAGCTGTAAAGGTATTTTCAAAAATATTGGAATACTGACTACACCTGCTATTTACATATATGAATGCATAAAATTTATAACCAAAAATAAACATTTATTTTCAAAATATACGTTAAACAGTCGTCACAATACAAGGCACGGTGATGCATATGTGTACCCATCACACCGACTAACAATGTTAGAAAGAGGTCCCCTATACAACTGTATCAAATTTTATAACCATCTACCAGAATACATTATAAATTAATAATTAATTTGAGTTTTCTCTTATTTTGGCGTATTTCCATGCCTTTGTTGTATATATAAATTATTTGTATATGTAATCACTTGCACTGGAAATAAACATTATTATTATTATTATTATTTCCCATTTATCAAATACATTTCCCTATACTTTACCGACACATCTGTTTGGCGCGACCGGCGCGCCACCCAGCGGATTTCCGCGTAACGTCTTTATATACAGATTTGAATAGTCATTTGAAACTATGCAAATTTCAATGTCATTGACCCTAATGTTTCGAGTTGCTAAACATGCAATTTTGGTTAGGAATCATGTCGATTATTCTGACATGCGCACATCTTTCACTGCTGGTTTCTTAAAATGTCCCTCCACAATTACTTTAGCATTACTCGGTTTCTGTCTTATAAATATGTCAGTTTGTGTCTGAGCATCGCACGACACGGGATCCAACCAGGAAGCGATACTTGACGAAGGTTCTTCTTCGGCTACATCGCAAGGATCAGTTTGAACAGCAATTTCTCTCGTGCGAGGTTCTTCGACTGGCTCATCAGCACTACTCGCAACATCTAAAAATATCAGTTAAAGTATAATTTCAATTGGATCACTTATTAAATCGAATAATGATAAAAACATGTTTTAATATGTACAAAAAATCAATCAAAGTCGCACCTTGTGAATCTCGCTGCTTTCTCCGGGCTGCGACTCTTTCGGCTCTTCCACTGTCCACAGTTCGTTGCTTTTTGTAACAGGCTGGGAATATTGTTGGGTGGAACGCCTCGTTAAGTGTATCCTTTTATTTTTTGCCTCCTGCAAAATGCAGGCTGCAAATCAGAGTATATTTTGATGGAACCCATGGTTTTCCTACAATACAAATCAAACCAAAAACAAACTAATTATATAAATTTGAATACATTTTGCTTTTAATCGATAACATTTTGTCCATATCTGCGTTCATTACATCGTTTTGTGTATTTCAGTTCACTGAACCTACAAATGTCACAACACCATGAAACTTTTCTGGTACATTATAAGTAATAATATTTACCAAGACCCTGATTCTTGTACATTTCTACAAAATTACTAACTTGACACTTAACAACACATGTTTATTTTGAATTTACTTACGTTATTCGACTGACGGCAGCGATCTACTTCTTCTTCCTCTCTACCTCGTAATCTTTGTTGGGGAAAGAATGAAAGTGTATACTCTTGTCCTTTGACATTAGGGATTCACAATCCACCACACAACAACCCCGAGTAAATTTTCTTTTCGCTTTTTCACTCATTTTTCACTGTCGATTGTAGGTATGCTTGTCGCGATGTCAAGGCGGTGTATATAAATTCATTATGGAAAGCGCCACTAGAGGCGCTGCGACCGATGTGTCGGTAGACTATACACCACTGCATTTCCCTATATGTCAAAACCTTATCACAGTTTGTCAATTACATTTCACTTTTCAGTAAAATAGCTGCAGTTCAAAAAATGCATGCTAGCAATGAACTAAAAGGACTCGTTATCCGGAGAATGAGTGCTGGCGTAAGTTGTGTTACATATGTATAAATAAAAATAAAATATTTCCAGAAGAAAGGTATTATTACTGCAAAAATGTTCGACAAAAATATTAAAGGGAAAAGTATTTGGTATATAGTGAAACTAATTTCGTAAATCGAGAAATCTATTGGCATATGCATTTTATTATGCAAAACCGAATACAGCTCACCATTCCTGTTCTCTGTTATTAAAAATGTTGACATCATATCATGAGGTTCAATACGGTGTAGATATCTTTAATAATAGTAAGCCAGAATTTTTACGTAATCTTAATTTATGTTTGTTATAGGTTATAGGTTTAAGTTATAGGTTTAAGTTGATTTATTGGATACTATTTTTTTGTTTTTGCATTACTATATTTTCCTTTGTAGTTAGGCTTAATTTATATTTGTTATAGGTTATAGGTTTGAGTTGATTTATTGTGTACTATTTTTTGTTTTTGCTTTACTATATTTTCCTTTGTAATTAGGCTTAGGTCTGTTGAGGAAATAAATAAATAAATAAATATATTTGAGAAGGTGAATAATATTTAGGATATAGTAAATCACATTTTATCAATAGTGAAATGCAATTAAGAAAACCCCTGTATAAATTTAAATGCCCCCATGAGAATTACTTTAGGTCACATGAGTTGTAATATAAAACATTTTGTATACCTTTAGACTGCGATTTTATCCTTTATTTAATTTACATCTCGAACCACACTTTTGGCAATAATAAAATAATTATTAGCGGTTAATAAACTTATATTAAATCAGTATTTTAAACGCCTGGCCCATGAAGTAAAATTTGAGTTTAGAAAAGCCTGAAAATTTGGTTTGGCAAAATGGTTCTTTTTAAGTAATCTCTGAATTCGAATTCGTCGATTCTCTTTACACACGTAATTTGGTACGTAAACAAAAATACAGTTTTATTCAATTAATTTATAAAATCAAAATACAGTAGGTGCTGTATATTTTGAACTTCACTTTAAATCAGTGTTTTATACGCGTGGCGCATGAAGTAAAATTTCGAGTTTAGAAAAGCCTGAAAATTTGGTTTGGCCGCTCCGCGCTTCGCGCTACGCGACCAAACCAAATTTTCAGGCTTTTCTAAACTCGAAATTTTACTTCATGCTTAATCTGGGAGTGGAAGACACTCGTTTAAATGTTATTAAGAACTTCAATAAAAACATTGGTTCTATTTTATTGATTTTATTAAAAATGTAAAATTACCTTTAACTTAAAATAAGGCTATATTCTCAAAAATATTTCTGGTAGTAATGTGTAACGTGGCATAAGAAGTAAGAGGAAATGTCATAAGTTAGGTTAGGTTAGATTTCACTTTTTTAGTTCAATTTGAAGCTTTTGACGAGTGTTTTCCACTCCCAGACTAAGCATGAAGTAAAATTTCGAGTTTAGAAAAGCCCCGTGAAAATTTGTCGAGGGTCGCGCAGTGACCCGAGACAAATTTTCTGGGCTTTTCTAAACTCGAAATTTTACTTCATGCGCCACGCGTATAAAACGCTGATTTACAGTGAATTTTAAAAACAGCAAAACAGACAGACCAAACTAAATTTTCAGGCTTTTCTAAACTCGAAATTTTACTTTATGCTTCATCTGGGAGTGGAAGACACTTGTTTGAATGTTATTAAGAACTTCAATAAAAACATTTGTTCTGTTTTATTGATTTTATTAAAAATATAAAATTACTTTTAACTTAAAATTAGGCTATATTCTCAAAAATATTTCTAGTAGTAAAGAGTAAAGTGACATAAAAAGTAAAAGGATATGTCATAAGTTAGGTAAGGTTAGATTTCACTTCTTTAAGTTCAATTTGAAGCATTTCACGAGTGTTTTCCACTCCCAGACTAAGCATGAAGTAAAATTTCGAGTTTAGAAAAGCTCCATGAAAATTTGTCGAGGGTCGCGCAGCGACCCGAGACAAATTTTCTGGGCTTTTCTAAACTCGAAATTTTACTTCATGCGCCACGCGTATAAAACGCTGATTTACAGTGAATTTTAAAAACACATCAAAACAGACAGAGCAAATCAAATTTTCAGGCTTTTCTAAACTCGAAATTTTACTTCATGCTTAACCTGGGAGTGCAAGACACTCGTTTAAATGTTATTAAGAACTTCAATAAAAACATTGGTTCTATTTTATTGATTTTATTAAAAATGTAAAATTACCTTTAACTTAAAATATTCCTAGTAGTAATGAGTAAAGTGGCATAAAAAGTAAAAGGAAATGTCATAAGTTAGGTAAGGTTAGATTTCACTTCTTTAAGTTCAATTTGAAGCATTTCACGAGTGTCTTCCACTCCCAGACTAAGCATGAAGTAAAATTTCGAGTTTAGAAAAGCCCCGTGAAAATTTGTCGAGGGTCGCGCAGCGACCCGAGACAAATTTTCTGGGCTTTTCTAAACTCGAAATTTTACTTCATGCGCCACGCGTATAAAACGCTGATTTACGGTGAATTTTAAAAACACATCAAAACAGACAGAGCAAATCAAATTTTCAGGCTTTTCTAAACTCGAAATTTTACTTCATGCTTAACCTGGGAGTGCAAGACACTCGTTTAAATGTTATTAAGAACTTCAATAAAAACATTGGTTCTGTTTTACTGAATTTATTAAAAATATAAAATTACCTTCAACTTAAAATACGGCTATATTCTCAAAAATATTTCTAGTAGTAATGAGTAAAGTGGCATAAAAAGTAAGAGGAAATGTCATAAGTTAGGTTAGGTTAGATTTCACCTTTTTAAGTTTAATTTGAAGCTTTTGACGAGTGTTTTCCACTCCCAGACTAAGCATGAAGTAAAATTTCGAGTTTAGAAAAGCCCCGTGAAAATTTGTCGAGGGTCGCGCAGCGACCCGAGACAAATTTTCTGGGCTTTTCTAAACTCGAAATTTTACTTCATGCGCCACGCGTATAAAACGCTGATTTACAGTGAATTTTAAAAACACATCAAAACTGACAGACCAAACCAAATTTTCAAGCTTTTCTGAACTCGAAATTTTACTTCCTGCTTAGTCAGGGAGTGGAAGACACTCGATTAAATGTTATTAAGAACTTCAATAAAAACATTGGTTCTGTTTTATTGATTTTATAAACAATTTGTAATATTTTTTTAATTATTTTGACTAATTTGTCTCATTTTAAATATTGTAACAGATTCTGTCAATATTTTTTATATTTTCTAATAATATAAACTTTGTACATGTATTGAATTTTTATTTATTATACATCTAAGGTTTTTGCCTGTATTCAACAAATACGGTGAAAGAGTTTGGACATTTTTTAACGAATTTTTATTATCAATAAATTGATGTTACAAATGACATCAATTGATTTCCAAGAAAAGTCAGTTTTATGATTTTTGCTCCATTTGTGTTCAAAACGCTTAATTGTTCGAATCTCTAAACAAAGTTATATTTTTCTTAAAGTATTAAATTTATTAATGTAATTATTTGAGTTACGTGAAGATTTTAATTCACTTAATTAAAACGCAGTTATATTCCTTTTTTCACCTTTGAAAAATTAAAGGTGAAGAAAGGAATATAACTGCGTTTTAATTAAGTGACTTAAAATCTTCACGTAACTCAAATAATTACAATAATAAATTTAATACTTTAAGAAAAATATAACTTTGTTTAGAGATTCGAACAATTAAGCGTTTTGAACACAAATGGAGCAAAAATCATAAAACTGACATTTCTTGGAAATCAATTGATGTCATTTGTAACATCAATTTATTGATAATAAAAATTCGTTAAAAAATGTCAAAGGTGAATATAACTGTGTTTTAATTTTTGGATTTAAGATTACATAGGCTTTGAGCTGATGTACAACACATTTTTGAAACTGAAATATGCTGAATGCATTGGAAAAGTTGAGAAATTGAATAAAACTTTTTTTTAATTGTGAAGAAAAGTACCTTACATTATTTCTAACATAAAGGAATATTCGCGAATTAAAAAAAAATAAGTTTTCTTCTTTAAGAAAATCCAAAAAATCGCTTCCGAAAAATATTCAAAGGAGGGTCAATCCATTTAAAATCACCCAAATATAATAAAAATTGTTGCTCGACATTATTGATTTTCCAATTTTTTTTACCAGTTATTGCCCAATACTAGGTGAGTTTAAAACTATAGTTAGAAAAATGTTAAGGCCTATAATTTTTTTTTTGCGGACTTTTTAAGTATTCTTTGTAACTGTTTTGCTGCCGATAACAAGTTTTACGTAAATGTATCTAACTCTATTAGTTTTATAGATATCAGGACAAAATAAAAACCAAAATTATCAGAATGATGCTCTGGATTTTTTGTCCTTATATAATATTCCCTAAGTAGTTAGAAAAGTTCAGAAAAAAAATTCAATTAACCTAAAACGGGAGTTTTAGTGCTGCGAAATTATTAGAAGGAAGAAGGCCAGTCTTCATTTTTTTTTTTTCTTGCATAGATTTATTATAGGACTACTTGTTGTAGAAGTTTGAAGTTTAAGAACTTTGTCCTTTTTTTTATATAATTTTTCAAAATGGCCAAAAATAGTATTTTGGCAATATTTAAAGTAAATTATCTCAAAAGAGACTGAGTGACATAAATATATGATATGATACTGGATGATTTAAATTAATTTAATTTAAATCATCAAGTATTAGATTCAAAAATGTTTCACCACGAGAGAAATTAATTAAAGATATATGATATGATTTGGATGATTGAGACTTAACTGGTCCAAAATTTAACTAAAAATTGCGTTATATGCACACAAAATTGAACGGTAATTATTGACTTCCCTTTACATTTTTTTTTTCTTGTATAGATTTATTATAGGACTACTTGCTGTAGAAATTTAAAGCTTAAAAAAATGTAATTTTTTTTAATAATTTTTCAAAAATGCCAAACATCGGATTTTAGCATTTTTTGAAGAATTATATTAAAAAAAGGAACCAGTTGAGTCTCAGTCTCAGTCATCAAATTCATATCATATGTTTATATCATAAAGAGGTGTTATCTGTAATAATATCATAATTTTTCACTCAGTCCCTTTTGAGATAATCTACTTTAAAAATGGCCAAAATCCGATTATTGGCATTTTAGAAAAATTATATGAAAAATGACAATTTTCTCAAGCTTTAAATTTCTACAGCAAGTAGTCCTATAATAAATCTATACAAGAAAAAAAAAATTAAAAGTAAGTCATTAATTACCATTCAAATTTGTGTGCATATAACGCAAATTTTATCCAAATTTGATGCACTATAACTCTGGAAATCAATCATCAAAATCATATCATATATTTATGTCATAAAGGGGTATTATTTGTATTAATTTCATAATTTTTCACTCAGTCCCTTTTGAGACAATTTACTTCAAATATTGCCAAAATCCTATTTTTGGCATTTTTGAAAAATTATATAAAAAAAGGACAAAGTTCTCAAACTTTAAACTTCGATAGCAAGTAGTCCTATAATAAATCTATTCAAGAACAAAAAATGAAAGGTTAGTTTTTATTCCTTCTAATAATTTCGCAGCACTAAAACTCTCGTTTTAGGGTAATTTTCAATTTATAGTTGTGAATTTTTTTCTGCACTTTTTTTAACTACTTAGGTAATATTATATAAGGACAAAAAATCTAGAGCATCGTTCTGATAATTTTGCTTTTTATGTTGTCTTGATATCTATAACATTAATAAAGTTATCTATATTTAAGTAAATCTTGTTTTCGGCCAAAAAATGGTTACGAAGCAAACTTAAACTGTACGCTAAAAAAAAGTATAAGCCTGAACATTCTTTTAACTATACTTTTGAACTCACCTAGTATTGGGGAATAACTGGTAAAAAAATTTGAAAAAACAAAAATGTTGAGCAACGTGTTTTCGGTAATTTCTAATGGATTGACCCAGGAAAGAAAATATTTATTTAAAAAAAAACTCACAAATTTTACATAGACTTTTTTCTATTGCTAGAAATAACTACGTGTAATTATATTCCAAAAAAAAAACATCCCTTAGACCTCCAGTTAGATAAATATTTTAATTGAAATGAAATCGTATTAAAAAAGTTGACTAAACCCTTTCGGCCCTGACGGTGGCATTTGCCACCACTAACTAAAATTTGGTAAACATACTGATAATTTTTCTTTTAAATATACATACATGTATGCATGAGCTGTAACTTTTCCGATATTCGTTCGTTTTCTAAATTGTTTAATTTGAAGTCTAAAACGGGTGTTCTCCACTCCCAGATTAAGCATGAAATAAAATTTCGAGTTTAGAAAAGCCTGAAAATTTGGTTTGGTCGCGTAGCGCGGAGCGGCCAAACCAAATTTTCAGGCTTTTCTAAACTCGAAATTTTACTTCATGCGCCACCAGTACAAAACACTCATGCAATGTAAAGTTATGCGGTGTGTTTTAAACTTCGTAACATGTCCAGTGTTTCGACCGGCGGCGCATGAAGTAAAATTTCGAGTTTAGAAAAGCCTGAAAATTTGGTTTTGCCGCTTCGCGCTACGCGAGAAGATCAGAAAAGAGTCTGAACATTTGGTTTGGTCGCGTAGCGAAGCGGAGCGACCAATCTAAATTTTCAGGCTTTTCTAAACTCGAAATTTGACTTCATGCGCCACGCGTATAAAACACTGATTTTAGATGAAGTTCAAAATATTTTTCTAAAGCAGTATGCTAAAAACGTGTATTCTGAACATCAAATCACATCAGTGTTCAGTACGCGTGACACATGAAGTAACATTTCGAGTTTAGAAAAGCCTGAAAATTTGGTTTGGTCGCTTCGCTTCGCTACGCGACCAAACCAAATTTTCAGGCTTTTCTAAACTCGAAATTTTACTTTATGCTTAATCTGGGAGTGGAAAACCCTCGGTTTAAAGTTTCATTTAAAATATTTATTGTTATTATTATTATTATACATAAAATTACGAAAATGTTATTCGTGAAAAGGCAAACAATGTTTTACTCAACAAGACAATTTAGGACGATAAATATCCATTGAAACAACTACTTCCCGTGCAAATACACCTCCGGATATTGAATTATACAATGAAATCTGATCCGATCTTCTCGAATTCAAATAGTTTTGAATTTGAATTTATCATGTATACAGTATATTGAGATATGTACACTTAAAACAAAAACTTCCTTTATATCTGAGATAGTAATAAATAATATGCAGTGCACAAAACATTTTTGGGGCATCAGAAAAATTCCAGAGCTGAAAGCGTTAAAACAATTGTTTAACTTTAAGCGTTTATACTAAAGGCAATTTAAAGGTAACAAAAATGTTATTCAGCTATAATTAAAGCTTATTTATTCCAAAAGGCGATTCCCAAACAAAATTAAAATCCTAATAAAACTGTATTTTTTGTCAATTATTTTCTAAAAAAAAGTCAGTTATACAATTTTTTACAATCTGAGTTTTAAACGCTCTCTTGCTCGAAGCTGTAAATAAATGTATTGTTTACTTAAGGTACTTGAAGTATTATTAAATAAGTTTTGATTTTATGCCTAACCTATTATTTAAACTTGAAAATTGTAATAGATGATTGAGTTACGTGAAGATTATAATAATAATAAAAAGAAGTATCAATAACCTTTCTTCACACACTTTATTTTAATACCAGATGTACATTTCTGTCACCAAGTGACCATTATCCATTGATAATGGTCACTTGGTGACAGAAATGTACATCTGGTATTAAAATAAAGTGTATGAAGAAAGGTTATTGATACTTCTTTTTATTATTATTATAATCTTCACGTAACTCAATCATCTATTATTATTATGGCTTCCTGGTCAACCGAGTTCAATAAACATTTTCAAACAAAAACAAAAATTAGAGTGATAAGTGCAGATATCTATTTCCTGAAACAGTGCTTGAAGAACGGTGTCTTCCCTAATTTCACTAATGTGAAATTGTTGAGAAATACACAAAAGTTTACACAACTTTTATCAGAATTCAAAATAAGAATGATGAGAGCCGAAGTAGGATATTTACACCAAAAAAGGACGCATCTAGAAATCCTCGCTTATGAACAACACCTAGCACTCAGCAAAAGTACACCCCCACATATCTGGGATAAATCCCAAATCAACATGCACAGAGTAATTCAACAAAAAGTGAAAAATAAGTCCATCATCATACAGAAGAAACTTAAAAACTTACTCCGTAAAAAACAAATTACAAGAACCACAGAAGAGAGTATTCAAGAACTCACACAAACATTAGTGGTCAACAAAACCAACTTGTCGTTCACCGAGGAAGAAATGAATACTTTATGCCTGGGCCTAAAACATCCAGTACCCATTGAAACTCCTTTGGAAGACGTCATCAGCGATATCGACACCGCCGCATCACGACTACCTCCAGATCAAGCTGCAGTTAAAAGTTAAAAAGTTAAAAGAAAAGGAGTGCTTTTATTTAAAATCTGACAAGGGTAATAGTGTTGTGATAATAAGTAAGACAGATTATTTCAATAGTGTACAAAATTTATTAGATAACGGTCCCTACCTACTTCAGCCAAAAAATCCTCTAAATCCATATATCAGAAAAATTAATGAATCGCTAAAAAATTCTACATGCTTAATTGATAAATTCACCGCTCTAAAATTAAAAGTTAAAAACCCCAGAATCCCCCAATTATACTGTTTACCCAAAACACATAAAGAAGGCAACAAATTCAGACCTATAGTCTCGAATATCAATTCCCCCACTTATAAAATCGCTAAATGGCTAGTTTCAAAATTCCAATCCCTAGAACTAGATAATAACTTTTCCATAAAAAATTCATTAGAACTTTCCCATAAACTAAGTAACACAATTATTTCAGATAACGATAGGTTAATTTCATTTGATGTTGAGTCCCTTTTCCCCAGTATACCAATCAAAGACACTATCTTAATCCTCAAAAAAATTTTAATTCAAAATAACATACCTACCGAACACATTAATATTTATTTACAATTAACAGAACTCGTAATGGATTGTAATGTGTTTGAGTTCAACAATCAATTTTATAAACAGACTTTCGGGACCGCCATGGGTAACCAACCCCCTATCACCCTTTTTAGCCAACATTTTCCTCAACGAGTTTGAAAACAAAGCCAAAAACGTACTAAAAAATTTTCCAAGCGTCTGGTTTAGATACGTTGATGATATTTTCGCAATAGTTCAAACAGATTTCAACATTCAACCTTTTATTTCATCGCTTAATTCCTTTCATAACAGTATTAATTTCACTTATGAATACGAAGTAAACAATTCTCTTCCCTTCTTGGATCTGCTTATCACAAGAAATAAAAACAAATTAGATTTCCAAATATATAGAAAGCCCACACATACATTTAATTACTTGCATGCTAGCTCAAAAGCCCCAATGAAATATAAATTAGCCTCCTTTAATTACCTAATCCACAGAGCCTTCAACATCCCATTATCAACGGAGAATAGAAATAAAGAAATCCAAACCATCCATAAGATTGCAAAACAGTTAGAATACAATCCCAATACTATAAACAATTTAATAAATAAACATAAATTTAAAATTAATCTCTGTAACTCATCACGCCTCCTTCCAGACCCCCCTACCTTAGACAACAAATTTGTAAGAATAGTTTACGATCCGAACCTAGAATACCCCTTAAACAAATTATTTAAAAATTACAATTTAACTCCCGCATATTATATCAAAACTAAATTAGGACAAACCTTGGGTAATACTTTTTCTCAACCAGAATATCTTGATAAATCAGGTATTTATTCAATTAACTGCAACAATTGTAATAAGGTGTATGTCGGGCAAACGCAAAGAAACTTAAGAATACGTTTTAAAGAACACATGAACCATTTAAAAAATTTTAATAATGAAAAATCAGCCGTAGCAAATCATTCACTAGAAACTGGCCATAAGATATCAATCAATAATATGAAATTAATAAAACAGTCATCCAATTATCACTTAAACATGTTAGAAGCGATTGCAATGAAAAAACACGCAAACAACTTAATGAATTTTGATTTAAGTCCACTCAATAACAAATTACTAGATTTAATACCTCCTTTTACTTAACCCGAATATACCTGTCTTTACCTACCGCTCATCCCCCTTTCCATAAACCGACCCGTTAATGTACGTTTTTTCCCCACATTAAACCCCACCGCCTAACGCTCATCATATTTTGTTAATCTGTTCTGTATATATACTCCTATTTTTGTTTGTATAAGTTAGTATTAAAAATCCATTGATAATGGTCACTTGGTGACAGAAATGTACATCTGGTATTAAAATAAAGTGTGTGAAGAAAGGTTATTGATACTTCTTTTTATTATTGAAAATTGTGCTCAGTGTAAGCACAATGAAAATTTAATATGCTTTTAAATAACTTTAAAATCTTCAGATTTTAATAAACCAAAATAATTAACTTAGCTACTTTTAATAACTTTTAATTAATTAGATAAATTATATCTCGCTTGCTTTCACTAGAATATTCGTTCAAAATTTAAATTTTTTCCGTGGCAACATCGTATTTTTATGTATTCCAACTTAACTCTAATTGAATTTGAAGTTATTTAGGATTGTTATATTGTTATTGTTTACGTTTGTGAAAATGTATTTCATCTGTTTAATTAATTAATCATAATTTACTTCTAGCAAGTGTTTCCACTCCCAGATTATGCATAAAGTAAAATTTCGAATTTTGAATAGCCTAAAAATTTGGATTTGCCGAGGCGCGCGAGCGAAGCGAGTCGCTCCCCGGTAATTCCAAATTTTCAGGCTTTTCAAAACTCGAAGTTTTACTTCATGCGCTACGCGTATAAAGCACTGATTTCAAGTGAAGTTCAAAATATATTCTTTGTAAATAATTTGTCACTTTGTTAATGAAACAAAATTATGTTTTCTAGTACTTTTTTTTTCAATGTAAATTCTTGCAACGAATTTTGTCTGATAGCCCTTAGACACAACGCATTTTGTCTAGACAATGTACGAGATGACAGACGAATGCAATTTTATTCGGCCATTGTCTGAAAACATTGGCCAATTCGCATTTTGTCTAGACAAAACGCGTTTTGTCCGCATTTCGTGTTTTGTCCGCAACATATACATCGACATACTACAATTTAGTCTTGGGGGGGGGGGGCTCAAGCCTACAAGCCACCCCTCTGGGTGCGCGCCTGGACCCATAGATGATGCCACTTAGTGAACATTTTTGTTGTTGTGGTAAATTCCTCAACAACAAAAATACATGATATTTAATTAATGAGGCGGATACATGATAAAATGACCCTCCCAACGGTGTTGTTTTATTTTAAAAACACATAACGTTTTACATCACATGATTCGCCAATCGACGTCAAAACTGCATTAATTACATCTATTAATATTCAAGATTTCTTAACCCGTACCCGGTACAGTGGGGTCTAAAAGACACTAGCAAATATTTAACCATTCGTATCATTCCCATTCTTTTAGTATGCAAGTGGATTTATTGAAACATAATACTATTTGAAATAAAACCAACAGAATAATAAATGTGAAACGCTCTCAACGGTGTTGTTTTATTTCAAAAATACATAAAGTTTTATTTCTACATGATTTGTCATTCGACGTCAAATATTTAAACATTTTTAACATCCCCATGTCTTTATTATGCAGGTGGTTTTTCAGTACTCTGTTTAGTAGCAGAAGTTATTACGCATTAAAGTGTGTGAAATTTATAACAGACCACTATGTACAGGGTGGTTTTTTTTCGTTGATATTATAGGGTATAGGCTAAACTGTAAGAGATACAAAAAAACTAATATGTGTGTCCCATTCTCTTTTTTAGTGTTTAGTTTAATGGCGCAATCAGATCTACGCTAACTAGATTGGTTTAGAAGATACAGGGTGATTCTCGAAATCTGCCGGTTTTCATTATCTCTTATGACTCGGTTATTTATGGAGATACAAACAAAATTTAAATACAAAAGTTGTATGACTTTTTACGTAGAATCCAGCGATGTACTTAAAAATAATATAGATGTTTTAATTTTCGAGATATTATCAAAACTAGCATTTTCTTAAATGGGACACCCTGTATCTAAGTATCTCAAAAAACTGCATTTTTTCTTGGGATTGCAACAATATGTAACACTTAATATTTTGTTTTGTCTAGATGGCCTTGAATTGAATTCTGTAAGCTTTTGTTTTTGTTTGTTGACATGTCATAAAATTCAATATTAATTACGTATTGGTTTTAATATTCCGTTGTTAACGAAATATTTTCGATTATATTTATTTAAAAATGGAGTCTACAATCAATATTTTTAAAAACTATGAAAAATTAAACATTTTGGGTGCTATATTGAGGGTAATGAAAATAAAGACGCAGCTTTAGACCTATATTTTGAGCGTTATCCGGACCGACGACAGCCAGAAAAAGAAATATTTCAAATATATTTATATCACAACTTAAGTGAGTATAAATCATTTGGAAAACCAAGAGGTAAGATTTACAAAAAACAAAATAAAGATTCTACGGTATCTAGCCGTTATATTGAGAAATATATTGGCACAAGTAAATTACACGTTTTAAAAACATTAAGCAAGCATACGTATAAACCGTATAAAATAATAAAGGTTCATAACTTGCATCCTGGAGAAAAGAGCGGCGTTTAGAATTTTTAATCGACAGAACAATCGATATTGGTCAGACATAAATCCTCGTCAGACGGTCGCCAGGGTGCAACAAAGACGGTTTGGGTTCCATGTATGATGGATGGCGCTTTATCAAAACAGAGTCCCTAACTATTGTTTGGGGTTGGTGATCTCACACTTCTTCTCACATCTGACATCTGTTTTTTATTTTTTTAAATTTTTTGTCACATAGGTATAGATATTATTATTCATATTTACGATTATTATATATATTGTTACTACTATTTTTATATTATATGTATTATTGACGTGTGTAAAACAATAGTTAAAGCACTAATAAAAAAAATAAAAAAAAAACTACAGGATTTTTAACGAAAATTTGAATGCTGAAGGATAAATCCAAATTTTGAAAGAATGTGTAATAATCGAGTTGGATAACATACCATTGGCTATAAAAAATAATGTTTATTTACAACAAGACGATATTCCAGCACACAATAGCCATATGGCAGGGCACTTACTAACTGCCAATTTTGGCGAAAACGTTTAATTTACTTGTGCCAATATATTTCTCAATATTACGGCTAGATACCGTTGGATCTTTATTTTCCTTTTTGTAAATCTTACCTCTTGGTTTTCCAAATGATCCACACTCACTTAAATTGTGATATAATCTTTGAAGTATTTCTTTTTCTGGCTGTCGTCGGTCCGGATAACGTTCAAAATATGGGACTAAAGCTGCGTCTTTATTTTTATTACGGCTATATTGAGGGTAATGATAATAAAGGCTTAAAATGTTTAATTTTTCATAGTTTTAAAAAATATTCATTTTAGACTCCTTTTTTAAAGAAGTATAATCGAAAATATCAAAACCAATACGTAATTAATCTTGAATATTATGACACATAAACAAACAAAAACAAACGCTTACAGAATTCAATTCATGGCCATCTAGAAAATATTTTTTTTTGTTATGTGAAATTTTAGCTATTTAGGACAAAATAAATAAAATATCAAGTATGTATATTACATATTGTTGCAATCATAGTAAAAATGCAATTTTTTGAGATACTCAGATACAGGGTGTCCCATTTAAGAAAATATTAGCTTTGATAATATCTCAAAAATTATAACATCTATATTTTTTTAAGTACGCCACTGGATTCTACGTAAAAAGTCATAAAACTTTTGAATCCAAATTTTGTTTGAATCTCCATAAATAACTGAGTCATAGAAGATAATAAAAATCGGCAGATTTTGAGAGTCACCCTGTATCTTCTAAGCCAATGTGATTAGTGTAGATCTGATAACGCCATTAAACTAAACACTAGAAAAGAAAACAAGACACATATCTTATTTTTTTGTATCTCGTACCGTTTAGCCTATACCCTATAATATTAACGGAAAAAAACCACCGTGTACAGGTTACCACTTGATTTTTTTATTCCTCATTTAAATTGAAATTAATGCACAGGAAGAAAGATAGGTAGGCATGTATTTCAAAAATGTATAAATTTATCCCAAGAAAACATTATTCTGTATAATCCTCACCATTGAAATATTGTGATTACTTAAAATTTTAATACACAATGTAGAAATTAGCATAGAGTAATTTTATGTGTGCTTTCAGCAGAATGGCGCGCGGGCCGGGGGAATTTATACGATCGCGCGTTAAATCTGTTGCAGTAATATTTTTATGGGAGTCGAATTTAATAGCGATATTTTCATTGCGTAATTAATTGGATTGCGGATATAAAATTTTCCGCTTGTTACGGCTAGTATGCACACGGTGGATAAAATAGATGGATAAATACGTCCAGATGTCAAATGGGATGAAGGGCTTAGGGATCTCAACCCTTGGATCTCGCAAATTGGAATTCCTTAGATCCTCCCTATTCATACAAATACACACGTACACACGCACGTAGAGAAAAAGGAAATAAACTTGAATCCAATATTATATTATTATCGGAAACTTAACTATTTATTATAAATACTAAACATTGTTAATATCAGACTAAACATCTGATTCCGTGTCATTTTAATTAAAGATGATCTTTTAATGTGTTTTTAAAATTCACTGTAAATCAGCGTTTTGTACGCGTCGCGCATGAAGTAAAATTTCGAGTTTAGAAAAGCCCCGTGAAAATTTGTCTCGGGTCGCGCAGCGACCCGAGACAAATTAATAATAATAAATTAAATGAACTTGAATCCAATATAATATTATTATCGGAAACTTAATTATTTATTATAAATACTAAACATTGTTGATATCAGACTAAATATCTGATTCCGTGTCATTTTAATTAAAGATTATGTTTTGATGTGTTGTTAAAATTCACTGTAAATCAGCGTTTTGTACGCGTGGCGCATGAAGTAAAATTTCGAGTTTAGAAAAGCCCAGAAAATTTGTCTCGGGTCGCTGCGCGACCGCTTGACAAATTTTCACGGGGCTTTTCTAAACTCGAAATTTTACTTCATGCTTAGTCTGGGAGTGGAAAACACTCGTCTTAACCTTCAAGTTAAACTCTTTTAAAAAACAACGAATGTCAGAAAATGTACAGTATTTTTATTTATACATACAGGGAGTTTTTCTTTGAAGTATACGTATTCCAAATTTAGCCTATTTTCTGTAAATCTATAGATATTCCTTGCTTTTTTCTTGGTTCAATTTGAAGATTTAAACGAGTGTTTTCCACTCCCAGACTAAGCAATAAGTAAAATTTCGAGTTTAGAAAAGCCCCGTGAACATTTTCTGAGCTTTTCTAAACTCGAAATTTTACTTCATGCACCACGCGTATAAAACACTGATTTCATGTGAAGTTCAGATATACATACATTTCACAATATTTTAGTGTTGTATACGCGTGGCGCATGAAGTAAAATTTCGAGTTTAGAAAAGCCCAGAAAATTTGTCTCGGGTCGCTGCGCGACCCTCGACAAATTTTCACTGGGCTTTTCTAAACTCGAAATTTTACTTCATGCTTAGTCTGGGAGTGGACAACACTCTTCGAAAGCTTCAAATTGAACTTAGAAAAGTAAAATCTAACCTAAACTAACTTATGACATTTCCTCTTATTTTTTATGCCACTTTACTCATTACTACCAGAAATATTTTTGAGAATATACCCCAATTTTAAGTTAAAGGTAATTTTACATCAGTACACTTAAGTATTTTCTTATACATGGCCGTTTTGTGTTACTAACTTGATAGATATTTATTTTTAATTAGCTTAATACTCAAGTTACTAGTTGAAATTTCCTGCTCTTCCTCGTGAAAACTTTAATAAAATTTATCATTGGTCCAAGAGCCGCATTAAACCCGGGTTGTATTGTGCCAATGTTTCGTATGTAACTGCAATTAGTGGCTGTTTGAGCGTTTATTGTTGAAGTACGCGAGCAGTAAATCCAACTGGGGGGAGGCATAAAAAATTAATTGTTTCCCGCCAGAAAAGAGGGGTATTAAACTTTAAACACCGGGCTTGAATTAAAAACAACTTTCGGAAAGGTCCTGCTGTTTATTTTTTTGAGCGAAATTAAACGAACAGCGTTTTAAAAAAAGTGAAACTTAAAAAAAAGAGTCAAATAATTGTTTTTACTCGTATTTATCTTTCATGTACAGTTTCGCCAATTTTATCACTTACAGAAAATTAAAAAAAAAACCTACTAAAAATTATGTTTCAGCGCCTGTACTAAGCATAATTCTTAACCTCTAGTAAAAGTTTTTAGTTTAAATCCTGGGTCTCCAAACTATCTTCTTCGCGGGCCACAAATACAATGCTACATAATAAAGTCGGGAAAGATCCTATTAATTTTATAAAATTATGAAAAATTTAAGGAACAATTGTTACAATATTTAAAAATATGACATTTACAAAAAAATTACAAACAATCGCGGGCCGGATTCATGTAAGTCGCGGGCCGGATTTGGCCCGCGGGCCGTAGTTTGGAGACCACTGGTTTAAATGAAAGCACCTTTAATAGTAATCGTTTACTTTTTGAATTTATTAAATTAGTCGGGTATGTTGGAAGAAAATGTTATTGTTAGGAATTAATTCATTCTCTATTCAACAATGTTTTTCTTGATTAATTAAAAAATATTAACTATTGATACAGCTGATAAAATTAGCGAATCATTACAGGAAATTTTTAATACAGCAAAAAAACCTAGATTAAAATTATTCCCCTTAATTCAAAGGGAAAATTAGATTACTTACCTTCGGGCAAATTGCTGGCTTTGGCCGAAATTTTCACTAATATTTTTATTACCCTTCGCACACACCAGTAATAATAGTAGAGAGGAAGTTTTCCGGAATTAAGAATTTTTCTTCATTGTAAACACGTGTGAAAATTATCTCAATAAAAAGAGAATATCTGCTCCTCTCTTCCTGCTGTTCTTTTTACTGTCTTAATTATTCTTTCCTTACCATTGATGCTATTTTCCCTCTCTCTTCAACTTCTGTGTTCTCCACTCTCTTTTTTCTTTTTGTGCCTTTAACTCTTTCGTTTCCTTCTATTATTTTCTTTTTGTTTTTTTGCTTTACGTAATAAATGACCATTTAACATCTGTCGTGTAACTCAAATATATATTCTATAATTCAATATCTGTCGGAGTATTAGCTCAAGAAGTAGTTGTTTCAATGAACATTTAGACACTTGTCTTAATGAGACTACAATATATTAGATATTAATTTATAAATTTATATTAAATTAATTTTAATTCATTAAAAAAAAGAATTGAGTCTCCATTCTTCACAGGATTTATTTAAAAATCGCAAATGTACATTTCGGTCACGATGTGACCATTATCAATGCTTAACTATTTACAAAAACAAACGGAAAATTTATACCATCGATACAGTTCGGATTATATTTACGATGTTTCGGGTGACTGGGATTAGAGCGCTGGGATCAATTCTAGGAAAGGATTTACTAATGGGCTTAAATCAAAGTTTAATAGCCTGTTTTCCACTTTTTTCATTTCTATTGCCTCCAAGGTATTAAGCCGGTAATTATTGCACATTTGCGATTTTTAAATAAATCCTGTGAAAAAAGGAGACTCAATTCTTTTATTTAATAACTTCGTTCACCTTCACGGAACTCAAAAATAATTTAATTAAATAATAATTAATTCTGTAGACCAGACATTTTAAATACATGTATATGTATTTTTTTACGTTTGAATAATTATTGGAATTTACTTTAGGAAATAATAACAATATTAGTGATATGGAATTTATTATAACATACAGAGTTAAGGAAAAGTATGGGAACACCGGATTTATGGCTAAACTATACATGCCAATAACCCATTAACGGCCGAGGAATTAGAGAGCTAACTATAAATGTTGATTTTAGGAAAAATTCTGCACTAATTTTTATGATTTATATGGATGACTTATTGTATTACATACTGTGCATTTTTCTATTAAATATACATAATGTATACGCTGTAAATTTTCAGGCATCCGTCGATTTTATATAAAAACGTGAAACATGAAGTTAAGAACGAGTGTTTCCACTCCCAGACTAAGCATGAAGTAAACTTTCGAGTTTAGAAAAGCCTGAAAATTTGGTTTGGTCGCGTAGCGCGAAGCGCGGAGCGGACAAACCAAATTTTCAGGCTTTTCTAAACTCGAAATTTTACTTCATGCGCCACGCGTATTAAACACTGGAATATTGTGAAGTTAGAAATACACAGACATTTTTTTTGAATGAGTAATAATGGAAAAATTTAAATAACAAAATATTTACATTTTGAAGTCAGGTCAAATAATATAATATATCAAATTAACTTATTTAGAACTTAAATTAACAAAAATTAATAATGTTGCGTGTATGCATCAGCGGCGCTTAATGGGTTAAATAATAATCTTAATATAATTTTTTTAGTCGTCTTAATCTATTCAAGGACGTAATGTGGTTTCCAAATTTTTGGATAAACACTTGTTAAACAATTAGAAAGATGTCGAATTTGGTGGGTGTGTGACTTGTGGTTTTCTCATTATTAAATAAAGTAATAAAAGGAATAGATAGCTGTTTACTGTTGTTTGTCTCGTCTTACAAACAAATGTAAATCTAAAAGTAACATTTGCTGTTATTTATATACTAGTTTTTATAAGCTAATTAGAGGACACATTATCGGAGCAATATTTCTAAGAGAAAATTTAAACGCTAATCAAACAACAGTAAACCAGCTATCTTTTCCTATGATTATTTTATTTAATAATGTAAAAACCTTGAGTCTTACACCCATAAATCCCGACATCATTGTTATTGTTTACCAAGTGTTTATCTAAAAAGTTTGAAATATACAGGGTGTTCCATTTAAAAAAAACACCGATGACTTCATACCTCAAGAAGTAGGATAGCTGTTGGAAATCACATAACGTCCTTGAATAGATTAAAACGACTACAAAAATTTATATAAAGAGTATATTTTTATAGCACGTATATTTTATCCAGAAATCCTTTATTTCCATACCTTTGCCCAACTCTGTAGAACGTCGACTCATAAAAAATTTATAACTTAAAATTTGAACTAATTTATTAGTCTCCTGGTATTTTTACTCTCTTGTTTCCATTTATACTATTTACTCTCCATTCCCTCTACTATTTATTCCCTTTTTGTGCTAGTTTCTGCCTTTCTGTCCTCCCTTCTACAAATACTGATTGTGTTGGCCGTTAAACCAATTACACTTTCAATCTCCCGCTCCGCTTAAAAAACTTACATCGGATCTTTGTGTTTGCAGTTCAACTTCGTGGGGAAACTGCTCGGACCCAAGGGCAATTCTCTCAAGAGGCTCCAGGAGGACACGATGTGCAAAATGGCGGTGCTAGGCAGGGGTTCGATGAAGGATCGACACAAGGTTTGTTGGTTTTTAATTTCCTAACTTTCAATGAGTTTTTGTATTATTTAAAGATGTTATTAATTCATTGACAATTTGAATTTAGACGTGCTTTAATTTAAATGTATTAACGTGTTCAAGAGATAACATGTTTATTTAAATAACATTTAAATAAAAATGTGTGTTATTTGCAAAATTGGTAAAATTGAACAGATAAAGCTTGTATATTTCTATAAAAAAAATATGTCCACTCTATTTGTTATCACTCCTAATTTAACAATCAAGAAAACTACAAAATAAGATTTCGATTATTCTCTAAAATTGTTTTCACTTCCAGACTAAGCATGAAGTAAAATTGCGAGTTTAGAAAAGCCTGAAAATTTGGATTGGCCGGGGCGCGCGAGCGAAGAGAGTTGCGCCCCGGCAAATCCAAATTTTCAGGCTTTTCTAAACTCGAAATTTTACTTCATGCGCCACGCGTATAAAACATTGATTTAAAGTGAAGATCGAGTTGATGTATCGATTTGTTATTATAATTTTTCATAAAACAGCTGATTGTAATTAATGTTGTAACTGTCATTAACATTTCCGTGGCAATATTATTTTAATGACAGTTACAAAAATACAATTTGCAGTATTTAATAAATATAAATATTAAATGTAAAATATCTTGTATCGAAAATCATCGATATTTTAAATTGCAATATAGTATTTTTAATACCTTTTTGGAAGTACCAGTCGTTTTAGTGACTTAACGTATGTGGCATCTTGAACACACACACAAAATTAGGTTAGGAATTTGTCGTGTCAAATGGCTGACATCTAGACCATTATTCTTAGGGCATTGGTGGAGTAACTTGATATTCAATATAACCAGTGGCGGCGTAGGATCACAAATATTAATTAATTTCATAATATGGAACAAAATAATGAATATGGACTCTGTGCTGTTATGTTATTGTAATACAACTAAAAGTTCCACAAAATATATTATACAGGCTTAAAGATCCAAACACGTAATGGTTTTCGAATTTAGATTGAATATGCAAAACGTTTCCCTGAGCAAAACTCGAATTACGAAGAATACTCTGCACTTTTAAGATATTTAAGTTAGTCTCCCATAATAAGAACGTTAAAGCAGCGAAAATCCGAGAAGGCTGCGATTCGGTCGCCATGGCAACCACTTTTACATTGCTCTTATGGGAGACGACTGTCACCGGGAGTGGAAAAATCGAAGAATTCATTTTAGAAAGTTCAAATTTTCACAGGACCGAAAAAAAAAATTCCGCGTGTCTTAGGCTAAGCGGCGTTCAAATCCGACCGCGTTTTCTATTTTAAATCATTTTTTTTAATTTTACGCCGGGCGAAAGTTTTTCCTAACCTCAATACTTTACACGCTGGTCTTGCTTCACACGGAACTTTTTCAGGTCGCGCATACCACAATTTCGATGGGATTTGACCTGGGCTTTCCAACGCGACACTTCCGAGCGCTCAAATCGCCCGATTACAAAAAATATCGCATTTAATCGATTTTGCAAAAAAAAAATAGATTTTCAAAATTTTCCATTAGAAACACGACCTATCTATCGAGAATTTTTTCTATGGAGGAAAAGTATTTTTTTTGCAATTGAAATTTCATAAAAATATAAATCTCGCATTTAATCGATGGTTTTTATTTTTCCTCCAAAATGTTTTGTTTAGACGCAGATCGCTAGGATTAAATTTAGCGGTGTTGGGACATGTTTTTTTTTTTTTTATTTTATTGGCCGCCTTCACGGGCTGTCAGCACATATTTTCGGTCGAAAAATTGCGATAGAGGAATTTGGTTTTCACATTTCGATTTCGAATAATTATCCGCAACCGACAAGATGAAACAAGACGAAACAAAACAATTAAAATTAATTAATGTTTAAGTTTAACGTGTATATACAGGGTGGTCTAAAACCGTGATTTTCTTGATTATTTTTTTTTGACCGACTTAAAATGCTCCAAAACGATTTGTTTAAACGTAGGGTGGTATGGTTTGACCTCACGGTGCTCAGCAAATTATTTTCGAGCCAACAAATGGCCGCCTTCCCGGTGTTTCAGCAAATTTTCGGTCCAAAAATTGCGCTAGAGAAAATTTGTTTTCGCAGGGATAAAGGAGCAACTACCCTCTCTATGTGCGAGCGAAGCGAGCACCCTAGCGAGCGAAGCGAGCAAGGCAAGCGAGCGAAGCGAGCGGCTGGAGCGAAGCGACCATCTCTTCCAACCTTTTCACGGACCTTTACATCCATCCACTCCATAACCACTACAAAACAACGATTTACCTTGCAGTCACCACCATTCGGCTCATGCACCAACGCCTCTCCCCCTCCCTTTACCCTTGCTACTATTATACATATATTTTTCTTCAACATCTTTTTTTTTTAATTATGCAATTCTCTTTACATTTCTACATTTCCTTGATTCGGCCCTCGGCTCCCCGGTTGGTAAATCGGGCTAAATGCTAGTTATAAAATATAATTCTATCCAAAGCAAGAGGGTGTGTAAAAATATAAAATGTCTATAAAATGGTGAGAAATAAATTAGCAATGGCCCTGCTATATATACAAAGAAAACTAACTGTAACAAAATAATCATGATTGTAACAAGCAGTAATAATATTTAATAACGGTTCAATTATATTAAATAAATGACGAAGTGATTTTAAAAGTTTAAAGTCTAAATATCTTGTTGATTAATACTTTCGCTTTCTGATAAAGATGGTTCGTCGTCGGATTCATTCGACACAGAGATCACCATTGGTTCGATATTTAACAAGTCCAATTTATTTTCTACCTCCCATGCCTCAGAAATTATTTTCTCTGTGTGGTTGATGTAATTTTGTCAGTGCTGTTGAGGTACATTTTCAACTACGTTATTCCATACATTTTAAACTTCAGCAGGTGACCCTGTAGTCTTAAAAATAGCTTCATCATAACGTCTTTTAGTCTCTGACCAAACCATTTCGATAGCGTTAAAATGGCAATGATAGGAAGGTAGTCTGAGAACACAATGATCATGTTCTGCAGCGTATTTATTTAAATGATTTTTTTTTCCGGCACTGTTTGCTTTTCAACCAGATTCCAAACAGCATCTTTTAAAAGATTATTTGGAAAAGGGACATTCTTCTTTCCAAGCCAATCTATAATAAGTTTTTGGTTCCAGCTTTTTTTTTTGTTTGTTTGTTTGACATAGGTTCTAGCCATTCAGCCACTAACGATGATTGTATTAATTAATTTAACATATATTTGGACGTCACGACACATTCACACCACACCCAGGGACACGACGAGAAATTATTTTTTTTAAATAAAGTCTCCTCGTGCACGGGAATCGAACCCGAGTTTGTGGCTCGCCGAGCGATACAGCCCGACGACGTTACCGCTCGGCCACCACCTGCCCTAGCTCCAGCTTTTTCTCGGAATTTCTTCTTCTAGACGACTATGATAAGTTGTGTTATCTAGTATAATTAAGGATGGTTCTTCTAAGTTTGCAATAAGTTGATCTTTAAACCACTTCTAAAAATTTTTGGTATTCATATTATTGTGATAATCACCCGTTTTCTTATTACATTTAAAAATTAGAGATCGATTTGTCACAAATCCGTCTTTATTTCCGGCATGAACAATAACGTAACGAAACCCACTTCCAGTTTTTCTAAAATGACTGTATTTACTGCCATCTTGCCACATTCTTCTATCACCACTTTTGCTAAAAACCCATGTCTCATCCAGAAAAACCGGTTTATAAATGTTCTCCTTTTTAGCAACTTGATATTTATTTAAAAATAAAATTCTCTTCAACCTGATTCCAGGCATTTCCAATAAATGTTTTCTTCCGTCCTGCTTTTTGAAGCTAAAGCCCATTTTCTTAATTCCCAAATATAAAGAACTTCTCGAGATCGCAATTTCTGGTGATTCTTCCATAAGTTGCCAGTAAATAGTGTCTATAGTAATATGTTCCTTTCCGGCATACATTTTGTAAATCACATCTCTTAAAAAATGCACAGTATTCTTTGTAATTCGAGTTTTGCTCAGGGAAACGTTTGCAGACATATTCTTCCTAAATTCGAAATCCGTTGCTCTGTTTTCATCTTGTAGGTTGTATAATGTGCTTTGTGGAACTTTTAGGGCTTCGGACGCTTTTTGAATTGCCTTAAATCGAGATCCTAATTCATTTTGAAAATAACTTACTATATTTAGCATAAGCTTTTTGGATTCATCGGAATATCGCATTTTAGTAGTATATTTTTGCGTAATTTAATGACATTAACAGACATCAAATTTTTGACGTAACATCTAATTAGTAATCGACGTTCATTTTTGTTGGTAATTTTTTGTTTCATCTGATTCATGAATGATAAATAAAGATGGGGTTATTCCAAATGGGTATTAAAAATACTATACTACTTCGATACTACGATGCGATACTGCGATATTTAACAGTATCGATACTTTGCTGTACGATATAATCGATACTCAATATCGATACTTTTTTTAGGATCGGAACATCCCTACTTTGACATATATCCAATTTTCCAAACTTCAGACCTCGATAAAATTCTTAAATGACCTAGGGGGCTATTCACATTACCGATGCAATTTGTCATCGGTGAGAAGTCGCACTGAAATAAAGTCATTTCAAGAAGAATTTACCAAACCGTATAGAGTAAAATTACATCATTTGAGTGCAACTTCTTACCGATGACAAAATTGCATTTTTATGATTTTGCAAAAAAAACATGTAGATGTATTTTTTCTTTCATACACATTTTTAAATTTTGTTTTCAGATTTTTATTTAGAATTTTAGTGTCGCACTGTGTAATCAACTAATTCAATTTTTTGAAGTTGTCCATATAATCAACGTCAAAATAATTATTGATGAAGTTTAATATATCTATTTTCAATCAATAAATACATTGAATAAAATGTAAGTAAAATTAGTAATTTGCTTTTTGTAATCATTATAATCATATTTTATTTTCTCAATTTTTTACATGATATTTTCTTGTGAATACAAAATAAATCCGGCTCTTATTCATGGGATAAAAAAAGCGGAAGAGAAACAGAGACGGAGAAAAGGGATGGAGAAAAGGAGTGTACTTTGCTCGCGTGTCGCGATTGCTGATTACATCTATTGTTAAAGGAGGGCGATAAATAATGAAACATTGTTTGCACTATGTAGTGTTAAGAGGGAAACAGAATAAGAGAGTATCTTATCTTTCATGTTAAACACGTCCTCTCTTCCCGATTTCATTAAACCGTTTCCCATTCTCATATTGTTGTAAAATAGTAATGTAATAAATAGTAAATAAGAGGTGGGGGGGGTGAATATTTTGAGTTAGGTTTGATAAAATAGACGTTTGTAAATAAATGCATACATTACAAATTAGATGCTTTACACTATTACTTTTTAATTTTTGTCTAACACTAATCCAAACAATATGCACAAGTTCTTAAGTTCTAGGGCCTGTAGAAGTACAGGTTGAGACATATCTCAACCTGTACTTCTACCATTGTAAGGATTATTATTCCTTGTCTATACAGAGAGTTTTATGTAACACCGAACATTTTCATAACGAGAATATTTCTTTTAAGTATACATATGCATACGTTGTACATTTTCCGATGCTTGGCTTGTTGAGAGAATACATTTTGAAGCTTTAAACAAGTGTTTTCCACTCCCAGGCTATGCATGAAGTAAAATTTCGAGTTTAGAAAAGCCTGAAAATTTGGTTTGGTCGCTTAGCGCGAAGCGCGAAGCGGCCAAACCAAATTTTCAGGCTTTTCTAAACTCGAAATGTTACTTCATGCGCCACCGGTACAAAACACTGATTTAATGTAAAGTTTAGCGGTGTTTTTTAAGCTTCGTAATATGTCAGTGTTTTGTACCGGTGGCGCATGAAGTAAAATTTCGAATTTAGAAAAGCCTGAAAATTTGGTTTGGTCGCGTAGCGCGAAGCGCGGAGCGGCCAAACCAAATTTTCAGGCTTTTCTAAATTCGAAATTTTACTTCATGCGCCAGCGGTACAAAACACTGACTTAATGTAAAGTTTAGCGGTGTTTTTTAAGCTTCGTAATATGTCAGTGTTTTGTACCGGTGGCGCATGAAGTAAAATTTCGAGTTTAGAAAAGCCTGAAAATTTGGTTTGGCCGCTCCGCGCTTCGCGCTACGCGACCAAACCAAATTTTCAGGCTTTTCTAAACTCGAAATTTTACTTCATACTTAGCCTGGGAATGGAAAACACTCGTTTTATGTTCTAATTGAATTCTCTTAATAAACCGAGCGTCGGAAATGTACAACGAAATGCATATGTATACTTAAAAGAAATATTCTCGTTATGAAAATGTTCGGTGTTACATAAAACTCTCTGTATGTTAGCCAATGTATCACTATTATATTCTTTTGTTTATAAAATACATAAAAATATGTGGATGTGCATTAAATTAATAAAAATTTGTTTGGTAAATTGTACACCACATTTATTCTCAATAATTTGATTTGTTGATTTTCTCGAGTTTGCTTTTATAAAGTTTGAAACATTTTCGAATATGATTATTATCCGTATTCTCCTCCGCCTCTAAAAAAATCCAATAACCCGATAAATCATGTAAGAGTATGTTAATAGATGCGGTTCACGATAGCACCAGGGGGTTTGGAAGCCAGAAAAACATAATGACGGTTTCGCCAGATTCGCCCCCTTTAACATAAATCACGTTTTATTTACAGAATAAGGAAACCGATGAAAAGCTGGGAGATTTGCATAAAGACCTCGGAATTTTCTATAAAGTGCAACGAATATTCTCACCAAAGAAAACAAAACTACGTTACACATACAATTATTAAATTTAAATACAAGGTTATTCAAAATGAAGAAACTGATTTCAAACATTTAGTTCTTCTAAACTACAAAAACTAGAAACACAGTTTTAACGTTCCTGGAAAGAAAAAAGTTCAATTTTTATGCATTCAATATGACCACCATTTCATTTCTTGCCACACACGAATCAGCTAGCCTTTAGTTATCGAATTCACAGCTTCAACAATTTGATGTCGCATATTTTTAAGACAGGTTTTTGGGCTCCTTTTCGTAAACTGTACGAATATGCTCGACATTTTTATTCGATGTGCGTGGACATCCCGTGCGTTTCTGTTTGCAGATGCAACCATTGTTACGAATCGTTCTTGTATATTTTTATTTTATTATTTATTGCTCTACCCCAGTGGTGGGGAAACTTTTTTTAAAACGGACCATTTGTAATAACCAGACAATCGTAGCGGGCCAAAGAATAATGCTTGATCGTAGGTAGGTAGTTTTTATGCGGGTCGTCACATTACGAAGTAAGAACGCGTTCAAACATTCTCACGACGGCACTCTTAAACGGGCCGGATTAAACCTTTCCGCGGGCCGGACTTGGCCCGCGGGCCGTAGTTTCCCCATCACTGCTCTACCCTATTGACATTCCTCAAAACAGGTCAACTTCCAGAAATATGAAATAAATCTTGTAATTCCCTCGTTTGTGAATTATCACGTTTTGGAAGTTTATCTGAACAAAAGAGATCTATTTTGAATAGGTTTGTGAGTTTGTTAGGGTGGAGCAATTCGTAACGGTCGCGCCTTTTCGCACAGTGGGGGAGTTGTTTTGGTCATTCGTACTTTCGGAAACTCATTAATATTATTTTAAAGAGAAAATCCAGATTTTCTCTTTCAAGGAATTTCTTACCACCACTTCTTTTGGGATCATCTCCCCCAATACGAGTGACCAATAACAGCGACTTTGCCCCCACATTCTTAAACATAGTTTTCTCAATTTATATTTTATAATTTTAAGATAAACCATTCTAGTTTTGAACTTCAAACTATAAACATCAAACATTAAACAACAAATCTTAAACATGTAAACATCAACTGTCAAACATTTCGCTGTAAATACTTGTAATTATTTTGAATTTGAATATACCAAGTTAAATGTGCTTCGAAGCGTTTTTCTTTATACAAAAAACGTAAACATCTGCCTTAGAGTGGTGATATCTTCCAGTGAGGTAATTCGTTAAATTTTAAACAAACACCACATCGCAACAACCATCGTCTTCGAATTTTTGATGCCACTGGTAAATCTGCTCATGACGAGGCGGTTGTTTATTAAACTAACGGCGAAAAGCACGTTGAACTTCTATAATGGACTCTAGTTTTGCTAATTGCAGCATACAAAATGCTCTTTCTTGTTGTGCCGCCCTTTTATTACAATCAACATAACAAGTAACAGCGCCAATGCGGCCGTGGTTGGAACTTCTGCTTGGACTGTTCAAATATTAAACTTTTGTCTGTCCAGTAACGTTGGAATTATGGTCCTACCTTTTGTAGTTTGAAAGAAATTAATGTTTGAAATATGTTCCATCTATTTGAATAACCCTGTATAGTAATAAAAGATTTATTAAATTAATTTAATATTTATATTATATTATATTATTGGTTGATATTTTATCAAAGCAATATATGAGAACGAGAAACATAAATATTTGATTAAGGCACAGCTGGAGAAATCAATTCAAATTGCTAATTCTATTTTATGATTGCATGTATATTTTTATGGTTTCAGGAAGAGGAATTACGTGCCAGTGGTGATCCAAAGTTTCAGCACTTGAGCGAAGAACTTCACGTGGAAATTAGCGCATTCGCGACGCCCGCAGAAGCGCACGCCAGAATTGCTTACGCTTTGGCGGAAGTTAGAAGATTTTTAGTACCGGTAAGTTTTACGATTATTAAAGACTTTACTTTTCAGTTACAGCGAGATTTTAGAAAAAAATAAAAATAATGCATTCAATAACTAACGATTAATTAGCTATACATGGAAGAACTTTAGAAATAGTTGCTAAAAATATTTGAAAGGAAATTCTAATCTGTAAGAAATTTGCAAGTCTATAAAAATACTCCAATCAATAAAATCACTGTCTTTTTATTTTTATAGATTAATTTTTATATAAAGAGAGTTTTATGTAACACCGAACATTTTCATAACAAGAATTTTTCTTTGATGTATCCAAATGCATACTTTGCACATTTTCCGATGCTCAGTTTATTAAAAGAATTTAATTTAAAGCTTTAAGCGAGTCTTTCCCACTCCCGGGCTAAGCATGAAGTAAAATTTCGAGTTTAGAAAAGCCTGAAAATTTGGTTTGGTCGCGTAGCGCGAAGCGCGGAGCGGCCAAACCAAATTTTCAGGCTTGTCTAAACTCGAAATTTTACTTCATGCGCCACCGGTACAAAACACTGACATATCACGAAGTTTAAAACACACCGCTAAACTTTACATTGAATCAGTGTTTTGTACCGGTGGCGCATGAAGTAAAATTTCGAGTTTAGAAAAGCCTGAAAATTTGGTTTGGCCGCTCCGCGCTTCGCGCTACGCGACCAAACCAAATTTTCAGGCTTTTCTAAACTCGAAATTTGACTTCATGCTTAGCCTGGGAGTGGAAAACACTCGCTTAAAGCTTCAAATTAAATTCTTTTAATAAACCGAGCATCGAAAAATGTGCAACGTATGCATATGGATACTTAAAACAACAATTATCGTTATGAAAATGTTCGGTGTTACATAAAACACTCTGTATATGATAAGTAATAATTCACATAAACTAGACAGAAAATCCGGCGCATTCGCCATAAATATTTTAGTACTAAATTCACTTAGGGTTAATGCGCCCGGTTTTCTGCATTAAGTTATAATATTAACTGCTCATCTGTGAGCTAAAAATTTTTGAAAGGAAATTCTAATCCGTAAGAAATTTGCAAGTCTATATAAAGACTCCAATCAATAAATTCACTGTATTTTTTTATAGATTAATGTTTAATGTATGATAAGTAACAATTCACATAAACTAGACAGAAAACCCGGCGCATTTGCCATAAATATTTTAGTACTAAATTCACTTATGTTCAATGCGCCCGGTTTTCTGCATTAAGTTATAAGATTAACTGCTCATCTGTGAACTAAAAATTTTTGAAAGGAAATTCTAATCCGTAAGAAATTTGCAAGTCTATATAAAGACTCCAATCAATAAATTCACTGTATTTTTTTTTTATAGATTAATGTTTATATATATGATAAGTAATAATTCACATAAACTAGACAGAAAACTCGGCGCATTCGCCATAAATATTTTAGTACTAAATTCACTTATGGTCAATGCGCCCGGTTTTCTGCATTAAGTTATAATATTAACTGCTCATCTGTGAGCTAAAAATTTTTGAAAAGAAATTCTAATCCGTAAGAAATTGGCAAGTCTATATAAAGACTCCAATCAATAAATTCACTGTATTTTTTTATAGATTAATGTTTATATATATGATAAGTAATAATTCACATAAACTAGACAGAAAACCCGGCGCATTTGCCATAAATATTTTAGTACTAAATTCACTTATGGTCAATGCGCCCGGTTTTCTGCATTAAGTTATAAGATTAACTGGTCATCTGTGAACTAAAAATTTTTGAAAGGAAATTCTAATCCGTAAGAAATTTGCATGTCTATATAAAGACCCCAATCAATAAATTCACTGTATTTTTTTTATAGATTAATGTTTATATATATGATAAGTAATAATTCACATAAACTAGACAGAAAACCCGGCGCATTCGCCATAAATATTTTATTACAAAATTCACTTATGGTCACTGCGCCAGGTTTTTTGCATAAAACTCATCTGTGAACTTCAGATTATTAAAAATTTTATAATAAATCGAAATGACACAAAAGTACAAGATCTGATTAATATTCACATTTTATATTAAACTGGCAATCTATCTTACTGTTCTTATTTTTATATTTCTTAATTCTTTGATTAGACATTTTACACTACAAGTATTTATTCTGTATTTACACCCAACACCCGTGAGGGTACAAAGGGTTTTTTGATAATATATATATATATATATATATATATATATATATATATATATATATATATAAATATATATATATATATATATATATATATATAATTACAGGGATACTTTCTTTTAGGTATAAATGTCCCGATAATAACAGTGTTTTGTAAATTTGCAGATATTTGTTGATTTTAAAAAGCGGTAAATTTAAAGCTTCTAAAGAGTGTTTCCACTCCTTGATTAAGCATGAAGTAAAATTTCGAGTTTAGAAAAGCCTTAAAATTTGGTTTGGTTGCGTAGCGCGTAGCGCTACACGACCAAACCAAATTTTCAGGCTTTTCTAAACTCGAAATTTTACTTCATGCGCCACGCGTATAAAACACTGATGTGATGCGAAGTTAAAAATACTATGCTTAGGTTTAATTTTACGTTATTAAATATTACAAATGTTTATTTTGTGTAATTTAATCTTACAAAATTCAAAAGCCTTAAAGAATTTGCTATCGGGCTTTTTTTATTTTAATTATTCTTACACATCTCAAAGGAATTGCTCGAGTTTAGAAAGAGCGAAATTTGGTTAGACGAAATAAATATCTCTAAAATTTAATAACGTGAAATCAAGCTCAATGAATATAGTTTTAACTTTACTGTAAATCAGTGTTTTATACGCGTGGCGCATGAAGTAAAATTTCGAGTTTAGAAAAGCCTGAAAATTTGGTTTGGTCGCGTAGCGCGTAGCGCTACGCGACCAAACCAAATTTTCAGGCTTTTCTAAACTCGAAATTTTACTTCATGCTTAACCTGGGAATGGAAAACAGTCGTTTAAATCTTCAAACTGAACTCTAAAAAAAACAACAAATATCTGAAAACTTACATTATTAGCATATGTATACTTTAAAGAAAAACTCCTTGTATGGTAAGTGAAATTTATGTGGTATTATGCCGTCAAGTTTTAGAAATTAATAATATCATATGTTCAATAAAAAAAACCTTTAGAGTGCCATGATTTATTTAATCTATTTTCAAATTTAAGTTGACTATATACTATAGGAAATGACGTAAAACGTCAGACATGATAATTATAATGTATATTTTCAGAGTTGCCAACCTAGAATATTTTCTATGGCACCCTAGATTCTTTTTAATTAAACATACGATATTTCGCTAAATATTTGTTAGCTTCTTTAGGGCAAAAATCTGAAATAAATATTTGTAAATGTGAATAAAGGTGATACTATATATTTATTTAAAAAAAGACCAATCAAAATATCATCATTTTGATTGGTCTTTTTTTAAATAAATATAATATATATATATATATATATATATATATATATATATATATATATATATATATATATATAAAATCTGAAATAAATATTTGTAAATGTGAATAAAGGTGATACCTTTATTCACATTTACAAATATTTATTTCAGATTTTTGCCCTAAAGAACCTAACAAATCATTAATCTCTAATTCAGAGATAAACTACAAGTTTCAATGCATTTTCATCCTAAAATAACATAGCATTTAATCATTTCGTGCATATGATAAAAAAATAATCTCGTGCTTAAAACTGTTTACTGAATATTATTTGAAATATTGTGTGCGCTCAGGAAAACTCGGAGAGAAAAATCCCCTTAATCTCACCTCATGTGGATATTTGCGTGTTTGCGCGAGCGGAAGATTTATATTGCAGATTTAAATTCATCTTCCCGAACTTTTTCGCATTTCGATGAGGTGCTTAAAAACTTGTGTGTATGTTTGCTTCTGCGCTTTTTTCGGATTATGTAATAATGTATACAGTGTGGAAATCATGTAACGGATAATTTCGGTAACTCCAGTAATTTGTATAATAGAGAATGAAGTTATTATTGAAAAAAAAATTTAATGTCATTTCTTAGTATTTAAACGGCCTTGGACTTTGGTTTTTAGTTCAATTAAATCGGTTAATAAATTACGGAGTTATCGCGTTGGGCGTTTTTTTATCGAACACCCGGTATAGTAAACCTTTTATAATTATTGTTAAAAATTAAAAATACGTTGTTAATTTTAAGTGTTCAATTTGAAGCTTATTACGAGTGTTTCCACTCCTTGATTAAGCATGAAGTACAATTTTCACTTTAGAAAAAAAGCCTGCAAATTTGGATTGGTCGCGTAGCGATGCGGGGCGACCAATCCAAATTCTCAGGCATTTCTAAACTCGAAATTTTACTTCATGCGCCACCCGTATACTACCATATTAATGTGAAGTTCAAGATACACTTCTTATTACATATGTGAATGATGTCTAAGCATTTTTCAGCATATACATGGGGATATCTATACTGAAAAGAATGATTTCCTGTATAAAAAGATCAATTACAACGGAATTTTAGCTTAAAATGATATCAGCCGCAAATATTATACCCATCGTCTCCAGTTGAGCGACGGTCGCATACTTATCCATAGGGATTTTCGTATGGATTCTAGAGAAAACTCCAATCCCTGACCTATCCTTCCTTTTTGAGCCATCGGTGTAGATTCCTGTAGCCGACTCTCTCATATGTTTCGTGGGTTGGATATTAACAGTGTAGAGTGTATACCATATTGGTGTCGGTACGCAGTAGTCAGTGCCAGCCTCTACTAGAGGTATATCGTTGCAGAACATCCTCCAGAGGTGACCTCTGACTTTCCCACAGTTGTTGCTGTTCCAAATCCCGCTACTTTAGAGGCGAAGTATGTATAAAAGCGATTTTAAGTACTGCGCATATAAAAAATATAATTTTTTAAATCTTTCAAAAAAATTTTTTAAAAGTCACAACTTTTAAAACATTTTTTTTTGAAAGATTAAAAAAAAATATTTTTTTTTATATGCGCAGTACTTAAAATCGCTCATCCATATTTTTTTAGAAGACAACCTATATTTTATATTTTTGATTTCGGTAATGTTTTTTTAATCTGTTTTCAACCATACAAAATTTTGAATAGGTTACATAAGAAAAAAATCAAGAAAGACGGTCGCGTGACGCATGAAGTAAAGCCTGAACATTTGGTTTGGTAGCGTAGCGCGTAGGGGATGGGGGCGTCAACAATGTCACGTCGACAATTTTATTACCAGATGTACAGGGTGTCTAATTTCGATGTTGCTTACGGGCATCTCGGTAAATATAAGAGTTAGAAAAAAACTGATGGCGCAATCGCGATCTCTTTTGCTGAGACTAGGATAATGCCGAAAAGAAAAATGTACAATCTTCTTTTTTCAGAAGTTATGGGGCAAAATCGAGTTTTCTTGATTTTTAAATTTAATTAATATCTTGCGTAATTTGTAAGATAGACAAAAACTATAAATTCCTTCTTAAGTCACTTTTCTAAGTAAAATCCAGTGGCGTAGGCACTTTTTTAATTTTATGCATACATTTTTGAGTTATAGCCAAATTATTTTTTTTAAATGTAAATCATAGCTGGCTTTGGCATAGTTGAAAAGAATGATTTTCACTGATTTCAAAAACGTACAATTTTGTCAATTGATTTTAAAAAACAGTTTTCCTATAGCGTAGAAACTAGCTAATATTTTTGATCATTTAAATCATAGCTCCAAAGCCACAGTTGAAAAGAATGATTTTTACTGATTTCAAAAACGTACACTTTTGTCAATTGATTTTAAAAAACAGTTTTTCTATAGTGTAGAAACTAGCTAATATTTTTGATCATTTGCATGCTCAATTTTAATTAATTATTCTATTGCAACAGCAAAGTGTTCTGTTGATACAAGATGGAGAAGATTGGTTTTGAATATAAATTTAGGGGACAATTGATTGGGAACATATACGGCCGGTTTCATAATAATTGAATTAAAGCGACTTTAACAAAAGTCGATTTTAAGTTAAAGTCGACTTCAAATATTGATTAAGGTAATTAATATAGGTTGGTAGCGCCTTTTTATAGTAATTTTTATTATATAATGTTGCACAACCCTTATTTTGATTGTTTATACTTCAATTATGTCATTGGAAATGTCACAACAAACAAGAAGTAAAAATAATAATTATATGATTTTTGTGAAATGAAATGGAACTAGAATAAATCAATGTTTTTATACGCGTGGCGCATAAAGTAAAATTTCGAGTTGAGAAAAGCCCAGAGAATTTGGATTTGGACGCTGCGCGTCCAAATCCAAATTCTCTGGGCTTTTCTCAACTCGAAATTTTACTTCATGCTTAGTCTGGGAGTGGAAGACACTCGTTCGATAATTGTCAATAGCTTGTTTTATGTTTTTCTGTTTAGCTAAAAAAAATATGCAATATTAAGAAAAGTCGTGAAATGGTAAATATTAGGAAAAGCTATGAAATTTGTTAACAGTGAACAAACAAATTATAATTTTTTCCAGTAAAAAATGACATCATCAATTTTAATAAAAATCTTGTAAATTGACGAAAAGCGTCAAGATTTTAAAAATCGAAATTTTGAAAATGTATGTAAAACGTCCTAGAGTTTAAAAATCAACAAAAATCCATGAAATTCACGAAAATCCTCAAGATTCAATTTTTTTATAAAATCACAAAAAAATATTGAAGACGTCAATTGTTCTATTTTAGAAATTCGCAAAATATGTCGAAATTTTGAAGATTAACAAATATCTTAAATATTCACGCAAACTGACAGATTTTCAAAATATGACTAAAAAATCGTCAACAATTTGAAAATTAACTAAAAGCGTGGGCATTTCTGAATATCGTATACGTTTTTAAGTTTTACAAACGTTTAGAAAATGCACAAAAACTTCCCAGATTAAAAAAATTAGCGAAAAGTCATCAAATTTGTCCAAATTTTTAAAATTTAAGAAAGTAATGGAAATCATCAGAATTTTGAAAATTAACTGGAATATTGTAAATTCATAAAATAAAACGTCCTAATTTTTAAATTTAATGAACATTTTGATAAAAAGTGTGTTAGATTAACTAAAACAAAAATCATCAACATTAAGTTCAAAGTTCCGAATTTTCATTAAAAATTTTATTTAATAATATACTAGGAATTTTTCATTTAGGTAAACATATGTATAAGCTATAAATTTGCCGACATTCGTTGTTTTTTAAATGAGTTCAATTTGAAGCTTTTAACGAGTGTTATCAACTCCCAGACTAAGCATGAAGTAAAATTTCGAGTTTAGAAAAGCCCCGTGAAAATTTGTCGAGGGTCGCGCAGCGACCCGAGACAAATTTTCTGGGCTTTTCTAAACTCGAAATTTTACTTCATGCGCCACGCGTAAAAACCACTGATTTCAAGTGAGGTTCAAATATACATAAATATTACAATATTTTAGTGTTTTATACGCGTGGCGCATGAAGTAAAATTTCGAGTTTAGAAAAGCCCGGAAAATATGACTTGGGTCTCTTTGTCTCTCGACAAATTTTCACGGGCTTTTCTAACCTCGAAAGTTTACTTCATGCTTAGTCTGGGAGTGGAAAACACTCGTTTAAAGCTTCAAAATAAACTCTTTTAAGAAAACAACGAATATCTAACGATTTAAAGAGAATAAACTGAATTTGGAAAATCCGTACCGCTGAATGCATCAACACATTTTTTTTGTAAAATTAATGGCCCTGGCTTCGTGGCCATGTCAAGCATGCGATTGGTTCTTTTTAACATTTGAGAATATTTTTAGGTTAGTTTTAGGGCCGGCTTGATCTATTGAAAGTGTCAAAAAGCCGCCTTTAACATTAAAACTAACATTTGCTTTAAATTTGCATTATGAAACTGAATTTTATATCAAAGTTGACTTTAAATATTTAAAGTAGCTTTAACTTGATTATAAAACCGGCCGTTGGACCGGTTAGTTAGGTATTTATTTAATCAAACACTATCATAGTTTTTATAAGAAAGCCCCGATCTATGCTGGCTGTCGATTATTTAACAAACTACCTAGAGATTTTAAAGATAGCAAATCTCTACAGTCTTTCAAAAAGAAATTAAAAGATATGTTGATTGCAAAATGCTGTTATACAATCTCAGAATTTGAAGAATTCCTTGCTCAATGATTTTATATCGCATTTATAATTTTAATGTGTGATTATTGTACCCACGCTTATGTTTCTTATATTTTTTTTATTTTTCATTTGTACTTTGTGTAACTTTAATATATACCACCTGACATGTTCAATCTATATTACATGTAGCTGACTGAATCAATAAATAAATAAATAAATAAATAAATAAATAGGTGGCCTGCTAAATCTCGAGATCTGATACCCTAACGGTTTTTTTATGGGGATACCTGAAGAACAAAATTTACAAGCAGCCTATAATGAATTTAAACGTATTGGAGCAACATTTTCATGATTTTCGTAGGAAATGTTTCTATATTTATAACGCCATTCGAGCTGTAAGAGGTAGATGCCAAAGATACATTAAAAATAATGGCTTTTAGTTCGAACAATTAAAATAAGCGTTTTTTTCTTAATCAATAACAATTTTAATAAATATTTGTATTAAAATTATGTTGTGCCTAAAAAAATATTTATTACTCAAAAAAGAATTATTATTATTTAAAAAAACCTTTTTAAACTAAAGATTTTTTTAAATAATAATAATTCTTTTTTGAGTAATAAATATTTGTTTAGGGACAACATAATTCTTATCATAATTAAAACTGAGCTTTGAAATAATCAAAATGGCTATTGTCTTCCATGTTATATTATTTAGCTGGTTAAAAGCTAGTTTCTACTCTATAGGCACACTGTTTTTTAAGATAAATTCACGAACGTATATATTTTTGAAATCAGTGAAAAACACTTTCTTCAACTGTGCCAAAGGCAACTATGATTTACATTTGAAAAAAAAATATTTGGCTATAACTCGAAAATGTGTGGATAAAATAAAAAAATGCCTACGCCACTGGACTTTACTCAAAAAAGTGTTTTTAAAAGGCATTTATAGTTTTTGTCTACCTCACAAATTACGCAAGATATTAATTAAAGTTAAAAATCAAGAATACCCTATAACTTCTGAAAAAAAAAGATGGTGCATTTTTGTTTTCGGCATTATCCTAGTCTCAAAAAAAGGATCGCGACTGCGCCATTAGTTTTTTTCTAATTCTTATATTTACCGAGATGCACATATGCAACATCGAAATTAGACCACCCTGTACATTTCGGACACACACAAAGTTTGATATTGACTATCAAACCATTGATAATGGTCACTTTGTGTCCGAAATGTGCATCTGGTAAAGAATAAATTTGTGAGAAACGTTAAAAGTGTTTTATTTCAAGTTATTATCATCTTCACGTAACTCGTCAAAATTAAATTAAAGATAGACATTATTAATAATATAATCAATATATAGTATTCCTGACGACTTGGTTGACGTTTTTGACATTGTCGATGTTGTCGACGTGCTGCCACATCCAGAAATTTGTCTCACATGTCTCGACATATCCAGGCCCATCCCTGGTGTAAATTATTTTTTGTAAACTGCAACTTGCAGTGTTCTTCTGAAATTTCATAAAAAAACACTTTAAGTAAGAAATTTAAAAACTATTAATGGATATCGATAGCTAACGCCATCTAATGCTTCATCGTCAGTGAATACTGAACACAAATTCAATTTGGAAGAAATTTAAAGATAATATTTTCAATTCAGGATATTGTTTGTTTTACAGACATAAAAATGTTAATTTAATTGTTGACCTCTCTACTTTATTTTTTTTATATTTCGATGATAAAAGAATTTTCAATTTGAAACTAATTTATTTTGCGGATGCAATTTGCGTTAGGGGGTCTCACACGTAACACTCTATCTCACTTCCTCTTGTGTCTCGTGTCACGGTAATTTATTTTGGGCGTCTCTCTCTGCTCTATTCCCCCTCTTTCTTGTTGCCATTGTCACGCAACTCACGGCGTGGAAGGGCCCCCGGGTTCATCACGTGTGTGTGCGGTTCGTGGGGGCGGCTTAGAATCAGAAGGTGTGACCGGATTTTCAGAATGAAATACAGTGTGGATGGGTTAGCCATTTCCTTGCACTAATCACGTGCTGCCAGTTTAGATCCACTGAAACTCGAATGTCTCACCAAGTTTCAATTATAATCATCGATTGGATTAAGTTAAGAGGTCGACCGCAATCTGAACAACTATACAGAAAACGCAGTGGATGGTTTGTTAATGAAAAGTTTTAGTTGAAGAAACTATGGCTTTACAATTATTAAATGAACAGAAGAACAGTTATTATTGAATAGCAAGTGTCGCAATCTGTTGCTCATTTAGTTAATGAATGAACAGCAGATTGCACTGTTAGATATTAAAATTCAGTGTGATTACATAAGCCTACGTGTAATCACACTGAATTTTAATATCTAACTGTGCAATCTGCTGTTCTCTTTGACAGAATTAAATAGCATTCATTTTTATAAAAATAAATCTATTAACATTGTAATAGTTCAGGGTAGAGTAGTGGATTTAAAATAGGTATATATTGTAACATAATAACTTAAATACATGACATGATAGTTAATGGTTTGAGAGTCGAAATAACTCTCGTCAGTTGGCCTCCTCGCGGGTATTTATATTTGGTGTTGGTGCTGACTGGTAGCGTTGGCCCGGTGATTTGGGACGCCGATGGTCACAAAGTCCACAAGTCCGTTGCTGAGTTGCAGAAGTTGTTGCCGTGGATCGGACGGACAGGCGCTCGTCATTCTTGCGTAAGTGGGGCATTAGGTAATTGTCCGGAATTGTGTTGTGTTATAATTGCATTATTGAACGAATGATGCAATCGTAATAGAATAATTAATAATTAAATGTATGTCTAATCTTAGGGATTAGACAAACATAGAATACAGAAGTTGGATAATTTATGAAATATATTTTTTAGACATTTACATACAGAGAGTTTTATGTAACACCGAACATTTTCATAACAAGAATTTTTCTTTTTAGTATCCATATGCATACGTTGTACATTTTCCGACGCTCAGTTTATTAAAAGAACTCAATTTGAAGCTTTAAGCGAGTGTTTTCCACTCCCAGGCTAAGCATGAAGTAAAATTTCGAGTTTAGAAAAGCCTGAAAATTTGGTTTGGTCGCGTAGCGCGAAGCGCGGAGCGGCCAAACCAAATTTTCAGGCTTTTCTAAACTCGAAATTTTACTTCATGTGCCACCGATACAAAACACTGATTCAATGCAAAGTTTAGCGGTGTGTTTTAAACTTCGTAATATGTCAGTCTTTTGTACCGGTGGCGCATGAAGTAAAATTTCGAGTTTAGAAAAGCCTGAAAATTTGGTTTGGTCGCTCCGCGCTTCGCGCTACGCGACCAAACCAAATTTTCAGGCTTTTCTAAACTCGAAATTTTACTTCATGCTTAGTCTGGGAGTGGAACACACTCATTTTAAGTTTCGAATTGAACTCTTTTAAAAAAAACTAACGATTATCTAAAAATTTACGACATATAATTGGGACATGTATGCTTGAAAGAAAAACCCCCTGTATTTACAAGTCGAGGCAATTATTGCGATTGATTGGCTACAATTTGTAATGGATTGTTTTGTTACTTCTTTTAATTCTAACATTAGTTCCCACTGAGCAAAAAACAAACAAATTACGTTATATCAACATTGTAGCAACATTAAACGTTGTTTTAATGTTGATGAAACATTACCTTAATGGATTTGATCATTGGGTTAGCTACATTCCGCTTAAACAAATGAAACCGGTGTTTTTTAAGCGTGGCGCATGAAGTAAAATTTCGAGTTTAGAAAAGCCCAGAAAATTTACATTCATTTGAAATTAGTGTTTTATACGCGTAGCGCATGAAGTAAAATTTCCAGTTTAGAAAAGCCCGAAAATTTGGATTTGCCGGGGCGCACGAGCGAAGCGAGTAGCGCCCCGGCAAATCCAATTTTTTTTTTTTAAATGGTTAAATTGGCCGGAATTTTGAAAAAATCGAAAATCATCGAACAATGATGAAATTTTCAAATTTGAGAAAATGTTGAAACAATGTCAAAAAGTAAATCTCAAGAAATATTAAAATTTGACAAAATTTTGAAGTATGTCGAAAAATGATAAACTCTAATAAAAAAATGTTTTAAATATTTCAAACTTAACAATTAATCAGTGTTTTTACGTGGGTGGCGCATGAAGTAAAATTTCGAGTTGAGAAAAGCCCGAATTTGGATTTGGACGCTGCGCGTCCAAATCCAAATTCTTCGGGCTTTTCTCAACTCGAAATTTTACTTCATGCTTAATCTGAGATTGGAAGACACTCGTTTAATATTTAGAAATTGTTGATGAATTTTTAGGATGTTAGTTAATGTATTTTGTAAAATGGATCTTCCGTTAAATAAATAAATTATCAAAGTTTTGACGATATTTTGTGAATTTTCATAATTTTACTCAACTTTTAACGCTTTCTGTAAATTTCTAAGATTTCCATTAATTTTCAAAATTCTTACGATTTGCCTGAATTTCCTTAATTTGCGTTTATTTTCAGAGTTTCGATTCTTTTCATAAATTTTTAAAATTTCATTGAAGTTTCAAATTATTGGCAATGTTCACCAATTTCCCAAATAATCTTTAACTTAAAAAACGCTAAAGATTTTTTATGAAATTACAAGTTTCCGTTAGTTTTAAAAATGTTGACGCTTTTCCCAACCAATTTCCCAAATAATCTTTAACATAAAAAATGCTGAAGTTTTTTTTATGAAATTACAAGTTTCCGTTAGTTTTAAAAATGTTGATCCGCCCCAGTCGCCGCCGCTCCGAGCGAGCGGTGGACGGCTGGATGGACGGACGGACGCTTTTTACGTGGGTGGCGCATGAAGTAAAATTTCGAGTTGAGAAAAGCCCGAAGAATTTGGATTTGGACGCGCAGCGTCCAAATCCAAATTCTTCGGGCTTTTCTCAACTCGAAATTTTACTTCATGCTTAATCTGGGATTGGAAGACACTCGTTTAATATTTAGAAATTGTTGATGAATTTTCAAGATGTTAGTTAATGTATTTTGTAAAATGGATCTTCCGTTAAATAAATAAATTATCAAAGTTTTGACGATATTTTGTGAGTTTCCATAATTTTACTCAACTTTTAACGCTTTCTGTAAATTTCTAAGATTTCCTTTAATTTTCAAAATTCTTACGATTTTCCTGAATTTCCTTAATTTGCATTTATTTTCAGAGATTCGATTCTTTTCATAAATTTTTGAAATTTCATTCAAGTTTCAAATTATTGGCAATGTTCACCAATTTCCCAAATAATCTTTAACTTAAAAAACGCTAAAGAATTTTTATGAAATTACAAGTTTCCGTTAGTTTTAAAAATGTTGACGCTTTTCCTGAAGTGAATGAATTTTTATTAATTTTGAATCTCGTTTTTTGAATTTCCTAAAATATCGTTAATTTTAAAAATTTCGATACCTTTCATAAATTTTTATATTTTTCTTTAGTCTTGAAATTCTTGGTAATTTTTATGAATTTCTTTAAACTTAAAAAAATGAGTTTTTTTTTGTGAGATTCCAAAAGTTCCGTTAAATTTCAAAATTGTCATGAACAGTATCGAAATTTTTAAAATTAACAAAAATGTAGGAAACCCAGGAAAATTGTTAGAGTTTTTAAATTAAAAGATAATATTAGAAATTTACGAAAAACGTTTCATGAGTTCCAAGATTTTCGTTTATTTTAAAAATTTTACACTTTCCCTAAATTTCCAGTTTTCGATAATTTTAAAAATTTCGATACCTTTCGTAAATTTTGAAAACTTCCTAAATTTTCTGATTATTGCCAATTTTTCTTTTCTAAACTGGAAATTTTACTTCATGATTAATCTGGGAGTGGAAACACTCGTTATAAGTTCGAAATTGAACGTATTTATAATAAACCTTGCATAAAAAATCTACTTTTCATAATTGGGAGTGATTAATTATATATATTTTTATGTTATTGTATAGCAAAAGATGCTAAATAAAGATTATTATTATTATTAAAAGCCTATAATTATTTGCTTTTTAAATTAAGTATTTTTGTTTAAATTTGAAATTAAAAAAAAATTATTGCAAATCAAGTCATTTTATGATGAATTAATTTCTCACTTAACCCGTGGTGAAACATATTTATTTAATACGCTTTGATTAAAACACTTGGTTTGTTTCACTGATCAGTGAAACAAACCAAGTGTTTTAATCAAAGCGTATTCAAGTCATTTTATATATGAATTTAATATTAAAAAAATAATAATCATGTTTTACCAAGTGAGCACTACAGGGTGCCTACGCTAAACCGTTCGTTAAAAGTTTATGGGGTTACCGTTGCACTAAAAATTTGAAAAAAATCCGTGTTATATGGTTGAATCAGTTCTCCTCATGTGAAATATTTTCAACTTTAAATCACTTCCGGTTCGACCGGAAGTAGCATAAAATTTGTTATTTTAAATAGAACACCCTATATATTAGTAATTTTTTGGATTTCTCGTTTAAATTGCAACATATTTTATTGAAGCATATATACATTCATCTCTTATAGTTTTCAAGAAAAAAAAATATTTCTAAAATTTTGACCTCTAAAAGGCATCTTGAAATCTGTCTGTAACTTCTCTCAAGAATAAGATAAAAATATGATTTATATCTCTACTTGGAGCTAGAGGATGTCTCTATGAGTAAATTAATTAAAAACTGTCAATTTCGACAATAAGTGTTCTTAAAATGTCAATATTGAAGTGCCCTCTTCAATATCTAGTAATTCATTTTTTTTAAATGGAATGACCCATTTTTTATCACATGGTACGATTGGGGGGAAAATTTTCTACAAAAAAGTATTATACAACTATACTCGTAAAGCAAGTAGTTTTCGAATTATTTCAAAAGCCATAGTCGGTGAGTTGTTGAATTTTTCGATTCGGTCGATAATAACGCTACAGTTAGTGAGTGAGACTAGACTAAAATCCATACAAATTTCATCTTTGAAGTTTTGCTCTAACTGTCAAATTACACCTTTATGTTGACAGCGGTGCTATTTTTGTCAAAGCAAATAAAAACTATACTAACTTCTACACAACGTTTGTCTATGAAACTGTCAATCTGTATATAATATCGAAAGTACGTCACAAGTGAAGGATCTTCAAAGGTTAGGCTAGGTTAGAGTTGCGATGTAAAGTTAGGCTAGGTTAGGTATCACTCTGTAAAATTAGGTTACGTAAGATATCACTATGTAGACGAAATGTTGCCTGACGTCAACATATGTCAATTGTCACTATTGTTTAAATGTCAGTAAACGCCGACGTCAACTGCCATTATAGTTCAAATATCATTAAATCGTCATATCTTAACGGGGAAAATGCTATGATGGATACATCACCATTTTTATGTTTTGCAGTAATATTTAGGTAAACGCAAGTACAGGGTGGTGCATTTTGGAAGTGCCACATATGGAAAACTTTTTTATTTGAAGAGATATTGAAATATCGTTTTCGCGAGCCAGATTTTCATAACGAGAATTTTTCTTTTTAGTATCCATATGCATACGTTGTACATTTTCCGACGCTCAGTTTATTAAAAGAACTCAATTTGAAGCTTTAAGCGAGTGTTTTCCACTCCCAGGCTAAGCATGAAGTAAAATTTCGAGTTTATAAAAGCCTGAAAATTTGGTTTGGTCGCGTAGCGCGAAGCGCGGAGCGGCCAAACCAAATTTTCAGGCTTTTCTAAACTCGAAATTTTACTTCATGCGCCACCGATACAAAACACTGATTCAATGCAAAGTTTAGCGGTGTGTTATAAACTTCGTAATATATCAGTCTTTTGTACCGGTGGCGCATGAAGTAAAATTTCGAGTTTAGAAAAGCCTGAAAATTTGGTTTGGTCGCTCCGCGCTTCGCGCTACGCGACCAAACCAAATTTTCAGGCTTTTCTAAACTCGAAATTTTACTTCATGCTTAATCTGGGAGTGGAACACACTCATTTTAAGTTTCGAATTGAACTCTTTTATAAAAAACCAACGATTATCTAAAAATTTACGACATATAATTGGGACATGTATGCTTGAAAGAAAAACCCCCTGTATTTACAAGTCGAGGCATTAATTGCGATTGATTGGCTACAATTTGTAATGGTTTGTTTTGTTAATTCTCTCAATTCTAACATTAGCAACATTAAACGTTGTTTTAATGTTGATGAAACAGTACTTAAATGAATTAAATAAAACTAGTAATCCTTTTTTTTCACTGGTTTATTTATTTGTAACACTAAATGTACATTTCGTTCACCAAGTGAACATTTTCAATAGCTGTACTAAACTAAATTTCAAAACAAAGGGGCGGCATAAATGAAACTCGCGGTACGGTTACAGGTAGGTTTAGGCATAAACCAGTGACAACACATCAATTGCCTAACATATTAGTGTACAACAAAACCGATACCCAATTTTCCGAAAAAGAAACAGAACTGCTGAAGAAGGGATTAAAACACACCTTTTACCCAAGAAATAACACCACAGAACAGCTAGTGAACGACGTAGAAATGGCAGCATCAAGACTCAAACCAGAAGACCAGCCGGCATTCAGAAAAGAAGCCAAACAAATACTCAGGAAAACACAGAAGACATCCAAGAACATCAAGGATGAACAGGAAGAACGAGAAACTCTAAAATCCATTAGATCTAAGGATTGTCATTTTTTTAAATCTGACAAAGGTAATGCCATTGTAATCATGAAAAAATCAGAATACGAAGAGAACGTCAATAACTTAGTAGAGTCCGGCCCATACGTAAAATTAAAATCTAATCCTGTGAATACCTATACCAAGAAAATTAATGAACAACTTAAAAACTGCCCCTACATAATCTCAAAACGACTAAATTATAAACTTAAAATTAAAAACTCCAAATTACCCAAACTCTATTGCTATTGCCGAAGGTACATAAACAAGGCAATAAATTCAGACCTATAGTATCAAATATTAATTCACCCTCATATAATTTAGCCAAATGGTTAGTAAAACAATTCAGTAAATTAAAAATAGAAAGTGACTTTGCAATCCAGAACTCTCTACAACTAACAAAACTCCTAGAAAATGTTCAACTTAAACCCAACCAAAAACTTATATCCTTCGACGTAGAATCCTTATTTCCTAGTATCCCTATAAATCATAGCTTGAAACTCCTAGAACAATTATTATTCAACAACAATATACCTTCCGAAATTTCCTCCGAATAAATAAAACTAACAGAACTAATTATGGACTGCAATGCATTCACTTTCAAGAATGATTATTATAAACAAACCTTCGGTACAGCAATGGGTGATCCTCTCTCACCTTTCCTAACTAATATTTTTCTCAACCACTTGGAATCCATAGCTAAACACACCATTTCAGATTTCCCAAAAACTTGGTATAGGTATGTAGGCGACATCATAGCTATAATAGATGATACTTTAAACGTCGACAGTTTCGTAAATTTAATCAATAATTTATATGACAGCATCATTTTCACATATGAACTAGAATCTAATTGCAAACTACCCTTTTTAGACATCATAATATGAAGAAACAACAAAAATAAATTAAATTTTGAAATATATAGAAACCTACACAGACTTTAAATTATATTCAAGCCAAATCAATCAGCCCAATGAAATATAAACTGTCGGCGTTTAACTGTATGATTAATAGGGCTCTAATAATTCCGTTATCTGAAACAATCAGGGCACAAGAACTAAAGTTCATAACTGAACTAGCATGTTCACTAAGCTACGAACAGAAAACCATACAAAAACTTATAAACAAACACAAATACAAACATAAACTCAAACCAAATTTTCAGGCTTTTCTAAACTCAAAATTTTACTTCATGCGCCACCGATACAAAACACTGATTCAATGCAAAGTTTAGCGGTGTGTTTTAAACTTTGTAATATGTCAGTCTTTTGTACCGGTGGCGCATGAAGTAAAATTTCGAGTTTAGAAAAGCCTGAAAATTTGGTTTGGTCGCTCCGCGCTTCGCGCTACGCGACCAAACCAAATTTTCAGGCTTCTCTAAACTCGAAATTTTACTTCATGCTTAGCCTGGGAGTGGAACACACTCATTTTAAGTTTCGAATTGAACTCTTTTAAAAAAAACCAACGATTATCTAAAAATTTACGACATATAATTGGGACATGTATGCTTGAAAGAAAAACCCCCTGTATTTACAAGTCGAGGCATTAATTGCGATTGATTGGCTACAATTTGTAATGGTCATATAGGCAACCCAATTTGCACATAACCTAAAAAATCAAACGTGTCAAATCGTGTTTTGGTTTGATAAATAAAATATACGAAAATAAACATTGATAATGTTCGGTGTTACATAAAACTCTCTGTAGACATAGCATGCGTTAATTTGTGTAGATCACCGAAACGTGTGTGCAAAAATGATTAAATATGTATTCCTTGGGATACAAAGACTATAATAATGAGGATCAGAAAATCGAAACACGTCTGTGTGCTAGAATACTGAATACAAATTAAATGTCTACAAACCGTTTTTGATAAATATTTCACAAAATAGTATATTGTGTATCTAGTGCGTGAAGTAGACTTTTTTACACAAGCGTGAAGATTGCGAAACGAGCGAAGCTAGTGAAGCAATCACGCGAGTGTAAAAAAGTCTTCACGCACGTGTTACACACTATACTTTTTCTACGACTACACGATTTGATAAATTCCAAAACACAAACAAACTATTAACGTAAAGTATTTATTTAACTTTATAATAATAATTATTAATTGTTACAGTGCAGTTGGTTAGGTACATTACACCAGAACTTTCGTTGGATGTAGTATTTAGACAACTATTATTATTATTATTGCTAATATTCAAAATTTTGTTTGATACATCTTGCTTCTTTGTTATCGAATTTTCAACATAACTTTCTGCATCAGCAGAACTTTTCCAGCCTCCGTGCTTTTTTAAAGTTAACAGATCGGCACCAGCTTCAACTAACAGAGTTGCAGAAGAACGCCTAAAGCAATGGCCGGTATATTGCTCAGGATTTGGCAATTTTAAAAATTTTGCAACATCTGCGGGTACCTTTCCAATTTTATTAATGCCGATAACTTGACGGGTACATTTTCCTTTTTGATAATTAATGAAAAATTTCTTTTCAGCGTAATTTTTAGGGCGTAGAGCTAAGTATTTTCTGTAGTATTCTAAATGTAGTGTTACAGCAAATTTTCTTGAAATTTTAGTTTTAGTGTCTGGTACAACTATGAGAAGAGATGATCCAAAATCTTGAATATCCTCTACATTCAAATTATATAATTCGTCTTTTCTCAGGGCACCAGCAAGTCCAAAAATTAAAACGACCTATAGTAAGAAAATAAATAAGAATTTTGAAAACTATGCTGCATTCCACTTACCTTATTTAATAAATATATATTATCAGGTGCTTCATTTATAAATTTAAGGATATGCTCTTTATCCAAAACTCGAGATTTCTTTGGAGTATATCCTTCACTTTTTCTCTTTAAAAATGATATTACTTTAGTATAATTACCAATGTTTATGTTATGGTTGACATTTATTGTACTCTTTAACATTGAATAGTGACTCCAAAGTGTTGAGGGCTGGAATTTTGTCGCCAGTTCTGCGAGATATGTTAAAATTACGTTTTCCGAAAATGAATTAATTTCATGTTCAGTGCACCATTCCATGAATTTTTTATAAATATTATAACCTGCTTACGGCAGCTGTGAGTCTGAAGGCAGGTCGTGGATCAAAAAAACAAAAAAATAAAAAAATTAAAAAAACAAAAGAATGTTGAGCGCCACTTGATTTGAAATTTGTAACTTACAGATCTTGTTCCTCCCACCTAAATCAAGAAAAATGGGAAGTTAAATAAAGTTGGATTGTTTACAAAAATCTACTAATTGCTTTATTAAATAAAGACGTATTCAATAACATTTAATAAAAGGATATGCCATTGGCAAAATGAATATTTAAGAATGAACAACAAAAAGAAAAAACACTTATAGTTAAATTCAAAATTCGTGTTCTTCGCACATGTTTAAATAACTTTACCTAATACATAATGTGTATCCCTAAAAAAAATGACGTCACCTTAATCTTTACACTTTGGCACACAATAAGAGTTTTATTCTCTTTATACACCATAATTGGTCTAAGTGCGAATTTTGAAAATTTCATACTATTTAAAATTAATCAAAACGTTCACTTAGTAAACAAAATAAAATCGCACAAACCAAATTACAGTGTTCAACTCAAAAAGAATTAAATTTAAATAATAAATTTATTAGAATTATCTAATCACAATTACTTTAATGACTAAATAATAAAATGTAACTATAACTTAAGTTTTAATTAATTAATTAATTACGATAGTAAAAAAACGCAAAATGTCTCTAAACGATTCAACTCAAAAAGAATTAAATTTAAATAATAAATTTATTAGAATTATTTAATCACAATTACATTAATGACTAAATAATAAAATGTAACTATAACTTAAGTTTTTAATTAATTAATTAGTTACGATAAAAAAACGCAAAATGTCTTTAAATGATTTCAATACTAAACTCTACACTCCTCAACATAATGATAAACATGTTTTCACATAAGTTAATTTACTGGCAGTTACTTTAGAAAGTAAATTAACTGAAATCACACGATAATCCTCACATAGAAAAATTATGTATGAAACGTATTCTTATTTTAAATCATGACGTGGATTAACTTCTTATAACAAATAAATTTAACTTGATCGGTTTCACTTATCACGGCATTAAAAAAAATATATATAAATTTATGAATGACTTATCCTGCTACGGTTCCATCCTAATCTCGATTCACACAGAATCTGCAATTCTGAAGACAGCACACAGCAAATCTCCAAATTCAGCACACAGCATCTCTTCATTCCATCCTCGTCCCGATTCACACAGAATCTGCAATTCCGAAGACAGCACACAGCAAATCTCCAAATTCACAAAATGGACGCCCAGAAGAAATCTGCAAAAACCACTCGCCATCCAATTTCTCCACTTCTACCGCATCACAGGATCAACCCCTCAGAATGAATGAATGAATCAGGAAAACATCCCAGCAGAAATTGATAAGACGGAAACCAATACTACAAAATAAGTAAGGCCTGCACCGCGAATAAATTAGTAAATTGGATTTCAAGAAAATATGAGTAATTACCTATAGATCTTGGGCGGCCTTAATGATAAGCGCTTGGCTTAAATACGCATCGATCGGCGATAACGCTGATGCACTCGGATTTTTCGAAAATTCATCTTTTCACTTTTTATTCCGTCATACAGACAACGAACGGCTTGTTCACGCGCACCTGTCGCTCAGCGAATAATGAATTAATCCCTCTTTAATCCGTTCCAGCGCTAATCCGACCAATAGAATTACGGCGGCAATTTTTAACCAAATAATTTCCACAAGTGTAAATTAACGAAATTAGAAATCAACGAACAGCATAATTAATACGCTAAATTAAATATACAAAACAAGATGTAATTTAGATGAAAAGATAATAAGATAAGCGGACCAACAATTTAAATTAATTAAATGAATAAAAATCGTTTAATTAATGAACAGGCCAGCAATTTAAGTTGTCTATATTAAAACATTAAATTTGAATTTAATTTTTATTTCAATCTTTGAACAGCGGCAAATACGAACGTTATAATATTTTCATAAATATCAAGAGATTTTTTCGGCAACAGCGACAAACTAGCAGCGTTTGCTGCCGCAATAATCCTTGGTGGGGTATTAGGCCTCTCTGGAGATAGTGATGTCTGTATTATAACGTTCACCAATGTTCACCAACACACAAAACAGCACAAACTTAACTAAATGACGTGTGTCATTTAAAAAATCACCGCTATCTAAAAATTGTTCACCGATGCTGAACAGTGTATTGGCTCTTATGGCAGCGGTACGTGAAATAAATCCCATAAGAATTGCATTGTACTTCACGCATCGGTATGAAAAATCAAATTTCACACATTTTTATCGATGTGTAAAATTGTATTTCACAAATAGGAGTAGAAAAAATGTGTTTATTTCACGAAAAATATAGGTAATATCTTGTATATCTACACATATTCTTGGAGTTAATCCGGATGTGTTGCCTGCTAACGTGATTACAAGTTTGCCTGGCAGGTTTATGCATATCCTAGCAATTACTGTCCGTCTATTTGAAGGAGGTTCAGCGTGCACACACGTCCGAGGATTCACTATTAGTTCTAAGCCGGCACATCAAAAACGTTTCTAACATCATCACACTTATTCATTATTCATGCTGAACATAATACTACGATTTTATCACATAATTAAATTTCACATACAAGGATTGTTTACAGATACAAACTAATACGTTTACAAGCTAATAAGTTTAATAAGATACATTGTTACGGATGACTTGGTAATACACTCGAATTCGCCTTTCAGTGGGCTTTTAAATTCGGCGTTAGCCGTTTTACGGCAGACATCTCTCCGAGGGCTTTATTGCGAGCCGTTACAGTAATCCAAGTGAGATACGCAACGATCCGTTTTCACTGCTGTATCTTACGTTTTCTCCAACTCTATTTACGATCCTCCAAGTTGGCGTTAACTTGAAAATTTAATTATCCACCAGATATAATGTATCAAGAATGTTTATTTTTGTGAAGAAATACACTCCCCTAGTTTGTATAAAATATTAACATTAGATTAGGCAGTATATTTTGAACTTCAGTTGAAATCAGTGTTTTATATGCGTGGCGCATGAAGTAAAATTTCGAGTTTAGAAAAGCCTGAAAATTTGGTTTGGTCGCGTAGCGCTACGCGCTACGCGACCAAACCAAATTTTCTGGCTTTTCTAAACTCGAAATTTTACTTCATGCTTAATCAAGGAGTGGAAACACTCTTTAGAAGCTTTAAATTTACCGCTTTTTAAAATAAACGAAATTCTGCAAATTTACAAAACGCTGTTATTATCGGGACATGTATACCTAATAGAAAAATTCCATGTATATTCAGAATAAATACTCGTAGTGTAAAACGTCAAATTAAAGAATCAAGAAATATAGAGATAAGAACAGTAAAATAGAATGGCAGTTTAATATGAAATGTGGATATTGACCAAACCAAATTTTCAGTCCTTTCTAAACTCGAAATTTTACTTTACGTACCATGCTTATAAAACACTGATTTCAACTGAAGTTCAATAACACGCATCATTTTTACAAAATCGAGACAAATTAAAATGTTATGTCCCACATTTAAAATTCTGATTATTCAGGCAACTTGGCAACTACACGAGATAAGTTAACATAGAGTTTTTTTTATGATATATACTTTTTGGCTTAAACAGACTATATTTTTATAAAAAAATGTATTTATTCATTAACTACACCTCTTTTCCTAATTTTTAATTATTCTTTAAATAAAAGTATCTTTTCCAACATATGGAAAACAAGTTATGTAACACCTATTTTCAAATCAGGCAGTAGAGACAATGTTTGTAATTATAGAGGTATCACAATACAATCTTGTATACCCAAGCTTATAGATAAACTTATATCATCAAAACTGGAATGGAAGACTAGATATGTATTAATTGACGAACAACATGGTTTTCGTGGAGGCCGATCTACCACTTCCAATTTATTGTGTTTTCAAGATTATATTACTAACTCTATGGAAAATAGGTGTTCAGTTGACACGGTGTATTTGGACTTCTCTAAAGCTTTTGATAAGGTATCACATAATATTTTATTATCAAAATTAAGTGCATTAAGATTTAACCAATCAGTCATCTCATGGTTTCGAAGCTTTTTACAAGACCGTTCACAATGTGTCAAAATAAAAAACCATCTCTCTGAAATCTTCTGCGTTCCTTCTGGGGTACCCCAGGGATTGCACTGTGGTCCTTTATTATTCCTTATTTTTATTAATGACATCTCTTTATTAATTAAATTCTCAAATTTTTTATTATTTGCTGATGATCTAAAGTTATTTAGAGAAATACGCGATATTGGTGATTGTCTTTTACTTCAAAATGATCTTTTCTCCTTAGCTAACTGGTGTATTTTAAACGGTCTCAGTTTCAATATTGACAAGTGTAAATCTCTAACTTTTTCACGTAAGATAGTAACATGCGATTTTAATTACCATATTGATGGTAAGATGGTTTTGAAAGTTAATATAATGAAGGACCTTGGGGTTTAGTTTGCCACTAAACTCAATTTCGAACATCATATTAATTTTATATGTAACCGCGCGGCTAAAATGCTAGGGTATATTAAACGTTTGTCTGGGGATCTGTCGGTATTGTCAATTAAAATTGTATATTTTGCATACGTTCGTTCGCATCTAGAATACGCTTCATGTGTATGGAGTCCTTATCAAAAGATTTATATCAAACGTATTGAAGATGTTCAAAGCAAATTTATTGAATATCTGGCATTTAAGTCGAGACATAATAATGTAAATAATGTAAATGTTAGCGTTGATTTTAATATTGATCAACTATGTTGCAGGCGGTACTTTGCTGACATGTCATTACTTTACAAACTATTTAACTCTTACAGGCACAGAAATTTTAACATATTATTTACCCATGCTGCACGAAAAATAAAATTGTATATTTTCGAAAATTAATGTTTATTAGAAAAATAATAATAATATTTAGAATACAGAAAACAATAAATGGTCATCTTCTAGGGCTTCATTAACTCCTGGAGGGATGGTACAACCGTTGTACCACTAAGCCTGTAACACGAATATATGAAATTTAAGTCTGAACACCAAATCATATTTTATGCTATAAAAGTCCTGCTTTTCGTGAGGCATAGAGGCACTCTGCATACAGAACACATCCATTCAGTGCGAATTTAAGAACGTGTAGTACTACATTTCGCACATCTTCTTCGTGTTGCACGAACTGGTTGATGGGCGGAACTGTGTAGCCTAATTTCAGAAGACACTGATGGTTTGTGTTTCTTGATTGCTAATGGTGAGCTTGTAACCATCCTCATCTTAGAATAAATTAGTTGGTCCGCTAGTAAACCATCAATTACTTGTCTCCGAAAATCCTTGTGGGTGATAATGTTTCCTTGCAGTTTATACAATATATACGAATTGACGACACAAATTTCCAGAAAATGGAAAAAAATTCTGTGCCACCATTTATGGCTTTTACGATCAATTTCGTACGATGATTTCAGTTGATCACATTTATCAACAAAATTCATGTTTGCATTGTAGTCGACAAGAATTTTCGGACAATCCACATTTATTCGGTCTCCATTTCTTTCCCGTCGACTTACAGTTGCTGTTTCTAGGGGATTGTGATAGTTAGAAAGCAAGTGCACAGATCGTTTATCTTTCCATTTGAACATTGATATTCCTGACTCGCTGCATTTCCAATCGAATTCACCTCTTGCTAACATTTTGTCATCTTTCATCTTCGGAACATTTTTTCTGTTGGAATTTACAGTTCTGCAAGCATTAAATCCTTTATATTTCAAGTCCAACAGTAAATCGTAAGAATTAAAATAATTATTAAAAAAACAAGTAATGATTTCTAGCGTCAAGTCCTTTGATCAAATCTTTTACCACCCGAGCACCCAAGTTCTTCTCAACAATATTCTCCTTCTTGCCGGTGTAAATTTGAAATCTGTATAGATATCCAGATTTGTCTGCCAATGCCCAGATTTTATACCCCCGTTTTATTGTTTTTTTGGCATATATTGTTTTAGGGAGCATCTACCCTTAAACTTAATCATTGACTCATCTATGGCTATATACTTATCAAGATGTAGACATTTTTCAAAATTATCTGTTAGTTTATCAATCATTGGACGAACTTTGTACAATTTGTCATACATAGCTTCATGCCTCTTAGGCAACATATTGTTGTCATTAAGATGTATATTGTTTAGTAACCAACCAAAACGATTGACAGTCGTGAATTTACTTATGTAAGAATCATGCAAATCTGGACACGAACTCCAGTAATCCCTATAACTAGGCATAGGCTTGATTCCCATAAGCAAGTTCATGCCGAGGAAAGCTTTAATTTCTGTAGTATTGGTAGGTTCAAACCGTTTTCCAGTGTCCTGGCATTTTTGCGTTGCGTACAAATTTGATTGGAAAACTAAATTTTCAATAATTTCTTCGTCAAATAATATAGTAAAATACTTATAAGGAGAATGCTCATCCTGTTCCTTTATAATATCTGCTACACCAGAATAATGAATCAATTCTGGCGGTGGTACAATGTTATCGGTGCTATGTCCCCATTTAGCAACAATGTCCTGAACATTTGTAGGCCGAAGGGTTTGTAATGTTTTAAGTGGAATATTCATTTCCAGGTCTGAATCATCAGAATAATTTTCATAAGTTAAAGTTTCATTAGTTTCAGTATTGTTCAAATTATCGTCATCATCGTTATCATCAACTTCAGACTCTGGATCGGACGGAATATTTTCAAAATCAATGGTCCATCCTTTCAGTGTAGATGGCAAATTATCCATTTCACTAAAATTAGACATTCATATAAATTTACATGTACTGCATGGTGGTACATATAAGATACGAGTTTACTTAAATAAAAAAAAACAGCAAAAAAACATCATACTTTACTTACCAACGTTTCTATGCACTTCACTATAGCCAGTTATTAGTTTTATGCAGAAATAAATAACAAATGTATGTTTATTTATAACAAGAATGACCGCTAATATTAACAACGATATTTTTACTGCATTAACCTCAAAAACAATGTGCCGCGCCGCCTGAAATCAGCCGAACGCACGTGTCCGCTATAAATCGAATAACATTTAGGCGACCAATAGCACGCAATTATACAGCTGGTACACATATTGTGCTACCGTGCAAGTTGCAGATTGACTTTGAAGAGAGGTGTTTTAAATACAATATATACAAAATTTTTAATAAAATTCCCTCTAACCTCAAACAACTGTCACCCTTTACTTTTAAAAAAGCCATGTCCCGACAAATTAGATCTAAAATTCTAGGTATCTGATTTGGAGTTTTTTTTTTCATTTAATTAAAGTTGTATCTGTTGTTTGTTCATTTAATTTTTAAGACTTATTATTATAATTATCTACTCCTCTATGGATTATCTTTCTTACCGAAGCAGATTAAGTGGAAGAGCAACTAAAGTCATACAAACTGGTTGAACTTCGCCTGCACTACTGTATGTTATTCTCTTTTGTAATATTCCCGAATTTTTGAATAAAGACAATTTATTATTATTATTATTATAATATATGGTACAGTTTATGTGCCCCCGTGCGTCGGCGTACCGCGAAAATGTGGTACATTGCGTGTATCACCATGCGTGAAAGAGTTAATGGGGACATCCAATGCCCGGCTCTCCTTTCTCGCATGTGTTTTTCTATAAAATTTGATAATCGCTTACGTCGGAACCCGCCGCTGTTTCGCATACCGTTCCATAACACGAACTATGGTTTCCACACTCCGACTACACGTCTTATGCGTACAGCTAATTCTTTGTTAATTTTTCCTGATTTTGATATTTTTTGTAATACATTTCCCCAGTTTATGAGAATTGTTAAAAGATTACTCTGTTGTCATTAATGTTTTCGTTTCTATCTTTTGTATTAAATTGTTATTTTGTAAAATATTTTTATTCTGTAAAATGGTACATCCGTGAATAAAGGTTTATTAATTTATTAATTTATTTATATTATAAAAAAACTATAAAATATTCTACAACCAAGTATCAGGAATTTTATTGATACTTTAATATTATAAAGATTATTTTGCGTTTGATTATTTCAAATAGTTTTCTATATCCAATTTTCTGTAAAAATAAAATCAAGAAAAAGACATCTTTTTTGAAACATGTAACACACAATTTGTAATCCTACGCAAAAGCACAAAGAAATTTAATACACTTGTGTATCTGTGTGGCTTTTCCATTGTATCCTTTTGTGTGTTCCATGTGTATCATATTAGAGTTGCCTTTTTAGTATTTTTGCTGCTGTGTAATGTGAAAATACTACTTTTATCTTACAGAGACCCGAGTTTAATACTGTATCGATATGCACGTTGGAATTTTATTATGAGGAAAAGTATGTCTGTGTACACATTTTTATTATACTGCAAACTGTACGGCGAAATGCAATCTGAATAAATTCGTTCCTTCGGAGCGCTCTGCTTTTTAAACGCCACTGAAAAATATAATAACTCGCCGAAGGAGTAATAGATGTTGCTGCAGTTGAATTTATACGACCTCATTTCGAGTCTTGTTACATACGTGTGTGATTTTCAATGTGTTACATTTTTATAACGCATTTTAATATACATAGATTTTGCATTTATTTTTTTTTTATTGTGTATTGAGAAATATTCCTAAATTTTAGATAATAGTTTACCTGGACTATAACAATGATTTTTATCATCTTCTTTTGCAAACACATTGGCCCTGGCTTTGAAGGCCTATCGACCATATTTTATTTGATTTTTTATATAGCAATATCAATCACAAATTTTAATTTATGATTAGGAAATCATAGATTTCTCCAGATGAGTAATTTTATAACATATAATCTGTTTTTCTTTTTTGTTATGGCCAATCTGATTTGGCATTTCAAGAATTTAGTGGTGTGATGCAGATTGCGTGTTTTAGGTTAGGACAAGATTAATCACATATTATGTTGTAAATCAGCTTTTAATTTGTAGGTTAGGTCAAGGGAAATCTGACATTAACCCATTAAGCGCCATTTATGCATACACGCAACATTAATCAATATTTGTTAATTAAATTACTAAATAAGTTAATTTAATATATTAAATTATTTGTCCTGACTTGAAAATATATGAAGAAAAATCTAAATATTTTGTTATATGAATACTTCGAATATTATTCATTTAAAATAAAAACAATTATGTCAGTGTATTTCTAACTTCACAATATTTCAGTGTTGTAAACGCGTGGCGCATGAAGTAAAATTTCGAGTTTAGAAAAGCCTGAAAATTTGGTTTGGCCGCTCCGCTTCGCGGAGCGACCAAACCAAATTTTCAGGCTTTTCTAAACTCGAAATTTTACTTCATGCTTAGTCTGGGAGTGGAAACACTCGTTTTATACTTCATATTGCACGTTTTTATATAAAATCGACGAATGCCTGAAAATTTACAACGTATACATTACGTATATTTAATTAATATGAAGTATAGAACGAGTGTTTTCACTCCCAGACTAAGCATGAAGTAAAATTTCGAGTTTAGAAAAGCCTGAAAATTTGGTTTGGCCGCTCCGCTTCGCGGAGCGACCAAACCAAATTTTCAGGCTTTTCTAAACTCGAAATTTTACTTCATGCTTAGTCTGGGAGTGAAAACACTCGTTCTATACTTCATATTGCACGTTTTTATATAAAATTGACGAATGCCTGAAAATTTACAACGTATACATTACGTATATTTAAAGGTAAAATTCACAGTTTGCAATACAATAAGTCATTTATAGAAAAAAGTGCAGAATTTTACCTAAAATCAACTTGTAGAGTTAACTCTATATTGTTCGGCCGTTAATAGGTTAATATGACAATTTAATTAACTCACAATGATTACGATTAGCAATGTATTTACCTATCACCGCCTCAAATTATCTGTATCAACTACCAATTTAATAAAGTGTCTCTGAGGATCAGGTAGGATAGGAGGATTAGGTAATATTCCTTGCTCAGGAATATCTGTCTTCTTTATTATCTGCCTATTTATATGTTTAAATTTTAATAAAGTTCTAAATACAAGACATTTTTCTTAAAAGTATACATGTTACGATTTTTCACCGTAAATTTTCAGACATTCGTGATCTTATTAAAAACTTTCAATTTAATTACTCTAACGAGTGTTTTCCACTCCCAGACTAAGCATGAAGTAAAATTTCGAGTTTAGAAAAGCCTGAAAATTTGGCTTGGTCGCGTAGCGCAGCGGAGCGACCAAGCCAAATCAGGCTTTTCTAAACTCGAAATTTTACTTCATGCGCCACGTGTTTAAAACACTGATTTAAAGTGAAGTCCAAAATATACTTATTCTGATCACATGTTCATTCATTTTACAAATTTTTATATGGAATATGTGAAAGTATACCTCAAATAAAAAATCCCTGTATGTGTTGTAAAGTTGCAAGTTGTAGCGTTCTCTTTTTTTAAAAATATCTGCATCGTGACAATTTATGATTTATTTGTCACATTGATAATCATTTACCAACATATCAAAATTTGCTGTTTAAAATACACTACTGTTAAAGCAGGACTGCAACTGTCATATTAAAAAAACAGAGTTTATTTATAAATTAAATACTCCCACTTTTGTAGTAGAGCTGAGATCTAGAGACTATTTTTCATTTTGTTTGTTTTTAATGTTTCTTTTGCGTTATATCAGATGTTCCTGTCAATGTTAATATAACCCAGTTTTATAAAAGTATTTTATTTTATTTTATATTGCAATTGCCATTGTGTATTTAGCTGTAAGAACAGCTGATTCATATTTCTTCTTATGAATCAGCTGTTTTTACGGAAGTAGCACCAAATTTGTTATTTTAAATGGAACACCCTATATATTAGTAATTTTTTGGATTCCTCGTTTAAATTGCAACATATTTTATTCGAACATATGTACACTAATCTCTTATAGTTTTCAAGAAAAAAAAAAAAGTATTTTATTTTATATTGCAATTGAATAAAATTAAACCAACTCAAGTCTTACCAATATCATTAGTGTATCAATAGTTACTTCACATTCAATAAAGTAAGCCCAATAACTGTTGGAAATATCATCAGCAAATTAAAAAAACACAAAATGCAAAGATATATATGGTATCAATGCTATATTTATCAAAAGTATAGCGGATGTCTTGGTGTCACCTTTAACAAAATTAATTAACAACTGCATTGAATCGGGTATCTTCCCCAGTTGCTTACAACATGCTGTTATCATTCCAGTTTTTAAGAAAAGGGACAGGTCAATGTGTAATAGCTATGGACCACTATACCTACTACCAACCATACCTAAGATATTTGAAAAAATCATATTTGAACAAATGGTTAACTTTCTTAATAAATTTAATATCATTAATTGTAATCAGTATGGCTTTCGTAGGGGTTATTCTAATAGGGATGAAATCATTGCACTTGTCAAAGAAATATATAATGATTTTGAAAATAGTGCTCATTCATAAGCAACATTTCTAGACCTCAGCAAGGCTTTTAATTGCATCCCACATGATGTGCTCTTGCGAAAGTTGTATTATTACAATTTTGATCCCAGAAGTTGTAGATTAATAAACTCACATTTAAGCTCTCGACATCAACAAGTTCTTGTTAATAACCAACTATCGAATAAATGTATATCTACATTTGGGGTTCCCCAGGGATCTATTCTGGGACCACTCTTAATCTACATCAACGACCTTTCTTATCAACTAGAAAAATCATTGGTTATACTATTTGCCGATGACACGACAATTGAGACCTCTGCAAAAACAGCCGATGAATCCGTATTGTTAAATAAAGAGTCAGTTAGTTAGATATTTCAGTGGTTTGACATTAACAGACTATGCTTGAAGTTGGATAAATTTGTTAACGTTACTTTTTCATTAAATAATAGTACCACTGTAACGTACGTCAAATTTTTTGGAATATACATAAACAGTAGGCTAAATTTCCAAAAGCACCAAGATGAAACTGCGAAAAAATTATGCAAAACAACTTACATGTTGCGGCAAGTAAAATTTTGGCTTCCTAGAAGTGCCCTAGTACAAATATACCACGCCTTGTTTCAATCGCATCAAAATTATGCTGTAGTTATGTGGGGTCACACCGGCATTACCACTAGGCTGTTTAAATTGCAAAGAAGAGCAATATGGACTCTTAGCTCTCTTGGCTACCGCGAAGACTGTAGGCACGTATTCTTGGAGTTCTTCTTCTTCTTCTTCTTGTTGCGTGATTAATGGCCTCAGCTAAACAGCTCTGTCGACCAGCCACAGCTACTTGATTTGAAGGTACTTTCAAGGTTCAAACAGTGGAAGAAAATTATTAGTGGAGGGATAACCCTTAAATAGACTAATAACAAACATAGAATTAGATAAGCATGTTAGTATCAGATAAAAAGGACAAGAGGATAGAATATGTTTCAACAGAGGGGAAAGACAGAACAGCTAGAATTGAGAGAAAGGCATAGTGACCAGCTAAATCAAGATCCAAATACAGAATTTGACACTTATGAATTTCTTTATTGCAGGAAAATATAATATGATTTAAATCTCCAAATTCTCCACAAAAACAATTTAGGGAGGAGATCACACCTATTTTAAATAAATGACTCGGTGATGAATTATGACCCATCTTTCAACGTATCATAGAAGTAACAAGCCTCCGCCCTTTGACTTTCGGGTCAAAGAACCAAGTGTAAACGGGGGTATTCTTGGAGTTAAAAATATTAACCTTGCCCTGTATTTTTATACTTCAATGCTTAACCTATGTGCGTGAACATATAACATCCTATAGTCAACGCAATCAAACACACTCTCATAATACAAGGGCAGCATCTGAAATTAATTTGCCTAAGCTTAGACTCAGTAAGTCACGTAGGGGTATGAATTATTATGGACCTAAATTTTATAAGAAATTGCCAGAAATTGTAAAGTCGCTATCTGCACCCAGGCTCAAAAATGCATAAAAGGTTACTTATAGAGCAAAGCCTTCTATAATATTGAAGAATTTTTAAATAGCAATCTTTCGGAGATGAAATGTTAGCACGCCTAATTTTAAATGTGATTTTTTGTCTAATTTATAATACTTTATTCAAATATTTTAATTTGTTTTTAATATGTTTACGTATACTTAAGGACTACCATATTATTATACTATTATATGACTTGTGTAAAACCCTATGTTGTTGGCACCAATAAAAATTTGGAATCGAATATGAATCCTCTTAAAAAAATGTAACGAATCCGGATCACGGATCCAGTTTGACTAAAGTATTCGAATGCCTCTTTTGAATCCTCTAAAAGGATTCGAATTCCGGATTTGAACCCTGAATGATTTGAATCCTGCCCAGCTCTGGTATAAAATTATTATCCCTCGGGGCAACTTAATATCGTCAATTTATTTATAATTTGGGAAATCGCATCACCATTTATGTAAATAAAAGTTCGCTAATAGAAACTTAAAAAATCATCCTATTTCTAAGGTTCTTTAACTTTATTTTTATTGATCACCTGGTGAAAGAAGATTAGTAATTCATTATAGTTTTATAAGTAATAAAAATCATTAATGCAATAACGCAACACTATTACCTTTTTGTTAATTTAATTACTACTTAAGTTAATATGATACATTATATTGTTTATTTAGCTGTAAAAACAGCTGATTCAAATTTCTTGTTATGAATCAGCTGTTTTTACAGCTAAATAAACAATGGCAATTGCAATATAAAATAAAATAAAATACTTTTATAAAACTGGGCTATATTAACATTGATAGGAACATCTGATATAACGCAAAAGAAACATGACACAACAACTATAAGAATAAGGCAATTTAATGAGCTACTGATTAACAATCTGACATTTATGTCAAGTATGACAAAACGTAAATTAAGCTGCGACCTCACTTTTCCATTTCCTTCTATCAAAAAAGCAACAGTTTCTCGATCGTGTTTTCAAATGAATACCTGATATTATAAATCAAATCAAATTTTTAAACCTGCATTTCACATTTTTTACATAAAAAGACCAAGATTCATCTTTCGTGACTCTTTTTATAATATATGTATCAAATATTCAAATCTTCTATCTGTCTGGTTGTAAAATAAAAAAAGGAAAGCTCGTTTAATTTATAGTCCGCAGTATTTCCATTCGAGCTAAAATTAGTGCAGTCGCGCGCTTTTTTGCATTTCTTTGGCGTATATGTTTGCGAGATATATATACATTTCCAGTTAAGGTTTTAGAGCGGCTCAGGGGATACATTTTTAATCCGGCTGGATTCGCTCAAGGGCTGGCGTTTTAATTCAAATTCAAATTTATCGTCTCCGTTTGTTCACGCACATAAAACATGTATATATTGTACATTTAATTTAAGTAAGTTCAACCCTCGAACGTATTCTTTAACTTGTTTCTCAAAATCAGAAGCTTGTATATTATTTGGATGCAAGCCTTCGTCTACTATAGTTCGAATAAAACAATTAAATGTTTCATCAATATTTAATACACGAAATGTTCTTTAACCCATTAACGGCCGAGCAATTACAAGTTGATTTTAGGTAAAATTATGCACTTCTTTTTATGATTTCCATTAATAACTTATTGTATTACATACTGTAAATTTTGCTTTTAAATATACATAATGTATATGCTGTAAATTTTCAGGCATTCGTCGATTTTATACTTAAACGTGCAGTATTAAGTTTTGGGCGGGTGTTTCCACTCCCAGACTAAGCATGAAGTAAAATTTCAAGTTTAGAAAAGCATTAAAATTTGGTTTGGGCCAAACCAAATTTTTAGGCTTTTCTAAACTCAAAATTTTACTTTATGCGCCACGCGTATAAAACACTTAAATATTATGAAGTGAGAAATATTCTTTGTTTTTTAAATGAGTAATAATCGAAATATTTAAATAACAAAACTACGATTTTTTTCATACATTTTCAAGTCAAGTGAATTAATATTGTTTCTTAAATTAGTAATAATCGAAATATTTAAATAACAGAACATTTACTATTTTCTTCATACATTTTCAAGTCAAGTCAATTAATATAATACAACAAACTAATTTATTTAGTAATTTAATTAACAAAAAATTAATAATATTGCGTGTAAGCATCAATAGCGCTTACTGGGTTAAGTTTACATATTTCAAAATATGCGCTGTAATATTATTATAAAATGCCAAAAACAAAAATTGTGCTATCAACAGTCATCGATTTTTTTTAATTAAAAGTCGAAAAAGTCGAATTTTATGGAAATATTTAGAATAATTAAAACATTTGCCTTAGTTTCGAAATCAGTTTCTGTAACTTCTGGGGTTCCTCGAGAAACCCACTTAAGGCCTATATTATTTATACCTTTTGTGAATAAAACATCTAACGAGTGTTTCCACTCCCAGACTAAGCATGAAGTAAAATTTCGAGTTTAGAAAAGCCTGAAAATTTGGTTTAAGGCTCTTCTAAACTTAAAATTTGACCGCATGCTTAATCAAGGAGTGAAAACACCTGTTCAAAACTTCAATTTGACACATGTATTCATTGCTTGTTTACATGTGTCAAATTGAAGTTTTGAACAAGTGTTTTCACTCCTTGATTAAGCATGCGGTCAAATTTTGAGTTTAGAAGAGCCTGAAACCAAATTTTAGGCTTTTCTAAACTCGAAATTTTACTTCATGCTTAACCTGGAAGTGGAAACACTCGTTAGAATAAAAGGTATAAATAATATAGGCCTAAAGTGGGTTTCTCGAGGAACCCCAGAAGTTACAGAAACTGATTTCGAAACTAAGGCAAATGTTTTAATTATTCTAAATATTTCCATAAAATTCGACTTTTTCGACTTTTAATTAAAAAAAATCGATGACTGTTGATAGCACAATTTTTGTTTTTGGCATTTTCTGAAAGAGCAATGTCATCCTTACATCCACTCGAAATTCCATGAACATTTCCTAAACAATTTCCATGTTGTGAATGTTTTAAACTTCAAGTTCCCTTAATACTTCCATAAAATTATAATTTTTCGACGATCAGTTAAAAATAACTCGAAAACTGTCGATGGCGTAAACTCGATTTTACATTACTAGCCACGCATATAAAACAGTAAATATTGTGAAATTCAAAATATTATGTATATTTTTTTTATACTGAAGCTACGCAATTGACACACACCAATTAATTTATGAAATAATCGTCATGCAATTGACTAATAGCAATTAAGTAATAGATCATTACTACATTGGTATACCATGTTAATATTCTCTTCTATAAGCATATGAAGAAAGAGTATTGTAGCCCACATTTAATAGACATTAATGGAATAATGAAAATCAGGGGGCGACATGACAATGGTCTAATCCAGTGGTCTCCAAACTACGGCCTGCGGGCCAAATCCGGCCCGCGACTTGCATGAATCCGGCCCGCGATTGTTTGTATTTTTTTTTGTAAATGTCATATTTTGAAATATTGTAACAATTGTTCCTTAAATTTTTCATAATTTTATAAAATTAATCGGATCTTGGCCGACTTTATTATGTAGAATTGTATTTGTGGCCCGCGAATAAGATAGTTTGGAGACCCAGGGTCTAATCAAATTTAAAATTTAGTTTGGTTGCGAATTCCTAGATGGCGGCACTTTAAACTTTGAGAGAGAGGAAATTCTGTATTCCTTTCTCTGTCAGTTTTTACAACGTCTGTCATGTGTATTTTTCTTTAAGAGTAAACATTCATTTTGTTCACTATTTTCTCCTGGATCATATTTAAACAATATATCGAAATCAACTACAATAAATATTAGGTAGAGTTAAGTTTCTTAATATTTAGAGAATTGTTATTATTTTTAGCCTACATAACTGAAAATAGCTTAAGTGTAATGTGTTGTAGGTTCAATTTGGCTGTTAAACTTTAACCATTAATTTCAATACAAACATTAAATTTATTGTTAATATTTTTATGGTTCTTTTAATTGACGTAAATATATATTTTGTAGGTAAGCTATGTTCTTAATTTCTCGAATTCATTTCATATTTACTTACTAAACAAAAACAATATAATTAAGGGCTACATAAACATGTTGAACTGTGTTCATCTCTGAATTGCAGTTTAAAATAACATGTTATATTATTAAATGCCATTTTAAACTCTATTCAGAATAGAACTTACTTTAAAATATTTATGAAATTGCCCCAAATTCACATACTACTCATACATGCAAACAGAAAACGTATACAGGGTGTCTACGCTAAACCGTTCGTTAAAAGTTTATGGTGTTGCCGTTGCACTAAAAATTAAAAAAAATCCTTGTCATGTGGTTGAATCAGTTCTCCTCATGTGAAATATTTTCAACTTTATATCACTTCCGCTTCCACCGGAAGTAGCACCAAGTTTGTTATTTTAAATAGAACACCCTATATATTAATTTTTTTTTTGGATTCCTCGTTTAAATTGCAACATATTTTATTCAAACATATGTACACTTATTTCTTATTGTTTTCAAGAAAAACAAATATTTCTAAAACATTGACCTCAAAAAGGTATCTTGAAATCTATCTGTAACTTCTCTTAAGAGTACGATAAAAATATGATTTATATCTCTACTTGTACCTAAAGGATGCCTTTATGAGTGAACTAGTTAGAAACTGTCAATTTTCACAATAAGTGTTCTTAAAATGTCACTTAGATAGTGCCCTCTTCAATATCTAGTAATTCAATTTTTTTAAATGCAATGACTAAATTTTTTTTATCACGTACGATTGAGGGAAACATTTCCTACAAAAAAGTATTACACAACTCTACTCCTCAAGCAAGTAGTTTTCGAATTATTTCGAAAATTCACCCATATGACAAGGATTTTTTTCAAATTTTTAGTGCAACGGCAACCCCATAAACTTTTAACGACCGGTTTAGCGTAGACACCCTGTATATGTATATGGAATTGTGCGTGTTTGTTAGTATTAGTTTGGTTGAGAATTACTAGATGGCGCTAGAGTCTGCCTTAAAACAAGTTCAACGGGATGTCGCTTCCTGTTTTCTTCCATGATAGACACCAATTTAATAATGAAAAACTCTGCAAGCAATTGTTTACCAGCAATTGTGTCATGAAATACTCGGCATATGATTGATAAAATGCAATTGAGTTTTGAAAAACTCGGCATTTGATTGGCTGACAGCAATTGAATAATGAAATACTCGAGATACGATTCACTAACGACAACTGAATAATATAAAACAGCTGCATTTGATAAACTGACGGCAATCAAGTAATGAATATTCGGTTTTGGATTGGCTGATAGCAATAAAGTTGTAAAAAATTCAGGATAAAATTGACCAACAGCAATTGAGTAATGTAATTTTCACCATACGATTGACTGACAATAATTGAACAATGAAATTCTCTACATTCAATAAGCTGACAGCAATCGAGAAATAGAAAACTCGTCTTAGGATTGGTTGAGTAATAAAAAAACTGTGCATACGGTTGATAGAAAGCAATTGAGTAATAAAATACTCGGAATAGGATTGGCTGGCAGCAATTGAGTAATGAAATACTCAGCATACGATGAACGGACAGCAATTTAATAATAACAATCTCGGCAATCGATAAGCTGACAGCAATCTAGTAATGAACAACTCGGTTTAGGATTAGCTAATAGCAACTGAGTAATGAAAAACTTAGCATACGATTGATAGACAGCAATTGAGTAATAAAAAACTCGGCATACGATTGATAGACAGCAATTGAGTAATAAAATACTCGGAATAGGATTGGCTGATAGCAATTGAGTAATGAAAAACACGGCTTGCCATCGGCTGATAGCAATTGAGTAATTAAAAACTCAGCTTACGATTGGCTGGCAAAAACTCAGCAATAAAACACTTGTTTACTAGAGTCAGTGGCGTAGATAGAGGGGGATTTAGAAGATCCCCCCCCCCCATAAGTCTTGAAAATTAAGAGAATGAAACAAAAGGCTATTTTGCTGTTACCGATTTATTTTGTTATAATTCCACTTCATGCGCTACGCGTATAAGACAATAAATAATTTCAAGTGAAGTTCACTTGTTAACAATATTTCAGTGTTTTCAGTGTTTAATACGCGTGGCGCATGAAGTAAAATTTCGAGTTTAGAAAAGCCTGAAAATTTGGTTTGGCCGCTCCGCTTCGCGGAGCGACCAAACCAAATTTTCAGGCTTTTCTAAACTCGAAATTTTACTTCATGCTTAACCTGGGAGTGGAAACACTCGTTTTTAGCTTCAAATTGAATTCTTGAAAAAAAAGCGTATGCATGTGTGTATTCAAAAGAAAAATTCCCCGTATTTAATTTTAACACGTTATCTTGATCTATCTACGTTTTTTAATGTATTATGTTTAATTGGAGATTCCATAATAAATAACCAAATACAAATACAAAAATGTCTAAAAGAAAATATAATATTTTCATTTATGCAAATCTACATAAGGGTCTCATAACTTTATGACATAAAAGAATTATAAAACAATATATAATTCTTTCACGTCTTAAAGTTGAGACCCCTATGTAGATTTGCATAAATAAAAATAATATATTTTCTTGTAGACATTTTTGTATTTCCCAAATATCAAAATATGCTAATTTCTCAGTGGATCTTGAGAATTTTAAATAAATTCGACTATCGATACGTTTTTGGTAAGCCTTTGAAATACAGTGTTCAATTTATAGGTCTCACAACTTTAATTTACGATACAATATTATCGTTTTCTGGACTGAATAGATAAAACTGTCAATTTAAAAAAAAATGAGGATGTTCAGTTACAGTATGTAAAAGTAATACACCTTATTCTGAAAAAAAAACAAATAAACTTCAGATTTACTTGCATGAAATTCATAAAAAATACTATTACCATTATTTTAACGTCATCAAATTGAAAATTGGTCAAACGGGAAGGAAAACCGTATACGCCAAAAGTTGACTAATACATCAACTCAATTTATTTTAGTCATAAATTTTACAATAAAAAAACTGCAAACAAGTTTATGATTGATCGTCTAACGAGTGTTTCCAATCCCAGATTAAGCATGAAGTAAAATTTCGAGTTTAGAAAAGCCTGAAAATTTGGCTCGGGCGCGTAGCGAAGCGGAGCGACCGAGCCAAATTAGGCTTTTCTAAACTCGAAATTTTACTTCATGCGCCACGCATATAAAACGCTGATTTAATGTGAAATGATCTTTAACCAATTAACAAGTGAAATGCGTTTAGTATGTCAATCATCAATTGTTTAAATGACGGAGAAAGTGCTACGATGGACACATCATCATTATTTCTACTTGTTTTTGTATAGCTTTAAAAACATAAATGTATGAAACTAAATGTTAACTCAAATCTCTTAAATCACAAACAGCTATCTACGCCAGTTCTCTAGTAACTAGAGCAGGGGTTCTCAACCTTTTTCTTGTCCCCCCCCCTCCATAACTCCACGCCACCCTTCCTGATTTATTTTGGATTTTTAGTTAGATTAGAACACCATTATAGCCTTATTTCACTTCAGCTACTCTTTAGGAAATCTATCGCACTCTGAAATCTTGCCGCGCCCCCTTAATGGGGCGTGCCCCCCCCGGTTGAGAAACCCTGTACTAGAGTAATATTGATAATTTTCTACATCATAAAAAATCTGTATATTATTTAATATTGGTTATAAATAAAAAATTGTCTAACAGAAATAGAAATATGTTATGACAAAAAAACTTATTTGTTCTTTTTTTCATGGGGTATTTATTTTCTTAGTAGTATTAATTAAAACTTATCGTTTGCAGTTTATACGAACATTATCGTTTCAATATATTCTAAGTGTTCAAATTAATGGTTTATTAAATGCACAACAAAAACATGATAATATTAAGATAATTGCCGTTTTTTCGATATAAAATAATTAATTCGATTTAAACGACACGTTTCCTAATTGATATATCAATTATTTGTTTTCCGAACTAGGATTAATACGAAAATCACACCTAAAAGACAAGAATTGATTGGAAAAGAGGGTGGAAACAGTCTCCAGAGAATAAACATTCCCACGTGTTTGTTTCTCTCCATCTCTCTTTTTTTGTCTGCGTGTGTGTATTTATATTGAATTCTCTGGAGAGTGTGAAGAAAGGAGAAAAAAGTTGTCGACGCGAAAAGGAAATAAAATCAGATAAAATAAGTTATTTCTCAGGCAGAAAGGGGAGACAAATTTAGAGGGATCGAAAAGAAAAACGCGGATTATTAGATTAAACCGCAACGCGGAAATTCACACGCGAAATTGGTTTTGTCCTCTACAAGGTTCGAAATTGTATGTTTAAATCACTACACGTCTACAGAAAGAAACACAGGCGGGGAAATTAGGTTTTATTGCTACCTTTCAGCGACGCCTCGCAGCCTAACTTCAGGGTCGGCCACAGCGCCAAGGCACGCAGCATTTGAGGTTGGGATCGTGCTTTATAAATACGCAGAATTGTATAACAAAGTCAGCTTTCAATAACGGATACATATTACCTTGGGTCTCTGGCCTACCCTGAAGTTAGGCTGCGAGCCGCCGCTGCTACCTTTATATTTCTGTATGTGGGAGGTAAAGTACACCTTGTATCTTTTTTACGTTTTTGGTATAATATTTCTATTTAGCTGCTTTCTATTTTTGAATTTTTGCCCTAACGAAGCGAATGTTGGCGTAAAATACTTTTTTTATAAAAAATATGTTTGTGCCAAACATACATTTTTTAAAAACTTTTTAGAACATAAAAAATAAATTACATACAAATTCTACGATAAGGGACCTCTTAGATGGACGTTTTAAACGCGAGGCGGAACGGGAGCGGGCGCAAGCGTTTGAGTTTTAACACATAGGTTTATATGAGAGTCCGTAGACGGACGGGTGCGAGGCGGAGAAAACGCCAACACTCGCGTCTGTTTAAATTTGAGCGGAGCAGGATGGACGCGTTTTCTAAATTTCTATTAAAATATACTAGTGTTCCATTAAAAAAAACAAAAGGTTCTTTGCATTTAGCAAAGGTCTTCTTATATCATAAAAATAGCATTTAATTAGTTAAACAAAACTAATCATCTAAAAATGTAATATTTCTGTTGTTAAAATACGCTTCGATAATTTTAAAATATATGTTAGTTTTCTGTGCCTGTTCAGATATTGCTTGTTTTTGCCCTAAAAACCAGAATAACTCAGAAACGGTTAAATTTAGCACATTTAGAATTATCGTCAGTTTAATTAGTAATAAAAACTATGCATACAAATTCAAAAATAAACTTAGTATTCTATTTAAAAAAGCATAATTTTGTGTTGGCTCTCCGTTGTGGGGCTCCCTGTATACATAGAAACATTCTCCGATTATACATAGAGTCGATAATTATGTATAACTTTTATATAAATCATGTTTTTCTATCCTAAATAATTAAGGCAAAAAAGTTACTTTAACGCTTCAGTGAGACACCCTGTATAGTAAGAAACAATCTAGGATATTTATTTTACCTGATCAAATACACATGGTTTCTTATGCGCCTTGTGACGTTGAACTCACAATGCACGCGGCTAGGTTAGGTAATTAGCGGAGCGGGGTCGTAGTTCGGATTGTAGTACTTACTTCAGCATTATTTGGACGCCAGTCACTGACTGACAGAAGGGTTGGGCTGTTAATCCTATATAATTAACGGTTAGTTAGTAAGTAACTAGCATACAGATTCAAACAATTTAATATATTAAACAATTTAATTCAATAAAGAATGAAGTAAATTATGACTGAATGTAATGTATGTAATGAATGCGAGGATATAAATGATGAAAAAAAAAAATACAAACTAAAGTAACCACGACTAGCAAACTAAATGACTGATTGGCCGACTGTTTTGCTCTCTCTCTCTAGCAGCAACTAAAGGTCCCGTATTGGCCCGTTCTTCTGGCGCAGTTTAGGGATAAAAAGCCTCACCAAATTTAATCCTCCGGGGATAAGTTAAGCCATGCAACATGCTGTGGATCGTGCAGAACGTAGCAGCAATGTCCGGGCTACGTTATGGTTGGAGGCTTCTTATTAGCATTGGCTCCTGTTCGAGGTTGGTGCAGCTACACTTCCTTTCCGGATAATGTCCCTTCCTTCTAAGAGTCCTTCCCTTACAGCGGCTCGGGACCAAGTTTAATCTACAGTTAAGAGCAAAAGGCAGTATCGTAGTTTTATGAGGGCCCTACGTGGCTACTTAGCGTCACAGCTCGCGTACACTACGCACAGTGCAAAATGAATAAGCAATGAAGTGATAGTAAAAAACATAAATTTGCTAAACGTTAAAGAGAATCAATGCATGCAGTGATCAGACATGAAACAACCACCATGACAGACTAATAAATAAATTTACACATAAAAATACAAAACACACAGGTGAGCGGTGTGTGTGCCTGGCTGCCATTAAATTGGCTTAACAATTCCTTTTATTTATTCTTTGCATTTCTATATTTTCCATCAATTCTCAAAAAAACTCGAATCTAATTTACTCACCGAGCACACACATCCGTTCACGCCGATCCTTCTTCAGCCCCCTTTCCTCTCAGTCACGCGCGCACCTCCCGTGCACTCAGCGCGCTCTCGATATCGCGAAAGATTCTTACTTAAAACCATCGGCGTAGCAAGCACAACTTTGGGATTTAAATAAACAGAACGTTCCCGAAAAATGGAACGTTACAGCCTTCTTATACGGGCGGGTGAAACGCGTTTTCAAAGCGCGCGTTTTGTGCAATATTTTTGTAAAAAATCGGCCAAAGTGTAATATTTTCCTTACAATATTTAGTCGTAACGCAAAAACAAATATTTTTGCGTTTAGATAAGTGTCCAAAATTAAAAAATAAATGAACAAAAAATATAAATTATAATTTTTTAGGTAAACTTCCGCGTCTAAGGTATGAGTATAATTTTATTTAATATTTAAAAAATCTTTTATATTTTCTAGAAATTGCGAAAAATAAAATAACTTACAATTTAAAATCGCCCCCAATCTCTTGTAAAAATTGTGTGATGAGAACAAAATAATTAAAAGAATTAATAATTATTTTTTCGAGAGCGGTCTCTGTGCTCGTAAATTTTGTACCGCCAGCAGCTTCTCTTTTCCCTGACTCTCCAATTGGTCAACATACTAGGGAAATGCCCATTTCACAGTCTATTTTTAATATGCAGGTTATTACCCATCAAAGTGTGTGAATTTTTGACAGAAATTTGTATACCGGTTACGGGTTAAATAAAAGGAAAAAAAAGTGATTGTCTATATCCTAGCGCTAAAACGTGATTTTATAAGTAAAGGGTGTTTCAGAATGTTTTTCGTTTTTAGATGTTAAATAAAAAACAACAATATCAATTAAATCTCGTTTTATTTATTGTCAAATTAAAGATCAGTTCTTGAAGTTTATTTATGAAAAACAACCGTTTGCAAATGCGCACCATTCTCTTGTTCACACTCATTTAACCTGGAGCTAAAATGTTCAATCACTCGCTGGAGCATCGCTCTTGGAATAGAGTTGATTTCTTCAGTGATTCTTTGCTTCAAAGCATTCAGGTTGGGTGGCAATGGATTGTAAACTTTACTTTTTAGGTAGCCCCATAGGAAAAAATCAGCAGGCGTTAAATCAGGGCTCCTCGGTGGCCAGTTGATGTCTCCTCGGCGACTTATCACTCTTCCAGGGAATAAATCGTGAAGAGCAGCTAATGAGTCATTTGTAACATGAGAAGTGGCGCCATCTTGCTGGAAAAAGGTGTTGCGGTTGTAGCCCTCTTGGTTTTGCATTTCTGTAGCCAAAAAAGTCAGGATCATATGTCAATATCGATCAGAATTAACGGTCTGAGTTCGACCTCGGTCGTCCTCAAAAAAATAAGGACCGATAATTCCTTGACTTGATATGGCAGCCCAAACAACAACTTTTGGCGAGTGCAAGGGCTTCTGATGCAGTTCTAGCAGATTCTCGGAAGCCCAGTATCTGCAATTTTGTTTATTCACGTGACCGTTGATGTGAAAATTTGATTCGTCGGAGAACCAGATGTTATTGAAACTCGTAAAACGGTTTTTCATTGTCCTGCAGAATTCGACTCGTGTATCAGGATCATCAGGCTTCATTTCTTGAACAATAACAATTTTATAGGGGTGAAAATGTAAATCTTTCAAAATAATGCGATGAACCGTAGAAGTCTTCAAATTAAGAGAAGCTGCGCGCAATCTCAACGAGAGTCGTGGGTCGGCCGTAACAGACTGGCGAACGCGGTCGACGTTTATGTTCGTTCTTGATGTCCTTTTGCGCCCAGACGATTTGTCCGGCATTGTATTCCCAGTCTCTTCAAACTTGCGAACCCAATTCTTAATTAAATTGGCACTTGGCACATGTTTTAAGCTTGTTAAATTAAAATTTGTCCTGTAGAGGCGACGAACAATAGTATAGGAATCGTTGTTTTTATAAAACGCTCGCACGCAAAACGCGCGCTGTGGCCCAGTAAAACGATTCATGACTACTAAACTTAATAAGATGGCCAAGCGTTTGAGACCACTCCCCTCCCCCTGCTACCTGCGGTTGGCGCGAATTGGTCAATTCAAAAACAAAAAACATTCTGAAACACCCTTTATGTTTGATACAGAAAGTTTTATCTTAGAAATTCAGGCACCACCCAAGGAACAAATTCATTTAAGTAATGTTTCATCAACATTAAAACAACGTTTAATGTTGCTGCACTGTTGATATAACGTTATTTGTTTGTTTTTTGCTCAGTGGGCCGAGTGCATGTGGAATTTAGGTAAGTAATATTTAGATTTATAAAAACATTAAATACATAAATACAATAACGTCTATGAATAATAAAGGATAAATAAATAATAATATGACGCAATTAAATATATTTCGTCCATGCTTATTACTCAGCGTAGCACAACTGAATGATAGACTTTTTATATAAGGTTGATAGAATAAAACACTTGGTTTTTGTTTCACAAATTGAATTTGAATTTGTGAAACAAAAACCAAGTGTTTTATTCTATCAACCTTATATAAAAAGTGTAAAGATGTTTCACCAAGTGTTAGATGAGTCAACAATCAAAAGTTGAATGATAGACGGCACCGAAGGCTCGGCGGCGAACTCGCCTAGCACCTGCTTGCAAAACGCGCTCAATCCGCTCCGTATAAGAGCTAAAAACGGAGCGGAAAAAACGATCCGTCCCGCTCCGCTATCGCGCTAAAAACGTCCATCTAAGACCGCCCTAAAGTCTTCGTCTTCGATTTATTTTTTTAATTAATTCCGCCGCTAAAACCAAAAACCCAATTCTAATTTTTTTTAAATACTAGTTTTAGTTTATACAGCTGGAATCAGGATTTTTGACTCTATGGAGAGGTAAATAGCACTGTAAAATTTCAAAAATGTGTCTTATTGTAGTTTATCTCCTACATACAGATTTAATATTGTAAATTATTGATACATAGCTCAAACGTTCGAATTAATCAAAATAAATATTTGTATCGGATGTTTAATAATAAAAAAAACCTCTAGAGTGCCGTTAAGTGCCATTATATCTGACGTTTTATATATTTAGGTTGCGGTTTACTATAAAAAATATTGGAAAACTAAATGAGTCACATTGTAAAATTTTCCTTTGCGAAGATTAGTATTTTTTATATTTATTTCTATTCTACAATAAATTCACTGGAAAGTCGCGCAATATTCAGCAACGATAAACGTAGGAAACATTATGATAAGATAAGCAAGAAGTTTGTACTTTCCTTAAAATATACCTAATTTGTGAAAATTATTTATCCATAATTAAGAATGTAGATAAGACAACAATAGGATCCATACTTTGTGAAAGATAGTCGACGATGGACGTCATCAGAGATTTGAGCACCTCAGTAATACTGGGATACCTAAACAAGGTGGGATGGTTGAGCTGAGGATGGGTGACCCGTAGTGGGAGGCAACTCAATGGGCCTAATGAGGTCTAAGTTAAGTGCAGTGCAGCAATGCGCACTCTCCCTTATACCAGATACCAGATACCAAACAAGTTTTATACGTTTATATAGCGGTCGATTTCTCTTACACAGAAAAAAAAAAATTAAAAACATCCTCGAGGATTTTTGTAATGAAATTATAGACTAATATCCGGTTTCATCAACTTTGATTAAATCTTATTCGTTGATTAAATTTATTTAAAATTTTGAGTTTAGAAAAGCCTGAAAATTTGGTTAGGTCGCGTAGCGCGAAGCGCGGAGCGGCCAAACCAAATTTTCAGGCTTTTCTAAACTCGAAATTTTACTTCATGCGCCACCGGTACAAAACACTGACATATTACGAAGTTTAAAACACACTGCTAAACTTTATATTGAATCAGTGTTTTGTACCGGTGGCGCATGAAGTAAAATTTCGAGTTTAGAAAAGCCTGAAATTTTACTTCATGCTTAGCCTGGGAGTGGAAAACACTCGAAACACTTGAATTCTTTTAATAAATCGAGCATCAGAAAATGTGCAATGTGCAGTGCAGCAATGCGCACTCTCCCTTGTACCAGATACCAGATACCAAACAAGTTTTATACGTGTATATAGCGGTCGATTTCTCTTACACAGAAAAATAAAAATTAAAAACATCCTCGAGGATTTTTGTAATGAAATTATTGACTAATATCCGGTTTCATTAACTTTGATTAAATCTTATTCGTTGATTAAATTTATTTCTCAATTGGAATGGATATTTTTTATAATACAAACATCAGTGTCATTTGAGTTGATTGATTTTTTGACATGTATCTAAATATTACGAAATTTTAATCGATGAATAACTATTGATCGATTTAACTGACATTGGTGAAACCCGGCATAAATGTAATAAATAATTATCAAATATTTATCACGAAACCCCTCAAAACGTTTTTATTTCTCTCGCTTAAACAATTTATCAGATTTCCCTTTTAATTATGGAGAAAGCTCCGCGTTTCCTTTCGGCGAAATATTCGACAATTGCGACAGCGCATTGCAACAAATGATTAATTCAGCTTCGGAAATTTCTTAATTTCGCCCTCATTATTAAACATCTTGCCCGAAAGGCTTGCGAGTCTTATGTTTAATTAGTTACGAAATTCGCGAAAAAGTTTCGCGATTTCTCCCTTTTCCCTACTTTGAATAACTTTCGCATTTTTTCCTCCCCGACATCGTTAATATCTTTACGGAGGGAGTTTATTAAATGAGAAGAGAATTTTACGGAGTTCATTTAAATACGAATTTAACTACACACTGAAAATTAGCAATGATTTGTTGAGGTATATATATAAGTACTAGTATAAGTGAAATTGCTAATACTTGATTGCAGAATACTTTAAAGAATCGCACTTTAATTGTTTTTCTGTATTGTTTATTCTTTAATTTTTATTTACGGAAACTCATTTTTAAATTTACAAAATATAAAACAAATATATATATACTAAAATATAATGAAATAAATCGGAATTATGAATCTACAAATCTCAATTGTTTTTAAAAATATATAAATTAATCAATATTGAGACGTGTTTCAATGTTTTTTGCCACTTAATTACATAAAGTGGTAAGAAAGACGTGTCAATATTAATTAATGAATATGTAGTATCGTATGTTCAATAAAATAAAACTTCTAGAGTGCCATGGAAAATATAGTAGGTTGGCAACTCTGAAATTATATATTAAAATTATTATGTCTGGCGTCTAATATGTCAATTCCGAAAGCGTGTAGCCAACTTAAATTTAAAAAAAGATGAAATCATGGCACTCTAGAGGTTTTTTTTTATTGAACAGAGTTTTATGTAACACCGAACATTTTCATAACGAGAATTTTTTTTTTTAGGTATCCATATGTATACGTTGCACATTTCTCGATGCTTGGTTTATTAAAGGAATTTAATCTAAAGCTTTAAGCGAGTGTTTTCCACTCCCAGGCTAAGCATGAAGTAAAATTTCGAGTTTAGAAAAGCCTGAAAATTTGGTTTGGTCGCGTAGCGCGAAGCGCGGAGCGGCCAAACCAAATTTTCAGGCTTTTCTAAACTCGAAATTTTACTTCATGCGCCACCGGTACAAAACACTGACATATTACGAAGTTTAAAACACAGTGCTAAACTTTACATGGAATCAGTGTTTTGTACCGGTGGCGCATGAAGTAAAATTTCGAGTTTAGAAAAGCCTGAAAATTTGGTTTGGCCGCTCCGCGCTTCGCGCTACGCGACCAAACCAAATTTTCAGGCTTTTCTAAACTCGAAATTTTACTTCATGCTTAGCCTGGGAGTGGAAAACACTCGCTTATAGCATCAAAGTGAATTATTTTAATAAATCGAGCATCAGAAAATGTGCAACGTATGCATATGGATACTTGAAAGAAAAATTCTCGTTATGAAAATGTTCAGTGTTACATAAAACTCTCTGTATGTACCACGTAGCAACGCTCAATACTATCTTTACTTCTTTTTTTTTATATTAATATTAAATAATTGTTTTTTCACGAACAATTTTTGCTTGTATTTATTATATTTTAAATCTGTATTATACTTGTAAAAATGGATTTCCGTTAATAAATATATTATTATTATTATTATATAAATATTAAAAATATATGATTAAGTTTTTTTTATATATTTTACCTCGACAAATTTTTGCTTATTTTGTATGTATGATTAAATGTTCAATATTTAACAGAATAAAACTAATAAGGATTATTAAATGCTTACAGTTAATTAAAAGATATTTAACGTAAGTTTTAACCAAACAGCAAAAAAAAACAAAAATAAGAGAGAGGATACAAAATTTAAACAATTTATTTTACAGGGAATTTTTCTTTTTAGTATTTTCAGACGTTCGTTCGTGAAAAAAATCAATTTGAAGTTTCTAGCGAGTATTTCCACTCCCAGATTAAGCATGAAGTAAAATTTCGAGTTTAGAAAAGCCTGAAAATTTGGTTTGGTCGCGTAGAGCGTAGCGCTACGCGACCAAACCAAATTTTCAGGCTTTTCTAAACTCGAAATTTTACTTCATGCGCCACGCGTATAAATCACTGATTTAAACTGAACTTCAAAATATACTGCTTAAGTTTGTTCTCATGTTAGTAAATATCAGAAATGTTTATTTCATAAGTTGTATAATCTATTAACTTAATAATCTTATGCTGTTTAAGTATATTATAAATTTTTCAATAATTTTGCGTTTTAGGCGCGTGGCGCATGAAGTAAAATTTCGAGTTTAGAAAAGCCTGAAAATTTGGATTTGCCAGGGCGCGACTCGCTTCGCTCGCGCGCCCCGGCAAATCCAAATTTTCAGGCTTTTCTAAGCTCGAAATTTTACTTCATGCTTAATCTGGGAGTGGAAACACTCGCTAGAAGTTACAAATTGCACACTTCTTTTATAATAGCGAATTTCTGCAATGTTTATCAATTTTTTATAAACATTTTTTGAAAAAAAAATGCAAATTTGCCAATTGTTTCCAAAATATTTACAAAATAAATAACCAAATTAATATCGACTTTCTGCAAACATTTAGTTTTTTAAAAAATTCCAAATATTCAATAAAACAACTACTTATTTTTCAGGTACACGTTTATTTATCCAGTTCATTTCTAGGGTATTTTTTTACTATTTATATTTTAAATAATCGGGTAAGTTTCTTAAGATACAATTGATTTATATAATGATTTAATTGCTCATTTCTTAAATAGGTTTTCCATCTTTCACGTAGTGAAATATACTAAGATTTAAAAAAAAAAACAATTTAACCAAATGTTTTCTTTTCTTCCGGTATAATTGACCCAAACTTTGGATTTTTTTTCCAGGGAACTGGTAAGAGTTAGAGACCTGGGTTTTTTATTAAATCTTTATTCATCCTTGCCCTACAATTGGGATTTTTGTCGAGTCGAAAAAATCAAAATGGCGTCCAATATGACGGCTGCCCGGCGGAAATGTTCCAAAACTGCGAGCAGCCTAGGGGTCGCTATTCGTCACCTAGAAACAAAATCAGCTCAGTTTCTTGAAGAGTATAGTTCAGAGAATGGAATGAACTACGAAATTTTGAAAAAACTCAAAATTTGACAAAACGGCGGGCATTTGAAAAAAAGTCGTGTTTTTCGGTCGATTTTTTGACTTTGACAGGCTGTAAAAAATCTTTAAAATTGCAGATTGCACCGGGAGGTTAGTTCATTCCATGAAGAAAAGTGTTTTCAATAACGGAAGCAAAGAACGAAGTCAATTGGTTGAACCGTTCTTTTTTTTTTTGTTTGTTTGTTTGGCCTTGGTATCTAGACCATTAGCCATCAATCTATTTTAACATTTTAATGTATTTTAACCAATTCTAATTTTTGATAAATAACCAATTACTTCTGAAACAACACAAACTCATTCATACTACATCCATGGACCCGGATGGAATAATTTATTATTCATAAATTATTCCACCGGACGGGATTCGAACCCGCGACCTCTTGGTCTGTGGGCAGGGTCTCTACCCACTCGGCCACCGAGGCCCCCGTTGAACCGTTCAAACGCTAGAATGCTCGCAGTTTTGAAAAATGTAGTTTCGAGAAAAACGCGTTTAAAGTTTGCGAAACATTTTTTCTGTGTAATTCAAAGTATTCGTCGGAAAATTCGCAAACAGTAGTCAATATCTAGGTTTTCGGGGTCGCTGAATACGAATCTGAGGTCAAATTTGAAAAATTCAAAATGGCGGATCCAATATGGCGGACCAAAAAACTCATACTCATCAAAATTTATGAAATTCGAGATTAAAGTTATACCTGCGCGACCCATACCGCTCGGGACGGCGATGCATTCAAAGGCCTGTAGCGACGTAAATAGTTGCCGGATCGAAATATCCTTTTACCCACATATTCTAGACATGTTTAGCTTTGATTTCATACAAAAAAATCGATTTTTTGAAAAAATTATACCGGAAGACCCCCTTAAAATCTTGCTTGTTTCTATTCTGGATATGTATGTAATTTTGTTTTCTGTATTGAATAATTAAAATTGATTATTGTTACGCAATTTGTAAAAATTAAAAAGTAATTTTGACCATAAGTACATTTCATATCAATTCAACAATCTAAGCAAGGACTGAACCAATTCATGGAAAGTTTTATCTTAGATATTCATGCAATCCATGTTGAGTAAATTATTTAACTAAGAAATTTTAATAGCTACTCCATCTGATACTGAACACGAATTCAATTTAGATAATTTTAGTTCTTCTAATAATAATAATAGATAACAGGAAAATGTTAGTTAAAGTAAATAATATCACCTCTGACATTATAATTAACGCAACCTCAGGGGTGCCACAAGGCTCCCATTTAGGACCGTTACTTTTTCGTATATTTGTAAATGATATTGGTAAAAATCTTGCTTCAAATGTTCTTCTATACGCAGATGATATGAAAATATTTCGTAATATAAAGTCTATACATGATTGTAATACCCTTCAAAATGATCTAAATCAGATCATGGTTTGGTGTAATGAGAATAATCTATATTTAAATATAAGTAAGTGTAAGTCCATGCGTATTTCTCGTAAAAAAAACTTAATATTACATTATGAGTATTCATTAAATAATCTTTTTCTTCAGAGAGTTGACTCAATCAATGATTTGGGAGTCTTGTTTGATGATTAATAATCACATCAACATAATCTCTTCCAAAGCGTTGCAGATGTTTGGTTTTATTCGTAGGTTTACTTCACATTTTGATTCAATTAGAACTATTGTATCTCTCTATATATCTTTTGTAAGACCTATTATGGATTATTGTACAATTATATGGTCACCTTATTATAAATGTCACGTAGATCGGCTAGAAAATGTACAACGTAAAATGATAAAATTGATTTGTTTTCGCTGTCATGTATTTTATCATGATTATGATATGATGATATGATACTTAAATATCTTGGGTTCCTTCCTTTATTTAAACGAAGAATCTACTTTTCATTAAGTTTTGCGTATCGCATGTTAAATAGCAGAATTGATTGTCCTAAGATACTCTCATCTATTTCATTATATGTTTCTACGCGCATTACTAGACAGCAGCAGCTTCTTGATAGCAAGTATCACGCAACAAATTTTGCTTACAACAGCCCTAGAAATGTTTTAATTAATAACATTAATATGTATTGTGAATTAATTGATGTTTTTGGTGTCAATTTACAACGCTTCAAAATAATTTGGTAAAATGTGCTTGAAAGTAGTCCATACCCCAAGGACTACTTTCAAGCACATTTTTACAAATTCTTTTGAAGCGTTGTAAATTGATACCAAAAACATCAATTAATTGACAATACATATTAATGTTATTAATTAAAACATTTCTAGGGCTGTTGTCTGCATCATTATATATAAATATATATTTTTCTTTTTAGTTTTAGTAGATATTCATATTGTAATGTATGTTTTTTTTGTTTTGCTATTATTTCATTTTGTTCAAAAATCTGTTTAACATTGTTATTTGTATTTGTTATTAAGATGTAATGGCCTACCGTTATAATAAATAAATAAATAAATAAATAAATGGATAAATCAAATATGACAATTTTACAATTTTTGTACACGTATTTTAAGTAGGGAAACAAACCAAACCTAGTAGAAATTACATCTTGTCGCAATCTTAGAACAACAGTAAATTTCAATTCTACAATCTTGTAGCTATATTGAAATGTTAACATGACACTAGGTTGAAACAATATTGAAATACAACTTGAAAATAAATGAGCCTTTTATTTTGAAAGTGACCTAACTCCATTTCTCAATTTTTTGTTGTTGACTGAAATAATCTCCATAATTTGAGGTTTTCTGACATAAATAACAGTTTCTGGTTAAGTATATTCAAAATATATAATATACATTTTGAATATACTTAACCAAACATTGTTTTTATGACTGAAAACCTCAAATTATAAAGGTTATTACAGTCAACAACAAAAAATTGAGAAATTGAGTTAGGCCACTTTCAAAATAAACGGCTCAAATATTGATTAAAAATTCGTACGTGCCAAGTTGATACAATATTGTACCATGTTGATACAATATTGTGTCTTGTTGATACAAGCCTGACCCAATGATGAATTTCAAAATTGTGTCAAATTAATACAATATTGTGTCATGTTGATACAATCTTGACTCAATTATAAATTTTAAGATTCTCTCAATATTGAATTTTAACTTGTAGTTCAAGCTTGAATCAAGCTGATACAGTATTGTTTTAATCTTGATTTTCAAGTTGTAATTCAATCTTGTAACAATATAGAACTTCTACTTAGGATTTTTAGGAAAATAATATTATTACAAATTTTACAATATATTTTTCAGGTTTATCTAAAGGAACTCTGCGTACCGTATAGCATACATTTCAGTTTTTTTGTACAGTTTACCAATTCAGCCTTAAAAACTGTAAATATAATGTAATATATGTAATACTAATATAACACAGATACATTTTTGTGAAGATGCAAATATTTTTCCACATTACAAATATTTACTGAGTTAATACAGTAAACTCAACAGTTAAATTGTAAACCCTCGACAGTGGCAAATATTTAAATTGAGAGGAGAGCAACACGTTGAATTGAATCAGTGCCAAATTTGACGAATATCGTGCTCTGCGCAACGAGTCGAACGGGAAATTGTGGAATTAACAAAATTATGAAAATTACCACCGGCTACACAAATTTCAGCATAATTGACACGTTCGCGCAGTTGTAAAAATATTGCCTGAATTCCCATAATCCCGAGCTCTAGTACAAATGTCGGACCAATTTCGCTGCAATTTCCGGTGATAATGTCGAATTAATGATGTCAGGTCAGGATCGAAACGGATTTATTGTCGAGCGCTGAGCCGCTTTTGTTTTTTTTTTGCAGTCGTGCTGTTTTTAATTAAATTATTTTATTTGTCTTAAAAATTAAAGAAAAATCGATCTCAGACTTTATTAACTTAAATTTAGGAAAAAATATATTAACAAAAATATAGTAACAAACTGTAAATAATAATAATAATTCATCTTTATTTCTTCTAAAATACATTACAATAATAATGTTACAATCATGCAATGTGTAGAAGAAAGGCGTCAAGAGGGAGTGAAAAATACATATTAGTTATAATATTCATTTATGCTGTCAGTTCTTTTTCGCAGAGGAAATCAAATAATGCTATTTTATATTTTTTATTATTTTGTATAACTTTAATATTTTCAGGTAGTTCATTAAAAAGTTTTATGCAATTATAGTTTAAATTTTTTTCAGAAGCTGTTAATCTATGTTTTGGAATTTCGTAATTGGCTCTGTGTCTTGTATCATAATCATGGTTAATTTTATTTTCACTAAAAAGGGGCTTGTATTTAAAAATAAATGTTAAGCATTTGAAAACGTACAGCGCGTACACCGTTAATAAACGATTCTCTTTAAAAATACCTCTACATGAGGTATTGAAACCTAGATTGTACATAGTTCTAATGACTTTTTTTTGAATAATAAATATAGATGTACATAGGTTACTATGTCCCCAAAAACGTATACCATACCGCATATTTGCAATAAAGACATTTTTATATACAATATTAAGACTCGTTGTGTCCAACATATTCTTTAAATTTCGTATGCATAAACATATTCCACTTATTTCTTGAATAATTTTCTCACTTATCACTTGGTGAAACATTTTTAAATATTGATAATGAAGCTTTAAATTAAATTACACTTGGTTTGTTTCACAATTTTTTACTTTACTATATACTCGACTAGTTTCGCGTTTTACAGCATTATCAGGATAATGCTGTAAAACGCGAAACTAGTCGAGTAAATAGTAAAGTAAAAAATTGTGAAACAAACCAAGTGTAATTTAATTTAAACCTTCATTACCAATATATCCCACTTAATTTTTTGCATAATATCTGTATATGGTCATGTAACAAATCAGGACAAATTATTTACAGACCTACTACACCGGGTGTTGACTTGGCGGACGCAACATAGGAAATCGCATGTTAATTTTAAAGTGTTTAATTATTGGCTGCCCTATTTATTTTAGAGATAAAATGTATTTCACTTTTTTGTAGGGGGAAAAATTCGAAATTTATGAATGTTCACACCTAACACTTTACGTTTCTCTAAGTTAAAATAACTAAGAAAAAGTAATGTGATTTTATAAAAATAATGACATACCATGGAATTGATACAACAATTGCGGATATTCCCTGTTTTTTTTTCTAAAGTTCAATTTAAAGCTTTAAACAAGTGTTTTCCACTCCCAGACTAAGCATGAAGTAAAATTTCGAGTTTAGAAAAGCCCCGTGAAAATTTGTCGAGGGTCGCGCAGCGACCCGAGACAAATTTTCACGGGGCTTTTCTAAACTCGAAATTTTACTTCATGCGCCACGCTTATAAAACACTATAATACTGTCAAATTTATGTGTATTCGAACTTCACTTAAAATCTGTGTTTTATACGCGTGGCGCATGAAGTAAAATTTCGAGTTTAGAAAAGCCCAGAAAATTTGTCTCGGGTCGCTGCGCGACCCTCGACAAATTTTCACGGGGCTTTTCTAAACTCGAAATTTTACTTCATGCTTAGTCTGGGAGTGGAAAACACTCGCTTAAAGCTTCAAATTGAACTCATTTAAAAATCAACGAATGTTAAAATATTTACAGCTAAAATAATTAAAAAAAAGTAATGTGATTTTATAAAAATAATGACATACCATGGAATTGATACAACAATTGCAAGATATTGCTGTTACCTAATTAACGACAAAAAAACATAACGCAAACATCGTGATAACTGTGGTCTGCATAATACCACTTTATTTCTTGTATAGTGTAAATCATTTCGAAAACATTTACTTTAATTAAGTGACTGCGATATCTTTTGCCATTTTAACATCTGCAATTGTTGTTTCAATTCCATGGCATGTCATTATTTTTATAAAATCACATTACTTTTTCTTAATTATTTTAACTTAGAGAAATGTAAAGTATAAACGTTAACGCGAATGAATTGAGAATTTTTCCCTCTACAAAAAAAGGAAATACATTTTGTTTCTAAAATAAATAGGGGAGCCAAAATTTAACTATTTCAAAATTTACATGGGATTTCCTATGTTGCGTCCGCCAAGTCAACACCCGGTAGACGCGTTTCAAAATTTATGTCTCATCAGGATAGCTGTGTAATTGATTTGTTTTATACGTAAAATAAGAATATGGGCACACTATTGCCTGTTTGCTCCAAGTGGAATAATTTAATCGGTGATTAGTACTTTTTAGAAACACAACAATTGTATTTTCGAATTGTTTACACAATTGCATATTAATAAAAGAGACATGTTTAGGATATCTTACAACATTCTTATGTTCTAGAAATTTAACTTAATTAAAGGTTAAATCAATGATTAATGTATGATTAAAGCTAATCGGCGGGGGTGCAAATCTACCTAAGAGAACTAAACGCTCTTTCAAAGCAGCAACCCGATAGCCCTTAGTAGACGCGTTTCGAGCTTTATCTCTCATCAGTATAGCTGTGCTATTGACTTTTTTTTTATATGTAAAACATAAATATGGGCACACTAAGAAACTAAACGCTCTTTTAAAGCGGCAACTCGAGAGCGCATTGTATTGTCTAATTAAGCCCTGTTTAGGTACACCAAACAATTCCAATCCAAATTGCGGCCCCGCGCTTGTTTGTCAACAAACAGAGCATTTGTTTTAGTCCAAGTAGAACGTATGTGTGTGTGTGGACGTTTGTGCATTAAAACAACGAAAACAAAAATAAAACGCGGCGCATTACAGCCCGGATGTATTAAACTGAACTGAAAGCCTCTGTATATATTCTCGTACAAACGGCCATTATTGTAATGCACGGTCGAATGGATTTAGGTTGATTAATCCTGTTGTTATTGTTGACGTTAAATTTATAGGTTAGATACAAACAAGATATTAACATCAATGATAATTTGTTTTTATATTTGTTACATTTCTAAAGTTTCAATCCTACGAATGTGTAATTGTGTGGATATTAAACATTCGCAGGATTGGAACTTTACTATTGTAATACTTCATGCAATCACGCCACGCAGCTCATGTGCATTATATCTACTCATCCTCAAATTGCTTCTTTCCACTCTCGTTATGTAATACACTATTACAGTACACATCAGATTTTCACAATTTTTCTTTACAATTCCTCCCTACAGATTTATACATTTTTACTTTTGTATGTGACTGTATTGTATTACAGTACACATTAGATTTTCATGATTTTCCTCCATACAGATTTATAAATGTTCACATTCGTATGTCCTTGTATTGATTATTAATTGACTAGTGTGAGCGTTTGGAAATTTACGATTTCTGGATAGAGGAAGTTGAGCAAAATGTCGTCTGAACGAGGAATTCAATTACCGGTTGCAATTTTTCAATTACGGCACAAATGCGACGGGCGCTCGTTCGTGTATGACTAAACGGATTAAGGTCCAATCAAAATACAAAATGACCTGTGCATGTAGGTGCATATGTGCTCAATAAAACCCTTCCTCTCGCATAATAACTCCAACTTTTCAATAACAACTCGAAACTCTTTTGAAAGCACACTGTCACACAGAAATAGTATATTACGTAATAAATTTCAAGCACTCTCAATGAATTATAAATACGAATAAGAATCCTTTTAAAATAAGAATAAAACCAATAATTTTTGGTTCTAGAATGTTTTAAAAAGTATAGAAAAGTTTTTTACTTTCTCAATCTACAATTAATTTTTCTTAGGGTCAAAACATAGCGGAGCAGCGAAAGTTTTGAAAGCGGAAGTTTTTGTTAGACAAAATTAACATTTGCATAAGTTATTAACGTGAGATTAAACAAACATAAGGAGTGTGTTTTAACGTTCACTATAAATCAGTGTTTTACACGCGTGGTGCATGAAATACAATTTCGAGTTTTGAAAAACCTGAAAATTTACTTCATACTTAAATAAAATTTCGAGTTTAGAAAAGCATGAAAATTTAGTTTAGCCACTCCGCTTCGCGGAGCGACCAAACTAAATATTAAGGCTTTTCTAAAGTCGAAATTTTACTTTATGCTTAATCTAGCAGTGGAAAACGATCGTTTTCGTGGTTTGTTTTTGCTTACCTAAAAACAGCCTTGTTACAGGGTAATATTTAGTAATATTTAGTCTTGTTACAGGTTAAAACCTAGCCTTGTTACAGGTTAAAATATAGGCTTGATACAAAATATAGCTTTGTTATAGGTCAAATCATAGCCATGCTTTAGTTCAAAAATAGCCTTGTTACAGATCAAAATATAGGTTATTTGCAGGTCAAATCATAACTTTGTTTCTGTTAAAAATATAGCCTTGTTGCAAGTTAAAATATAACCTTGTTGCAGATTAGGACATAGTCTTACTACCGTTAAAAATGTAGCCTTGTTACAGGTCAAAGTTGCAGGTCAAACAATAACATTGTTACAGATCAAAATACAGCTTTGTTACAAGCTTAAACATAACGTTTTTACAGGTTTAAAGACAACCTTAGGTTAGGTTAGGTTAGGTTTATATGGCAACAGCCGAGGCTGTTCACTTAGGCCTATAGGGCCCGTTGTGATACCATGAGAGATCCTTCCCCCATACACCCAATTTGAGCACCTAATGAATCCGATCAGATCTCCCACCTTTATAGGTGAGAGCTCCGCCAGTTCACTTGCGTGGTGCAGACCGAGGTACTTAATTCGTTTCCCCTCAAGAGCAGGACATTGACCTAGATAGTGGAGTACTAAAGACAACCTTATTATAGGTCAATTATTATTAGTCTTGTTACAGGTATAAATATAGCCTTGTTACAGATCAGAAAATAGCTTTGTTTTAAGTCAAAATATAGCCTTGCTACAGGTTGAAACATAGCCTTGTTACAGGTCAATATATAGCCTTGTTACAGGTTAAAATATAGCCTTGTTACTGGTTATAATATAGCCTCGTTACAGGTCTAGGCTAATTTAGAGCCTTGTCATAAGTTATATTATTTTTAAATATCAAATTGGTATCATTTCACCTTTTAGGTAAACAGATTTAGAAGAAAAATAATTAGGTCTTCTTTCTCATATTAAAAACCTCAACTTTTGTTTCACACCTTTTCGTTGTTTTTAAACCTAAGAATAAATCAGTGTTTTGTATGCGTGGCGCATGAAGTAAAATTTCAAGTTTAGAAAAGCCTGAAAATTTGTATTTGCAGGGGCGCGACTCGCTTCGCTCGCGCGCTCTGGCAAATCAAAATTTAAGGCTTTTCTAAAATTTTCGAAATGTTACTTCATGCTTAGTCTGGGAGTGAAAAACATTCGTTTAAAGCTTTAAATTGAAATTTAAAAAAACAAACAAAAAAAGCCTGATAAGTTACAGAGTAAGTAACGGAATGTGTATACTTGAATTGAGAATGTTAGTACAATTAAGAATGTTCTGATAAATCTCTTCATCATTTTATTGGATTTACTTTACACACAAAAATAATTGTAGACATGTAGTAGTCAAAATTTTTTATTTCAATTATTAACAATTGTTATTAATTATGTCAGTATCTTTTAGTTGCTTCATGGTTAACAAAGTTGACAAAACATTTTTAAATTAGAGAAAAGTTGTGTATTCTTTATAAATCATAAAGAATACACAACTTTTCTTTAATTTGAAAATGTTTTGTTAACTTTTCAGTTCTTGTATTAATCAACACTCTATTTCAAATTGATGAAAAAATGCCGCTTAATTGTTTCTTAATTGTTTTAGTTATATTCAATTATCTTTTTCTTTTTAAATGTAACTATGTTTGTTTGTGTTTTTCTTCTACAGGGATTTTTTTCTTTTAAGTAAACTTTCACATATTGCGTATAAACATCTGTAAAATTAATGAACATGTGATATTTAGAACTTCACTTTAAATCAGTGTTTTGTACGCCTGACGCTTGAAGTAAAATTTCGAGTTTAGAAAAGCTGCTAAACTATTACATATTGTGTACAAACATCTATAAAATTAATGAGCATGTGTTATTTTGAACTTTACTTTAAATCAGTGTTTTGTACGCGTGGCGCATGAAGTAAAATTTCGAGTTTAGAAAAGCCCAGAAAATTTGTCTCGGGTCGCTGCGCGACCCGAGACAAATTTTCACGGGGCTTTTCTAAACTCGAAATTTTACTTCATGCTTAGTCTGGGATTGGAAACATTCGTTAGAGGTTTCAAAATGAAACAACGAATGTCTGAAAATGTACAGGGTGGTCTAATTTCGATGTTGCTTATGGGTATCTCGGTAAATATAAGAGTTAGAAAAAAACCGATGGGGCAGTCGCGATCTCTTTTATTGAGACTAGGATAATGCCAACAACAAAAATGCACTATCTTGTTTATTTTAGAAGTTATGAGGCAAAATCGGGTTTTCTTGATTTTTAACTTTAATTAGTATCTTGCGTAATTTATAAGTTAGACATAAATTATAAATACCTTCTTATGACACTTTTCTGAGTAGAATCCAGTGGCGTAGGAATTTTTTTTATTTTATGCACACATTTTCGAGTTATGACCATTTTTTTTTTTTTAATGGAAACCATAGTTGGCGATGTCATTATTAAAAGGGGATTTTTTTTTCTCTCTAAACTGATATGTCATTTGACATACATATTTATAAAAATAACTAAGTAAATAACAATGTTCAATATTATATTTACAACAAAAAAATTGTTGCCCATGAAAAAATTATTATTATAAAACAATTACGGCTGGGAGTTTGTTAAAATTCAAATAAAATCATTTTAAATTTATGTGTAGCAAGAAATTAAAATAGGTACAAATAAATGTGCGTTAAAGACAATTGTTTCTAACACTAAATTAATTGACAAAAATACAACAATAAAATTAACTGTTACGAACAATCGTAATTGTTTTTTTATATTTTTTAATTTGGCCATAACTCAAAAACGTGCGCATAAAATAAAAAAATGCCCACGCCACTGGATTCTACTTAAAAAAGTGTCTTAAGAAGGTATTTATAGTTTTTGTCTATCTTACAAATTACGCAAGATATTAATTAAAGTAAAAAATCAAGAAAGCCCGATTTTGTCCCATAACTTCTGAAAAAAACAAGATGGTGCATATTTGTTTTCGGCATTATCCTAGTCTCAAAAAAAGAGATCGCGACTGCGCCATCGGTTTTTTTCTAACTCTTATATTTACCGAGATGCCCATAAGCAACATCGAAATTAGACCACCCTGTACATGGAAAAATCGTGATATGTATACCTAAAAGAAGATTCCCTGTATTACTATCTATGTAAATTATTGTATATTTTTCCTTGTTGGATTCTTCCGTTGGCAAATACAATTAATATTATTAAATATTGATTAATTATCTGCGTTTTCCATAATTTTATTCATCTTGGAATTAATGTAATTTTTATCTAGATATAAACTAAACTAAACTAAGTAATGTTTCATCAACATTAAACAACGTTTAATGTTGCTATAATGTTGATATAACGTTATTTGTTTGTTTTTTGTTTAGTGGGTAGTTCTGTTAGTTAATTCAAATTTTGATATTGACTTTATTTACTTACTGGTATACCAAATTAAATAAAATAAAACTAGTAATCCTTTTTCTTCACTGGTTTATTTGTAACACTAAATGTACATTTCGTTCACCAAGTGAACATTTTCAATAGCTGTACTAAACCAGTTTAGTACAGCTATTGAAAATGTTCACTTGGTGAACGAAATGTACATTTAGTGTTACAAATAAACCAGTGAAGAAAAAGGATTACTAGTTTTATTTAATTAATAATAATAATAATAATAATAATAATATTTATTTCCAGTGTTAAGTACATACTACATTCAGATAATATATACAGAACATGCAAACAAGTCAACAAAAAATCCTTATTTATACACAAACAGAAGTGATAAAATCATCCGTATGGTAAGGTTCTAGATCGCACAGGTATTCAAACAACCCATGCCTCATTTTCTCAAATGTCTCTGCGATTTTTAGATGATTGGGTAGGTGGTTGTATAATTTTATACAGCTATATAGCGGCCCTCTCTCAAACATACTCAGTCTTGTATTGTGGGTGCTATTCATATTTGGCGTTACTATTTAATATCATCTTCACGTAACTCATACCGTAATATTATTACTGGTATACCATTTTACAATATATTACAGATACAATTAAATACTAAATAGAAATATTAATACTAAAATATTACAACAAATAGGTAGATAAAAGTCCTAGTAGTCATAGTATAAATACTTCCATAAGCTACCCGAAAATTTAAAATAGTTAGACCTTGAGCATTTTAAATCTAAAATTACAAATATTCTAGTCACAAGTGCTTTCTTTTCAATCGACGAATTTTCAGTTATCAACAGCAGTGTTTTTAATTAACTTGTAGTTTAAGCTTTTAATATTTTTTGTATTTTATTTGCTGTTTATACTTTTTTATTTGTATATCTACCTTCGTATTTACTAGTTTTAAGCTTTTTTTCTCTGATGACAAGTATAATAACAATGTATGTTAGTGGCAGAATAAATATGTTATTATCAAGTAAAATATTGATTTTCTGCATTTAGTCAACTTAGAGTCTTTAAGCTGGTATCCGAGGTCAAGAAAAAAATTAACTTGGAGCTTTTGTAACGTTTTTATCTTATCAATTGATTTGTTTAATGAATTTAAATAATATTAGTTTATGACTGGTCGATAGCCATTTTGTGAATTTTGTTTGATTTTTTTTAATATAACGTATTATTTCTATTTTTTAATTGTAAATATTTTGTATACAAAATTTCACACATAAAGATGTTTAGTTAGTTATTAATTTATTTCTATCTCTATTTATTACATACGTACAAATCTAAATGTTGATTGTTTTTTTTTTTCAGTTAAAACAATGAATCACAGTGAACAATTTCTTATTCCTACCTTCACTATTATTTTTATTCGTTAGATGTAAATTACGATTGTAAGCACTCATTATCAATAACTAGTTGTTGATATTGAGTGCTTAGCACTCGAAATGTACATCTAACGAATAAAAATAAAAGTAAAGTAAAGTATACCAAGATTTTCACTGTAATTAAATACTCCACAAACCTCAATTAAATGATACAATTAGTAATATTACAAACTGAATATTGCTTCTTGTTTTTTTTTAATTTTTTATTCAAGACAATGAATATTTCTTTATTGCATAATTTTTAGTAAATATTTGAGATTTTGTAATTTTATTTCCAATTGATTGATTTTTTGTTTCTTAGAGGAAAATTAACTAATTTTGTGTTCTAAAATTTTAGTTCATTACATCATAACTTGATATTCAATTATTTGTAGACCTTAATTTTTGCCCTGACGAAGCCAAACAAATATTTGGCGAAATATAGGCTCAATCATGTATATTTTTTAATAAAAAATAAATTACATAAACATTCTACGAGAAAGTCTCCGTCTCTATTTTATGTTTTGAATTAATTTCCGCCGCTAAAACCAAAAAACCCAATTAATATTCAGGTAAAATATTGATTGTATGTTTTTCCTCAATTTTATTTATAGTGTTTATAATATATGTAAGTGTAACCTCTCTGTGTACTTTAGTTTATTTAGTTTATTTTCTTTTGTATAAGTTTTTAGATTAAGGTTTATATATTATATGTATTGACACGTGTAAGGCTGATGCTGTTAGCACAATAAATGAATTTGAATTTGAATTTAATCAAATTCAAGGTTTTGTTACTGCATGTCCAATCGATTGATTTTGTTTTTCTTAAAAGACATTAAAAGTGCGATTCGTTTTCAAAGGATTCTACAATCCAGCATTGGCAATTTTATTCATACTTTTGTTTTTCTTAAAAAAAATAATGTTTCAATGCTGAATAATTCAGCTTGTGATCGTTATAGGTATTGTAATGAGCGTTTCAGAAAATCCTTTTTGTAATAACAATTTTACAAAATCCTCTTTGATACTACTATTATTTATGTATTGATCATTTCATGTTACTATTATTTATCTATTAATTGTTTGATTGTCATTATTTCTATTCAAAATTATTGTTATTAATAGATAAATAATAGTACACATCAATAAATTAAGTAAACATAATATTCATTTGTACGAACGTGCGTTTCTGATTAAAACAATAAAAAAAACGTCAATTACATATATGCATATGTAACACACTAAATAAAATCCCGGCGCATTTTGTAATTATTGTTTTAACGAAAATACAATCAACAAAACTAGTTGATTGTATTTTCGTAGGTGAAAAAACGCGGCATTGTGTGTTGTTATTCAAAACTCTGTTTGATTGAAAAGTAATAATTGCACCAGGTAGGAAAAAGGTGAAATCAATAACTAGTTGAAACTGGTTAGAATGAAAAAACTAAAATAATAGTAAATATTAAGCAAGTGTTTTCTTTTAGAATTATTAACTAGCGATCGAATAGAACACAAATATTGGATAGATGAGGCTGTTACTTGGTGAAATTCCATAATATGTAGGAAATAAAACACGATCGTTTGAGAATTTTCATAGTTTTTAATATCGAACACTGCGACAATTGTTTCGCCACACAGTGGCTTCATCAGGCAGATGAGTAATGATTACATGAAACTACAATCGTTGCTTATATACTAAATCATTGTGGAGGGGGTGTGCGTAACAGTGTAATTTAATATAATATTTATGATTTAACAGAATGACATAATTAATGAAGAATTTACAATTTTACACATTACAATTTATAGACCTAGATTTAATAGTGGTGAATTATTTACGTCGGTTTGATCATTGAGTATCAAACCGCGTTGATTATATTTGTTAATTTTCAGCTGCTCAAGGAGGTTTAATTTCTTGCTTTTAGCGCATCCGTGTAAAATTTTGAAGTTGTTGTTGGGGTTGTGATTATGTTCCCTGAGGTGATTGGAATATGTAGATGTTGTCTTATGGTTAATGTAGCTTTTTTGGTGTTCAGCTATCCTTTCTTCAAAGCTGCGTCCGGTTTGGCCAACATATATCATGGGGCAATCTCCACATTCTAACAAGTAGACTCCTGATTTTTTGTTTTTGTCGGTTTTTTCTTTGGCATTATTAATGAATTTATGTAATGTATTGTTAGTTTTAAAGGCTACTGAAATATTGTGTGATTTTAATTCGTTTTTTATTGTGACGGAAGGATGACCGATGTATGTTAGAGTACAATAATTTGAAGCTAATTTATCATTATTTGAGGGAAAAATTAAGTTGTTGATTTTTTGTTTTTGTTTATTATTTAAAATATTCAAAATTAGGTTTTTGGGGAAGCCATTATTATAGGCGATTTCTAAGATTCTGTTTAATTCGGTATTATAATTAGATTTTGATAAAGGAACGCTTAACAGTCTGTGGATGAATGAATTATATGCTGCAAGTTTGTGGGGCATAGGATGGAATGATTTAAAGTGGATAGACTAGATTGTAGTTTCATGTAATCATTACTCATCTGCCTGATAAAGCCACTGTGTGGCGAAACAATTGTCGCAGTGTTCGACATTAAAAACTGTGAAAATTCTCAAACGATCGTGTTTTATTTCCTACAGAACACAAATAGATAAATATAAATATAAATATTCCACGCTGGAGAGAATCGGATAGAATTTACAAAATTTTAGCGCAATTTAGAACAACTAATTGAGTATTATCTCATAAAAACATGTTTTATCAAATTTTGAAATCTCTTGACAATTATTTGTATTCTTTATTCATATAATAACTGTTCAATGTTAAGGTTGTAACAGGAAACAACTTTCAATAAAAAAATAATTTTGTGTCAATCATAGCACCTTTCCCGTTAAAGATATTGTTGTGTTCTTGGGGTTCCGACCAGGGTTGTTAAAAAAAAGTTTTTTTTCTTTTGACTTAAAACAGCGTCTAAAACATTAACAATTAAAAACATGTTTAAAATACGTTTAAAACGTGTTTAAAACAGAACATACAGGGCATTTTTCTTTTCAGTATACATATGCCGATAATTACAGCGTTTTTTAAATTTGCGGGAATTCGTTGTTTAAAAGCGGTTAATTTGAAGATTTTAACGAGTGTTTTCCACTCCCAGACTAAGCATGAAGTAAAATTTCGAGTTTAGAAAAGCCTAAGAATTTGGATTGGCCGCGTAGCGAAGCGGAGCGGCCAATCCAAATTAGGCTTTTCTAAACTCGAAATTTTACTTCATGCGCCACGCTTAAAAACACTGATATACAATGAAGTTTAAAAAACACACACATGCAACAACGATTATAGGCAACCTAATATACGTTAGAGTTATGGGGTTGCCTATAATCAGTTTTAAACAATTTGTTCAGCGCAGAATTTAATTCACGATTTATTCACATCTACATATTGGATTGCTAAAGCCGTATATTTTAAACTTTGCGATATTTCAGTGTTTTATACGTGTGGCGCATGAAGTAAAATTTCGAGTTTAGAAAAGCCCAATTTGGATTGGCCGCTCCGCTTCGCTACGCGGCCAATCCAAATTTTCAGGCTTTTCTAAACTCGAAATGTTACTTCATGCTTAGTCTGGGAGTGGAAAACCCTCGGCTAAAAATTAAAATTAAAACCTTTTAAAAAAAACAACGAATGTCGTAAAATTTACAGTGTATACAAGAAAATATCAAATATGTGTGCATAAATGTGATTTTTAAATACAGGGAATTCTTCTTTCAGGTGAATTCCCTGTATTTAAAAATCACATTTATGCACACATATTTGATATTTTCTTGTAATAAAATGTTGTGTTTAATAATGTAATTTGAAATATCTTCAACAATTTAGCTAAAATTTCAAAATGTAAACAAAAAATCTAAATGAAGTAGTATAAAATATAATTTAGCAAATTTAAAATAACTAAGAAAACGTTTTAAACAAATTTAACGGTTAAAACATATTTGAAACAAATTTAACGGTTAAAACATATTTGAAACAAATTTAACGGTTAAAACATATTTGAAACAAATTTATCGGTTAAAACATATTTGAAACAAATTAAACGGTTAAAACATATTTGAAACAAATTTAACGGTTAAAACATATTTGAAACAAATTTATCGGTTAAAACATATTTGAAACAAATTTAACAGTTAAAACATATTTGAAACAAATTTAACGGTTAAAACATATTTGAAACAAATTTATCGGTTAAAACATATTTGAAGCAAATTTAACGGTTAAAACATATTTGAAACAAATTTAACGGTTAAAACATATTTGAAACAAATTTAACGGTTAAAACATATTTGAAACAAATTTACCGGTTAAAACATATTTGAAACAAATTTAACGGTTGAAACATATTTGAAACAAATTTAACGGTTAAAACATATTTGAAACAAATTTAACGGTTAAAACATATTTTAAACAAATTAAAGATTTAAAACATCTTTAAAACAAAACCGTTTAAAACACGACGGCTGTTTTTAAACATATTTGAAACACTGTTTTAAAACACAGAGTTTTAAACATAATAACCCTGGTTCTGACACGTCAAAATTAAACACAGTGGTTCACTTAATCAACACATTTACACAATCACAAGTAAAGTGCTCCGGTCGGTCTATTTTGTACGATTGCAAAAATCCCAAACACGTTCACGATTACCAATCCGGTCATCAGAGGATTCCACAACAGTTGGCAGTAAACTCCCAACTGTTGTCTCTAATGAACGGGCCCAATCTCCATATGAACCCGGCGCATCCACCAAAAATTTAAACGCAAATAAAACTATTCACGAATCCTGTTTCTTACACTAGCATTTGTTTTATTAAAGCTTTTGATTATTTTCATAGATTAACTTACATGTATTATTCGTATACTGGTTCAATGTAAGCGTATGGAAATTTTAGACACTAGAGTACATAACAATGCGAAATTGGCGGTGAACTGCGGCATAATGAAAACCGTTTCCGTCTGGTTGCATCGCATTAAACTGCGGTATTTGAACGTATTACCTGATTTAACACGGCATTTACTAGCTTTAACACAAAAAAATGCTCACATTTACAATAAACACAGAAACTACATTATTGTAAGCTCATTTTTATAACTTCGACATTGACCGTAAGTACCATAGAAATATTGGCGTCCAATCAATATTCTAAAGCTTAAAGAATCTTGAATTTTAATGTTTTTAATAATAATAATAAAAATAACAATAAATTGTTTATTTGCATACTTGACTGTATGTTTTTAAATTTACGTGAAGTGATTATTACACTAAAAAAGACTGTTATTCCTTACTTTACTTTTTATTTGTATAGTTAGATATACACTTCGAGACACAAATTGCTCATTATCAATGTAAAATACTGTAGTGTTTTGCGACGTTGTCACTTGTAAGGTGACTAGTTATTACGACCATCGACTAATTCGTTCAACGAAAATAAAACGAATTACACATTGCTAAGGATTTCTATGCAACCTTCTTCTAACAAATTTTAAAGCTTAATGATAAAAATATACAAGAAAATATTTATAAATTAAATTGCCAATTCTTGGTTGCAGAATACTTCAAACATTAAAAGTGCGACTATTTTCGCAATCTACAACAAGTTAGTCTTACAAAGACTATATCAAACACTCATTGAAACAACTACTTCCCGGGCTAACACCCCGACGGACATTGAATTATACAACAAGTGTTTACTGTTACATACAGTAACCTACTGCAAATATAACAATATGGGTCAAATTATTCAGGCCATCTATAGACGCGTTTCGAGATTTATCTCTCATCGCGTCTATAGATGGCGCGACCCTCCACAAATTTTCTACGCGGGGCTTTTCTAATTCGAAATTTTACTTCATGCTTAGTCTGGGAGTGGATTACACTCGTTAGATTAAAATGCATCACAACTATTAAAATATGTATCGTCGGATTCCCGTCGATACGTTTTTTAACAGTTGGGATGTATTTTAAATTAACGAGTGTCTTTCACGCCCAGACTAAGCATGAAGTAAAATTTCGAGTTTAGAAAAGCCCCGTAAAAATTTGTCGAGGGTCGCGCAGCGACCCGAGACAAATTTTTACGGGGCTTTTCTAAACTCGAAATTTTACTTTATGCGCCACGCGTATAAACCACTGATTTACAGTAAAGTTAAAAATATATAACTTTTAGATGTGATGGTGATCAATATTTACCGAGATGTGGCGAAAAAATGTAAGAATTACTTTTTCTGTGAATAGTTATGGAATAATAATAATAACAGTAGAGTAAATTTAGTTTGTGTAATTTTTATGTGATAATCGATACTTATTATTATTATTACAAAAGATTGATGGTTATTAATTAATTTTAAGTGCTAACAATGATCGACTGCTGTCAAGATTGTATTGATTAACAGATATAACGTCATTGTTTCCAAGGCACTCTTTGCAAAAAAGAAAATATCATAATTTTAAATATCAAATCTAAAATAAGTTATGAGTGTGATACATCACTGAGTTCAGAAAAAAATATTCTTTCAAAAACCATAAAAATCCAAAATAGCGCTCATAAGAAAAACAAAATTTGGCTATGGTCCCCGGGTCAAAAACTATGAAAATCCAAAATAGCGCTCATAAGAAAAACAAAAGTTGGCTATGGTCCCCGTGTCAATGTTATCTTAAAAAAAATATGCTACTAGATTCCTCATTAAAAAGTTTATGGATATTGTCAAAGTTTTAAACGTCCAGATTCAGTGGTTTTTGAATAAATAAATAAAACGATTTTTCTAAAAAACAGTTTTTTGTTGATATCTCGAAAACAAAAAAAAATATTTCAAAATTGTTTTCAGATTATTGTTAGGCCCTAAAATACGCAACTTTAACCGACTCTCTATCTCTTTAAATAACTAGTATACCTTGTATACAGAACACTAAAATTAAAAGCGTCACATAAATTCTTTAAAATAAGCTCAAATTAAATGTATGCTATCATTGTATGTAACAAAACTAATACTCACTGTAGGAAAACGATGTTCATTTTTTCTATAAATACTAGATAGGGTATAACGCTAGATTGTTAGATGAGTGGTAAAGCAGGGCCGTGGTAAAAAATATTAATAAAAAGAGAAAAACTAATAAAAAACAATTTAATAATAAAAATAATAATTATAACAACGAAAACTCAATAGGCATTTATAAACAAACGCAATGAAAAAATGCGAATTCTAATCTAACTTAACTAATATCAATTTCGAAAATGTAAAAAACTGAACAGAAACAAAATGTTGGGCGCCACGCCACCTAGGTTTGAAATCCTAGGACGATAATGTTATCGTAAATTAACTTCCGTTTGCCTGAGACTTATCTTTTTTTTGTTGTTGTTCTTGTTCCGGTCCCCAGTAGTGGAGACGCAACCGTCCTGATAGGCCATATGTTGTGATAGCGGCAATTTTTCTTTGAAGCCTCTTTTTTTTATAACCAAGTCCCTGTCTGGTACAAATCCTGCAGGTTTTGGTAGAAATGTTTGACCGGAACGTAATACTACACGATAAAAAATTGTTGTAGTGATTCACAAAAAACTGGTCGTCAGTCGGGGTCTTGCTTTTAAATAAAATTGAAGGTAGACTCACCCCCAAGGCAATCAAACACAGCCTAAGAATATATATATATATATATATATATATATATATATATTTGATTTTTCCTTAACGATATCGGCAACGGCACGATAACACAGCGATAGCGAAAAAATATTTTTCGTGAGGCTCTCTAGTCCGCCACATTCTTCGCCCGGCTCAGCGAAGCGCGCACGCAAAATTCAAAAAAAACTTTAACCGAGTAGGGGTACAGTTTTACCACTCCAAATTTACCAATCCATTTTTACCACCGCATTTTTACCGCCATACTTTTTTACCGCTATACAGTTTTACCACTAATATTTGTACCAATAATTATACAATAAAACACTTTTTTACAAATAAAATCAGTTTTATTCAAAATTGTATGTTGTGACCGATCGCCCTTAAGTATTCTGCAATTTCCCCTTCTTCTTTTCTGACATCGTAATATCGGACTATATTTGTAATCCTATCCTCAGTTTTAATTCTGGCAAGGTTTTCCGTACGTTTAATTTTTCGCCCAAGGTCCAATTCCCGGAACATTGTCTCGGTGTCTCCCTGTTCTTTTTGAAGCTCGACGACAAAAGCATATAGGCTAGGATGATCCCGGCCGACGACTACAGAAAAACGGTTATGCCATCCTTCAGACATGTTGTTCGTGCGTGCCGTATTCTGCAGAACTGCCTGATACATGTTCCACAGCATTGGCGGATATCGCGGGGATGTGGCACGTCGTCTTCCTCTTGCTGGTTTGCCTCGTACGTAAATGTTCTCGAATTTTGACGAGTGACCAACGATTTAGGCGAATGACAAACCGATAATGACATTGACAGGTTACGAATTGAAGTTGTCAGTTGTTATTCTAATTCGATTTTAAATAGCGGTAAAATATTGGTGGTAAAAAGAATACGGTGGTAAATACGTTGGTGGTAAAAAGAATTGGTGGTAAAAATGGGATGGTGGTAAAAATGGAGTGGTAAAAATGGGGGCCAGTCCTTTAACCGCACGGGTTTGAAACGTATGCAACTTAATAATACATTTTAATTTTTAAAATAGAAATAAAATGTTACAAGGGGGGTACCGCTGCAGTTTATAGTAAATACAGGAACAATTTATTTTTCTTATTATATTACATCATAAAAAACCCTAAATTCTTTAAAATAAGCTTAAATTAAACGTAGGCTTTCATTGTATGTAACAAAACTAATACTCACTGTAGGAAAATGTTGTTTATTTTTTCTATAAATACTAGATAGGGGGGATAGCTATCAGTATCGTTGCAGTTTAGAGTAAATACAAACACTTTTTTTTCTTTTTAGATTACATCATAGAAAATTGCTAACGCGAAAAAGTAAGATGACTGGCAAATCATAATATTTTTTTCCTTTATTTTAAATATCCTATCAAAGTGTTGATATGTGCACGAAGAGAATTCAATAAAACGCAAGGATATTTAGCCCATTGGCTGAATGAGACCGTTTTCCCCACGTTCTAATGCCGCTAATAAAAGGAAGCCGACGTAATTTATTTTACGATTATTGCTCTCGAAATTGTAAAGGATGAGGAATCATCCGAATATTTCCATCGCGGGGGGAATTTCATCCATCCCGTTCCGAAAAGGCATTAATATTAAATCGCCATGTGAGAGTGTAGTGGAATTTTTTATACGACTTTCAAGGAAAGAAAAGAAAAGACAGAAGGAAGTGTAATGCTAGAGATAAATCCATATTTCAAGTATTACTCAGGAGGCTAAGGACTTAGGTGAATGAAAGCTAAGCTGGAACATAGCGTAATATAATTGCGTAATAAATAAGAATAGGGTTTTCTTGTCCAACAGAACTAAATATAATTTATACATATTTCGCTGTACATTTTAAGACAGTCGTTCTTTTTTAAACGTTCGATTTTAAGTTGCTAACGGGTGTTTCCACTCCCAGATTAAGCATGAAGTAAAATTTCGAGTTTAGAAAAGCCTGAAAATTTGGTTTGGTCGCGCAGCGCGAAGCGCGGAGCGACCAAACCAAATTTTCAGGCTTTTCTAAACTCGAAATTTTACTTCATGCTTAATCTGGGAAAACAACACATATTTAAACTGAAGTTCCAAATATACTGCTTAAGTTTGATCTCGTGTTAATTAATAGATACCACACATTATTATTTCATGTGTTGTAAAATGTTAAGGCTTTTCTAAACTTGAAATTTTACTTTATGCTCAACCTGGGAGTGGAAAACACTCGTTTAAAGCTTCAAATGAAACCCATTTAAAAAACGACGAATATCTGAAGAGTTACAGCATATAATTAAAATATAATTCATAATTTGGTGAAGAAATACACTTGTTATGTTCCATTATTTTATTTTCAGTTTCCTTACACGTGTTTCGATCTTTACAGATTATTATTAAAGGTTACAGATCAGTATAATCTTTGATTATTTTATTTTATTTTCAGTTTCCTTACACGCGTGTCGATCTTTACAGATTATTATTAAAGGTTATAGATCAGTATTATCTTTGATAATGATCTGTAAAGATCGAAACACGTGTCAGGAAACTGAAAATAAAATAATGGAACATAACAAGTATTTTTCTTAACCAAATTTGAATATCTGGTTCTATCAAAAGTGTAGCGCAACAATCATTAACTTTATATAATTCATAATCTTTATTTCCTTAACTTATGTATACTTAAATGAAAAACTCCTGGTATAAAATTGATTCTTATGGATTTTCAAAGGGAATTAAAAATTAATTATCTTTGATGTTCCTTTGAAATGGATTATAATTACTTATAATTCAAGACTTATTAAAAATCAATAAAAATCCCCAAAGGGCAGAAAGTTTAATGGACTTGGAATTCAAATTATAAAAAGTCAGTCCGAGCTATAAAATCACAAGAAGGTATTAATTCACATTAATTTAAACAATTACAACTAATTAAAATCTACTTATAAATGATCATCTCTGTTTATGTTATATTTTAGAAAATGAATCCCTTCAATTTAACAATTATAAACTGCTTATTAATTAAGTAAAATATTATTAAAATTGAATTTGTGTTCAGTATTCCGGCACCAGGCGCGTTTCGGACTTCAAGGTCCTCTTCATTGTGATCCCGACCCAATATATTATTATTAAAATTAGTAGATTCATTTTCTAAAATGTAACAAAAACAAAGGTGATTGATTATTCATATTATTATTCAAACCGATATCAAATTACATTTTCAGCATTTCAGTCATTTTGCGACATGTTTTCGCGATTTGTTCATTAAATAAAAACAACACAGATAAATCTCGATTTGTAAATATAAATATTTTCCAGTGATGATTGCTGTACGTCCATTTCAGTATTTACAGTTCGGGGGGAAAAGGCTTTCAAAAAGCCATTACTGTTTGTGTGTACACATATTAATTTTTCTGATATACAAAAAAAAAACACAAACAGATAAACTAAAAAAACAGCTATATGATGCTCGATCATAGCTGGCGGGGAGATTTACAATGTTTATTTAAAACATTATTTAATATTTAAATATTAGTATGATATACTTACTTGAATATAAATTTATAACTACACATTTTTCCAAATTTATAAAAAAAATACTTTCATAAAATTTATTAGGTTTTTTATATTTTTTACAACACTATCTAAAATTCTATAATAACAAATCTTTAAAGTAAATTTGTTGCAACGTTTTTTTTTTTAAACAAAGGGGTGTCTTCCACTCCCAGGTTAAGCATGAAGTAAAATTTCGAGTTTAGAAAAGCCTGAAAATTTGGTTTGGTCGCGACCAAATCAAATTTTCAGGCTTTTCTAAACTCAAAATTTTACTTCATGCGCCACGCGTACAAACCACTGATTTAAAGTAAAGTTAAAAATATATACTGCTGAGATGTGATAGATCAATGTTTACTGATATATAGAGATAAAATGCAAACAATATCAATTTTGTGAATATTTTATAAATGATATATTCTTAATTTTTAAATCATTATATTTTTAACGAGAAAAGTGCTATGATAGACATATCATCACTTTATTTGTTTGTAGTCATTTCTTGTTATATCCCAAACATTAAACAGTTATTATATAAATTCTTAATATTTAAATCATTATATTTTTAACGAAAAAAGTGCTATGAGACACATCATTATTTTTTTATTGGTAGTCATTTCTTGTTACATCCTAAACATTAAACAGTTATTGTATGAATAAAGAATACAAATGATTGTCGAGAGAATTTAAAATGTATAAATTAAATTATTTTCAACTTTAATTAAAACACTCTTATCCTTTCTTTAGAAATTCGTGAAGGAAGGTTAATGTCTGGTTTCACCAACTTCAATTTAATATTATTCGTTGATTAAATTTATTCTTCGATAGAAATAGATATTTTCTATGTCATAAACATCAATGTCATTTGAATTAATTGATGTTTTAACATGTATATATACAGAGAGATTTATATAACACCGAACATTTTCATCCAATACAATTTGTTACCTTTAATTTTTAAGTTATGTGTAAATTGGGTTGCCTATATGACTATTAAAAATTGTAGCCAATCAATCGCAATTAATTCCTCAACTTGTACATACAGGGAGTTTTTCTTTCAAGTATACATGCCACAATTCAAATTTAAATTCAAATACCTTTATTAACGGCAATTAACCTTTTTACATCAGAATATAAACATTATAAATAACAATTAACAAATTATACTGCTACTAAAGCAACAGAGACTAATTACAGCGTACTTGCCCTACATCTTTAATTACTCGTTGTTTTTTAGCAGAGTTCAATTTGAAACTTGAAATGAGTGTTTTCCACTCCCAGACTAAGCATGAAGTAAAATTTCGAGTTTAGAAAAGCCTGAAAATTTGGTTTGGTCGCGTAGCGCGAAGCGCGGAGCGGCCAAACCAAATTTTCAGGCTTTTCTAAACTCGAAATTTTACTTCATGCGCCACCGGGACAAAACACTGACATACTATAAAGTTTAAAACACACCGCTAAACTTTACATTGCATCAGTGTTTTGTATCGGTGGCGCATGAAGTAAAATTTCGAGTTTAGAAAAGCCTGAAAATTTGGTTTGGCCGCTCCGCGCTTCGCGCTACGCGACCAAACCAAATTTTCAGGCTTTTCTAAACTCGAAATTTTACTTCATGCTTAGCCTGGGAGAGGAAACACTCGTTTAAAGCTTCGAATCTTTTAATAAACCGAGCGTCAGCAAATGCACAGCTTATGCTTATGTATACTTAAAAAATTCTCGTTATGAAAATGTTCGGTGTAACATAAAACTCTCTGTATATGACTATTACTACATTTTAATCGATTTACCTGACGTTAGTGAAACCCAGTATAAAAGTGTTTTATTATCATCTTCACGTAACTCACCCAAATTCATATTTTTTTTTTCTACATGTTATCCATTAATAAAATATTTTTATATGATAATGCTCGCCTAGTTGTTCATAATTACATCAATATTTTGTCAACTCTATTCGCTTCTCTGCAAAATTGAAATATTTTCATTTTCATTTCAATCGCTAGTTATGGATTTCACCCTTTTTCCTTCCTCGTGCATTCATTACTTTCCAATTAAACAAAGTTTTCAATAATAACACAAAATGCCGTGCTTTTCACAACCGGGCACACAAAAAATAACTTGATTGTATTTTCGTTGATACAATATTTACGAAAAGCGCCATTGTGTTACACATGCATAAATGTAATTGTTGTTTTTTTTGTATTTAATCCAAAACGCATGTTTGTACAAAGGGGTATTATTTTACCTCCCTATGTACTATTATTCATGTGTTAGTAATAATAAACTGATGATAATCAATCAATTATTAAATAAATAATGGGAATACCGTTACATGAAATAAAAGTTATTATGAATGAATAATTGTTATAACAAAGGGGATTTCGTAAAATTATTATTACAATGAGGACGCAGTGCCTATAATAATTAATCAGAAGCTGTTTTCAGATATCTGTTTGAAAATAATGGTAAATTGATATCTGAGTAGTCTAGTTCCAAAACCGGCTATCTCCTACCTGCATATTTTTTCAGAAGAGATGAAAAATGTTTAACACAAAGGCTGTTGAACATATACATTTTAACATAAAGACAATTCAACATAAAGAAAAATTGAGTTTGTCAATATTTTGCAGAATATTTATAAAATATAAAAACGAATTAAAATTAATATCGACTTTCTGCAAAATGTTTGTCTCATTGAGACAAGTCTCCAAATATTCATATTCGAAAAGTAGTTGTTTCAATGAATATTTGGAGACTTGTCTCAATGAGACAAACATTTTGCAGGTATAATTTAAATTCGTTTTTGGATACATTTTAGATTATGAGTAGAATTCGATAACCTAGACTTTGATTAAGTCGATTTAAATTCAAAGCCGCTGCAGTTTTTTTAAATTTTGGATTTGGCCGGTTTTGGAACAAACTTTGGATTAGGAACGGCTTTGGAACAAACTGGAGTTGAGATGGACGATTATGGAACAAACTGGAGTTGAAATGGACGATTATGGAACAAAATATCTTTTAGGAATCATTTCTTCTTGACCGTCTATCGCTAGTGAAACGAAATAAATAAGTTCAAGCTAGGTTTTTGGTTAAATATGTATTAAAAAAAGCTTAAAACAATAAATAAATCTAAAGAAACTCCTAAACAATAGCAGATGGACCTTCCACTATTCGAATACTGCAACCTACTCCAAAATCTTCAGCACTATTCAAGTTTTTTTCGCTCTCTAAAATAATAATAATAATAATAATAACTCTTTTATTTCCCAACAGAAGTACATCCAATTACAGGGAACATTTCCATGTACAACACATGACACTTAACTAAAGTTTAAATTTATTAGTTTTGTAAAATTAACAAAAGTAGACAATACATACGAGGATTATAAGTGAGGCATAATATCTCTTATAAATTTTACAATACTGTGATCAAAAATATCGGCTGAGTTGCGAACAGTGTTGTATAATCGCATCATCTTATTTAGTGGTGAATTAAAATATAAATTCGTTCGACTGCGATTACAAAAGAACATTAACGCATTTCTATTATTATAACGCGGAACATAAATATTTATTAGTTCAAGCAGATTTGGATCATTAATCTCGTTATGTAATAAGTTGTAAATAGTATTATGTTTCTTCTGATTGACAGATGTTGCAAATTAAACATTTCTAAAAGCATATTGTATTCTATGACATTACTATCCGGATATATTGAGGACTGCTTGAAATAAAGGTACTTTACAAAATTTTTTTGTATTCTTTCAATTTTATTTATATGCGTGCTGAACGTAGGAGACCATACAGCGGCGCAATACTCTAATTTCGATCTCACATAAGATAGAAATAATTTGCGAATAGCCCATACAGAAGTGAATGATTCAGTCGCACGCCTAACAAAACCTAGCATCTTCAAGGCCTGCTTACAGATTTTATTGATATGGGGCGTAAACGATAGTTCCTTATCAAACGTTACTCCAATAACGCACTCTAGGATATTACTATCTATTATGTAAGGAAACACAATATGCTGCATTGTTTTATAAAACGTCATAACCTTACATATTGAAATGTTGAGTTCAAGTTTATTTCGGATACTCCAAGCGCAAATCTGTTGTAAGTCATTTTGTAGTATTAAGCAGTCGTCTAAAGATCGAATACAATTAAAGATTTTAATGTCATCGGCATATATGAGAATACGCGACTGAATATTATAAACAATATCATTAATAAATAAAGTAAAAAGAAGCGGCCCAAGGTTCGAGCCTTGAGGTACCCCGCTCAATGGAAAATAACCGTTCGACTTGTACATCATGTATTCAACTTGATTGGTTCTCTTAAGGAGGTAAGACCTTATTAAAGCAAGAGTAAGGTTGCTAAAACCCCACGTATACAACTTCCCCAATAGAGATCAATAGAGTCAAATGCTTTCCGAAAGTCTGTATGTATCATAGCAACCTGTACACGCTGGTCAAGGCTATGTGACACATACTCAGTAAAATGAATCAAGTTTGTTGCAGTTGATCTATTCCTCATGAAGCCATGCTGGAAGTCAGATATGCGTGATTCAACTTGATCATATATTTTGCTTGCTATAATAGATTCAAACAGTTTTGCAAAGTTGCTAATTAAGGAAATAGGTCGGTAGTTCGAAATATTAAATTTATCTCCTGATTTAAAGACTGGGGTGATACGAGTTGCTCTCCATTGAGTATGGAATATTGATGTTTGTAAAATGACACTCAAAATATGCTTTAAAGGTGCAACTAGTGCACTTGCACAATCTTTTACCAAAAACGATGGAACATTGTCATTACCCGAAGTTAAATTATTGCTGAGGTGTTTTGCAGCATCAATAATGTCTTCGTTCGAGATATCGCTGATATCAATAATGTCAGCACCAATAGTGACCTCCACTGGATACTGACCTGAACTACTTGCAGAAAACACTGATGAAAAAAATTCTCCGAAACTGTTCACAATATCCGTGGGATCACTAAGACTGCGGTTCTCAAATTGCACACAACCAGGAATTCTGGAGCGAGACTTCTTTCGTGTAATATAGTTCCATAGTTTTTTTGGATCACTGCAAATTGAAGGTTCAGCCTCACTTATAAAACATTCTTCATCATTTTTAATAGAAGACCGAATTTCCTTTCTGAGTCGCATTACTTTATTCTCATATATGCCATATTTATACTTTTTAGCAAGTTTTCTAAAGTGTTCTTTACGTTTAACAAGCTTGATTGTATTTCGACTAAACCAGGATGGATATTTATTTCTATTCGAATTGAACGTTTTTAAAGGTACATGTTTTTTGAACAACAAATTTAAGATCCTGTAGAATTCTGCGCAACATTGATTAGCATCATTCATTTCAAACAAACCGTTCCACACACAAGTATTAACATCCGCATACAGAGCCAAGAAATTTGCTTTTGTAAAGTTAAAATTAAATTCATCACAAGTTGCGCTCGCGCATAAGTTAACCTGATTAATATACAGCATTTTTATTTGAAAGGCTAAAGGTGGATGATGATTATCAATTTAAGTAATCGCTAAATCATTGTGAAATGTAACAGATATATTGTTCGTTGTTAATATTAGATCCAGAAGTCTGATAACAAAAAGACAAAGACGGAACATATTTTTAATTGGCCCCTAAATGTTTTTTTAGAAGATTTTCAACATCTGTTAATTTCAGAAAGGTAATTGTGACATTTCCAACGGGATTGAACTTTGGTTTAATATAAATTATGAAGGGTGGAGGCTTCTACTTCGTTATACATGTTAATTCAATAAAATAAAACACTAACTTTGTTTGTATAACACAATATTTATCAAACTTGCCATTATCACTAAATTTGATAATGGCAAGTTGAGTTGCCGAAACTGCAGTCACAAAAATATAAATATTGTGTTATACAAACAAAGTTAAAGTGTTTTATTTTATTGGTTTAATATCTTTGGCTCATTTGCCTTTTTTAAATACAGAATACGAATTCCTATAATGTACTCTATAGTAATATTGCAAAGGTTTTTTCAATAAAAAGGCGTAGCAGGATTAAACTGGAAGTGCTAGTCTTCTGGTTGCTTAATTACTTGCTAAGCGGATGATTTCCAGTCCAAAACTGGCCGATCTTGGAACAAAAATCTAGGGAGATGGCCGTTTTTGGAACGAATCGAATTTTCTGACACTTAAATAACATGCTTTATAGCTGGTTTTAATCCAAATCTCTTGAACGCAATGTGTAGAAGTGATTGAAGAATATTTGTGTGGAATAACAGTAATTTCATGAAATTGTGGAGATGGCCGGTTTTGGAACTAGACGACTCATCTGAAAATAACATAACTTGTGATAAGTCTATTCATTTATTTATTCCTGTCCCAACAGAAAATATTCAAATACAGGGAAATATTACATATGAATAAAAATAAATTATCATCCATCTTTACATTTTTCGCCATATTTTTAAAACAAATGATGTTCGCTGAAATTTGTTGACACATTCTTACTCAGTATCTAATATGTAAAGTTATTTAAATTAAAAACACTTGGTATTGTTTTACAAATTAAAACTTTAGTCCGACTAGTTTCGGTTTGTTAGACCATTTTCAAAGGAATGTGAGTGTTTTTAATTTAAATAACTTTACATATTCTAATATGTTTCAACAAATGCCAGATGAGAAATTAATTTAAGAAAAAAAAAACAGTATCTGATATTGAAACTTTTGTCTAATTTGACCAACTTCGTATCATCGTTGGTTTACAAGATGCCAATGGTAAGCACGATAAAAAAACGAATGGTATATTGACCTGTAACAAGGCTATATTTTTTATTAAAACAAGGCTATATTTTGACTTAAAACAAGGTTAAATTTTGACCCGTAATAAAGCTGTGTTTGTACATGTAAAAAGGTTATGATTTGACCTGTAACAAGGCTATATTTTTTATCTGTAACAAGGCTATGTTTTACATGTAACCAGATTATAATTTGACCTGTAACAATGCTAGATTTTAAACTTAAATAAGGCAATAATTTGACCTGTCAAAAAGCTATATTCTGATCTGTAACAAGGCTATATTTTTATCTGTAATTAGGCTATGTTTTAACCTGTAACCAGATTATATTTTAACCTGTAACAATGCTAGATTTTAAACTTAAACAAAGCAATTTTTTACTGAAACTAGGCTATCAACTGACCTGTAGCAAAGCTTTATTTTGATCTGTAACAAAGCTATATTTTAACCTGTAACAAGAATAAATTTGACTCTGCAACAAGACTACTTTTAGGCAAGCAAAAAAAAATACAAAAACGAGTGTCATCCACTCCCAGATTAAGCATGAAGTAAAATTTGGAGTTTAGAAAAGCATGAAAATTTGGTTTGGTTGAGTAGCGCGTAGCGCTACTCGACCAAACCAAATTTTCAGGCTTTTCTAAACTCGAAATTTTACTTTATGCGCCACGCGTATTAATAACCGATTTATACTTGATGTTTAACAGCTCTAAAATTTAAGAAAAACAAAAAAAAACACTTGATATGTTGTAAACATCATCTATTTACTCAACTAGTTACGCTTTTTAATAATCTACTAAGTCATATCTAATTATTCCAAGTCTACAAAAGTATATTTTGTCACTTTTGTAGATAATATACTTTTGTAGACTTGGAATAATTACATATGATTTAGTAGATTATTAAAACTCTCTTTTAATAAATCAACAACTGTATTATATAAGAAACGAAAGAATATATTTTATGTAAATAATAATAACAATAATGTTTATTGCCCAACAGAAAATAAATTCCCAATTACAAGACAATTTAGTATGAACAAAAAAGTTTTAAAACTATAAACTAAAAAAAGTAAAGGATTATTTACTCGACCAATTTCGCTATTTATAAGAATAAGAAAATATAATTTTGTAGATTTTCAATAATTTAATAACTACATATTATATTATTAAATCAGCAACTGTATTATAATGTAAGAAACGAAAAGAATATACTTTATGTAAAAGATGAGAAATTTATTCTCGTATTATTTTATTTCGCGTAAAACTGCGAAACTTTAAATCCAGCATTTTTCACAAACTTTCTCATATTAAAAGTTCTGCAGGGAATTTAAATAAACTTTAAAATATTGCTCTAATATCCTTTATAATTCACGTTAAATGGACACCCGTCTGTATAACTCGATTTAATCATCTAAAAATCTGCGACACGGGTAATGAAAAATGAATGTCTTAGACTATTAATAAAACACGGTTTAATTTAATTTCCTTACTAATTTAAAAATTAGTAAAATTAGTAATAAAAAGAAATAAAACCGTGGTTAATTATTGATTGATTACTTTACATAACTTAAAACAAATCGTGAATGACTTAGATTATCTTTATTTAAAAATAAAAAATACTTGTGATATTAATATAATAAATTTTCTTATGATTTGATTTACATTTTGTTTTAGACAACTGTATTATGTCACAATTATTATTTATTTTTTGAAAGAAAAGATAAGGATGCAAATAAAGGGTTATCTTTGTTTTCAAAAAATAAATAATAATTTAGACATAGTTATAATAAATTTTCTAATGGTTTAAATTGCGACAAAGTTTCTTAATTAACATTGTAAATACAAAATAAACAATTATTGTAATATAACCATAATACATATTCTTATGATTTCAATTGCATTTCTTTAGACAAACTTGTTTTATTAACATTGTAAATTTCATTAGGGTTTTAAAATATGTAATACAATTCCATCCAGTGATTCACTGATTTTTATCTTTTAAATATACACATACCTGTGTATACACTATACATTTTCAGGCGTTATTCACGTACAAATATAAAAAGCAATATATTTTGAACTTCACTTGAAATCAGTGTTGTGTACGCGTGGCGCATGAAGTAAAATTTCGAGTTTAGAAAAGCCTGAAAATTTGGTTTGGTCGCTCCGCGCTTCGCGCTACGCAACCAAACCAAATTTTCAGGCTTTTCTAAACTCGAAATTTGACTTCATGCTTAATCTGGGATTGGAAACACTCGTTCGAAACTTCAAATTGAACGCCATTTAAAAACAACAAATGCATGTAAATTCCAGAGCTGGGCAGGATTCGAATCATTCAGGATTCGAATCCTGGATTCGAATCCTTTTAGAGGATTCAAAAGAGGCATTCGAATCCTTAAGTTCAACTGGATCCGTGATCCGGATTCGTTACACTTTTTTAAAAGGATTCGTATTCGAATCCAAATGCGGGTGATTCGAATCCTCATAAAAGGATTCGAATCCTCATAAAAAGATTCGAATCCTCATAAAAGGATTCGAATCCTCGTAAAAGGATTCGAATCCTCATAAAAGGATTCGATTCCTCATAAACGGATTAGAATATTTATAAAAGGATTCAAATACTTACAAAAGGATTCGAATAGTTACAAAAGGATTCGGATCGTCAAAAATAATTCTAATTAATCGTAAGGATTAACATGAAATTTAGTTTTGTATGTTTTTAAATTTCTTGTTAAATCACTGTTTTATACGCGTGGCGCATGAAGTAAAATTTCGATTTTAGAAAAGCCCCGTGAAAATTTGTCTCGGGTCGCTGCGCGACCCTCTACAAATTTTCTACGCGGGGCTTTTCTAAACTCGAAATTTTACTTCATGCTTAGTCTGGGAGTGGAAGACACTCGTTCGTACATTTTTGAATTATCATGAAGTTGTCATAAAGTTGTGTATTTATTATATATTATGACATTTTGATGATTTCTGTCAACTTTGACAATTTGATAAATTTCAATAATTTTCGTCAAATTATACATTTTTAATTGTATTTTAAATAATTCCCTCAAATATGATATTTTTAATGTTCGACGTATTCAATCGTATTCTGACAATTTTCGCACAAATTAATATTTTTGACGTTAGCAATCATATCATATTTTGACAATTTTCACACGGATTGACATTTATGACGTTTCGAATTATATTTGGACCATTTTCCTATGAATTGACATTCCCAATCAAATGTTTACACTTAACATGTCGATTTATAACATTTTTATCATCATCATCATTTCGAGATTTTCGTTGATTCATAAAATTTTCATTAGATTTTGTAATATTTCCCCAATTTATCGAATGTTGATGACATTTTCAATATTTGGGGATTTCTAATTAATTTATGAAAATGTTTATCAGATTTTCAACATACCTTGATTTTTGATATTTTGTCATTTTTATCGATTTTGATGAAATTTTCGATATTTCGAGATTTTCTCCTCAAATTATATAAAATGTTTATATTTAAGATTTTCAATACTTTTATTCAGATTTGTAACGATTTTCAAAAATTATTGACTCATTATTTGAACACACAAATTTGAGATTTTTTTTTCTTTAAGACATATTTAATCATTTTTGACATTGAATGACATTTTTGATATTTTTTACCTTTTGAGATGACATTTTTTGACAATAGATTATATTCTTAATATTAGACTACGTTTCTTGACAATAGATGGCATGATTCACATTAGATCTGACTTTTGATAAACAATGAAATGTTTACTTTTTTACCATTTCTGATGTTGACATTAAATGATTTATTTGACATTAGATGGCAGTTCTGACAGTTTATATTTTTTTACTTTTTTGACATTAGGCGACAATTTTGACATTTGATATTTTTGATATTACATATTTACTTGTTATACAGTAGATGACAATTTTTATATTATTAGATAACTTTTTTGACATTATTACTGATTTTCAGAGAAATTTTAGTTTTTGTAAGAACGTTTTTGTCAAACTGTCAAATGATAATTTTGAGGTAAATCGATTTTATCAAAACGCCGAATTTTTGACGTTTTTGATATTTTTTATATTTACGAGATGACATTTTGGTCATTTTGATATTTTGGGCGACCCTCGACAAATTTTCTACGCGGGGCTTTTCTAAACTCGAAATTTTACTTTATGCTTAGTCTGGGAGTAGAAGACACTCGTTCGTAAATTTTTGAATTATCATAAAGTTTTCATAAAGTTGTGTATTTATTTTCAAAAAAATCTTTCTCGGGTTATTAAACAAAAACAAAAGAGCTGAGGTGAAAGGTGTTTAGGTAAAAGAGGTTTATTTTTTCGTTGGCTACAACTTTTGTTTTAAACATTTTTTGACTTAGACGTCGAAAGCCATAGTGAAATTCGTTTAATAAAAAAACATCAAATGATTTCTGGTTATTTTTAACAGAAGGCTTTTAGACATTTGATGGTATAATTAATATTAAATTACTGAAATAAGTATTTATTTTTTAATATATTCGTAAATATACGGTAAACAATGTAAAATATTTATTTAATTAAAATATTTAGGAAATAACAATACAATAAATTTTATATTATTATTGTTATTATTATTATACAGGGTGTCCGTATTTCAACAGAATGTATAGGGATCTCGGTTTTTTAAAGAGATAGAGAGTCGGTTAAATTAGGGTAAAGTTGCGTAATTTAGGGCCCAATAATAATCCAAAAACAAATTTGAAATATCTTCTTTCGTTAATGAGATATTGTCAAAAGACGTATTTTTTGAAAATTCGTTCTTATTTTTTTATTCAAAACTTTGACATGATTGGCACTTTTTAACGATAAATCTAGTAACATATTTTATTTTAAGATAACTATAACATTTACCTAGGGACCATAGCTAACTTTTGTTTTTCTTATGGGCGCCATTTTGGATTTTTATATTTTTTGGAAGAATATTTTTTACTGAATTCAATGATGTAACACACTTATAGTTTATTGTACATTTTATATGTAAAATTTTAATCTTGTGGTTATTCAAAGAGTGCCTTGGAAACAGTTGAGTAACTCACTTATTTGGCAACTCCTAGGACCCATAATTTGCTTACATATCACCCCTGAAGACGGGCATCCGACGACACATACATTAACAGTTTAGCAGTTAAAGTAACGAGTGTCTTCCACTCCCGGACTAAGCATGAAGTAAAATTTCGAGTTTAGAAAAGCCCGGCGTAGAAAATTTGTCGAGGGTCGCGCAGCGACCCGAGACAAATTTTCACGGGGCTTTTCTAAACTCGAAATTTTACTTCATGCGCCACGCGTATAAACCACTTATTTGAAGTGTAGTTCAAAAACACACAAATACATCTTTAATTAGAGTAACACAGATATTTAGCCTGTTATCAATGATATTCAGTGTTAATAATAAATAATTAGGTTTTGAATATTTTTCTTAAAACAACTGATAACGATATTTATATGTTATTGGTTGTAAATAAATTATAAAATCAAATTTATTCTTGAACGATTTGTATTCGTGATTCGATAAAACAGGATTCGAATCTTTGATTCGAATCATATTTATCTCTTACGAATCCTTTATTCGAGTATTCGTGATTCGAATCATATTAGGTGATTCGTATTCGTGATTCGAATCCTTTTAACGAGGATTCGTCCCAGCTCTGGTAAATTCACAGCGTATACATCGGGACGTGTTTAAAAGGGTACAATCCATTGTTGTTTCCGGGCATTATTCACAGCATATACGTCGAAATATGTATAATCCATTGTTTCTCTCTAACTATTTGACTGTAACAGGATTTAATTTTAGGAATTAAATCCGTTTCGTCTTTTAAGCCAACACACTTTTATACACTTAAACTTCTTGTTTTATTTGTATAATAAACTACGCAAGTTTATAGGAAAATATCAATTAATCTCTTACACACATACACACACACACACACACCATCACACGAAAATGACAATTAGTCCAGAACCAATTATCCTGACCACACGCACAAACACAGTTAACTCGTATGTAGTTATGGTCAACATTATTCAGAGTAAACAGTGCATGGATGCACCGTGAACGCAAACCGTTCGCCCGAAAAATAGACAAAAACCTTGTTTGGACATTTCGGGTAATTGCGGATATTTTGTCCGAACGATCAAAGGATCTAGGCACTGGTTTTCCGACAAATTGCGTTTAGAGTATGTGTATGTTTATCGAGTTTACTCTGTTTGTTCACATCGCAAAATATAATAATAAATAATGCACTTTGTTGAAATTAGAGAGTAAGGTTACAAACGGTCATCAACATAGGGCTTTTAGATAAACAAAATATTTGTTTATTTATTAATTGTAGTTTAATAATTTATGATATTATCAAGTTCTCAAAAATTGGTATTTTTTAGGTATAAATGAATTGATTTCAATAATAAATCGCTGATCACATCGTTGCAATAGTATGTTTTGCCCTAAGACGTGTTTATAGTCTTAGGTTAAAACATACTGTTGCAGCGATTTATTTTTAAAAACTAATTTAGTATAGTCTTATAAATACATCTAATATTTTGATAATAAAGTACATAATAAAATAAATACTTGATAATTGATATTGTGTGCGTATTTAAGAATCCCATATGATGATAAAAGATACACGAAAAACAACCTCCCTTATGTTATGTTATGTTATGGGGTCGGTGGGTCGTATGGCCTCTGGGCCTTTCGAAGTTACCTCGACCTAAAAGATCTTTTGTGACTATCCCTGACCTACTTGAGTCCCTCAATGTCTAGACTTCTTATGAAGTCTACTATAACTTGAGGGTTAATGTGTACTAATTCCTCGGTGTTTAAAGTGGCCGATGACAGGTAGTTCCCTCTTTGAAGGGACAAGGCAGGGCATTCACAAAGTAGGTGCTCTGCTGTTTCTTGTGCCTCGTTGCAGAACCTGCAGTTGGCATCTGTTGTCTGACCCATCTTGGTGAGGTGGTACTTCAGAGGACAGTGTCCAGTTAGAAGGCCGGTTATGAGCCTTAGGTTGCCCTTGCTTAACCTGAGATACTGTCCGGCTCTTACGGCAGAGAAGGCGATGAACCTTTTCGCCTGCCGCAGACTAGGTGTGTTTCTCAGGTGAGCACTTTTGGCAGCATCTTCCCATTCCCGGATCATCCCCTTGATGTGGACTTTAGTTATTCCACTGTAAGGTTCTGGTCCGACAAATGGAGTTTTGGACCCTTCCTTGGCAAGGTTGTCGGCAATTTCATTGCCTTTGATCCCTGCGTGTCCCGGAACCCAGACCAGTTTGACTCTGTTGTTCCTAGCCAGCTGCTATAGGGATAGCTTGCACTCCCAGACAGATTTAGACTTGCATGTAGGCGATTTTATTGCCTTTAATGCAGCTTGACTGTCTGAGCAGATGCAAACCCTCTGTTTGTTGTATCCCCTGTCTAAACATATGTGGGCGCATATGTTCAGGGCCTCGATTTCTGCCTGAAATATCGATGGGGATCGTCCCAAGGCCTTTGATAACTCGAATCGAGGGCCAGTGATACCGATTCCGACTCCGTTCTCAGTTTTGGAAACAACCTCCCTTAGATGGATGTCTTATCTTTTATCGTAATACATAAACTTTTGAATAAGCAAACAACATCAATCTGTTGGTGCTAGCATCAGTGCACCAGTATGTTTTATCCCCTAGAAAATTGAGGAACTTTTGAATGAGCACACATCAATCCATTGCTGCCAGCATCAGTGCACCAGTATGTTTTAAACTTTATAAAATTGAGGAACTTTTGAATGAACGCATAACATCAATCCATTGCTGCTAGCATCAATGCACCAGTATGTTTTACGCTTGAAAAATGTATGAAAGTGTTTTATTATAATCTCGGATTTTACGTTAAATAAATCTCTTATTCATTCCTATCATATGTTCAATAAAAAAAAAACCTCTAGAGTGCTATAATTTTATCTTTTTTTAAATTTATGTTGGCTACACGCTTTATAAATTGTCATATAACACGTCAGACATAATAATTATAATGTATAATTTCAGAATTGCCAACCTACAATATATTCCATAGCACTGCATTTAATGATTGTTTTCTGCCATTAATCCATTGCTGCTAGCAACAGTGCACCAGTATGTTTTAACCTTAGAAAATTGAGGAACTTATAAATGAGCAAAAAACATTACTCCATTGCTGCTAGCATGAGTCCACCAGTATGTTTTACCCATATAAAATTGAAGAACTTTTAAATGAGCACGCAACATTAATCCATTGCTGCCAGCATCACTGCTTTCCCTTGAAAAATTCATAAAAGTGTTTTATTATAATCTCGGATTTTACGTAAAAAAATCTGTTATTCATTCATATCTGCATTTAATGATTGTTTTTTGCCCTTGTGCTGATAATACAGTCTAGTGGCAGTAAAGTTTGTAAAATTCGAGTGGTGGAAGACCACAGTAAAACCCCCCGTAAAGTTTTATGGGAGCCATCGACATCCTCATACTAAAACAAAGATTGCTTTTTAGTGTTCGACCTTTTTTTTAAGGAAAGTAAAACTTGTTTTTTATTGGATTTAATTCTATTTTTAAGACGGCATTGACAATTTTACTTAAAAAATGTTCCGTTTTGAGGCACAAAATAATTTAATATATTTTAGGATGAAGGATCCTTAAACAAATTAAATTATTTTTTAAAAAGTCAATTAGTTAGCTTTTACTTTACCGTACATATTGTACAAAAAACATGTAATTTAAGCTTGTTTTTATCAAACTTAATAACTTAAATACTCAAAACTAATCACAAAGTAAAAATAAAAATATTTAAAATAACAATATGAAACCAAGTTACGTGTTTTCGTATTCATTTTACATACAGAGAGTTTTATGTAACACCGAACATTTTCATAACGAGCATTTTTCTTTCAAGTATACATATGCGTACGTGGAACATTTCCCGATGCTCGGTTTATTAATAGAGTTCAATTTGAAGCTTTAAACGAGTGTTTTCCACTCCCAGGCTAAGCATGAAGTAAAATTTCGAGTTTAAAAAAGCCTGAAAATTTGGTTTGGTCGCGTAGCGCGGAGCGGCCAAACAAAATTTTCAGGCTTTTCTAAACTCGAAATTTTACTTCATGCGCCACCGGTACACAACACTGATTCAATGTAAAGTTTAGCGGTGTGTTTTAAAGTTCGTAATATGTCAGTGTTTTGTACCGGTGGCACATGAAGTAAAATTTCGAGTTTAGAAAAGCCTGAAAATTTGGTTTGGCCGCTCCGCGCTTCGCGCTACGCGACCAAACCAAATTTTCAGGCTTTTCTAAACTCGAAATTTTACTTCATGCTTAGCCTGGGAGTGGAAAACACTCGTTTAAAGCGTCAAACTAAATTCTTTTGACAAACCGAGCGGCGGAAAATGTACGACGTATGCATATGTATACTTAAAAGAAAAATTCTCTTGATGAAAATGTTCGGTGTTACATAAAACTCTCAGTATGGACTAGTACCGTGCGCCATGGTGGAATAAATTTGAGGTTATGGTAAAGTATGTGTTAACAGTCAGTAATGCCAATCTAATTTAAAATTCAAAGCCTACTCTAAATCATGTTTTAAATGATCGCACGGGAAAATTAGAATTGTATGATTTTCCTAAAGTTACAAAAGTTTTTTTTAAATCGCACCTAATTATAATTTCAATTTATAATTATTATTCTGTCTACATAAAGATTTATCGTATGTTCAATAAAAAAAAACCTCTAGAGTGCCATAATTTAATCTTTTCTTAAATTTAAGTTGGCTACACGCTTTAGGAATTATCATATAAAACGCCAGACATAATAATTATAATGTATAATTTCAGAGTTGCCAACCTACAATATATTTAATGGCACTCTAGAGGTTTTATTTTATTGAACATACGATAAATCTTTATGTAGACAGAATAATAATTATAAATTGAAATTCTTCTTGGAGAGAAACAGGACAAGTTACAAAGATGGGCCCAGTATTTCGAAAAACTGCTAAATGAAGAAGACGAAAGCAACCAACAACCAACAGCACAACTAACACCAGACCAACAAGAAAATAATAACCAAGAAGAAATAGAGGAACCAACGGAAAGAGAGGTCAATAATATAATAAAGGAACTCAGGAACAACAAAAGCGCAGGAGAAAACGGTATCCCAGCTGAAATTCTAAAACATGGAGGAGATGAGCTACGCAAAAGGATATATCACGTAATATTGAGAGTCTGGAGGGAGGAAAAAATGCCAGGAAAATGGAACAATGCTGTTATTTGCCCAATCTTCAAAAAAGGAGACAAAACGCTCTGTAAAAATTACCGAGGGATAGCCTTACTGGACGTGACCTACAAAGTAATAGCCAAAATAATAAGAAACAGGTTGCAAAGGTACGAAGAGGGAAAAATTGGGGATTACCAGGGAGGTTTCAGACCAAACAGATCCACAACCGACCAAATTTTCACGGTAAAGATGCTGCAGAACAACACCTATGAGCAGAACCTGGGCTTACACATCCTCTTCATAGATTTTAAACAGGCATACGACGCTATCTCCAGAGAAAAGCTGTATGAAGCACTGGTAAGACTGGGAATGCCAAATAAACTGATCAGACTAGTAAAAATGACTCTGACAGACGCAACGAACACAATTCTAGTGGATGGAAGCTTCTCAGAGTATTTCAAAGTCAGACGAGGACTAAGACAAGGGGATCCCCTCTCTACCAATCTGTTTAACCTGCTACTAGAAGCAATAATGAGAGAAGCCAAAATCCAAACCAACGGCCTTATTTTTCAAAATAAAGCACAATGTATTGCCTACGCAGATGTTGTGGCAATATTAACAAGATCGAAAAACGAACTTGAAAAGACCTTCAAAAGATTTGCAGACGAAGCAAAAAAATATGGACTACTAATAAATGAAGAAAAAACAAAGTATATGGAAATGCGAACAGATACAAGCGAGATAAATAAATGTATACACATCACAACGACGGAACGAGTGTACATTTTCGAAAGAGTAGACCACTTCGAATACCTAGGCATAACATTGACAAACAAAGGTCAAGAAGAGCAGGAAATCGATAAACGAATCGTAAAGGGGAACAGAGCGGCAGGATCCCTAAGTAACATCTTAAGAGGACAAAATGTGTCTAGAGCTGCAAAGATACGTACATATGAAACAATAATCCGACCAGTAGTTCTGTATGGCAGCGAAACCTGGACACTAACCAAACGAGATGAAAAAAAAATAGAGATATGGGAGAGAAAATTGCTGAGAAAAATATTTGGAGGAGTTAAGATGCAAGACGGTACCTGGCGAAGACGAACAAATGATGAGCTATGGGATATGTATAAGAAACCGGGAATTATACAAATAATCCGATCACAAAGAGTAAGATGGCTGGGACACATCATCCGAATGCCAGAACATAGAGTGGTAAAGAAAGTCCTGTATGCAGGAGAAGGTGGAAAAAGGCGAAGGGGACGACCAAGGAAAAAATGGCTGGACAATGTAACAAAAGACATAGAAGAGACTGGAACCATGGATTGGAAAGAAATAGCAAAGGACCGTAAAAAGTGGAGAAATGTCGCAGGAAAAATAAAAGACAAGGGCCTCTAGGGCCTGTAGTTCTGATATATATAATATATATAAATTGAAATTATAATTAGGTGCGATTTAAAAAAAACTTTTGTAACTTTAGGAAAATCATACAATTCTAATTTTCCCTCGCCCTTTTTTTTATCACTCTATTTTATACATTTAAAATGGTAATAGTTTTGTTCGGAGTAATTATCGATCTCTCCATTCTGAACGGAAAACCCGATCTTTCGCTCAACTCTTCGGGCGCAGTTTCAATTAATTTTTATAGCCCGGTTTTCCACAGAACATATTCATTTGTACCTCACCGGCGGTTTTCAGTAAAACCGCAGGTGAAACCTTTCAAGTGCAAATTGCCCAAACTTTAACAAAAACAGTTCTCTATTTAAAAAGAATTGATTAAGGGTTAATTTAAATAAATTATTTGGAAGATATCAGAACTCAAAAAGAAGAAGAATTGTTATAAGCAATTGAATATAGTCCCTCATATTGAATATACCCATATATGAGGTCCTGAAAATAAAATAAAATTAATAGGATCAAAAAGTACAATCATTACCTACCTTATTTATAGAGTTGATATAGATATCGAATTATTAAGCATTTATAAGTTACTTTTGAAATCTATATTAACAAATATTTAAGATGCATTGTCCATTTAAGCACTAGTGCAGAAAAGAAGAGCTTCGCGTGCATTAATATAGGTTTTAGGTGAAGTAGAAAAAAGTCTATATTTTAAACAAATGAAGGGTTAAGGGGAAAAACCAAATGAGTCCAAAAAGTTTAGAAAATCGTTTTTGAATTGTGTGTCGCCATCTGTTGTTCATTTATTAAATGGCTGTCCTGCTTGAGTATTTATTAAGCACATCTGTAATCATAGTGAAATTTAGCGTCCCTGTATTTAAGAGAGTAGCGCAAACTGGCATCCATCTTGACGCCTTTAGGCGCCAAATTCAAACTAAATCAAATTCACAGGACGCGTGTCAATCATTGTAGAATACAGGGTGGGGCAGAAAAACCTATCCGATTTTAAAACGTTATAAAATTAAAACCACTCAACTTGACAACATTTTTTTTTTATTATCATATCGCAAATTTTATGCCATTTTTAAATTTAAGTTTTGAAAAGCACATCACTCAAATGTCGTCCTTGGGAGCGGATACACTGATTTAGGCGCTCGCGGTAGCTTTCCATGACTTTCACCGTCATTTCCACAGGAATTTCTTCAATTGCCCGAGCAATTTCCCTTCGTATAGCAAGAAGGGTCCTTAGTCGATGCTGGAATACCTGTGATTTGAGGTAACCCTAAAGGAAGAAGTCACATGGAGTGAGATCCGGTGAGCGCGGCGGCCAGCCAATATCACCTCTCAGAGAAATGAGGCGTCCGGGAAACATTTCCTTGAGAATGTCCATTGATCGCCGCGATGTGTGGGCGGTTGCACCATCCTGTTGAAACCACACATTTTCTACGCCATTTTCTTCCATTTTGGGTTGAAGAAAATTTTCCAGCATGAAACAATAGCGCTCGCTGTTGACCGTTACGGTTTGCCCATTTTCTTCAAAAAAGTAAGGCCCCCAGACGCCTAGGCGGGAAAGAGCACACCACACAGTCACTTTTGGGCTATGGAGGGGTTTCTGATGGATTTCCCGAGGATTTTCGTCACTCCAATATCGAAAATTCTGCCTGTTTACGGCGCCACAAAGGTGAAAATGGGCTTCGTCCGTGAAGAGCACAACATCGTCTATTGGGAGTTCTTGGAGATCGCGACACAGGTTCATACGGGTTTCAAAATCCCTTTCAAATAATTCCTGTGCAACAACCATTTTGTAGGGATGCATTTTGAGGTCCCGGTGCAAAATTCGCCGAATACTGCGGTTGGAAATTGCCAAAGCGAGCGAATGTTTTCGTGCCGAACGACGCGGGGAACGTTCAATCGCGGCTCTCACATTGGCCACGTTTTCAGGTCCTGTTGCTGTCCTGGGACGTCCAGGCGACTTCTTTTTCAATGCTGAACCCGTCTGTCGAAAATTTGATACCCACACTTTAATCGTAGCGTGATGTGGAACAGGATCATGACGCCCGAGTCCGAAATCAATTCGAAAAGCACGTTGTGTAGCTATTATCGAACCGCCGTTTTCGATAAACCGCTCAATAACAAAAGTACGATGTTCACCAGACCAAGGCATGTTGACTAATGACAAATGGCATAAAACCGGCTTTCTAGCGGTTTTTACCCCACTACTCTACCTGTTCCCTCTTCTGAGAAAAGGGGATTTGAAATCGGATAGCTTTTTCTGCCTCTCCCTGTATGATTGGTTTAGTTTGAATTTCTCTCCTAAAGGCGTCAAGATAAATGCCAGTTTGCGCTACTCTCTTAAATACAGGGACACTAGTGAAATTGAATAGTGAGCGTCATCTGTTATTCATTTACTAAACGATATTATTGTCAGACTCTTTAAGCAGATATTTATGTAATCGCGCTAAAATTTAATATAGAGTCATCTATTATTCATTCACCGGACGGCTGTCGTACTTGTGTATTTAGGCATACAGAGAGTTTTATGTAACACCGAACATTTGTATCTAATACAATTTGACACCTTTCATTTTTAAGTTGTGTGTAAATTGAGTTGCCTATATGACCATTAAAAATTGTAGCCAATCAATCGCAATTAATACTTCAACTTGTACATACAGGGAGTTTTTCTTTTAAGTATACATATCCCAATTACAGCTTATATGCCGTAAATCTTTAGATACTCGTTGTTTTTTAACAGAGTTCAATTTGAAACTTAAAATGAGTGTGTTCCACTCCCAGACTAAGCATGAAGTAAAATTTCGAGTTTAGAAAAGCCTGAAAATTTGGTTTGGTCGCGTAGCGCGAAGCGCGGAGCGGCCAAACCAAATTTTCAGGCTTTTCTAAACTCGAAATTTTACTTCATGCGCCACCGGTACAAAACACTGACATACTACGAAGTTTAAAACATACCGTCAAACTTTACATTGCATCAGTGTTTTGTCCCAGTGGCGCATGAAGTAAAATTTCGAGTTTAGAAAAGCCTGAAAATTTGGTTTGGCCGCTCCGCGCTTCGCGCTACGCGACCAAACCAAATTTTCAGGCTTTTCTAAACTCGAAATTTTACTTCATGCTTAGCCTGGGAGTGGAAAACACTCGTTTAAAGCTTCAAATCTGGTAATAAACCGAGCGTCGGAGCATGCACAACGTATGCTTATGTATACTTAAAATATTCTCGTTATGAAAATGTTCCGTGTTACTCTCTGTATGTGTAATCATATTGAAATTTAATTGCGTTGATCGCCATCTGTTGTTTATTCATCAATTAATGCAACGTTCGCACAATTTATTCAATAATTTGACTATATCAGTTATAACGACTAAAACTTCTCGATATTTATTTATTTTATTTTCCCAACAAATATTATAATTAATTACAGAACTAAATACTATGAATGCCAACTGGAACCGTTATGATTTGATAAAGAAAAGTGTTAAGTCTCGGTAGTCATTGTGAACAAGTTAACAACTACAAATCAGAAAATTTAGTTTCAAATTTAGTATACAACTGTAATTACAAACATGAATTAAATCAAATTCGGATGTAGGAAAAGCCTCCCCGCTGTCTAATAATTAAAGCAATAATGCCGGTATTCGATAAATCACCGTGAAACAAACGGCTTCGTGCAATGTTCTTAAATTAGTCGCGTGCGATAAATCGAGTCGCAAATGAGCGCGGACAAAAGCGGGAGAAAAGTTAATAAAACGCTCGAACCTTAACGGAAAAAGTTTTTCTCTTTTTTTCTGTCGCTTTGGCTTTCCGAGGCCCGTTTTTGTCGTTTATCTTTTATGGCGTCCGTTTAGCATGTAGGAAACCGAGTGCGGGATTATCGCTTATTTATTCACCGCTTCCTGAAAAGTTTAATGTTGGAGGAGTAGGGGGGTCGTTTCGGTTGTTTCGGCTTTGTTTTGTTTCAATTAGGTGCCGGGCGAATGTTTTTTTAATGCGATTTTCATGAGGATATAAATGTGTAATTAAGGGTAAAATAGCTGCAAGACAAAGTGTTCTTGATAAGTATTAGATCCTTTATTAACCCATTTTTCTAAAGGTGGTTGTAGGCTATAAATATTATCGTCACTAATATATTGCACAACAATTTTGCTGGGCCAACCCACACGAGGCGCTATTATTTTCTAATCGGTTAGTTTACAGCTGAATCTTCTGCAGTCAACACGTGGAGTAACAAGAAATCAAGTTGTGTGCCTTTTGCATTATGCGTTATAGCATTAAAATGGTAATGTGTCCATCATACAGTGTGATCAACAATGATTGTAGACAGGTTAAATTTCCCGCCAAAAAATGTTGGTACAACTGATTACATGAAAATAAAATCCCCTAGATTGCTTTTCCATTGGCGTAGCAAACATTTTCTCCCAAAATAAATTAAATATTTAATCATAACTATATATAAAATTTTTACAATTTTAATTAAATATACAAAGTAAATTGAAGTAAGTTAAGGTTTTGTGTATTTTTAATAAACGTAGAGTTAGCATCCCTAATTTTATAATAAATGTTGAAAATGATGGACTTCATTTTCTAGGCAAATGTTAACTCTACGTTTTTTATTGTGAAATACTCGTTGAAGCTCCTCCGGATCTATGTTCCTTATCTCTTCTTCAATTGCTGCTTTAAGCTCGTTTAGGGTATGCATTCGATTTTTAAAAACCTTATTTTTTAAATGCCCGAATAAATAAAAATCGCACGGAGTGAGGTCTGGCGAACGTGGTGGCCATAATCCGTCGCTTACCAAGCGATCATCGTAAAATTCCCTCAAGTAATTTAATGTCGCCAACGCAGTATGAGGAGTGGCTCCATCTTGCTGAAAATAACCCATTATCTGTTCGTCATCATGCAATTGATTCAAAAATTCATCTAAGATGAGTGTTCGGTAGGGCTCCGCATTGATTATTTCGTTGAAAAATATTGAGCCAATTATCCGACGTCTCGAAATTTCTACCCAAACACCAATTTTTTGTGGATTTAAATCCGTTTTAATAAAAGTATGAGGATTTTCTGTAGCCCACGTACGATAGTTTTGGCTGTTCACATATCCTGACAAGTGAAACCACGCCTCGTCAGTAAAAAAGGTCTTGTCCAACATACCATTAAACCAATTGCAATAATCAATTCTTTTTTGGAAATCAAGTGGCTGAAGTTGTTGAACTACCGATATCTTATATGGGTGCAAATGCAGAATTTTTTTTGCGGCTTTTATGCCTGTCCCATACGATACTCCTGTAAAAGGATTAAACATTAAAATTTGTGCGCACCTTAAAATTAAGAACATACCCGTTTCAGCTGAAAGTTTTCTTAAAGATTTTGTTGGGCTTTGTTCAAGTCGTTGTTGAATGTCACCAACAACCTCTTCTGTTAAGATAGGCAGTCTTCCAGCTGACTTGCCCTTACAGATACAATTCTTTCCCTCAAAACGGTTAACAATGCGGGTTTTATGCGAGGAAAATGTTTTGTAAGGAATGTGGACATCGGGGGAGGCTTGAATAAATTGATTCAGACACGATTGTAATGAGTAAGTCCATGTGCCATCTTCATTCATAGTTCCACTTCGATAATGAGCCTTCAGGATAAAAGCATCATGCTGTGGTGCAAACATCACGGTAAACACAAGCGAATTCACTTAAAATCTGTAAATCTGGGATAAAACTTAAATTTTCTAATTTTCTAACCTTAAAAACAGCAAATCACTTACCACAAAACAAAGACTTATACAAAGTAGTCCTGATAAGAACTGATGTCTATGAAACAGAATAAAAAATAACTTAATTCGAAGAATGAATTAACACAATGGCAAAATACGACGCACGGCGCTGCTAATGTCAAATCGAGTTACTGTTTATTAATTTTTCCTTGGCATGAACTTGGAGCGATCAAATTCCCCAGATTTTTCGGCGGGAAATTTAGCTTGTCTACCATCATTGTTGATCACCCTTTAGCACTTTCCAAGTAATTTGAACAATTGATAATTGACATACTAAATTTATTTCCCTCTAAGCAAGTAGTTGGAGATTTTACTTGAAGTTAGTGATTTATACGCGTGGCGCATGAAGTAAAATTTCGAGTTTAGAAAAGCCTGAAAATATGGATTTGCTGGGGCGCGACTCGCTTCGCTCGCGCGCCCCAGCAAATCCAAATTTTCAGGCTTTTCTAAACTCGAAATTTTACTTCATGCTTAATCTGGGAGTGGAAAATGGTCTTAATCAACTTAGGGGACCTCAAAATGGATATATCCACTAAAATTTTTGATTTGAATATTTTGGCGAAAACAATACTTTATAAATGGGGGAAGGCCCGCCGTGGCCGAGCGGTTGAGCCGCTGGTTTCGCCAATCGTTCACGGCGGTGATCTGGGTTCGATTCCCAGCCGGGGCGAGTAATTTTTCTAACGAAAAATATTCGTCCCGGAGTCCATGGGTGTGTGTGTGAATGTGTTGTGACGTCCAAATATTTAGTTATAGGTAATTAGCAATAAGTTAAAGAAATAAAGCACATACAAATATAAATAAATGATGTTGGCTAATGGGCAAGTTCCCAAGGCCAGGCAAAAGCCAAACCCCAAAAAAAAAAAAAATAGGGGAAAGTAAAAAAAGGACAGTTTTCTCTATATTTATGAAGCAAATGATTGAATAAATCTTTTTTAAATTCTGTTCCTGTAATCTTTACTCTTGACATTTCACAAAACTAGTAAACTCTGATACACCTCGATACATTCTTAAATGGATTTTCTTTCTTCTTCTTTTCTCTTTGTAAGTCGATATTTAATGCACGACTGTGAAGACATAACTAAACCTGTATTGCACAATATTGCCCCCAGACGAAACAATATTTACTAGATTGATCAATAAAAATCAAATTCTTTTTGATATGATCTACAGACGGTTAATATTATTTATTCACTATTTGTTTTGAGTTATGTGAAGTAATAAATCCCTAATAAAACACGATTTAATTTCCTTTCTTCACTTATTTATTTTTGTTTGTTAAATGTACATTTCGAGTACCATGTACTCATTTTCAATAACAGTTATTGAAAATGAGTACATGGTACTCGAAATGTACATTTAACAAACAAAAATAAATAAGTGAAGAAAGGAAATTAAATCGTGTTTTATTAGGGTTAATATTATTGTATAATAACAATTATTATGCCATATATTGACAATTATATTGATTTCTTAATAAAAGAATTAAACAATAAATGTGTAATTAATCTATTTTTATAATAATTTAAGATATAAATAATTGTGTAACAGAGGTGGGACGAATCCTCGTAAAAAGAATTCGAATCACGAATCCGAATCACCTAATATGATTTGAATCATGAATACTCGAATAAAGGATTCGTTAGAGATAAATATGATTCGAATTAAAGATTTGAATTCTATATCTTCAAATCACGAGTACAAATCCTTTAAGAATAAATTTGATTTCATTTTCTTTTTCAACCATTAACATATAAATATCGATATCAGTCGATATTCAAAATCTAATTATTTTTTACAAACACTGAACATCGTTGATAACAGACTAAATATCTGTGTTACTCTGATAAAAGACGTATTTGTGTGTTTTTTAACTTCACTTCAAATCAGTGTCTTGGACACGTGGCGCATGAAGTAAAATTTCGAGTTTAGAAAAGCCACGTGAAAATTTGTTTCGGGTCACTGCGCGACCCGAGACAAATTTTCTACACGGGGCTTTTCTAAACTCAAAATTTTACTTCATGCTTAGCATGGGAGTGGAAACACTCCTTCAAAACTTTAAATTGAACTCTATTATAAAATCGACGAATGCCTGAAAATTACGTAACTAAAAAAGTCACTGAATATCATAAAAACCGGGAAAGTCAGAAAAAAGTCATGGTATTTTATTCAAATTGACCAAATACTAACAAAAAAGCTGTATGATATTATTAAATTTATCAAAATCAACAGGCATCATAAAAATTACAAAACACGTAAACATTTATAAAACCCACTTAAATATTGACAAAAACAACGTAAACAATTTAACAAACTGGGAGTTTCTCACAGAAGAAAGTTATATTAAAAGGTCAGGAAAAAAAATCTTGAATCAGGGAAAAGTCGGATAATTTTAACATTTCGGATTGTGGCTACCATGTCAGTTTTACTTCAAATAATGTTAAACAAAATTTTGAAAACTAGATTATTATCTTTAAAAACATTTTCAAAACTAGATAATTATCTTTATTCAATTTTGTTAATTTAAATCGACATTATTAACTCCATAACAACCGTAATAAACAAGGTTTTATTCACTAGTGAACTAAAATTTTTTTAGGTCACTAGTGAGTTAAAAAAATTTATTTAAAAATAAATGTAAAGTACATTTTCTTTACAATTTCGTCAAAATTGAATAAAAACATATATACGCCACGTGAATTAAACACCTTTATTCACTCAAAGAAATGATTTCACTCGCGCCGAGACGCTCGTGAAATCAAAAATCTTTTCGTGAATAAAATCGTGTTTAATTCACTTGATGTATAATATTTATTAAACACATTTTCAGTCATTAATTGTTCTTATCAAAGCAATCAGTTTGAATATATAGAGACTTGTCTCAATGAGACAACATTTTTGCAGAAAATCGATATTAATTTTATTTCGATTTTATATTTTTTAATCAGTTTGAAGTTTCGAACGAGCGTTTCCACTCCCAGGCTAAGCATGAAGTAAAATTTCGAGTTTAGAAAAGCCCAGAAAATTTGTCTCGGGTCGCTGCGCGACCCTCGACAAATTTTCACGGGGCTTTTCTAAACTCGAAATTTTACTTTATGCGCCACGCGTATAAAACACTGATTTAACGAGATATTTAAAAACACACAAAACAAATGATTCATATTAATCCTCACAATTAATTCGAATTATTTTTGACGATTCAAATCCTTTTGTAAGTATTCGAATCCTTTTATAAGTATTCGAATCCTTTTATAAAGATTCGAATCCTTTTATGAGGATTCGAATCACCCGCATTTGGATTCGAATACGAATCCTTTTAAAAAAATGTAACGAATCCAGATTACGAATCCAGTTTAACTAAAGTATTCGAATGCCTCTTTTGAATCATCTAAATGGATTCGAATCCAGGATTCGAATCCTGAATAATTCGAATCCTGCTGAGCTCTGTTATGTAATGAAGGGTAGAGAGTTGAGAAGTAATTATTGAGCATTGCTCCAAACTTAAGTTAAAAAAGAGTGTAGTCGACGAGAGATCGTTCTTTTTTTGATACATTCTATGAAAGTATATTTTTTATACTGATTACTCAAATGATTCTTTAAATTTACTTAGAATTAATTTTAATCCATCTGCCAAGTCAATGGTTTTGTTAAAGTTTAAACTTCGCTGAAACATTCAGTTCTTAGCAAAGACAACACATTTCCATTACGCGTTATTTATGTACGGTATTATCGGAATTATCATGTATGTATGCATTAAGCTAACACTGAAATAGCAACTTGTTAATTGAAACTGAGTTTCCAATTTGTGCATTACAAACAAACGCACGAACCCCAAATCGTGAGATTGCATTACAATTCAATAAGATGCAATTAAATTAAATCTAAATCCAATTATACTGAAATGAAAAATTATACATTTTTAATAAAATGCATGTATGTTAATCTTAGATTATCAGGTCGTTTACTTTTAGTTTTTAGTGTAAAATACGAATGGGTTTTTTTACGAAGAATGAACTTTATTTAATGATATATTTTCTAATTTGATTAATTACCTTTAAAGCGATTGGTTGAAGCTGTAGATTTTAAACTTCACGTGAAATCAGTGTTTAAAAAAATATTGTGAAATTTACGTATATTTGAACTTCACTTGAAATCAGTGTTTTGTACGCGTGGCGCATAAAGTAAAATTTCGAGTTTAGAAAAGCCTAAAAATTTGATTTGGTCGCGTAGCGCTACGCGACCAAACCAAACTTTAAGATTTTTCGAAACTCGAAATTTTACCTCATGATTAATCTGGGAGTGGAAACACTTGTTTAAAGCATCAAAATAATCGCTTTTGTAAAACAAAGAATGCCTGAATATTTACAACGTATACATATACATTTATACTTAATAAAAAATTCTTTGTATGTAAAAAGCGAAATTAGTTTGTAAACAATCTAATATTTTGATGCAAATATAGAATATACATGCATATCGTTTTCACTCAGAACATCTGTCTAGTTTAATCCGGAAATTCTATTTAAAGTTGAATTAAATATTCTCACACGTTTCACCAGAAAGTTTTCATCGCTCAGTAACCCAATCCGAAATTACAAAAGTTGGCGCCCATTAAATACGGATAATTCCAACTAGTTGAATTATAATGACCAATTCCTACCAATCTTATTTTTTTTGTAACATTACAAGTATAATTAAAAAGGAAATAGTGCAAAATTAATTTCAAAATAAAATAGAAATAAGAGTACAATATTAATTAAATTACACACAACCACAAAAGAAAATCAAATAATCCAAGAGATAAAAATAGAAATGTATACTATACAGGGAATTTTTCTTTTAAGTATACACACAGAGAGTTTTATGTAACACCGAACATTTTCTTAGCGAGAATTTTTTTTGAAGTATCCATATGCATACGTTGCACATTTTTCTATGCTTGGTTTAGTAAAAGAGTTTAATTTGAAGCTTTAAACGAGTGTTTTCCACTCCCAGACTAAGCATGAAGTAAAATTTCGAGTTTAGAAAAGCCTGAAAATTTGGTTTGGTCGCGTAGCGCGAAGCGCGGAGCGGCCAAACCAAACCAACTAGACCAGTCACATCTAGTTTTTCAATATTGTTTTATAGGTATTGCAGAAAAAATCAAATTTAAGATTTTTAACAATGTTTAATATTTTTTTTCATGAAACAACGGTAAAAGTAGAAAACATGCTATTGGAATAAGCACGAAGTTTGTACTGGTCCTATCGTATATTTTTTCAAAACATTTCATCCTTAACTAAGGATGTAGTTAAGACGAAAATATGCAAAATTATACGTTATATGTTTAGAACGAGTGGAAGAGGAGTTATCGGATCATGTTGGTATTCATGTCAGCATTCAAACGACTGTAAGTTCTAATGCCATTAAGTGTACAACTAGACCCTTGACTGAAACGGGTTATTGCAAACTACATTATTATCTTAATCAAACCGACGGGAATTTTGTCTATAATGACTACACAGATGTAGAAGCTAAGTTTGATATGTTTGTTAACATACTACACAAGTATATTATATTATCCTTTCCTGTAAAAACTAGCGTAAAACATAAAAAATAATAATAAAGTCAAGTGGTACAATGATGACCTTCGACATATGCGCGAAACTTTATTATTCCTTAAAGATGCCAGCATTCGTTGTACTAACTTAGTTGCAGTTCATGCTGATTATACGTTAAAGTATAGGGAATCTCTTAAAAAAGCCAAATTTAATGCCAACGAATTGTTTCTAAAACAAGCAAACTTCCACCCATAAGCATTATGGTCCTTAATTAAATCTAATGGTTCCAACAACTTGCATAGCCACTGTGATATTGAACCAAATACGTTTAACAACTTTTTCGCAAATACCGCTAGCGATATAATTAATAAATTGCCAAATGTTAATAACTTACCAATTGCATTATTAGCTAAAAGTAATGCAAACACGGCAAAATCGTATTTTGAGTTTAAGGAAATAAGTGAAGTGGTCGTAAGGGACGTTATTCACAACTTACGTCAGTCTGAGAGCCGTGATATTTATGGCATGACTACCAGACTGCTAAAGCGGATAACGAATATAATCATAACCCCTTTGACTAAATTAATTAATTTGTGCATAACATCTTGTGTATTTCCTTCGTGCCTTCAACGAGCATATGTTATACCTATCTTTAAAAAGGGGGATAAATCTGACATTAATAACTACCGCCCAATTTCTCTTCTACCTATCATTTCAAAGGTTCTTGAACGTATTATATATCAGCAAATTGTAGATTTTGTAGATTCTAATAATATAATTTCAAGTAATCAGTACGGCTTCCGCAGAAATAAATCAACCAGGGATGCTATCATCGCTTTCACTGAGGAAATATACGATGGCTTCGAGTCTCGATGGCCACCTTTTTGGACCTCAGTAAGGCGTTTGATTGTGTCTCTCATGAAATACTTTTAGAGAAATTATATTATTACAACTTCTTGCCGAAAAGCTGCCGAATGATAAGCTCATACATGAGTAAACGCACGCAGCAAGTATTTATAAGGAATAGTACATCTGATGAATGCACCATACATCATGGGGTTCCGCAAGGCTCAATTTTAGGCCCCTTAATGTTCCTTATTTACATCAATGATCTGCCCGGACAGCTGCAGAATTCTTCAATAGTACTCTTTGCTGATGATACTACAATCAAAAGCTACTCTGCACAAGAACACACAGCTATTCAGATAAACAACGCCGAAATTAATACAGCAACAAATTGGTTTACGTCGAATCGATTGCTTGTTAATGAGGATAAATCAGCGTATATAATATCTACGTTAAATAAGATTTCTGAAAGTTACAGTGACAGTACGAAATTTTTAGGTATGCACATTGATCACAAACTTACGTGGCATAAACATGGCACTGTAACAGCAAACAAACTTTGTAAATCTGTATTTCTACTCCGACATCTTAAACTATCACTCCCTCAAGCAGTCTTAAAAACAGCTTATTTTGCGCTATGCCAGAGTCATCTTATTTATGGTCTCCTTGCATGGGGTCATTCGAGCATAGCTGCCAGACTCTTTGGGTTACAAAGACGCGCTATCATCTACATATCTCTTCCAAAATTCAATATGTTTGCTTTATGGTTGTTTTAGTAAATTACTTTCGAAATCATCCATAAAGATTTCTGACATTAAAGGGGACAACGGTGATCCCATTGGTAGTCCATCTGATTGAATGTAAGAGTTATAGATGGAATAGGTTACAGAAATGATTGCCGTGATTCATTTACAAAACTAGAAATACTCACATTACCAAGTTTGTATGTTTTAGAAACTTTAATCTAAGTGCATGAAAATCGATCATTATACACCAAACACAACGACGTCCATGAGTACAACACAAGATCTAATGATCATATATGTCCTCACTTCTTAAGATTGTCTAGGTCACGTAACGGTATAAAGTATTGTGGTCCAAAATTTTATAATCCACTGCCATCCACTATAAAAACTCTACCAACAAAACAATTTAAATCTATTATGAAGCGCTATTTCATTAAAATGTCTTTCTACAGCATTGATGAATATACAAAAACAATGGAGCATAACAATAATGTCATCTTATAAACTATTTTAATGTTTTTACTAATTTTTAATTTGTTCTACACTTATTTATTTATTTATTGCAATCGTTAATAATTTATAATCATTTACACTTATACATGTATTTCATTATTTTATATTGTATTGTCTATTTAATTAGCAGGGTAATATTTTCTGTATGTCTGACGTATGTAAACCTAGGTATTAACATTAATAAAGATCTTACTTACTTACTTACTTAGATAGCGGCCAATTTCCTCATAAGTTTTTAACTAATATTTCTATATATCAAAACTTTAAAGGATTATTCAACATTTAACAGATTATAGTAGAGAATACATTGAATGCTTTGCTACCATCGCACTTAAATGTAATCTGATTGAACAATTGTTTGTTTATTGATTATTATATTATTGTATTAATTATTCGTAATATTAACATTATGTAATAATTAAATTATAATTTGGCCATCGATTATTTAATTTATATGCAAATGTGAAAATTACATATCCATCATCGATAATATGTTATAATTAATTTCCAGTGTTAATTATTGAGTGATTATCAAACAAAACGCGTCTGTTGAATTATAGATTCTAAGCGATTAAATTATAATATGAACAATGGATATGTTCCCTGATAACTTCCAAATTTATCAATTAATCGAATTAATTAATTACATTGGTGTTATTAAGATATTAGACGAACTTCATTGGAGATTTTGATTTGATTTGATTTGATTGTAAAAATTAAAGATAAATTAATAGATTTATTATGGTTTTGATTATGAAAATTAGATGACAAGTGATGATTATCATTAGATGTTTTGTTATCTAGTATTATAATTCAGGTAACAAGTTTTAACTCAAGCTCAAATGATTTTTTTGTGCTTTTACCGACCGCACTACTATCTAAAGAAGGTATTGTGATCGGCCAAAAATAGATGCCCCTGTCGGTGTGTCGGTTTGTCGCACAGTGGTCTGAAACCAACCAAAATGCGACAAAACTCCTTAGTTTTTTTTTTAATTTTGTGAGATATCAATTTGAAATTTGGTTTGTTTATGCTAAACACAAATTTGAGGTTACAGATCTTCCATAACCCTTATTCGCACTTCCGGTTTCACCAGAAATGACATCAATTTTAAAAATGGTTATGTGTCCATCATAGCACTTTCCCCATTAAAGATATGATGATTTAAATATCAAAAATATGGAAAACTTGCTCAAAATAAATGTATTCTACTTTTATTATTATTTCAAAATTATTAACAAATATATATTCTTGCATTTTTTGCTACATCAAAGTAAATATTGATCATCATCACATCTAAGCGTTATATATTTTTAACTTTACTGTAAATCAGTGGTTTATACGCGTGGCGCATGAAGTAAAATTTCGAGTTTAGAAAAGCCCCGTGAAAATTTGTCTCGGGTCGCTGCGCGACCCTCGACAAATTTTCTACGCGGGGCTTTTCTAAACTCGAAATTTTACTTCATGCTTAGTCTGGGAGTGGAAAACACTCGTTACTATAAATGGGGGCTCCCCTCTGATAGTATAAAATCATAACTGTATTGTTTCGAGTTTACGTGAAGTGATTAATCACAAATAGAAAGATTGTTATTCCTTACTTCACTTTTTATTTTTATGTTAGATGTACATTTCGAGACACAAGGTGCTCATTATCAATAACAAACTAAATTCTTAAAACTATGTGCGCGGTATATATATTTGACGGGTTATCGGAAAAACCAAAAAGTAATTAAACCTATTGTTAGCGGCAAAAGGTTCGAAATGGGTGTCGGTGTCATTACATTATCTGCGGGGTGGGACGGCGTGGGCGGCTTATGGGTCGGGAAGGTGGTCAGTGGGATTACATTCACTGCGGGATTATTTTTGGGTAACAAATCTAATAATGGATTAACTAAGGGACTAAGATCGAAATTCAGCAAAACATTTTTATTTTTATACATTTCAATGGATTCAAGCATATTTAATCTACGATGACTTGATTGCTTTAAAAGTTTAATATTGTTTATTTGTCTCTCATTTGTAAACGTCTATTTATCAATAGACAGTATTAAACAAGTAAGGTTATGTTTTCAAGCTACTGACTTGTAAAATTTTAACAAGTCAGTATACTAACTTGTTAAAATTTAACAAGTTAGTACTGGAATAGTAATTTATAGTTTTTCGTGAATTGAATTTATTAAAGAAAAATACAATAAATACTATTATTCTTAAAATAATAACTAGGAAAATATATATTTTCTTAATTATTATTTTAATAATGCACTGCAACGATAAAACACAATTTATTCACCATTAATCTCTTTTATTTGTATTATATATATTAAATATACAGTTTGTACTTCCAGTAATGGAAATCGAACCATCGGGAGCTTCTAACAAAAAACGTTCCACCTCTCTCTTAATACTTTGGCTTTTTTTGGAGTTTACCGCTCATTCTTTCTTTTGAGGAATGTAATTACTTTCTGAAACCTACAAATATTAATGAACACCACTTTTTTTAATATTTTAACATTGAATACCTGTGAACTGGAACATTTTCCTTCATATTTAAATAGCTTTTTAACATTGACCATTTCGTCAATCAGGGCTAAGTTTTTCAGCAAGGTGACTTACATATGCCAAAATCACATCTTCTGTCACGCCAATCACGTCACTTTCTTTCTGCCATATTTTAAAGTCCGTATACTCCCGCTCATATCTCGTCGTTGACTTTACTGGCAGCAAACTTGAAACAACTCTTGCGGCTGCCTCAGTAATTGCGGCAGGCACTTTCGGAGGCACGCTCATGTTAAACGAATTGCGAAATAATTTAATTTGATTTAATCAAATAAACAACATAAGTATCCACGGAAATAACTTACTACATATTTTTTTGTAATTCCAATTTGATTAAATTTACCAAATAATTGTATTTTAATTAATTACAAATGATTGACAAATAAAATATATAACAATATACGCAAGTTAACGGGTTTTACTGGCTCCAGAAGGCGACTGGCTCGTCTAGCGACTCGCCAGTCATATCCTTCTGTCCGCCAGTAAAAACCGTTTTAACAATGCTAATAATGTTAAATACCATTACCGAGAATGTGTGTCCTGTTTCAATTGAATGGTGTGCAACTGCTGATTTGTCCGGGTTTTGAATTTTAAAATAATACTGGTGTTCTTTAAATCTTTTTAATATGTTACGTTGTGTTTGACCTACGTATATTTTATTGCACTTGTTGCAGTTTATTGAGTAAATTCCGGATTTTTCTAGGTGGTTTGTTTTAGTAAATGTGTTGCCAAGTAAACATTTTAATTTTGTGTTGACATAAAAAGCAGGAGAAAGGTTAAATTTATTCAATAAACCACCAATTTTCATACAAGTTGCTGGGTGGTACACGAATCTAGCATACTTTTTTGGGGCGGCTTCCTTCGAGTTGATTAGTGTGGTATTTGAAATAATTTTATGATTCCTAATGTGTTTGTTAATTAATCCATTGATTGTGTCAATGCTGTAATTTAATGAAACGCCTATGTTCTTGATTAAACTAAATACCTTTTCCCTATTTTCTTTGGATAATGGTATGTTTATTGCTCTAAAAATCATGCTGTTAAAAGCTGCTAATTTGTGTTTAAAAGGAGAAGACGAAGTTGAAAATCATACATTTAAACATGTTGCAGGAAAATGTTCACCAAAATTAAAACAAATAATTAAACATGTAACGATTAGAAAATAAAATGTTCATAACTAAAGAAATTATCTACTTGAAAATTGACAAAAAGCTGTCAAAATTTATAAATAAAATTAGTATGTATAATCAGCTCAGAAGATTTAACACAATTTGTCAATATCTAATATCAAACATTTTTATTTCAATCAATTTTTTGAGATTTTTTAATTTCTTTTCTATTTTTAATTATCATGTTTATTTATTTTTCCAAGAAAATACTGAAAACTGAATAAAATTAGATTTGATTTTTATTCGAAATTGTTAACTTGAAAAAAAAACGATATTAAAGTAATAATTTTGCAACTTTCGAAAATGTTGGTCAATTTTAATATTTGTAAATATTGATTTATTTAAAAACATTTTTTTCCAATTTTTAGAATAATTTATAATTATTGGATTAGCTATTTTAATTAATTTCAAAGGTTTGTTTAAACTAGATTTTTAGTTTTCTTCATTTTGGAATTAATTAATGTCAAATTATTAAAATTGTTTAAAAATGTTTCAAATAAAATTTGTAAAGTATCAAAAAATAAACATTTAATGAGTATATACTTTTTGTTGTAGCTCTTTTAGATTTCTTGAAAATAGTAAATTTTTGAATTTTATTAATCTATTTCAGTAAGCAGTAATGGAAAATAATCCTATAATAATTTAAAAATAGTAAATATTTTTTTAATTAACGTTTATCTCTTTTTTGAGCCAAAAAGGTGGCCATGGTACCAAATAAAGATTCCCGACTTCTCTCCTAATTAAAGCGAAAAAACAACAAAATAAGCATTGTTATTCGTATTTATAATAAACTTTTATTCTTAGAATTAAATAAAGATATTAAATAAAGATATGTAATTACTACATTTTAGGAATATTAACTTAATTTTTTATTTTATATCTCTCTATAAAAATGCGATTTAAAAACTATCTCTTGAAAAGTATACATTTGAATATGTTTAAAAAAAATCATATCTCGCCAATTCTAATAACTTAATACATATACTTTGCTGTACGAGTAAAATGTTTAGTTCAACATTGCTCTTATAAGATATTTTCGATTTCTTAAGTATTTTGAACACAGGGGAGTTTTTCTTTTTGGTATACATATTCTTTTGTTTTAGGTTAGGTTAAGTGTTTCTTTTTTATGTTTAAAAAAATTATATCTCGTTTATTCTGGGTAACTAAACTTCTTGCAATTTCTATTAACCAAATACATATACTTTACTAAACCAATTAAATGTTTTGTTCAAAATTGCTCTTATACCATATTTTTGATTTCTTAAGTATTTTGAACATAAAAGGAGTTTTTCTTTTTGGTATACATATCCTAAATATATGCTATAAATAATCAGATATTCGTTTTTTTTAAATTAAATTTGAAGTTTTCAACAAGTGTTTCCCACTCCCAGATTAAGCATGAAGTAAAATTCCGAGTTTAGAAAAGCCTTAAATTTTGGTTTTCAGGCTTTTCTAAACTCGAAGTTTTACTTAATGCGCCGCGCGTATAAAACATTGGTTTCAAGTGAAGTTCACTTGTTAACAATATTTCAGTGTTTCGAATTTAAAACCGCCTGAACATTTGGTTTTAAATTTACTTTCATATCGGTGAGAAGTTGCACTGAAATAATTTGCTCGAATTTTAAAGGCACGAACTTTGCTTAATAAATAAATATTTGTGACATTTATTAACGAGAAATCAAACTTAAGCAGTATATTTTGAACTTTACTTGAAATCAGTGTTTTATACGCGTGGCGCATAAAGTAAAATTTCGAGTATAGAAAAGAATGTTTACGCTAAGCGGAGCGACCAATCCAAATTTTCAGGCTTTTCTAAACTCGGAATTGTACTTTATTCTTAACCTGAAAGTAGAATACACTCATTTCAAGCTTCAAATTGGACCCTTTTAAAAAAGCGCATGTATATGTATACTTAAAAGAAAAATTCCCTGTGTGTTGAAAATGAACGTTGATTACATTGATTACGTTGACTGATTGATTACGTTGATTACATTGATACACAGCTCGTTGCATTACTAATTTTTCGAACTTTTCTATTGATATTCTGTAATCTGTATTTTTATAGAAAATTAATCTATATTTTCTTAGAAATCTTCCATTTGTTAGCCCAAATTTTACATATTTGATAAATAATGTATGACAGCGATACATAAAAGAAATCAGCATTTTCATATTAGAGCAATTTTAACGAATTTTATTTAGTGCAAGAAAGTATACATAATTAGTTATCAAAAATTGTAAGAATTTCGGTTACCAACAATGAACGAGATATAAATTTCATTAAAACACAATTTAAAATCTATGTTTTTTATGAGATATTTTTGAAATATCCATTTTTATGAAAACGTAATGAATAAAAAGAAGACTATATTCGTAAAATGTAGTAATTATATACCATTTATTTATATAATGGTTTGTAAATTAAATTCACTTAGTTTTGTTTCACTTACATGTATTTTATTTTCTACTAGTTTCGGCTTAATGCCATTATCATGAATGATGTAACTATATGATGGATTTGTTTGGGAATATATACAGTTTCGAGTTTTAGGTTTTATTGGGTAATAAGGGCATTTAATATCGGGGAATTCCAAAGGTCTTCGTTGTCGTTGACCACATTTTTACTTGCCTTTATGGCTTTTGAAATTTCTAAACCCTCCCGGTAGTTAAGCGTTAATCCCTTATTACCTGTATGCAGAATTTTTAAATCGATTGAAGAAAAATGGTGATTAGATGTGATACAGTGCTTAGAAAAACCGGTGGTCTGTTTTTTATTCTCTATGTCTGTAAACTGTATATATTCCCAATATTTGTTTAAAAACTAGGTAGATTGATTGATAAGGCGTTGAGGTGTTGAAAATCTATATTCACTTTGTATAAATAAAATTCTGAATAATTTTATGATTTTCAAAAAAGTGTGTTTATTTTCACAATTGTTTTGCAAATGTATTGCTTCTAGAAATAAAAACTAAGTAGCTGAAAACATTGCGTTTTAACCAACTTTCTTTAAAGAAGAAGTATCTAAAATCATGTTTCTGTATAAACAAACATATTTTGACGATTATCAGAAACGTATTATTGCACTCTGATTGAGGAAAATTGCCCACTGTGCGACGAGAAGTTTTTTTTAAGTAAGAAAGTTAAAATAGAACATTTTACCAGCAGCGGACATTTTATTGTACAAATTAACTTTAATAAGTAATTAGAATAATGCATTTAATAATCCTATATTATTTTAATTTGGGTATAAATGAAATTGCCAATTCTTGGTTGCGGAATACTTCAAAACTTAAAAGTGCGATTCTTTTCGCAATCTACAACAAGTTAATCAATCTTACGTCTATAGATGGCCTGAATAATTTGACCCAAATTATTCATTTGCAGTAGGTTACTGTATGTAACAGCAAACACTTGTTGTATAATTCAATGTCCGTCGGGGTATTAGCTCGAGAAGTAGTTGTTTCAATAAGTGTTTTAATCAGTCTTTGTAAGACTAACTTGTTGTAAATTGCGAAAAGAATCGCACTTTTAATATTTTAATTTGCGGTTGGTACCTGTGTTAACCACACCAGATTTTTTGGATTATTTTTTACTTATATTGTAATTCAATTTAATTTAATTTATTTTTTGTTGTTTTGTAACTGGAATTTGTAATTTGTTGGGCAAATAAAAAAAATATTAATAAATTTATGCTTACTTGATTTCATCAAACTTCCAAGTTTATATTAAATGTAATATTTCCGGTGGCGTATGTCATAAATATGTGTGTGTTGGTGTTAGGGTAATAAAACAAGTTGTGAAAATCAGCTCGCGGGAGAATACCGTAATCGTGTTTAGCGATGTACACTATGAAATAGAAAATTCTGTCACGTCTCGTTCACGTCGGGACGTGTGGTGGGTTAGTTATTATAGCCACAACCGCGACTGACGTCTAATATTTCCAACCCAACACCACCAAAAAAAAAAAAGGCAGAATTGATTGATACGAATTTGAAGCGAACGTGATGGACTAACGCCGGAATCACCGCCCATTGTAATCTGTAAATATCAAAAATAACAAATTTTATAACCTATAGAAGATGAAACCATAAAAAATTAAATTAAAGGTGTCATATTTCACGTAATTTCGCCCCAATCTGAAAACCAGGGCACGTGTTTACAGTACCGACGCAATTTGTCATCGGTGAGAAGTTGCACTGAAATGACGTCATTTTACTCCAAACGGTTGGGTAAATTCTTCCCAAAATGACGTCATTTCAGTGCAACTTCTCACCAATGACAAATTGCATCGGTACTATGAATAGGCGCGTATTCACAGTAACGATGCAATTTGTCATCGGTGAGAAGTTGCACTGAAATGACTTCATTTTGGGAAGAATTTACCCAACTGTTTGGAGTAAAATGACGTCAAACTGATTTTATTAACTCAACACTGTATTCTTAACATTTAGTGTAAGGATATTATTTATTCAGAAATGAACTCGATTGCGAAAATACGTGCTCAGCTTGTTAATTTGAATTTGAGCTGGTGTCGTATATACCTTGTGTAATAAACACCCAAAATGCATTAATATCCGCTTGCAAATATGTCTCGAGAAATTGTCTTATTTGTCTAATCTGCAAATATACACGTAATATTATTATTTTTTTATTGAAATATATATTGCGTGTTTATCATAATATATAATATAATAATATTTTTATGTAAGCCGAACGTATTTATCGCTGTTTAGGGGGGTCGTTTATCACTCGGCCAACCCTCGCCATGAGGTTTACGACAAACTTCTTCTCCCTTATTCTCCTTCGTCCCTGGCGTGACGTCGCCACTTCATAAACGTTTAATATCAGAATAAAATTGAATTTTCGTGTCCCGCATTTATGGAGTTTTTAATGCGCCTCGGTCTGACCGACCGAGCGCATTTTCATAACAAGACATATCTCGCCTGCGGGAAAATAGGAAAATAGGAAAATTTCTCGTCGGGAACAAAATGAAAGAAAATGATACATTTAATACAAAATTGCGCTATATACAGTAAATAACAAAAATATTCAATGGAAACTAAATTGAATTGTAGACTTATCAATTGATTTGATTAAATATTATTAAATTATTGATTAATTATTATTATTAAATATTGTTTGATAAAATATTATTATTATAATTAAAATATAAAATATTATAATGCAAAAACTATCATCTAATCCGGTGTTTCTCAACCTGTTTTTACTTATTACTTTTAATGTTTATGATTATAATGGTTCAATTTATGTATTTTTTTATATAATTCAATGAGATTCAGTTAAATACCAAAAAAACATTACCATAATCATTGATGGGAGAAAGTGTTAGATAAATTTTAAATGATAATGATTTTAATTCAATTTTCTTCTTTCAGTTACGTGAAGTTGTTTATAAAGTATAGGATTTATTTTAAATCCTAGTTTCACTATTTTTATTATAAGCTATACAGGGGATTGTAAATTTACAGGAATTCGCTGTTTTTTATAGAAGCGGTAAATTTAAAGCTTCTAACGAATGTTTCCACTCCCAGACTAAGCATGAAGTAAAATTTCGAGTTTAGAAAAGCCCCGTGAAAATTTGTCGAGGGTCGCGCAGCGACCCGAGACAAATTTTCTGGGCTTTTCTAAACTCGAAATTTTACTTCATGCGCCACGCGTATAAACACTGACTTAATGCGAAGTTCAAAATATACTGTTTGAGTTTTATTCCTTGTTAATAAATTTCACAAATGTTTATTTTGTATAAATAAATGTTCAAAAATTGAAGCGTCTGGAAAAATTTGCATTTGGATTTTTATTTTTTTAATTATGCTTACCTATCCTAAAGGAAATTGTTAGAATGATGCAAGCGCATGACTTAGACAAAATAAATATTTGTAAAATTAAAATTAAAATTTAAGCACTACATTTTGAAAATCACATCAAATCAGTGTTTAATACGCGTGGCGCATGAAGTAAAATTTCGAGTTTAGAAAAGCCTGAAAATTTGGTTTGGTCGCGTAGCGCTACGCGCTACGCGACCAAACCAAATTTTCAGGCTTTTCTAAACTCGAAATTTTACTTCATGCTTAGTCTGGGAGTGGAAAACACTCGTTTAGCAATGTATTCATTTTGTAACGTATATTTTGCGTGTTATTGACAGAATCGAAATCTGCACAGAAGCGTATCATAATTCCCCCCTTGTTTTCCATGTGTCTCTTTGTATGTTTGTTTTGTGTTGTGGAATACGGGAAAGGGGAATATGTTAAATGTGTCCATTTAGATGTGGGCTTGGATGGATAGGTCATAGCAGATAGGAGTGAAAAGGGCGACACGTTCTGTTTGTAATGGCGGATGATGTCGTTGGCAAAGTGTCATTCCGCGCCGCGTCGGAATATAAACGTTGACAAGTGGAGTCAAATATTATCCCTTCTCGCAACCAGCGGGCTAGGGCCCCAGCGTTCTCCACTTTGCGATGTATCTCACACGGAACGACTATATTTAACCAGCCTGATATATATTACCTTGCGTAAATTTTACTGTGCAACTGTTGCAAGTTTATTTATGGATGTACGTGTATATGTATGCACGGACGTGTTTATATGTATGTATACACTGTTGCTTCTGGATGTATGTTTAAAGAAAATGTTATCTCTCACAATATTCACAAAATATAGTAGGAACAAAATATACTATAGTCGAAATCACGAAACTTGATACTTACGTCATCAAAATTATACGTCTGATGTAAATCAACACTCCTGCATCAAATCAGCAACAGTATGCACATTTACGTAATGTATTTTTAGCGGGAAATTTATTTGAATTGAATTACAAATATAATAAATTATCTGAATCAGATGTATTATGTATTATCTAAATCAGCGTTTCTCAGCGGAGTCGGTATCGACCCCCTAGGGATCGATGAGGTATGACAGGGGGTCGATGATTACCAAATTGAGGGCTTCTCTAAGCTCGAAATTTTTCTTCATGCGCCATTCGTATAAAACAGTTGGAAATAATCTAGAAACTTTTTTTTGAATTAGTAATAATCGAAATATTTATATAACAAAATATTTACATTTTCTACACTCATTCTTAAGTTAGGTTAAATAATACAATGTATCAATGTATTAACTTATTTAGTAATTTAACTAGAGTGTATCTAGAACTACCTTTAACTCATCACTACATGCGGGTACCAAGCTAAAGCCCGCAGAAAGCGTGAGGGATTGTTTAAATCAAAACTAAAAAATGTTTAATGAATTGAAAATTCAATAATAGCAAGAGTGGAGGGCTGAGGGGGGACGGAAGAGTACATAAACAGAATGGTTGTGGTCGAAGAATAATATGTTGTTGAGGTGGCAGGAATGCGATGGATGGAGGAAGCAGTTTGTATATTAAAAGGACTCTGTAGCTCGCTAACGCTCAGCCCAGCTCTCTAGCCATCTCGCTAGCCTGCTCGCTGCGCTCGCAAAAGACTCGCTTTACTAGCAAAAGGCTCGCTTCGCTTGCAAGTTGAACCGCACTTAGCTTCCATTAGCTTCTGTAGCTCGCTAACGGTTACCCTAGCTCGCTTCGCTCGCTTGCCTGCTCGCTGCGCTCGCAAAAGCTCGCTTCGCTCGCAAGTTGAATCACACTCAACCTCAATTTTTACACTTTTAAAATTTATAAAATCTAAAAAAAATATGCTATTCGTATTTATTTCCTTTAAGGGGGTAGTCCTCTAAATATGGCTGAAAAGTAGGTGTTTTTCGGATTTTTTTTAACACTAAAACAAAAGGAAATGACAACTTTGAGTATATCCGTTTATTAATAATGCAAAAATCTTCCAGGCACCATTTTTTGTAACGCCATCAGCCGCTTCCCGTGACCGCTGCACCAGGTGAAAGCAAACGCCCATTTTCGGTGGCCGGCCTGGGGGTTCTCCGATTGGTACTTCAACAACATCAATGTTTTTAAGTTATTTTCAATTAGTAAATCTAGTCCCCTACGTAGGAGAATTGAAAAAATCAAAATGGAACAAAATGGCGACGTGTTAAAAAAAAAGTTTGATTTATCACCCTAAAAATCGGTATAAAAACGTGCACCGAGCACAGACTTTTCAACGGATCGGAAAACGGCTACGTAGGGGACTAGAAAATTCAATTGCGAATGCGAAACGCAAAGTCCGATCAAAATCGTATGTGTAAATAAAAAGTTATGCCGGCCACCGATTTTAAAAACACTGTTTCGAGAAAAACGCGTTTGAAGTTTCGGGTTACATTTTTTGCAGTTTCGTTCAGCATACCTCTAGTCAGCAATTCCTGGCCCATACAGCATCCCTTCCAGGCTATTTTGGAGGGCATTGTCAATCTTTTTTTGCTGCCATGGACGACCGGCGGGCGTCTTTGGCAGCATCTGACATCCGCAGCTCTGCGCGCTCGATCCGCTCTTTGTTCGCTTTCGTGTAGAAGTTGTAGCAGCTGGGACCTATCTCGAGTGGGAGTTGGATCATGATGTCCATAATGCTTGATAGACCGTCGTTGAAAGTACAACCCGCTGAATTCTTGTTCTCAGAAATCCTTTTCCTGCGTAGCTGCCTTCTTCATGGACGAATCTCGTACAGCTGTTGAGGCGATGACCATAGCGTCGACGATCTTGTAGTACGCCGATTTTACAACCGGACTAGGCAGACACATATATGCGCAAAACTTCAATAGGCCGTTGTATCCTATTCCCAGAAGTCGTATGCAGAAAATTATGCGGCGGTTGATTTCGAATGCATACCCGCCGATTTTCGGGCTGGAATCGATGTACTGGGGCTCACAAGTCTGGCAACAAACGGCAATTTTGAAGCCAAGACCGCGCATTAATGTTTCCTTGAATTGTATACTTGAACCGCACTTTTTACAAACAACCAGGGCAGCAAGGGCAGTGAAAACAGTCATGAATTCGATCAGCCGATAACCGAAACTTGGATCCACGTTGACATGACTCTTCCCCGTCAATCGAAGTTTTTTCGCCGACGTCGAAACATAACTGACGAACGAAGTTTCCGGCGAAGATGGGATAAAGCATATAATAAAATATACATCCCAAAGAACATTTTAAGCGAAAAAAAATCGCAAAAAAAAGTATTTAGAGGACTACCCCCTTAAAATGTAATTATTTTTAAATTTAATTAATTAAAATAAATCCGGTTGAGCAGAAAAAAAAACACTTCCTACCCTTGATTCGAAATTTAACATTGAAACCCGCATAAGTCTGTCCTTTTCCCACTCATGGCTTTTGATAGCCAGCTCATCAAATATTCTTAAATTGCTGCAAACAAAAAAAAATTATTGCTCCGGTCCTACTTGAGCTAGATGAATGAAATTTTTAGAATTAATACATATTTGTATTTCCTATTTATTGGTCTAACTTTTGCTGTTTTACTGTATTAAATACTATAGCAAAAAAAATTAAAATTGTTTATTAAAATAATTTAAAAAGTAAAACAAATTCTATTTCCGATCTAAATTGAGCTAGGTCAATGACAGTTTTAGCATTTATAGAGATTTGTATTACCTATTCATTGATTAAATTCCTATTGTTGTACTATAAATAATACCGGAGCTAAAAAATAAAAATTGTATTTTTAATTCGCTGTTTTAGCCTGAAAAGCGGGTTTAAAGCGCAGAATAAAATACCAATTTCCGTCCTAATAGAGCTAAATCAATGAAATTTTCAGAATTTATGCAGATTCGTATTGCCCATTTATGGTCCTACTTCTATTGTTCTACTATCATTAGGACTGAAGTAAAAAAAATTAAAATGGTCGTTTTTCGTGATTTTGACGACTCCGCCAACATAAGCAGAAATATTTCATCAAATATCTAAAAGATAAGAAGCAATCCGAGGCACATAAAAGGTACTAACCTAAAGTACATTCGATTAGAATTTCAGCCCTCTACGATAAACTCACAAGGAATGGTGCATTTTTTTCTTCGATTTTTCGTAAAAAATACCATTAAAAAATTTCGAAAATTATTGAATTTTATGAATTTTAGACGGCTTCTCTGGGCCCTTCAGTAAGGGCGTATGGGGCACACCTTAATAGGTGGTCTTTCGGCTACCTGTGAGTATTTTTTTCAATCGGATTAGTCATCGCGTAGGCGAACAAAATGGCGGAGGACCGGACCGGATAATTTCTTGATTCTAGGCCCCATTATAGGGCCCCAGTATAAAAGAAAGCCCTTTCCATGGACTATAAGACCCTGAAATCTAATTTCTTTTGAGCTTTCGCTCGGTCGCTATAGCACTTCAAACTTGAGAGATATTTTAGTTTTAAAACAATCGTTGCCACCCCCGAGGTGGAAATCGAAGGCGGCGCGGCTGGTATAATTCTTGTAGAGCACATCAAGAACTACAGTTTGCCGAAAAATAAGTTGACGTAGCTCATTGCATAAGGGCGGTATTAAGGTTCAAAGTTTAAAATTGTTTTAATTAATTGCCGGCCCCCGGTGGGCGGCAGAAGTCTGAATAGAAATCCATTCGAAGGCAAATTGCAAGGCGCATCCGATACCGTTGACTGCGATTCGATCGCTATGGTAAAAAATGTGAAAACTCGGAAAACTGCCCCCGATGTAGTTGGATTTTTTTTTTCCCGGCCCCCGGGGCAAAGAATTAAAAATCGCAAGGTAGGAAGGGACGCTAAAGGTTCCGCTCTACAACCTAATTTTTTTGTCGCCGTAATATGAACGATGTAGACAGGAAAAAACCTAGATACAGGCTTTTTTCGCAAAAATGTCGACGTTTTCGTTCGTTTTTTGTGCCCTGCCCCTGAAAGCGGTGAAATTTCTTGAAAAAAATCCTGGTCCATAGGAGTTTTTGCGCTCTTTCCGAATCTGGAAACCGCGATTTTTTATCTTAAGCCGTTTTAGCGGAAAAAATTGGCAATGTCGTGATTTTGAGGGTGGCAATGCGAGGTTCGGGGGCAGCCTTCAGCCGCCCCCGTCTGATAGTTGAACGCTGAAACGGCTCCGGAAGTACGTTTTTGTACGAACCCCTTTACCTATTTAGTATACATATATATTAATAACAAAAAATTAATAATGTTGCGTTATTGCATCAATGGCGCTTAATGAGTTAATGAAAACAATGAACTTATGTTTTATGTTGTATTTAAAAAAATCCTGAAACAATGTTTAAACATTACGTTTTCTTAACATTTTTAGGAAGTACAAAAGCAACAAATAGTTTTATTTTTGTTTACAAACAAAATATGCTAAACCTGCGCTATAATTCGCAACATAATGCATATTTCTAACAGTAATCTAAAGCAACCTCTAGGATGTGTCAGCCCTTAGGTATCTACAGAGAGTTTTATGTAACACCGAACATTTTCATCCAATACAATTTGACACCTTTAATTTTGAAGTTATGTGTAAATCGGGTTGCCTATATGACCATCAAAAATTGTAGTCAATCAATCGCAATAACTTGCACATACAGGGAGTTTTTCTTGCAAGTATACATGTCCCAATTACAGCGCATATGCCGTAAATCTTTAGATACTCGTTGTTTTCTTAAAAGAGTTCAATTTGAAACTTAAAATGAGTGTGTTCCACTCCCAGACTAAGCATGAAGTAAAATTTCGAGTTTAGAAAAGCCTGAAAATTTGGTTTGGTCGCGTAGCGCGAAGCGCGGAGCGGCCAAACCAAATTTTCAGGCTTTTCTAAACTCGAAATTTTACTTCATGCGCCACCGGTCGCAACACTGGACATATTACGAAGTTTAAAACACACCGCTAAACTTTACATTGCATCAGTGTTTTGTACTGGTGGCGCATAAAGTAAAATTTCGAGTTTAGAAAAGCCTGAAAATTTGGATTTGCCGGGCTCGCTTCGCTCCGCCAGGCAAATCCAATTCTAAACTCGAAATTTTACTTCATGCTCAGTCTGGGAGTGGAAAACACTCGTTTAAAGCTTCAAATTAAATCCTTTTATTAAACCGAGCATTGGCAAATGTACAACCTATGCTTATGTATACTATATACCCGGCAAATCCAAATTCCAAATCCATTTGATTTCTAATTTCTATAATAAATGATTTATTCTAATAAAAAATTAATGAAAAATTATTACTTATATCGCTTCGTTTCGCTCCGTCCGGCAAATCCAAATTTTCAGGCTTTTCTAAACTCGAAATTTTACTTCATGCTCAGTCTGGGAGTGGAAAACACTCGTTTAAAGCTTCAAATTAAATCCTTTTAATAAACCGAGCATTGGCAAATGTACAACCTATGCTTATGTATACTTAAAAGAAAAATTCTCGTTATGAAAATGTTCGGTGTTAAATAAAACTCTCTGTACGTTCATAATCAACAGCCGATTCAGATTGATTTCATGTTTGTTCTCACGTTAATAAATTTAACAAACGTCTATTCGATCTAACCTTATTTCGTCCCTTCAAAATTGTATCTATTGAAGCACACGTAACATCCAGAAATGATAACTTTTTCCCCTTCTCCAGTGTTCACAATTATCTCCATTTCATTGTGTCTTTGAGAGTCAAATCAAAGATTATTTTTATCATCATCTGCCCGGCCCGCGAATTATTTTTATCTCCCCCTGATTTCAAAAAAACAGCAAGCAGAGCACATAAAACAGTATTCACATCGATTCACGAATTATTTACGTCTGAAAAGCTCTACTCACGATCGACCTTTTTAAAAACATATTAAAATTTCCGACGTCGCAAACAGAAATACACAAGAGCGAGAGAGAGAGAGAGAGAGATTGCTACTATGCGTCTACAGAAAAAGATGGAAGGTCCTCTCTTCTTTCATCATTTTTTGGAGGTTTTTATTTAAATATATTAAATTTTCAATATCAAACACACACATACACATACACACAGAATAACTGAACAAGAGAGAGAAATTGAGATATTTTTACACACAAATAAGTAAGAGTAAAGTGAGATAAGAAAAAGATACGGAGAGCGAGATATTTGTATGTAGATTAAAAATGAGATGAAAAAAATGAAATGGAGTGCGGAAGATTTTATGTAAATAAAAAAAATTAAGTAAGTAAGAATAAGAAATCTTTGTTTCTCTCACTCTTTCTCCCTATCTAGTTTATTATCGTTTGCACCCAAGTCGATTACCCATTAACCCATTAAGCGCCATTGATACATAGACGCAACATTATTAATTTTTGTTATATAATTACTAAATTAATTAATTTGATATATTATATTATTTGACCTGACTTGAAAATTTATGAAGAAAAATGTAAATATTTTGTTATTTGAATATTTCGATTGTTACTCATTTAAAAAAAAAATAATGTGAATGTATTTCTAACTTCACAATATTTTAGTTTTTATGCGCGTGGCGCATGAAGTAAAATTTCGAGTTTAGAAAAGCCTGAAAATTTGGTTTGGCCGCTCCGCTTCGCGGAGCGACCAAACCAAATTTTCAGGCTTTTCTAAACTCGAAATTTTACTTCATGCTTAGTCTGGGAGTGGAATCACTCGTTCTAAACTTCATACTGCACGTTTTTATATGAAATCGACGAATGCCTGAAATTTTACAGCAAATACACTACGTGTATTTAAAAGAAAAATTCACAGTATTTAATACAATAAGTCATTTATAGATATCATAAAAAGAAGTGCAGAATTTTAACTAAAATCAACTTTTAGAGTTATCTCTATAATTGCTCGGCCCTTAATGGGTTAATTAGTGACTAATACTTCTTAAAAACATAACAATTTTAAACAAGTTGTTTACACAATCGTATATTTTATATAATCGTGAAATTTTATTTGTAATTATTAAATGTAAAATTACGATAAAAAAATTAAAAATTAATATGTATTGTTCTGCAAACTAGAAGTGTAACCGACTTTTTTTTTAAATAAAAATTGTTTTGAATTTGAAACATATTTATGGTGAATATTGATTTAATTTATGCATTATTTTAACAGATAAGAGTGAATCGTAGCGGAATTTATTTATTCAGTGAAATCTTCCAGGATGATAAATCGCTCGGATCGCTCTCTAAAGAGTCTAAAGTAATTGTGGTCTTAAGGTGGAAAAAAAACGGTGATTAATCTTCCGTCGGTCTTAAAAATCTGCTGGCGAGGAGGAGAGTTCGCTCATTAATTAATTCGACCACTTTTTATTGCGTAATAATTAATACAAACGGCTGTTTATTCTTCTTGAATATCTCGAAGGAGAAAATTCATGAAAGAATGTGCTTTTTTATATAAGTAATAATTTTTCATTTAATTTTTTATTAGAATAAATCATTTATTATAGAAATTAGAATTCAAATGCATTTTAAATAAATTAATATTATTATAAAAAGATTGTGTATCAAAATAATAACTTCTACAAAATTCTTGGCGACCTGGCGTTGTGGTGAAAGCGCCGGGTCGCCAAGGATTTTGAAGCTTTGCAAGAGAATTGGTGCTATTTTTTTGTTTACTGGGAATAGAACACCAAAGTCGCGAGTGATTATTTTTTTTGTATATGTTTACTCAAGCAAAATACGGTTTTTTCATTATGAATGCTTGTGTGATTAAAATGAATACTACTGCTAATAATATATTGGTATACAGCATATTACATACAGAGAGTTTTTTGTAATACCGAACATGTCCGATGTTCATTTTCGTATATTCTATTTATTAAATTAAAGCATCCAATACGATTTGACACCTTTCATTTTTAGGTTATGTGTAAATTGAGTTGCCTATTTAACCATTACAAATTGTAGCCAATCAATCGCAATTTATACCTCAACTTGTACATACAGGGAGTTTTGCTTTTAAGTATACATGTCCCAATTACACCGTACATGCCGTAAATATTTAGATAATCGTTGTTTTATTAAATGAGTTCAATTTGAAACTTAAAACAAGTGTGCTCCACTCCCAGACTAAGCATGAAGTAAAATTTCGAGTTTAGAAAAGCTGAAAATTTGGTGTGGGCGCGTACCGCGGAGCGGTCAAACCAAATTTTCAGGCTTTTCTAAACTCGAAATTTTACTTCATGCGCCACCGATATAAAACACTGACATATTACGAAGTTTTAAGCACACCGCTAAGCTTTATATTGAATTAGTGTTTTGTACCGGTGGCGCATGAAGTAAAATTTCGAGTTTAGAAAAGCCTGAAAATTTGGTTTGGCCGCTCCGCGCTTCGCGCTACGCGACCAAACCAAATTTTCAGGCTTTTCTAAACTCGAAATTTTACTTCATGCTTAGCCTGGGAGTGGAAAACACTCGCTTAATGCTTCAAATTGAATTCATTTAATAAACCGAGCATCTGAAAATGTGCAACGTATGCATATCGATACTTAAAAGAAAAATTATCGTTATAAAAATATTCGGTGTCATATAAAACCCTCTGTATGAGCGGACATGTTGCGCACGAGCCGCACAGCGGCGAGTGCAGTATTCCGCGAGTATGTAATTGCCATACCACTCGAGAAACGTACGATACTTTACCTACGCCCTAACAAAATAAACAATGAGCATAAGAACAACTTATTTATTCAATCATATTTGATAGTAACATGACATTGATGAAAACTTTACTACTTGATCAATAAATATCAAAGAAATGCCATTTGATTGTGCGGTAATCAATCAGCTGTTTAGCTGTCAGCATGTAATACACTTGTCAAAGCTATTACGTGCATGTGTAAGTAACGTCAATCATATGCGTCAAATTGACAGTGTGGTATGATGCGGTTACTAGATAGGGCGTAGGTAGAGATCTTTTACAGCAATTATGTACAATATAATTTAAATTGAACATAGCTACACATTTCAGATTTCATTGCTAATGAGATTTCGATCTGAGGTCTTTCTGTCTAAAATTTATAATTATTTTATTTTATTTGTCAAATCAACAGAAACCATTTACAAAAACACATAAATTTGAACAATAATTACATCAGTTTAGGTATAAAACCTAAGACTAGCTAAAATTAGTATAACTTGTGTTAAGTACATCGTTTTATGTAATCCTGTCAATTTAAGCAAAATGCATTTAAGCTTAATTCGAAACTGAGCGTATTAATCCCGCAGCTTGTTATCTTTGCCGAAAGCCGCACACAGTGAACAATGTTACTTATACATTCTGTAACGTACATACGTAATTAGAAATGAGCAGTCCACACCGAGTCGACTTTCCTAATTACGAATTTCTCATTTGTTCGGTGCTCGCCGTGTTTTGTCAACGGAGAGAGGAGAATTATTCCTCGGGGAATCGATGTTTGCATAATGTATTCAAATCAAATTGATAAAAAAAAATACAGGATATTTTTTATCAAATGTATTAAACTTTAGTACCGTGCAATCGTTTAAATTATGATTTAGAGTAGGCAGCATTTTTTTTGTGCGGTTGGCCAAAATGCGAATTGAATGATGGAATAAATTTGAGGTTATGGTAAACTATGTTTTAACAGTCAGTAGTGCCAATCTAATTTAAAATTTAAAGCCTTCTCTAAATCACGTTTAAAATGATCGCACGGTATATATGTACTTTAGGGTGTTTCGAAAAAAATCGAAACAGCTGGCTCACCGCTTAAATTAAAGATTTTGGTCTACAATAGATGTGGGCAAAAGCATTTGCGATTGAAAAAATATTTAGAGGGTCCCCCGAGCCCCCAAACATGCCATTTTTAGCCCTTTTTTAGATAATCGGCCAAAAACTTGCCTTATAGTCATCGGATCAAGGCGAATATTTTATATTTTGTGCCCAGATGAATATACTACAAGCAAAATATGCAAAACCTAACTTGGCGTTAGGTCTGGGTAAGCTACGATTTTTTTAAATAACTTTTTTCACAATTTTGAAGGTTTTTTTCAACTGTTTTGTTAAAAAGTGGGTTTTAACGACAAGAAATCAAGTCACACCCGCGATAATTTGTAACTAGAATACATTAGCACAAAATTCAACTTTTTTGTATTTACGGTAACAACAAATAGGGCGAGAAAAGATTAAACCAGGTTTAATAAACCTATAAATAAAAAACATACGTAACTAATAAAAATATCAATTTCAAAATATTATTTTTTAAATGATTGCTTTGTTTTGAGGTATACGAAACACAGTAGCTCCATTTTAAAATTGTTTCTTGTCTATTTAGGAACAAAAATATGACATATTCTCATTCCGATTACTCAAATATCGATTTTCGAACAAAAATTTTTATTAAAAAAATAAAAACGTTAACTATGTGCTTAATTACTGTATTTTTAAACGAACATGTGGGAAAATCCATACTGAGCGTTATACGCAGAATTTCAGGCTGTTATTTATGAATTTAATGGATCTCAAAAGCATCAGTTGCACGCTTACAACTAGTTATTATAATGAAAGCAAGAAATATTTAGCGTAAGCCAGTTCTTCATTAATTTAAAACGTTTTTTTAAGAAACAAAACCTGCGAAATCGGGTCAAAAACGTTAAAATAGAGCTTTAGGGGTTTGCCACACAATCGGACGTGGGTGAGATACGCAGTTCGCATGCTTACGTTATTAAATATACTTCTCAGGACAAATCGCGGGTGCAACTTGATTTCTTGTCGTTACAACCCACTTTTTAACAAAAAAGGTGAAAAAACCCTTCAAAATCGTGAAAAAAAGTTATTTAAAAAATTCGTAGCTCACCTAGACCTAACGCCAAGTTAGGTTTTGCATATTTTGCTTGTAGTATATTCATCTGGGCACAAAATATAAAATATTCGCCTTGATCCGATGACTATAAGGCAAGTTTTTGGCCGATTATCTAAAAAAGGGCTAAAAATGGCATGTTTGGGGGCTCGGGGGACCCTCTAAATATTTTTTCAATCGCAAATGCTTTTGTCCACATCTATTGTAGACCAAAATCTTTAATTTAAGCGGTGAGCCAGCTGTTTCGATTTTTTTCGAAACACCCTAATGTACTTATTTCTCATTTCCACTTAATATAATAGCAGACTATTTATGATTTTCAACTTTTTATTTAACTCACCCCAATTATTTCGGTACACTGTAGCTTCTTCAGGTGAAGAAATATAATACTTATATATATATTTCTCATTTATACTACAGGATAGGGCGTACTTCCTTTTTTGAAAAGGGCGCAAGAAGTTAGTGAGAATACCAGTAAGGTGGGAAAGGACTTAATAAAAGGGCCTAGATAGAAAATTTGTGTCCCTAGTCATTTTAATCGCAAAATTGCTTTGGTCGAGACAGCAGGGCGCTTTTACCGCAGATACCTATTCTTCAGGCTTACTTTTCACGGTAAAAGTGAATTCATAATTTAATTGAAAAATGATTCAGGAGTTTATTTGCCTGCTCTCGAAGAACTGGACAATGAGTGTGTGGTTTTACCAAGAGGGGGCCACAACCCATACAGCTAGGACTTCAATGCATTTGTTTTCTTGAAATAGAACACAAAAGTTGCGAGTGTGTATTTTTTGTATATGTTTACTCAAGTAAAATACTGTTTTTTTATTATGAATGCTTGTGTGAAATAAAATGTACATATATGTGTGTAATTTGTTGAAAAAAGTCTTCTCCTTGCGGCTGATCTCCCTAAGAGGGGCACGCTCTCAAATTCCGAGTTGATAACAATTGTGCACAGAACCTGAAAGACCTACAGAAAAAATCCAAGCCGAAATTATTAATATATCAATCGGGATGCTTAAAGAGTGGACCCAAACTTCAGAATTCGTCTGAATCAGTATATTTAAAATTGGTTTTAAACTTGCCCCGCATCCACCTTAGGTATACTGGACAAATTAATCAAATTAAATTAGACAAATATAGACATACAAGCAGATTATTAGTATTAGTATTAATTCCGTAATATAATAGAGAAAAATTAGGTACATGCTAAGAAGCTTAAAGGATCAATCTCACAATTTAGTTACATATCTCGCACCTGAATAAAGGTCCAAGTAAAATTGTCTAGCACAACACATACTCTTGAACAAGTTTCTCATCTTTCACGTGGTGAAACATATTTAACTATGATTTAATAAAGAAAACACTTGGTTAAATTTCACTAATATTTTGGTTTTTTATTCCAAAAAAAAAAAAAAAATCAACACATACTCTTTAAGTTGGTATCGATCACAGTGTAACGCAAGTACGTGTAGACATTCTCTGAATCTTCACAAGAAATTATGGTTCTAAGCTTTTGTAAAAGAAAGAACAGTAATATACTGGCAACCTAATCAGTATGACATTGTCATGTAACGTCAAAATTTGACGCGACTAGAAAAAATCGTTGCTGATACAACTATCGACATACTCTCTAAATAATTTGAACCACACATTCCACATCGATGAGTCATGGGACATCTCTTCCGAATTCCACTATGTATTTATTTTTTTAAATAGTTTTAGTTTATTTATTTCTTGGTAAATTCACTAAATTATTGTTGTATTTATACTATTTGGAAAGTATAGCCGCGTATAGTTAACATTTACAGTTAGTTTAGTTTGTGAAAAATTGTGCGTAATATCGGACTTCATTTTCAGCCAGAAATAAAATCATCCTAGTGAAATGTCCCTGTCTAGTGCAGGACTGTCGGTGATGAATAACTTTTCCTGGCCATTAGTAAAAACTAGCACAGTTTTAGGCATATTTAAAGGTGCATCAATTATCTCTTGACATTCCTCTCCGTCACACTCTACAAAACATTTAATATATTTCTTTTTATTATAAATTGTCTCACTCTACAAAATAATATATACTTATTACAATAAAAAGAGATATTCCTCTACTCAAAAGAAGTTGTTATATTAAACTCCTTTTCAGAAGAGGAATATCTCTATTTATTTTAAATGAATGAAAAAATATATTTTATTAGTTTATTTATATAATTCAATCCCGCAATGCTCAATATAATATCCGAAAAATTAGCAATTGCTGGTTTGGAGAATATTTCAAGAAATATGTAAAGTATAATTCTTGTAGCGAAATAGTCGAAATATCCTAACTTGTCGGCGTAACTAGAGGGGGTAAACCTCACAATGGCGGGGGGGGGGGGCTCCAATGTCCCCTTAACCCATTAAGCTCCATTGATGCATACACGCAACATTATTAATTTTTGGTTATTAAATTACTAAATTACTACACCGAAAGGTAAAAGGCAAATGATAATATATATATATATATATATATATATATATATATATATATATATATATATATATATAAATATTAAATTACTAAATAAAATATTTTAATATATATTATATTATTTGACCTGACTTGAAAATGTATGAAGAAAAATGTAAATATTTTGTTATTTAAATATTTCGATTGTTACTCATTTAAAAAAAAAGAATGTGAATGTATTTCTAACTTCACAATATTTCAGCGTTTTATGCGCGTGGCGCATGAAGTAAAATTTCGAGTTTAGAAAAGCCTGAAAATTTGGTTTGGCCGCTCCGCTTCGCGGAGCGACCAAACCAAATTTTCAGGCTTTTCTAAACTCGAAATTTTACTTCATGCTTAGTCTGGGAGTGGAATCACTCGTTCTAAACTTCATACTGCACGTTTTTATATGAAATCGACGAATGCGTGAAGTTTTACAGCATATACACTATGTGTATTTAAAAGAAAAATTTACAGTATTTAATAAAATAAGTCATTCATAGATATCATAAAAAGAAGTGCAGAATTTTACCTAAACTCAACTTTTAGAGTTATCTCTATAATTGCTCGCCCGTTAATGGGTGAAGGTAAGGGGTATAATGGGCAATAACCAGCAATTATAAGATCTAAATAAATTCAGACACTTTTTCTTAAAAAAAGTAATAATATTTTCCCGTTTAATTACTACTTTTAAAACGCGTGGAAAATTAATCGATCCAACAAAATTCAATTTTAAGCGCTTGTATCAAACACAATTTTCAAGCATCGAAAAAGTACTTCAAGAAAAATTTTACACATTTATAAATTCTAAAATTAAGTAAGCATTTTAGAAACTAGAGAGATTGTGAAGAATGTGAAAAATTACCGAAACGACTATTTTTATAAAAATACTAATTTAGTGCAAAGCTAGAAAAAAAAATTCATAGGGGAGTTTTAAAAATGTAAATTTTACGAATTAATTACTCTGAATAGGTGAGCAATTGCTATAAATGACTTTAGTTTGACTTTTTCATGATTAATATTTTGTGGAAAAGTGAACACATGAGTGAGGCTTACGGGCAAAGTTTAACAAGAATAAGAAACATTTGTTGAAAAATAAGGTAGGTCAAAGCTATTGATTTTAAGTATCTTACATGGAGGAAAGTATACTCAATGACATTACAAGCGTAACACCAAAAAGGAATAATTTTTTTGACCTCATATTTTAGCAACAGAGTGACTATATTTAAAGCATACATTGATAACAATTTCAACCTTGTGCCTTTTATATTTATTGTGAAAAAAAAATATTTCACTTTTTCTTTTTTGATAAAACTATTTATATGAGCTGTTTAGTACAGATGTTTTTAGTTTTCGTGTTTCCGTTGAGTGTGTTAAGCTTAAATAAAATGCCTCGAGTCCGAAGACGTCCACAATATCACCATTTGAGCGATTTTGACCGGGGTCGAGTTGTTGCTTATCGAGATGTCGGTATGTCCTATCGCGAAATTGCCCGCCGTATTGATTCCACTGCAGCAACTGTAATACGTGTGTATCAGGTATGGACAGAGGAAGGTAGAGGAGCAAGAAGAAGACCAATTGGTCAACCAAGGCGTACCACAGAACGTCAAGATCGGCGCTTAAGACAAATAGCCCTGCGAGACCGTTTCGCTTCGGAGAAGAAGGTAGGCCCGTTAGTATGCGAACCTAATATCGCCGCATTCAATCCTTTGGGCTTCTTTCGTGCCGTCCAAGATTAGTGCTTCCTTTAACAGCGAGACACTGTCGCCAAAGGTTGGACTGGTGCAGAGAACGGCAGCATTGGGAGGCAGAATGGCACGATGTCGTATTCAGCGATGAATCACGATTTTGTCTCGGCACGCATGATGGCCGTAGAAGGGTACGACGCTACCGTGGAGAACGACCTGATCTTAGATTTGCTATTGAGAGGTATGTACACAGGACTGCTGGAGTAATGGTTTGGGGGGTATTGCTTATGGTAGTCGATCACCTCTTGTATTCATTCGAGGCAGTATGACAGCTGCGCGTTATGTTGAAGACGTCATACGACCGACTTTGTTGCCTTATTTTGCTCGTCGAACTATGAACTTTCTTAATGAAGCTGGTGTTAATGTTTTGGCGTGGCCGCCCCGTTCGCCGGATTTAAATCCCATTGAACATGTGTGGGATATCATGGGAAGAAGAATATTCTCTTTGCACCATCCTCCACAGACTCTAGCACAGTTGATCGATGAAATTCAAGTTGCTTGGAACGAGATGCCTCAAGAAGACATCGACCATCTCATTTTGTCGATGCCCAGACGTCTACAGGAGTGTATACAGCAAAGGGGTCGCCAAACACATTATTAATTTTTTTTAGATTGTTTTTTAATAAAATTTCTTGAAAATGTAATCATTTTATTCTTGATGTAAGACTACCTACCATACTGGCAATAAATCAAGTTAAATATTCACAGACAGGATAGATCAATCTTAACTAGTGCTAAAAGTAGAGGTGGGGGAGTCCTTATTGCCGTTAAGTCTGATCTAAATAGCATTAAATTGGATTCATCAGTAAATACTGTAGAACACTTATTTGTTAAAATTAATGATGGATTAATACTTGGTGCTTCTTATATTCCACCTATGTCCCCCTGTAATATATATGAACAACATGCATTAGCTATTGATCAAATCTGTTTGGATAATCCTAGTTCTGATTATATTTTCTGTGGGGATTTTAACTTACCAACCGCAGTTTGGGACTTTTCGGGTTATAGCTTATTGTCTAACTCAAATACATCCCAGTGTGCCCGTGCATTTAATGATTCTTTTAATTTTAATGATTTGCGTCAAAAGAACCACATTCCAAATGAACGTGGCATATTTCTTGATTTAATATTTTCTAATTTACTTAATATTAATATTAATACATCCAGTGATCCATTACTCAATAATAGTTATCATCACATATCCTATGATATTTCTGTGAACTTATCAAAGACATTTAGTCCTTTATACACTGATTATATTTATTATGATTTCAAATCAGCTAATTACAGCGCCATGAATGATTATCTTTGCAATGTTGATTGGAGTCTAGCATTTCAGGAACCAAATATTGATTTAAACTTAAATAATTTCTATAACATCATTAATCATGCCCTCTCATTATATGTGCCTTCTAAATATTATAAATCATCAAATTATCCAAAATGGTTTAATCGTGAACTCATTGATTTAATTATATCTAAGAAAAAAGCCCATGTCGCTTTTAAAAAAAGTGGTCGTGTTACTGATTATGAAACATTCAAAAAACTTAGATCTTCTTGTTGCAATTTAAGTGAAACACTTTATGAATCCTATATTCGGAAAACTGAGGATACCATAAAAGTTAATTCTAAAGTATTTTGGTCTTTTGTTAATGAGTGCAAAAACATCAAAGGTTTTCCAAATAAAATGAATTTTAATGATACACAATGCAATGCTGGAAGTTCTTGTGTTGATTTATTTGCTGACTATTTCTGCACTGTTTACAATGAGGTTATAATTGATGCTCCATTATTCAATTATGATCATAAAATATCTTGCTCAAGGTTTAGTCTAAAAACTTCCGATATATTTAATTCAATCAATGAGTTAAGTGACTCACTTAGCTCTGGGCCGGATGGTTTACCCCCTTATTTTGTAAAACAATGTATTTATTCACTGACTACCCCGATTGAAACATTATTCAATAAATCTATTAATACCGGGGTGTTTCCTACTTTTTGGAAACATTCTTACATCAACCCTATTTTCAAAGAGGGCTCGAGGGAAGTCATACAAAATTATAGGGGAGTTTCTATCCAGTCCGCAATTCCTAAAATGCTAGATAAACTAATATCTGATCAACTCATTTGGTGCTGCAGGAATATTATTTGTGACGAACAACATGGATTTTTGAAGGGCAGGTCTACAACGTCTAATTTGCTTTCCTACCAGATGTATCTGATGAGTGCTTTGGAAGGGGGTCGTCAGGTTGATTCTGTTTACACTGATTTTTCCAAAGCCTTCGATCGTGTTAGTCACTCTGTTCTCTTAAATAAACTTGAAGGCTTGGGATTTAGTGATTTTGTGACAAAATGGTTCGCAAGCTATTTACGGGAACGTAAACAGTTTGTTAAGATTGATAACTTCGTCTCCAGAGCAATCAACGTTACATCTGGGGTCCCCCAGGGCTCACACTGTGGGCCAATTCTGTTCTTGATCTTTATAAATGACAGTGGGAGTTATATTAAAAATAGTCAATTTCTGATGTTTGCTGATGATGTTAAAATATTCAAAGTAATTGAGAGAAGTTCGGATCATGCGCTTTTACAATCTGATTTATATAACTTGGCTAATTGGTGCGCATGCAATCATCTTCATCTCAATTTGAAAAAATGTATGTCAATTTCTTTTTGTCGCCATAGCAATAATAGTAAGTTTGACTATTCAATTAATGATAATAAATTGCCCCTGGTCGAGACAGTGCGTGATTTGGGTATTATATTTGATTCTCGCTTAAATTTTGTTACCCATTTGAATAAGATCTCTAGTAAAGCTCTTTCTATGCTCGGTTTCATTAATAGATTTTCGAAACACTTTGGCGTGGATACGTTCAAAACCCTTTACGTCAGTTTGGTAAGGCCACATTTGGAATATTGTTCTGCAATTTGGTCTCCTTACCACAACTGTAACATTGAAATCATTGAAAAAGTTCAGAATAGGTTCTTACTACTAGTATCTTTTAAAATGGGGATCGCACGCATTGACTATAGTCGGTCACACATATTGAATTGTCTTAATTTAAAATCTTTAGAATATAGAAGAATATCACTTGACTTATGCTATGGGTTCAAACTGATTAATGGACATGTCAATTGCAGTTTTTTATTATCATTGTTGAACTTTAATTTTTTTTTAACAACTCCAGTTCGTTGTAGGCCCTTATTTCGTTTAAACTTCCATCGAACAATGTATGGTTCCCATAATCCTGTAGCACGTATAATGCGGTATTGTAATGTCCTTATGTTGTATCCCAACTTTTACATTTTTAGTAATTCTTATAGTGTATTCAAACGCCATTTACAGTTTATAAATCTGGATATTGTTAATTAGTATACTTTTGTTTGTTGTATTATATTTCTCACTCTATTTATATGTTTTTCAAAGTAATGTTATGTTTATATTATATCACTATCTTAATTGTGTATTGATGTATAAAGGAGATTTCCGTTGATAAATGAATAAATAAATAAAATAATAACTCCTTCTGGGTGTTACGCTTCTAATGTCATTGAGTATACTATGATGGGCGCATCAACATTTTTTTCAGTGTAATTAATCAATGAAATTCTCTCTGTATTATTCAATTTACAAATTAATTTGTAAAATTATTTGTATGTCTACTTATCTATAAATAAATCTGTGAAGAATCTCCATATCTTTCTATACGCAAATAAATCAATGGAATTCATTCATTTTTCCTCTTTTTCTATCCCACAGATAACAAATAACGTTGTTTCCTGTGTGGACGCAGAATGTAATCCAATCAATCATTCATGGCGGTTTCAGCCGTTATTGGATAATATCCACTTCGAAAGACTTACTCAGTAATTGCAAATCTTTCTCAAAGTATTTTTTAATTATATAGGAGGAAATAAAGAGGTTTTGTTTCCCAGTGCACGTATTTTTATTGCACTTTTCAAACTCGCTTAAAGAGATTATCTTCTTTTGCTACCTTTTTTTTATGTTTTTTAAATTAATAAGATATACAAATACATGTATATTTGTAAAAATATTAAAAGTGCAAGACTTTTCGCAATCTACAACTGATTTGTTTTACAAAGACAAATTTAAACACCCATGTAATGAATTAGTTCGGTGGCCCGAAGGCTATTGGATTATAGAACGAAGTAAATAATTAACAATTAAATTATACAGTACGAGTAGAATCATAAAACGAGAGTTGTCCTGTGATTACAGATTTGAAATCTATGGTAAGTTTTACTATAGATTTAAAATCACAGGACAACTCTTTGAGGTATTTTCATATTAACATTATATCTTGTACTTTTGAGAGCTCAATTGAAACTTATGCTAAACTCTTAAAACTAGAGAATTCATATTATTAAAGTTATTTTAATTTTATTTTAAATATCAGAGGACACCACTCGTGAACTGCACTATACAGGGAATCTTTCTTTTAAGTATACACGTCCCTGTGTATACTTTGTAAATGTTCAAGAATTCGTTGTTTTTATAAAAACGTTCAATTTGTAACTACTAACGAGTGTGTCCACTCCCAGGCTAAGCATGAAGAAAAATTTCGAGTTTAGAGAAGCCTGAAAATTTGCTTTGGTCGCGTAGCGCGTAGCGCTTCGCGACCAAACCAAATTTTCAGGCTTTTCTAAACTCGAAATTTTTCTTCATGCGCCACGCGTATAAAACATTGATTAGACATGAAGTTCAAAAATTAAAATATCGCAATAACAGAAAATTACGAAATACTATCGCGACAACCAAGTTAATCAATAGATATGGAAAACTCGTAAATTGTTTCGACGATTTGCAACAAATTTCACATTTTCGACGATTCATTATTTTGGCATAATAAAACATTAAGTATAAGGGAATGATTTGGTACTTTATAATTATATTAAGTACGTGAAATATTATCTGTAATTTATAAAAATAAATTTGTTAATTCTTTTCGTCGAACACAATCGTGCTGATTACGTGCACTCAACACAAAGACCGCTCCTAAGAAGCGAAGTATTAACGGCTTAAGCTCTAGCTGGATGAAACGATGTGTGATTATGTGATGGCGGGGATTACATAATTTCGAGTAATTATAAGGGCCGAACAATCGGGCTAAGTGTGCATTCAAGTGCGACAAAAGTTCCACCATTTAACGGAACGCGATTTTTTTTCTTTCGAGACGAAGAAAATGAGAAAAGACAATGAGGAATGCTTGAATGGTCGAATTTCAGAAGATATTAGACGAATTGTTAATGCATGATTAATTTAATTATAAGGGAATTACGAGGGGTGAGAGAATTGCAAAAATTAAGGTTTAAAAGTGTGAAAATTAGATTCTTTCCAGAAACACTTGTAAATTAGTCACTTTTAATCAAACATCCAGACTTTTCTGAACTCGAAATTTTACTTTATGCGCCACGCGTATAAAAAAACACTGATTTTAAGTAAGGTTCAAAATATACTGCTCGTGTTTTCATCTTATGTTAATAATATTTTTGTTTTGATTAACTCAAAAGTCCGGAGCAATTTGTTTTAAAATATCTAAAAGTATACTTGAAAGAAATAATCCTTGCATGTTTCTTAAATGTAGTTTTTAATTGTAAATCAAGTGTTTGATTTATCAATTAAATTTGATTTTTACGAAACTAATTCAATCAATCAGTACTTAAATTGATTTTTAATTACTCTATTTTACAATGGCCAGGTTTGTTAATAAACATATTTGTAACTGCTAAATAGAGTAATTTAAAATTCATTTAATTACTGCGTCGGCTGTGAAACAAATCTAAGCGGTCGGTTTAGTTGGAAGACTAAAAATTGATCCATTACATATTTACCAAGTTCTGTAACATTAATAAACGTCTGGACTCGATTTTATAGCGCATTTATTATTAAAAATTACCGCTGGCCGTTTGGCTTTATCACGACTTTGTGGGCTAGCGATCGGACGTTTGCGGTTATTTATTAAATAAACGTTTCTTTGGAGATGATAATAAAATAAGTAGATAACAAACATATTTTATAAATTATCTCCTACACTGACACTGTATTTCATACGATATGAGTAAAATTAATATACACTCTTGAAGTAAAAAATCACAATGGGAGAGTAGTAGTTTAATAAAAACCTTATTGTTATATTATAATTTTGCAATCATTTATTGATGCTCATATAAATTTAATTGATAAAAAAAGCACTCATTTTTCCTTTCACACAATTTTCAATGTTTGTTTTTCAATGTTTGTCAAAAACAATTCAATTTTACTTGTTACAGTTTTACATTCTGTTTAAGTAAATACTTTTTGATTAACCTACAAACACTAAAATGTTTTTGACGCGGATAACTATCATAAAACAATCATAAACTTCAATTGTTTCCAAAAGCCCCAAAGATATTTACACAAACGCAAACGCCTGGATGACAGTTGTATATCTCTGCTGTAAAATTTCTGATAATGAATCCAGCTGGTTTTGATACTAAACGCCTCATATAGAAAATGTTGATTTTAAATGTATTTAATATTTGTATTTCAATCTGTATTTTTGTATTATTTTTTAAGGTTTGTATTAAGTGTTAAATTTTGTCTTTCAGGATTACAATGACGATATCAGACAAGAGCAAATGTGGGAGATGCAGGTCTTGTCCAGCCAGAGGAACAACAAGTGCGACGAGGCCGGCGGCGGCTCCGGTTCCGGTTCCGGGGCCTCCGGAGTCGAATACCTGAACGAGGACCGCCTCAGCGGCGGCGAGGGAATCGACGGAGATCCGGAGAGCCCGCACGAGGAACATCCGGCACTAAGAGGCGTACCACCAGGTAAATACAAAATATATAACCGAAAAAAACAATGAAACAAATAATTGTTAAGTAAAATTGAAGTTATGAGCTTATAAAGTGGATCTGGAAAAAAGTGTATTAGAATTCAGTGCACACTTTTATCCAACTATGCATTAAAAATTTATTTATACAGAAATTAATTTCTAGTTCTTAACATTTGCTTATAAAAAGGGTATTTTAATGAGCCAGCACAAAATAATAAAAATAATCAAATTGAAGTTATGAGCATTTAAAGTGGATTTTTCAAATAAATTGATTTGATTTCAAATTATTGAATCATTTACCACATGTTTACTACAACTCAAATTCATTTCAGATTCTCAGAATTTTCTTAAAATCTACCAATACTCATAATGCAATCCAAAAAATAAAAATATTTCATCCAAATTTAAAGTTATGAGCATTCAAAGTGGATATTTTGAAAAAATGTATTGCATTTTTGTGAATGATAAATAAAATCTTCATTAAATCAACTATTTACGCCCAAAATAATTTTAAATTCCTAAAAAATACCAAGAAATAAAGTATTCTAATGAGTCAGTACACAAAATCAAAATATCCTATCTGGAATTGAAGTTATAAGCATTCGCAGTGGATTTGAAAAAAAAATATATTTCAGTGCAGACTATTATTTAAACATACAATAAAACATTTATTTATACTAAAATTGATTTCAAATTCTTAGAACTTAGTTAGAAATAACGTATTTTAATAACTAAGAATAAAAAAATCAAAATATTGTACTAACGTTGAAGTTATGAGCGTTTAAATTGAATTTTTCTAATAAATTAATCGGATTTCAGTGCAGACTTTTATTTAAACATGCACCAGATACTAATTAATACTCAAAATAATTTGGTGTTGTCAAAATTTACCTAGAAATACAATACTTTAATGAAACAGCACAAAAAATGAAAATATTAAAATTTATGTTATAATCATGCAAGTTTATTTAAAAAATAATAATTAGAATTTAGGATAAACTTTTATTTAAGCATACATCAGAAATTTATTTATACTAAAATTTGTTTCAAATTTTTATAATTTATTTAGAAATTATGTATTTTAATGAACCAGTACAACAAACCAAATATTCTACTAAAATAACTTTATTATGAGCATTTAAAGTAGATTTTTCATATAAATAAATTGAATTTCAGTGCAGACTTTTATTCAAATATGCACTAGAAATGTATTTATTCTTAAATTGATTTCAGATTTTTGCAATTTACTGAATATATTGATTTGTTTCAATAATTTTTGAAAAAGTGTTTCAGTTAACTATACAATATTTATATTCGAAAATGTTTTGTCAGAAATAAATAAAATATATTTATTCAAAACACTAAAATTATTCATTCATTCCCTTACAGGTAAAATTTATTGTAGCGTTTGCCTTCACTCACTAAAATTAACCCGGACTCTCTATTCAAAGAATATTTATCATTCCGCGCTCGCGAATCTTAACGAATATTTCCCGGCGTTTTAAGATATTCAAATTAATGTAAGAATTCTAATACGGAATGTGGGAAATTAACTTGAGGAAAACAACAAGAGGTACAATCAAGGTGTATTCAAATCGAGAATTAAGAAAATCCGAATAAGGAATTCAAATTATTTTAATTACTGTTTATTTTCACCGGCTGTATAAATTAACAATAATTTCTGAAATTTGTTAACATTCAAATTTTAGAAATTATTGTTAATTTATACAGCCTGTGGAAATAAACAGTAATTGAAATAATTTAAATTCCTTATTCAGACTAATTAAAACAAGAGAGTTTAAAAAAAACATTGGTCTAATAAATTAATGTAGTTGTATGAGTTACGTGAAGGAGTTAAGTCACTTAATTAAACACAGATATATACCTTTCTTCACTTTTATTTTTCTTGCTAGATGTACATTTCGGGTACCAAGAACCCATTATCAATAGCTAACAGTTAGCTATTGATAATGGGTACTTAGTACCCGAAATGTACGTCTAGCAAGAAAAATAAAAGTGAAGAAAGGAATATAACTGTGTTTAATTAAATTGGTCTGATACACAAAAATGAGATATGAATTACATACAGGGATTTTTTCTTTTAAGTATCATACATAACACACACTGATTTAACGTGAAGTTTAAAATATCAAGCTTAAGCAGTTTATTTTTAACTTCACAATATTGCAATGTTTAATACGCTTGGCGCATGAAGTAAAATTTTGAGTTTAGAAAAGTTTAAAAATTTGATTTAAACAATTGATAATTGACATAATGAACTTACACTTGTAAATAAAACACTTTTTACTTTGTTTAGCCACTATATGTTGCACTTAATATGTGACTATAGTTTCGACTATCTAGTAGTCATTATCAAACTAAAAGTGACTACTAGATAGTCGAAACTGTAATCACAAATTAAGTGCAAAATATGTTGGTTAAACAAAGTAAAACTTATTTTATTTACAAGTGTATTTAAGATGTACCACAAAGTGAACGCCTACAACACAAAACAGATAATAAACTTATTTCACTCGTAAATTAGTTAAAGATTATTTCACATTAAATCAGTGTTTTCTACGCGTGGCGCATGAAGTAAAATTTCGAGTTTAGAAAAGCCTAATTTGGCTCGGTCGCTCCGCTTCGCTACGCGCCCGAGCCAAATTTTCAGGCTTTTCTAAACTCGAAATTTTACTTCATGCTTAGTCTGGGAGTGGAAACACTCGTTAGAAACCTAAAATTGGCCACTTTTATAAAAGCCGAATGCCTGAACATTTCAGAGTACACATCAGAATTTGTACACTTAAAAGAAATATTCCATATGCTTAATTTGTCCTGTTTCCTCTCACTTTAAGCGGAACAAAGAATAAAAGAGTAAGATAAAAACTATTCACAGAGGCTTGGATCCCAATCTCTTGCTGGACCTACCTTCTGTAACAACAAGTAAAGATAGCAATAATTTAAAAAATACCACAGCTGGAAAAGCAAATAAATCTTTCGCAAATAAAATAAAATTAAATTACTAAATTATTTAAAGAAGAACGCAAAAAATTCAAAACAAACATTTGTTGCTTCTAGTAACACTGATTTGGTGATATGAAATACGTGTTACTTATTTTAAAATTACTCTAAATAAAAATGTAACAAAGAGATAACGATTAATATTAGGAAATTGATTCGTCAATTTCCTATTACTATTCGTTTTCTCTCTGTTAAATTTGTATTTAGAGTAATTTTAAAATAAGTAACACTTATTTCATATCACCAAATCAATGTTACTAGAAGCAACAAATGTTTGGGAATTTTTCGTAACGCACTAATTTAACAAAGAGAAAACGAATAATATTAGAAAATTGACGAATAACGCACTAATGACCTTAATCAATTCAAACGAGAAGGAGAATTCAATTATTATCGCTTACTTTTTTGAAGTCGGCAGAATGCCAGTCTTATTGTTGCTGAAAAATCAGTCGAGAAGAAATCCTGTTAATGATTCACCTTTCCCAATTTTCTGGCTGCCGTATTTTCCCTTCTACGCCGGGTTTTTAATTTTTACCTTACATTGTAAACTAGGTTCTGTATGGAACAAATGAAGCGATGCACACTTATCGATTGCAAACTCACGACTGATTTGTTTTCGTTCGAGCACAGATCAACCAAAAAAAACATCCTTTTTTGTAGGAATTCCGTCACGCGAGTTATGGTTTCGGGTCTAGTTTGAATGTTTTTAAAAAGATTTACAGTTTTAAGAACAAACTTTAATGAAATGATAACTTAAAATTATGATTACAAGTAGATTGAAATTGAAATTGTTTTGTAGCATCGCGTTTTGAATCGTCCACAGCCGAGTCGATGTGAAGACGAGTGAGCATCTCCGTGGGTGGTTTATATGTAAGACTACAAAGTGTTGAGGTCGGCACTTTTGGGATACCATAACTCCTCCGGCCCAAGAGAGGAACATATCCTGGTAATACATTAGGAAACCCACGATTGGTTCTCAGAACTTTCTCTGATGTCTTACTAATTGCATGTAGACTTGAATCTTAAATTTCTGCGATGCAAGTAGTATCTTAATGTAAATATTATTATAGTAAAGAATAATGTAATATATAATAATAACGTCCATATTGACAATGATTGATCTTAAAGTTTGGGATTCCTTGTTCTTGGAGTTTCTTTATGTCGTAACTGATTTGACCAAGATTGTCTTCGTGAATTTGTTTTATTTGTCCGAACTCTAAATTCTATTTTGTCGGTTTAGAGGTCTTCGATGAGAAATCCAGTTGGGGTATAGAAGATATTTTTACGCTATCTTCTTCTTGAATTAACTTGTGATCGTAATCTCAGACAGCTTGACTGGACAAGCTGGAGTCAACTGGATCAGGTAGGTTCCGTTGATGATGTCCATTTCTTCAGTTCGCTTGCAGATTTTAGTAATCTTCTGTGGCGAAGGAGTTGCGACAATCCTTTGATTCTTGGCTATTTTATTGGTTCATAGTGCGGTCAATTTCTTGTAATGATGTACACAGCTATGGTAATTCCCGGAATGGGTCAGTAGTTGAACTTCACACGGCGAGTCTTTAGAGATTTTTGTACTCACAGTAAGTTGGCAAAAGTATCTTGTTAAACCGATTTGTTTGTAAGCTGATGGTATGGTTACGAATTTCTTGTTGTTTATAGCCATGTAAGTGTGGTCAGGGATAATGAAATAATAGTTCAAACATTAAAAGTGCGATTCTTTTCGCAATCTACAACAAATTAGTCTTACAAAGACTATATCAAACACTCATTGAAACAACTACGTCCCGAGCTAATACCCCGACGGACATTGAATTATACAACAAGTGTTTGCTGTTACATACAGTAACCTACTGTAAATGTAACAATTTTGGTCAAATTGTTCAGGCCATCTATAGACGCGTTTCGAGATTTATCTCTCATCAGTATAGCTTTGCCATTTTCTCTAAACAATTTGACACCTTAGACTGGCGGTTACGTTACCGTTCAAACATAAGTATAATTGATATAGTCTTTGTAAGACTAATTTGTTGTAGATTGCGAAAAGAATCGCACTTTTAATGTTTGAAGTATTCTGCAACCAATAATTGGCAATTGAAATAATAGTTGTTTTCGTGATCAGGAATCGGCAATGGAAATAATTTATAACAGGTAAAAGATTTTATTTCTACGAGAGGAATCGTAAAGATGAATACAAGGTCAGCTTGTTTTACATATGCCTTAACAAAGATTAAATCTTCTAGAAGATTTAGTTTCTTCGACTCGTTGTATATTAATAATTTTTTGTTTTTCAGGAATGGTCGCAGTTTTTCTAACTCATGAAGTAAAATATCTGGTTCAATTATTGAACCATTGGGTGGTATATATTTAGTTTGGCATTCGTTAAAGTAGCCAGAATTGCGATGATGTTATCCATCATGAATTTAATCTGATTGAAGATAGCATAGATCATGAGTTGTCCAATTTGTAGAATGTTACGTTTTGTAGGTATTGATTGATTTGTATCATTTTAGAAGTTAATATCAGTTGATTACATTTTAAGTAGTTTATGGTTTTATAAAATTCTGAAATAGTCTTCAGTGCGAGAGAAATTTGTTTTTCTTTCAGTATTTTTAATTCATTTTGGCTTTGTATCAACTGCTGTATTGCTTCATCATACTTTCTAGCATTTTCATTGTCCAAATTTCCAATAATGGCTTTTATTATGTTACTATTTATTATGTTTTGTCTTGCCTCGAGTTGTGCATTTCTTTTTGATAAAGTTCTCCGTGTTGCGTGTTGCGAGGTAGAATACCATCAAGGATATATAAACATGATAGAGTTAGCAAGCCAATTCTTATAAAATATTGTCGGTAAGAATCTCTAGGCTTAAGATCGCAAATGAAGCGTAGTATATGTTTTAGGGAACAAATACCCTTCCAGTATTACTTGCGTTTCCGTATACTAATACTTTGTAATTTAGAAACGAGTACGCCAATAAATTATGAATAGTGGAAAGAGTGGCCTTGTTCAATAATGATTTTAATTGTCTTATGGGAACAAAAGTACTCGGAAGTTTCCTGTAGACCAAACTAATATGGTCATCCCATCTAAAGTGTGTATCAAATACCAAGACCTGTTGAGTGATTACGCCTATTAAAAATATACATATTCCGTTTTAGGGCCAATTGCACCAAACTCCTTTAACTGGTTCAACTCTGAACTCAAGTCCAAAGTAGCATTAGAACAATAGGATCTGTAATCTTTAACTCAAATTGAGCTTGAACTCAAGTTCAGCTTTTTTGGTGCAACTGGGCCTTAGTAATATTTAGAATGAGTATATTTTGAGAACACTATGAGTTAAAATCGTTGGTACCTTTCTATGAACTTTATTCGAAGTATTCGTTTGATGATGTGTCATCAGCATACCTAATCAAGTTACTTGATGTTACGCCCCAGTACTGACCCTTGTGGAACCCCTAACCCGAATTTTACGGTTGCATAAGAAGGAGTCGATTTAGATTAAAAAAACAATGTTTAATGTTAATGTTTTTATAAATATAAATATGACTTACCTAAATTCCACATGCCATCCGCCCACTGAGCAAAAAACAAACAAATAACGTTATATCAACAGTGCAGCAACATTAAACGTTGTTTTAATGTTGATGAAACATTACTTAAATGGATTTGTTCCTTGGGCGGTGCCTGAATTTCTAAGATAAAACTTTCTGTATCAAACATACTTATAAAATCATGTTTTAGCGCTAGGATATAGACAATTACTTTTTTCCTTTTATTTAACCCGTAACCGGCATACAAATTTTTGTCAAACATTTCACACACTTTGATGGGTAATAACCTGCATATTAAAAATAGACTGTGAAATGAGTATTTCCCTAGTATGTTGGCCAATTGGAGAGTCAGGGAAAAAAGAAGCTGCTGGCGGTACAAAATTTACGAGCACAAAGACCGCTCTAAAAAAATGATTATTAGTTCTTTTAATTATTTTGTTCTTATCACACTATTTTTACAAGAGATCGGGGGCGATTTTAAATTGTTAGTTATTTTATTTTTCGCAATTTCTAAAAAATATCAAAGATTTTTTAAATATTAAATAAAATTATACTCATATCTTAGAGAAGGAAGTTTACCTAAAAATTTATAGTTTATATTTTTTGTTTATTAATTTTTTTAATTTTGGACACTTATCTAAACGCAAAAATATTTATTTTTGCGTTACGACTAAATATTGTGAGGAAAATATTACATTTAACTCGCTTTGGCCGATTTTTACAAAAATATTGCAAAAAACGCCCGCTTTGAAAACGCATTTCACCCGCCCGTATAAGAAACCATGTGTTAAAACTGAAAAACGCGTCCGTCCCGCTCCGCTCAAATTTAAACTAACGCGAGTGCTGGCGTTTTCTCCGCCTCGCACCCGTTCGTCTACGGACTCTCATATAAACCCATGTGTTAAAACGCAAACGCTTGCGCCCGCTCACGTTCCGCCTCGCGTTTAAAACGTCCATCTAAGAGGTCCCTAACAGTCGTGCAGTAGATTGATTTTTTTTAGGTAGTTAATTATTTGATTAGGTTCTAAGGTTTCCACTGTTGAATTCGAGGGGTGATACGGAAACTAAAAGAATAAACTGCTTATCTAAACAAACACGCGCACACTCGGCTTTTATTATTAGCCACTGACTTGTTGTCACCTAGCGTTACATTTCTAATTAACATTTCTAACAACGCCAACTTCTAATATTTTAAATATATTCTCCAACATCCACAAGTTTTAAAAATATGCTGAGTAATGCCACTGGGTGGTAATTACCACATTCAGGATTGTCTCCCTTTTTGTTAATCGCGTACATTGGATTTTTTAGAAAACGTGGAAAATGGCCATTAAAGACGGCTAGGTTCACAATATGTGTTAGAAATTTTATAATGCCACTTGCCACGAAGTTTCACCGAGATCCCCTCTCCTCCGGTGAAGTTAACATTTTTTAAATTATTTACACACTTAAACATTTCATCCTCTAAAATGGGGTTAAAGAAGACACTAACTCTAGTTTCTTCTCCAGCCCTATTTCAGAGGTGAAGTCGCTAACTGTGCAGACGTTTGACATATTTCCATAAAAATATTTTCGCAGTTGTTGTGTATTAGCTAATCAAGAAATGTAAATTTGTAATGTCTTCCTTATTGGATTGGTTTATCGTCTACCTTTAATGAGATATCACTATATGTATTTAATTGAGTGGTAATAATAGACCAAGTTTTTATGAAACTTCATTGATTTTATTTACAAAGTAATTGCGTTTCGCTTCACTTATATTTTTCATTTAATAGTTGTTTTCTATTTTTGTACTCGTTCCATTAAGTTTCGTTTCTGAACTACCGGCATAACCAAAATATATTTCTTGCTATAGTCAATAACTTTCTGAGATATTCACGTTTATATTTTTATTGCTTTTTTCAAGTATACATATTCTAATTACCCAGTTATTCTTCAAAATACAAGAGAAGCCTTAAACGAATGTTGTCCACTCCCAGATTAGGCATAAAGAAAAGTTTCGAGTTAAGAAAAGCCTGAAAAGCTTTAAACGAGGGTTTTCCACTCCCAGACTAAGCATGAAGAAAAATTTCGAATTTAGAAAAGCCTGAAAATTTGGTTTGGTCGCGTAGCGCGTAGCGCTACGCGGCCAAACCAAATTTTCAGGCTTTTCTAAATTCGAAATTTTTCTTCATGCGCCACGCGTGTAAAACACTTATTCCGACTGACCTTCTAAATATACTACTAAATCATTTTTCTAAAGATGTATATTCCGAACTTTACATCAAATCAGTGTTTACTACGCGTGGCGCATGAAGCAAAATTTCGAGTTTAGAAAAGCCTGAAAATTTGGTTTGGCCGCGTAGCGCTACGCGCTACGCGACCAAACAAAATTTTCAGGCTTTTCTAAACTCGAAATTTTGCTTCATGCTTAGTCTGGGAGTGGAAAACCCTCGTTTAAAGGTTCAAATTTACCTCTTTAGAAAAAAGCAACGAATGTCTGAAGATTTACAGCAACTTCCTGAGATATTCACGTATATATTTTTATTGTTACGTTTATTACTTGTCTGACTGGGGCATGCTAATTGGAACAAATACTGTAATACAGGGTTTTAATTGAATTCACTTGGTTTGTTTACTAGGTAAACAAAACAAACCAGGTGAATTCAAGTAAAAACCTATACAAGCTTTATTTGAAGTATACATATTCTAATTACCCAGTTATTCTTCAGAATACAAGAGAAGCCTTAAACGAATGTTGTCCGCTCCCAGATTAGGCATAAAGAAAAGTTTCGAGTTAAGAAAAGCTTGAAAAGCTTTAAACGAGGGTTTTCCACTCCCAGACTAAGCATGAAGAAAAATTTCGAATTTAGAAAAGCCTGAAAATTTGGTTTGGTCGCGTAGCGCGTAGCGCTACGCGGCCAAACCAAATTTTCAGGCTTTTCTAAATTCGAAATTTTTCTTCATGCGCCACGCGTGTAAAACACTTATTCCGACTGACCTAAATATATTACTAAATCATTTTGCTAAAGATGTTTATTCCAAACTTTACATCAAATCAGTGTTTACTACGCGTGGCGCATGAAGCAAAATTTCGAGTTTAGAAAAGCCTGAATATTTGGTTTGGTCGCGTAGCGCTACGCGCTACGCGACCAAACCAAATTTTCAGGCTTTTCTAAACTCGAAATTTTGCTTCATGCTTAGTCTAGGAGTGGAAAACCCTCGTTTAAAGGTTCACATTTACCTCTTTGGAAAAAAGCAACGAATGTCTGAAGATTTACAGCATATACGTTGTAATTAGGATAGTATACTTAAAAGAATAACTCCCTGTATATTACTAGAAATGTTTCATCGAGCGATTGATGAGAAACAGGTTAATAAATACTGTAATGTTTCAAACGAAAAAACTGAAAGCAGAGTCTGTATTCACTTCGTAATTATTACTCCAATAAAAATAAGTTCGGTTTATGACATACACATATCAAAAACACAGAATTCCTGTTAGGTAGAGTTAATAAAGAGAAATACCTGAAGTGGATACGGCACGGAACGCATTAGCCCCCAGTATTTCTAATAAATTATGAACCGGATGCCCTGGAATGGAGTGGAATGGGAGTGGAACGAAATAGGCGAAATATAGACGTACACGTAAAGCCTACAGTAGATTATTCCTCTTTAAATTACGTGATAAATGCCTTTATGCGGCAATACTTGCTCATATTTAATTATTAACGTCAACACACGTACAATTCAGAATCTAGAAGCAAACCCACATATACACACTCAAACAAACATACGGATTAATTTAATTGCGTCCTCGAGAGAATGCACAGTGGATAGCCGGAGGAATGCATGCTCTCTTGATGTTGCGGTTTCTGTATCAATTGGATTATTGCGTCTGTGCATTTGAAAGATGTAAAGGGAAGATTAAATTAATAATTCTGCACGACTGCTTAACTGTCATCTAACCTAACCTTGCTGAACTGTCATCTAACCTAACCTTGCTGAACTGTCATCTAACCTATTATAACTTACCCTTGCTGAACTGTCATTTAATCTATTATAAACTAACCTTACTGAACTGGCATCTAACCTAACTTAAACTAACCTTGCTGAACTGTGATCTAATCCAATTTAACCTATTATATAGATTTTTAATTGAATTCACTTTGTTTGTTTTACTAATAAACCAAGTAAATTCAATTATAGACCTATACAGGGAGTTTTGCTTTAAAGTATGCATATCCCAATTACACCGTATATACACTAAATCTTCAGATATTCGTTGTTTTTTTAAGAGCTGAATTTGAAGCTTTACCTAAATGTTAAAAATGATACTAAAATTCATCATTGTTTTATAACGTTTCAAAAATATTGCGGCAAAGTAACACAACGTTGTATACTCATTACAATTTGACTTTTATGCAAAATTGTATTGTAAACATTGGATATATATTGAAAATAGTAACATTGTATAATTGTTGAAACTGTTGCTGTAATGCAGCATTGTGGTTTACACATTTCATGGACATTCAACATACAAAGAGTATTTTATTTAAGTAAAAATATCTAAATTATATGCTGTAAATCTTCAGATATTCGTTGTTTTTTTTTTTTAAGGGTTCAATTGAAAGCTTTAAACGAGTGTTTTCCACTCCCAGATTAAGCATGAAGTAAAATTTCGAGTTTAAAAAGCCTTAAAATTTGGTTTGGTCGCTTCGCGAAGCGGAGCGACCAAACCAAATTTTTAGGCTTTTCTAAACTCGAAATTTTACTTCATGTGCTACGCAAATAAGTTCATGCACTTGTTAACAATATTTTAATGTTTTCAGAGTTTAAGGCTACTAGGTACTTAGGTACCGGGGTACTGCCCCCCTACACTATACATTACTTTTTGTAAGACGGATTCTTTTCTAAACTAGAAATTTTACTGCATGTGCCACGCAAATAAGTTCATGCACTTGTTAACAATATTCTAATGTTTTCAGAGTTTAAGGCTACTAGGTACTTAGGTACCCCTACACTATACATTACTTTTTGTAAGACAGTTTTTTTTCTTTTTTTCTTGTTGCCAATATGTAGTTGTATTTTTTACCCATTCAAACCAGAAATAAATTTTGCATTAAGATTACTAGAGAAACATTCCTATAGCGTTCACTTAATTGCTGCACATCAGGTTGTATATAATACGGATTGTATGCATTCATCGTATGCAATTTAACATACACACATTCGTATGTTGGGTTGCATACAACTAAGAGTAATCGCTCGTGTTGCATGGGTGAAGCCTTGTGAACGGTGCAGCATCATTTTTCTATAAACGATAACATGCAACGTTCCTGCAGGAGGACATTCAGCGTTTATTCAACGTTTTTTTCAAAATTTATGCAACTTAAAACGCAACGTTTCGTGTTGCGCTGTAACATTGATGCAACGTGTCATGTAATGTTTCTTTGCTCAGTGGGAACCTATTTTAACATTACTATATATAAAAAGTTAACACTGAGAGAACGAATAATATAAAAAATAGAAGAACAAGCATTAGATTATTATAGCTTACGTTTTCGAAGTCGACAGAATGCGGGTCTTCAAAGCCCCTCCACGTTGTTCTAAAATCAACCGAGAAGAAATCCTGTTGAAGATTCACTTCTCCCAATTTACCGTCCACCATTTTCCTTTAGCGCCGTGTTTTCAATCTTCGCATCAGTACAACAAATTGTGAAAACAACACACACTTATAAATTGCACAGAAAAACACGCAGATTTTCTTAAAGAACAAGCCAACAGCCAGATATTTAATCCACGAGCAAAATTAACTAACAAAAATACGTATTTATTACCAAGGATCTTGCAAGATGCCGGCCCAGGTGAAAACAAACGCTGTTTTTACCTATAGGATTAAAGTGTGAAAATGCAAGTGCTTGATGTGAATTCTATATTAAAATGAGCGGAAATTCGTGAATAACGCGTTGATATTGGTCGATTTCAGCTTTGATTGAGTTTTTATTACGGAAAGTTGATAAAAATAGGAGCGGATTTTCAATAACACGGCACTACACAAATGTCACTGCGCGAACTGCGCTCGGTGCGCATGCGTCGCTGCTGCCATCCTAAAGTTAAAGAAAATAAATTTAATTATTGAACACTCATAATACAAACATTAAAAGTGCGATTCTTTTCGCAATCTACAACAAGTTAGTCTTACAAAGACTATATCAAACACTCATTGAAACAACTACTTCCCGGACAATTTCATGTATACATATGTTTGAACGGTAACGTGACCGCCAGTCTAAGGTGTCAAATTGTTTAGAGGAAATGGCAAAGCTATACTGATGAGAGATAAATCTCGAAACGCGTCTATAGATGGCCTGAATACTTTGACCCAAATTGTTACATTTGCAGTAGGTTACTGTATGTAACAGCAAACACTTGTTGTATAATTCAATGTCCGTCGGGGTATTAGCCCGGGAAGTAGTTGTTTCAATGAGTGTTTAATATAGTCTTTGTAAGACTAACTTGTTGTAGATTGCGAAAAGAATCGCACTTTTAATGTTTGAAGTATTCTGCAACCAAGAATTGGCAATTTCATTTATACTCATAATACAGTGATTTTATTATTTATTTTGTTAAAAACAGGGCCGATATTCCTGAAATTGATCGCACGATCGGTCGCCCGCCAACTGTCAAATTCACATGTTAAATCCCTATCTAAATGACAGATTTTGTGCGACCGAATCGTAACCTTTTCCAATTTACCGTCCGCCATTTTCTTTTAGCGCCGTGTTTTTAATCTTCGTTGCATCAGCACAACAAATTGTGAAAACAACACACACTTATAAACCGCACAGAAAATCACGCGGAATTTCTTAAAGAACAAGCCAACAACCAGATATTTAATCCACGAGCAAAATGAACTAACAAAAATACGTATTTATTAACAAGGATCTTGCAAGATGTCGGCCCAGGTAAAAACAAACGCTGTTTTTATCTGCGGGATTAAAGCGTGAAAATGCAAGTGCTGGGGGTGAATTATATATGAAAATGAGCGGAAATTCGTGAATAACGCGTTGATATTGGTCGATTTTGGCCTTAATTGCGTTTTACTTACGGAAAGTTGATAAAAATAGGGTCGGATTTTGAAAAACACGGCACTACACAAATGTCACTGCGCGAACTACGCCCGGTGCGCATGCGTCGCTGCTGCCAACCTAAAGTGAAAGGAAATAAATTTAATTATTGAATACTCATAATTCAGTGATTTTATTATTTAGTTTGTTAAAAACAGGGCCGGTATTCCTGAAATTAATCGCACGATCGGTCGCCCGCCAACTGTCAAATTCACATGTTAAATCCCTATTTAAATGACAGATATCTTGGGACCGAATCGTAACCTTTCCCAATTTACCGTCCGCCGTTTTCTTTTAGCGCTGGGTTTTTAATCTTCGTATCAGCACAACAAATTGTGAAAACAACACACACTTGTAAACCGCACACAAAAACACGCGGCATTCCTTAAAGAATAAGCCATCAACGAGATATTGAATCCACGAGCAGAATTAACTAACAAAAATACGTATTTATTAACAAGGATCTTGCAATATGTCGGCCCAGGTAAAAACAAAAAAATGGTGATGTGTCCATCATAGTACTTTCCCCCGTGAATTGCGTATTAAATCACTTTTAAAATATTTGTAGCATTATTATTTTCAAAATGTCTTCAACTTTTTGATAACTACAACTTTTATTTGAAACATTTTTCAATTGGATCAACACATACTGACACAAACCAATGACTAGATAAAGAACACTATTTATTGAATATCTCAAAAACTAAGAGTGCTATGACAAAAAGTGAAGATACAAAAAATCTTTAATATTTCATTACCTACAACTTTTATTTGAAACATTTTCCAATTGTATCAACACACACACTGACACAAATCAATGACTAGATAAAAAACACTATTTATTAAATATCTCAAAAACTAAGAGTGCTATGACAAAAAGTAAGTGAACAATACATCTTCATTTTGTTATTATCTACAACTTTTATTTGAAAGAATTTTTTGTTTGATGAACATTTATTGAAAAAATCTGAAAAAACTGAAAAACACTAAGAGTAAAGTACCACTTCCGGTTTTTTTGATTCGAAAATTTTCACGAAAACAATACTTTCCCTTTGTATTACATACGGGGGAAAGTAAAAATGCAAGATCTGGGGGTGTTTTGTATATAAAAATGAGCGGAAATTCGTGAATAACGCGTTGCTGTTGGTCAATTTCGGCTTTGATTGAGCTTTACTTACAGAAAGTTGATAAAAATAGGAGCGGGTTTTCAAAAAGAAGGCACTACACAAATGTTACTGCGTGAACTACGCTCGGTGCGCATGCATCGCTGCTGCCAACCAAATTTAAAGGAAATTAATTTAATTATTGAACACTCATAATTCAGTTATTTTATTATTTGGTTTGTTAAAAACAGCATCCAGTATGTTTGTTGAATGAGTGTAGGGCCGGTATTCCTGAAATTAATCGCCAGCCATCTGTCAAATGTGCATGGGCTCGTTCATTAAAGACAATAGTTGGGATATTACTGCCAACTGTTGGGGAATTCTCTGATGACCGCCCACTGAACAAACACATTTAAGTAATGTTTCAACAACATTAAAATAACGTTTAATGTTGCTGCAATGTCGATATAACGTTATTTGTTTGTTTTTTGCTCAGTGGGCGGACTGGTAATCGTGAACGTGTCTGGGATTTTTGCAATCGTACGAAATAGACCGGCTGGAGTACCGTTTATTATATACCAGCATACATCACAAACAAATCCAAACATGTTGAATGTTGAACAATGAGCCTGTTCATCAAAATGTTGAACATTCAACCTGTTTGGATTTGTTTATGGTGTATGTTGGTATCTAATGAACGGTACTCCAGTCGGTCTATTTCGTACGATTGCAAAAATCCCAGACACGTTCACGATTACACTGGTCGGCATGAAAATCGGCCCTGACACCATTCCTGCTGATTCTTATGTAAAATGACCTCCTGAATCCGAATATGACCCCCGTTTTCCCCCATCGCCCACCGTTTTCGGGGGAGGCCCTCCCACCTATTTTTATCACTTTTCGATAATTTGGAGGGATGAAAAGGATTATTTTAGCCTTTACGTTTGTTCTGAGAGGCTAGAGAGGTGAAAAGTTCCAAAACATGAACATTTGTAGTAAGGAGGTAGATTTGGGGGGGGGATTTGCCCCCTTAAATTGTAAAAAAATCCTTAAAAATGATCGATTTTTCCGTTTTTAGCAGTTTTTTCACTTATTTTCTACATATTCCAGCTTCCATCCCTCCTCATCCTCCCCCAAACAATAAAAATATATAGCAACAATATATGGCAACAATAATAAAAATATATAGCAACAGTTCGGGAGATTCACTGTACCACGCTGGCGCTCTCAATACCTCGCGCGCACAGGTTTGCCCAGGAATTTATTATTTTACATTTATTATTTTAATTTTTATTTATTATTCTTTACAGCTAAAATAATCCTTTTCACCCCTCCAATGGATGGGGGAAACGGGGGGAGTATTGAGAGCGCCAGCGTGGTACAGTGAATCTTTCGAACTGTTGCTATATATTTTTATTATTGTTGCTATATATTTTTATTATTGTTGCTATATATTGTTGCAATATATTTTTATTATTTGGGGATGTTTGGGGAAGGATGAGGGGGAATGGAAGCTGGAATATGTAGAAAATAAGTAAAAAAACTGCGAAAAAAACCGAAAAAATTGATCATTTTTATTGATTTTTTTACAATTTAAGGGGGCAAATCCCCCCCAAATCTACCTCCTTGCTACAAATGTTCTTGTTTTGGAACTTTTCACCTCTTTAGCCCCTCAGAAGAAATGTAAAGGCTAAAATAATCCTTTTCAACCCTCCAAATTATCGAAAAGTGATAAAAATAGGTGGGGGGTCTCCTCCGAAAACGGTGGGTGATGGGGGAAAACGGAGGTCATATTCGGATTCAGGAGGTCATTTTACATAAGAATCAGCAGGAATGTTGTCAGGGCTCGAGAAAAAATTTTTTTTTGCAGACCAGTGTTACCAGTCCGCCCATTGAGCAAAAAACAAACAAATAACGTTATATCGACATTGCAGCAACATTAAACGTTATTTTAATGTTGTTGAAACATTACTTAAATGTGTTTGTTCAGTGGGCGGTCATCAGAGAATTCCCCAACAGTTGGCAGTAATATCCCAACTGTTGTCTTTAATGAACGAGCCCATGTACATTTGACAGTTGGCTGGCGACCGATCATGAGATGAATTTTAGTAGTACCGGCGGAATAAATTGATAATTTGTTGATTTGATCCACATAATCTATCTTAAACAGCCATCTGACATAACCTAAATGTAAATGAATGAGTCGCTTTAAAATGTTATTACTCATATATCCCTTGGACACACTTAACGCGAAGTGATCTAGGCAATAACTGTTTAATATGTATTAGTAAATTATTACCGCATAAGACTTAAGCTTCCACCTACATTAAACAGTTAAGTGCGGTGTTATGAACGTCCCTGCAGACCTTTCTCCTCCCTCCTCGTACATTTATCGAATTATTTTCAAGGCGGCTTAACGAGACGAGAATCCACCACCTTGGGAATATGTAGACGAGCCAAAATATAAATTAGACGAAGAATATTATAATCACTCCAAGGAATTCCTTTACCTTTAATAAATCTCTCTTACAGACAGTCATAAAATGTCCCCGTACCTCTCTCTCTATGACTGAATCTGTGTGTAATATAAAATATCTTTCTCTCTCTTGGAATCCATGTGTAACGGCCGGTTTTATAATAATTGGGTTAAAGTGACTTTAACAAAAATCGACTTAAAGTTATAGTCGACTTTAAAAATTGATGCGTTTTATAATCAATTTCTGGTCTGACTTTAGTAAATGTCGACTTAAAGGTTATAATTAGAGGTTGGTACCACTTTTGCATATATATTTTTATTGTATAATATTGCATAACCCTCATTTTGATTGTTTACATTTTAATTATATTATTTCAAATGTCACAACAAACAATAAGTGAAAATAATAAATATATCATTTTTTATGAAATGAATAGAATAGAAATAGAATAGAATAGAAACTTTAGAATAAATCAGTGTTTTATACGCGTGGCGCATAAAGTAAAATTTCGAGTTGAGAAAAGTCCGAATTTGGATTTGGACGCTGCGCGTCCAAATCCAAATTCAACTCGAAATTTTACTACATTCTTAGTCTGGGAGTGGAAACACTCGTTCGAAAATTAATGCCCTTTATAATCAATTTCTGATCTAACTTTAGTAAAAGTCGATATTAAAGTAATGAATATAGGTTGGTAGCGCCTTTTTATTGTTATTTTTATTATATAATGTTGCATAACTCTCGTTTTGACTGTTTACATTTCAATTATATCATCTTTAATGTTATAACAAACAATAAATAAAAATAATAATTATATCATTATTTTATGAAATGAGAAAAATATTTTAAACTTTAGAATAAATCAGTGTTTTTATACGCGTGGCGCATGAAGTAAAATTTCGAGTTGAGAAAAGCCCGAATTTGGATTTGGACGCGCAGCGTCCAAATCCAAATTCTTCGGGCTTTTCTCAACTCGAAATTTTACTTCATGCTTAGTCTGGGAGTGGAAAACACTCGTTCGACAATTGTCAATAGCTTATTTTGTGGTTTTCTGTTTTATACAAAAAAATGCGATATTAAAAAAAGTCGTGAACTGTTGATGCGTTTTATAATCAATTTCTGGTCTGACTTTAGTAAATGTCGACTTAAAGGTAATAATTAGAGGTTGGTACCACTTTTGCATATTTATTTTTATTGTATAATGTTGCATAACCCTCATTTTGATTGTTTACATTTCAATTATATTATTTCAAATGTCACAACAAACAATAAGTGAAAATAAGAAATATATCATTTTTTATGAAATGAAGCTATGAAATTTATTATGAATAAAAAAACAATGATTTATTTAGTAAAAATTGACACTCATCATCAATTTTTATAAAAAATCTTGTAAATTCACGAAAAGCGTCAACATTTTAAAACTCTAAATCTTGAAAATTCATGTAAGGAGGATTTACATGACTTTGAAAATCGACAAAAATATATGAAACTCAGGAAAATCCTAAAGATAATTTTTTTGTAAAAATCTTAAAAATTCATAAATGGCGTTTTTCTGTTTTATACAAAAAAATGCGATATTAGAAACAGTTTTGAAATAGTAAACATTAAGATAAGCTATAAAAAAATCTAACATTAAAAAAACAAAACTATGATTTTTTTCAATAAAAATTGACATTCATCATCAATTTTTATAAAAATCTTGTAAATTTACGAAAAGCGTCAACATTTTAAAACTTCAAATCTTGAAAATTCATGTAAAACCTCCTAGAATTTGAAAATCAACAAAAGTCTATGGAATTCACGAAAATTCTGAAGATTATTTTTCTTTTTGTAAAAATCTCACAAAATCATAAATGGCGCTTTTCTGTTTTATACAAAAAAATGCAATATTAGAAAAAGTCTTGAAATCGTAAACATTAAGAAAAACTATAATCACTTTTAACAATGTTAAAAAGCAACATTTTAAAACTCTAAATCTTGAAAATTTATGTAAAACCGCCTAGAATTTAAAACTCAACAAAAATCTATGAAATTCACGAAAATCCTAAAGATTTTTTTTTTGTTAAAATCTCAAAAAATCATGAATGGCGTTATTCTGTTTTATACAAAAAAAAGTGATATTAGAAAAAGTCTTGAAATGGTAAGCATTAAGAAAAGCTATACAAAATTTTAACAATAAAAAAACAAACTATGATTTTTTCCAATAAAAATTGACATTCATCATCAATTTTTATAAAAATCTTGTAAATTTACGAAAAGCGTCAACATTTTAAAAATCTAAATCTTGATAATTCATTTAAACGTCTTAGAATTTGAAAATCAACAAAAATCTATGAAATTCACAAAATACCTCAAGATTATTTTTTTTTTGTAAAAAAAGAAACTATGACTCTTTCTAGTAAAAATTGACATCATCAATTTTTATAAAAATCTTGTAAATGCACAAAAGCGTCAACATTTTAAAAATCTAAATCTTGGTAATTCATGTAAAACGTCCTAGAATTTGAAAATCAACAAAAATCTATGAAATTCATGAACATTCTCAAGATTATATTTTTGTAAAAATCGAAATTTCGAAAACTCATGTAAAACGTCCTAGAATTCGAAAATCAACAAAAATCTATGAAATTTACGAAAATCCTCAAGATTTTTTTCTTTTTTGCAAAAATCTCAAATTGTTACAATTTTAAAGATTAACGAAAATCTTGAACATTTACGCAAACCGATAAATTTTCAAAAATTAACTAAAAAATCGTCAACAGTTTGAAAAGTAACTAAAAGCGTGGACATTTGTGATGATCCATCTTTCTACGTTTTTAAATTTTGGGAAAGTTTAGGAAATGCTCAAAAACTATCATAAAAAGTGTCCAAGTTTTTAAATTACAGAAAATCGTAAAAATCATCAGAATTTTCTAGATTAACTGGAACTTTTTAAAAATTGGCGTAAAGTTATATAAAGTGTCCAAATTTTTAAAATTACAGAAAATCATAAAAATCATTAGAATTTTATAGATTGACTGGAATCTTTTGAAAATTGGCATAAATTTATAAAAAGTGTCAAAATTTTTAAAATTACAGAAAATCGTAAAAATCATCAGAATTTTCTAGATTAACTTGAATCTTTCAAAACGTTTCTGATCAGCTACAACTCCAAGAGGACTTAAATAGGATTTCTGTTTGGTGTACAATTAATAAATTGGAATTGAACTTGGGTAAATGTTTTTCCATATCTTTTAGTCGAGGGCGTGTGGGGGAATTTACCTACAGTTTACATAATCAACCTCTACCTCTGAATAATAAAGTTAAGGATTTGGGCGTAATATTTACAACAAAATTAGATTTCAAGGAACATACTTCGCATGTGTGTAACAAGGCATTAATAGTGTTGGGGTTTGTATATAGATTCGGCAAACAGTTCAAGGACACTACGGTCAAGTCTCTTTATTTGTCCCTGGTGCGCCCACATGTGGAGTATGCTTCTATTGTTTGGGCACCATACTCAAAAAACGCTTCTCGGCTAGGTGTAGCTAGTATCAATTTTAGTCATAGTGGCATGTTATCGCTATTGAACCTGAGATCGTTAGCTGAAAGAAGAGTATTTTTAAATTTGACTTTCTTACACAAAATTGTTAATGGTCTAATTAACTGTTGTTATTTGGTAGAGGCGCTAAATTTCTTTATACCTTGTGGTCTTCAAGCTAGACATAGGCCTATATTCCGTTTACGTTTTCATTCGACCAGATACAGGATGTCTAATCCCATTGATCGTATGATGAGGTATGCCAATGGTATTAGCAATAATCCCAACTTTGTTTTATTTACACCATCAATTCATCAGTTTAAGGTCCAGTTACGTCGTATTAGGCTATCCAATGTCATTGACTGTTAGATCTTTAGTTCAGTAATAATTTAGGTGGCTGTTATCAATGTAACTCTTTATATGGTTTTTGTTATTTTTGTTCAGTAATAATTTAGTCGGTTGTAATCAATGTAATTCTTTATATGATTTTTATGTTTTTTGTTATTTTTGTCATATATTACAATATGTATATGTACACTTATGTAATAAAATGGAGATTCCGTTAATAAATAAATAAATAAAAAAATTGGCGAAAAGTTATATAGAGTGTCAAAATTTTTAAAATTACAGAAAATCATGAAAATCATCAGAATTTTATAGATTAACTGAAATCTTTTAAAAATTGGCGTAAATTTATAAAAAGTTTTAAAATTTTTAAAATTACAGAAAATCATCAGAATTTTGTAAATTAACTGGAATCTTGTAGAATTATAAAAAAACCGTCATAATTTTTAAATTTATTGAAAATTTAGATAAAAAGTGTGTTACAATTAACTAAAACTGACAAAAATCATCAACATTAAGTTCAACGTTCCGAATTGTCATTCAAATTTTATTTAATAACGTATAAGTAACATATTACAAACATTTGCAGCTTTAATTTTGGCGTTTTATAGAAAACTGAAATATTTGATTAACCATACATCATTTCTAGAAAATTCATTGAGCTTTAAGGTATAATTTAATTTCAAAAATCAGATGTTGTCAAAATTAGTTTAAATTATTACAATTTATTAAGACAAAACTATTTTTTCATACTGCTCTAAAAAAAATTTACGTTTGCGACCCGATGATGAAGGTTTATCAAGTATTTTATTTAATATAGTGCTAAATAGTTACATGACACAAATTAAAAATGAATAACGAATTATGTTAAAATTAAATTTACGTCAAAAGCAATATTAATTTCTAACGTGATGCAAAAATATAACAATACCGTTTAGCACTGAGAACTCCTTCAATTATTTTTTGTTTTTTGGCGCTATTTCTTTTTGAGTTAAGTTTTTAAAGAATTGGTTTCCATAAAAATCATTGAAGGAATTAATTGTACAAACAAAGAGCAATTACTTTTAATTCAACCTGTTAAAAGTGAAAAGAACATAATTCAATGTAATAAAAAACAAATAAATTGTCACAATCGAAAAAGGTAAAACGTCTGTATTAATTTGCATTCAATTATTTGCTGAATTGGCTGAATGTACAGTTGCGAAAGAAAAAAACTAGTACAGCAGGGAGCTTTAGCCACTTCTAAAATATCGTATATATTTGTTGTAAAACAAACTTGTCATTTACAGGTTAACAACAATTTAACTTTGATTTTAGTTTAAATAATACACTTATTACTTTCAAACACTTAATTGTACTCGCGGCAATTGTTTTGCCACACTGTGGCTTCTTCAGGCGAAGAATATTCATTATTCTTCGCCTGAAGAAGCCACAGTGTGGCGAAACAATTGTCGCGAGTACAATAAGTTTGTTGACGTCATAAGTAATGTCTCTAATGCTAATACCGTCTCTAAACGGGTCGTTATTATGGCTTTTTGCGTTTCAGTCAGTTGAGACATGTCGACGTTAATTAAATTTCGTTCGACATTTCCGCAGATTTGTCAACTTAATTGACAATTTGAAAAATCAAAGTGAGTCCAGTTCACACAGCCAAATATTTTACTGTACTAGTTTTTTTTTCTCTCGCAACTGTACTACTTAACGAAATAAAATATATTTAATAAATTAACCTGGTCGATTCAAGTAAGCTCTTTAATTTGCCCTTGATTATCAAAATTTCGGGGAAAAAAAAATCTGCACCGCTGAATGCATCAACACAATTTTCCTTCATTCCTAACACTGCGTTCCTTTTAATCACATTATCTATTTTATCGCTTAAAGAATTACTATCCAAAATGTGAATCATTTTTCTATTTCTTCTATGAATTTAATGGCCCTGGCAGCCATGTCAAACATACGATTACTTCTTTTTAACATTAAAGAATATTTTTAGATTAGTTTCAAAGCCGGCTTTGTCTATTAAAAGTGTAAAAAAGCCGTATTTACCTTTAAAGTTTACTTTTGCTTTAAATCTGCATTATGAAACAGAATCTTACACTTGGTTTGTTTTATTTTTTTTTTTTTTTTCACCAAGTGATAAGTGAGTAAATTATTCAAGAAACAGAATCTTACGTTAAAATGGACATTAAATATTTAAAGTATCGTATGTTAAAAAAAAAAACTCTAGAGTGCCATGATTTAATTTATTTTTAAATTTAAGTTGGCTACACGCACAATTCCTAATTGACATATGGAACGTCAAACATAATAATTATTATATATAATTTCAGAGTTGCCAACTCACAATATTTTCCATGACAATCTAGAGGTTTTTTTTTATTGAACAAATAATAGCTTAAACTTCATTATGAAACCGGCCGTAAGATAGAAAATCATACTGTATCTGTATAAAAGATACTTTCATATAATAAATAAGCGTTTCTCTTTCTTTCTGTATTTTAGTGCTAATAAACTAAAGTAGTTAACACTCATACCCATACAAATACTTATCTTGGGGGATGGGATTTGAATTAATTCTAGGAGAATGTGCTTCGCGGTTGAAATTAACTCCTAGAAAATGACGACGACTGAACAGGAATCACCCATTTAAGAAGGGTGTGAATGGAAAATCATCCCTTTAACACCACTCAGACACACGACTGTACGCAAACCGTCGTCTCGTTGGTAAAATCTGGCACTCGTGCGGAAAAGCTATTTTCCTATTAGCTGACAACACGAGGCCGGATGAATGTGCCCGAGATTTCGGGCTTTGCGGTGTTTCAGTTTTGAAAGTCCTTTGTTCGGAAATTTGATACGTGTCAACGTGTCTAGGATATTTGTTAATCTCGTTTAATTTATCAGAATAAATCATTTAATAATTAATAGAAATAATATATAAAATTACGAAATGTTTTTCGTAAAATGCCAACAATGTGTCTTAATTAATAAGACAACTTAAGACAATAAATATCCATTGAAACAACCACTTTCCGTGCAAATACACTTCCGGATATTGAATTATGCAAGGAAATATTTAAAATCTTATTTTAATTGATTTGTTACAACGCTCTATCAAAGTATATGTAACATTTAGGTCAAATTCTCTTCAAATCAACTAACAAATAAAATGAAAAATGAGGAGAATGAACTAATAGAAATAACTTTAACTTTATATTATTTCTATTCACTATTTGAAGTTAAATACCACGTATACTCCATTCGCGTTTAGATTAATGTTATGGACAACATAGGGCTTATTTGTCTTTGATCGCTGATTGGCCGAAATTCCAGGATAAATCACAAAGCCGATAAATAGACAATTTGTTCTATTCCCCACTCACTCTCACTTATAGAGAAAAATGAATTGTCAGAATTGTCACAATTGTCACTGAGTTTTCAAATGTTTGATTATTATGTCTAATAACGAAAAACTAGCGACTGTTTCTTCTTCTAAAATTTACCAAGGAAAAATAACTCAAAGGGGACAGAAGTTAATGGCCCTCACCATTTATTTAAAGTGCAAGTCTGTAACAAATTTTAAAAGGGAAGCTAAAAATTTTGCGGGTGCTAATGTGGAAACATCAGTATCATCCATGTTCAAAATTATTGCTGAAATGAAATCTACAGGAGTCGTTAAAACATGGCAAAGGGAGAAATTGCGTCGTGATATTTATTCAAAGATGACTGAATGTGACGAAAAATGCATACGACATTTTGTCCACTCCTTCAAGAGAAAGGGTTAACATTATAATTACATATTTAATTGATGAGGCGGATACATGATGAAACTCCATAATACTATTTGAAATAAAACAACGCAGTTGGGAGGGTTTCACTTTTATTGTTGAACACTGCAACATGTTTCACCACACAGTGGCTTCATCCCATACAGATACTACGATCCATAGCACATCATTCCATCCTATGCAACATAAACTAGCAGCTTACCATTCCATGTTGCATAGGCTAACCACTATCCCCCTATCAATTAATAATTTTAATAATGTGCTCAACAGAATTCTCATAATAGCTAATAACAACGGCTTTCGTCAAAAGCTTATCTTAGACATCCTTTATAAAAATCAAAAACAACAAGCCCTGAAATTAGTATATCCCACCATTTTCAAAATCAGAATAATAAATATTGCTCATTAACATTTAACGGCCCCCCTTCGATTGCCATCAGCAAAAAACTCAAATCCTTAAACCTAACTCCTTCTTTTAGAACGGTCAATTCACTTAATAAATTCATTAATAATTCTAAAGACAAATCTGATAAAACTACGAACTCTGGTGTGTATTTGCTAGAGTGTGGAGATTGCCCTAAGGTATACGTTGGACAAACTGGACGTAGCTTCCCAGATCGCATTTCAGAACATCAAAAATGCTTTCAATTTAAGAAAACCTCCTCATCCTACGCCAATCATTTAATCGAATACCAATATAACTTTAACCCTAAATTCAAAATGTTGCACGAATGTAACAAAAGTCGTAAATTAAACTTATTAGAAGAATTAGAAATTAATAAATATAACAAAAAAGGTATTCTATTAAATGACCAAATAGAAGTAAATAATTCACCCCTAATCAATATTTAGTCGCTCAAAATTGTTTATATTAGTTTCAGCCTAATTACCTCATTACCCCCCCCCCCCTTCTATTAGTATATAAGCTTTTACCTGTACTTTGTAAAATCATTATTTCATCTGCCTGATGAAGCCACTGTGTGGTGAAACATGTTGCAGTGTTCTACAATAGAAGTGAAACCCTTTCAACTGCGTTGTTTTATTTCAAACAATATTATAAGTACATTTGTATTAGGGATGCTCCGGTCCTAAAAAAAATATCGATATTGGGTATCGATTATATCGTATAGCCAAGTATCGATACGGTAAAATATCGTAGTGAAAAGTATCGATATTCAAAATATTGATAATTTTTAATACCAGATATTTTAAATTAATTATTTTCAATTATTTAATGCTGTAAATTATTTTTTTAAGGCCTACACCTGAGATTGATAATATTGCCAAGAATAGTTTAATGACGGTTACGAAATGATTAATATTTACCTTTTACAAAATTATAATAATAATATTTCACTGTTTTATACGCGTGGCGCATGAAGTAAAATTTCGAGTTTAAAAAAGCCCAGAAAATTTGTCTCGGGTCGCTACGCGACTCGACACAAATTTTCACGGGGCTTTTCTAAACTCGAAATTGTACTTCATGCTCAGTCTGGGAGTGAAACACACTCGTTTTGTAGATTTATAACATTTTCATGAGGTTATCGATATTTTGTAATATTTTTCGATTTAGAAAAATTTAATGAGATCAATATTTCATCAATTTATAACATTTTCAGGAAGATTTTCGATATTCCGAGATTTTTCGTAAACTTTTCAATTTTTGTCGATTTATAAAACTTTAATGAGATTTTCAATATTTCGAGAGTAGTAGTAAATATCTTTATTATCATCTTTTTATACATTGTTTTTATAACATAATAAATATAAAAATGTAAATATTTTGATAATTGGCTATCGGCCAGTAGCCTTTCTGCCGAGCTTGAGTGATAATGATTTGTAGATGAAAGAAAAAAGAAAAATATGTTTGTAGAGTTGTAACGTTCACGTTTCGTCACCTTTTAATTTTTAAATAACTAAATAATAAATTAGAAGATTCATTGGTAATTATTTAATTAATTAAATTCAAAACAGTAATTTAACATAGGCAACCCAATTTACAACAAAATGAAAATTAACAGGAATTATTTATTTTTAATTTAATCATATCAATTTACATTTTTATATTTCAAATTACATAATAAGGTGCAATAATGCAACGACTAATGATCCCAGCGTGTGACAGATATCCTAAACATGTCTCTTTCATCAATATGCAATTGAGTAAACAATCTGTAAGTACAATTGTGTTTTTAAAAAGTACTAATCACTGATTAGTTAATCGACTTGGGTGCAAACGCGCATTAATGTTTAGCTGTCAACCTTTTTACATTATACTAGTAACGCCATTGTTGAGTAATATTCTGTGAAAAATGCACGTCCACAGCAAATAGACTAAATAAAAATAAAAGTAAAATAACTGCGAAAGCATAAGTGTTTCCGGTTGTTCTAATTAGAAAATACTTGACACCGTTTCTGGCGGGCGCGCAATTTTTCAACGGATACAGAGGCGAGAGAGAGAGACTGAAACAACTCACCCCTGACAAATACTCGCGACAAACACAATATACACCCTCACCTAACTGAAGTGCTACATTAAACGCTTCTCTTTTTTTTCCTCTATAGTTCCTCTTTTATTTGTGTTTTCACCAACAAAACTAAATGTGCTCACGGTGAAATTAGTACTGTTGCGAATGCTATTTTTTAAATAATAATGATAGTTTGTTATTGATAATGAGCACTTTGTGTCTCGAAATGTACATCTAACGATACAAATAAAAAACTAAGTGTGCTCACGGTGAAATTAGTACTGCTGCGAATGCTTTTTTTTAAATAATAATGATAGTTAGTTATTGATAATAAGCACTTTGTGTCTCGAAATGTACATCTAACGATACAAATAAATAATAACAGTCTCTTTTAGTGTAATAATCACTTCACGAAAACTTAAAAATATACAGTTATTAACCCATTAAGCGCCATTGATGCATACACGCAAAATTTTCTTTTTTTTTTTGTTAATGCAATTACTATATAAGTTAACTTAATATATTATATTATTTAACCTGACTTGAAAGTGCATAAGGGAAACTGTAAATATTTTGTTATTTAAATATTTAGATTATTCCTCATAAAAACAAAATGACAGTGTATTTTTAACTTCACAATATTTCAGTGTTTTATACGCGTGGCGCATGAAGTAAAATTTCGAGTTTAGAAAAGCCCCGTGAAAATTTGTCTCGGGTCGCTGGCGCGACCCTCGACAAATTTTCTACGCGGGGCTTTTCTAAACTCGAAATTTTACTTCATGCTTAGTCTGGGAGCGGAAACACTTGTTCTAAACTTCATATTGCATGTTTTTTTGTAAAAAAACGACGAATGCCTAAAACTTTTCATCGTATACATTATGTATATTTAAAAGAAAAGTTGACAGTATGTCATACAAGTCATTCATAGAAATCATAAAAATAAGTGCAAAATTTTTACCTAAAACCAACTATTAGAGTTAACTCTATAATTGCTCGGCTGTTAATGGGTTAATAATAATAGTATTAAATAAAAATTATGTTTTTTTATTATGAATTGATTTTATTAGTTTCAGGTGTCTCTCCATCGGGTACAGAGATCTCGGTGGCGGCAGTGGCGGCGGTGACGCCGACGTTGACCTTAGCGAACCCCATTAACGTAAACAACAACAACAACGGTCAGATCTCCCCCAGTAACGGGACCCAGACGAGTCTGGGGCTGACGGTGGCGGCGGGGCGCAAGAGGCCGCTGCTGGCCGGTGGCCCGAGGACTTCAATGACGCCCACCAAGAGGACAGTGATGAGCCTGTTGGCCCGCGCCAGGGCGGCGCAGGCCAAACAACTGCCGGCTACCTTCCAACGAGGAACACCCGAGTAAGTAACAGACGAAGAAAAAAAACAATTAAGTAGATGATCCCTTAAATCACTCCAATGATCACCCTTCGAGAAAGAAAGTTTACAAGTTCTACACGTAGATTTATACTGAGGATGTCTTTAAAGTTTGTGAGTAAACTGAAACTGCGGGGTTGATTTATTATCCTGCTTTAATAAAGATTTCAAGTTTTCAGTAAGTAACAACATAATTTGAAAGTGTTGTACATAAATGCATAATATTTTTAATTATGGAAGCGTTATTTCGAAATAACGCTTCCATAATTAAAAATATTTAGTATTTGTATCAATTATCTTCGTTTATTTCAGTACAAGTATTTTTTTTTCTCACTAAAGTGTGCCTAACTTTCTACAAAAACCAATAGTGAAAGAAACTAATAACATAAACATATTTTCACTTTTTACGAATAATCTTTAACTTCACTGGAAATCAGTGTTTTATACGCGTGGCGCATGAAGTAAAATTTCGAGTTTAGAAAAGCCTGAAAATTTGGTTTGGTCGCGTAGCGCTACGCGCTACGCGACCAAACCAAATTTTAAGGCTTTTCTAAACTCGAAATTTTACTTCATGCTTAGTCCGGGAGTGGAAAACACTCGTTAATAACTTTAATTGACTTCTTATAAAACCAACGAATTTCTGAAAATTTTCCAAACTCTGTAATCATCAAGATATTTATACTTAAAATGTATAATTAAAATGTCTACTTAAAATAAAAATACATACAGCAATGGAATTAATATTATTAAATTTTAAAAATGCAGAAGTTTTTAATAAACAATAAAATCGCATTATTTTAATTAATTTTAAATTCATTCAACACTTTTGAAAATAAATTAATTATATTGACAAAATACAAACTACCAATCGGTAGTTTGTATTTTGTCAATATAAATAATTATATATATATATATATATATATATATATATATAAATATATATATATATATATATATATATATATATATGCATACGTTGCACATTTTCCGATGCTCGGTTTATTACAAGAATCCAATTTGAAGCTTTAAGCGAGTGTTTTCCACTACCAGGCTAAGCATGAAGTAAAATTTCATTTTCAGGCTTTTCTAAACTCGAAATTTTACTTCATGCTTAGCCTGGGAGTCTTCTTTTCTTTTAATACACCAAGCATCGAAAAATGTGCAACGTATGCATATTACATAAAACTCTCTGTATATATATATATATACATATAGGCAGAGTTCGGAAAGTTTCCTAACAGGGCATTCGACCAATAATACGGCAGGAGAAATGTGTGTAATCTACTTTATTGTAATACCAAGTTTTCGGGACTCATTTTGTCCCTTCCTCAGGGTTAACACTAAAAACAATGAGCAAAAAACAAAAAATTACTGATCTGAATTAAACTGTTAGTTAATGACGAATTCTTGAAAAAATATTAATTAGCGAATAAATTTGAGCTTACATTTGTGATTATTTGAACAAACTATTGTTAAACTGACGCTGTATTTGTTTAATTATCCTATCGATATTCATGGTGGTTGTTGAATTTAAATAAAAGTGAGGTTATTGTGTACAAAAAATCGTAAAAATCGTAACCGCGTGGTTACGGCAGAAGTGAAATTTTAAACGAAAACAAACGGCACATTCACATTTTAAAATTGGAAATTGTCACTGTGTTCCACTGTTTCTTGGGTAACCCGGGGTGTTATCACCGCAATTGTTTATATTTGATTAACTTTTAACTCACGCGGCCGCATCTTAGTGCGAAACGACGCACGTGTTTTCACATAAACAGCAACAATGGCTGGTGCCTGTCCACAGGTGCAAGAAACAGTGGAACACAGTGACAATTTCCAATTTTAAAATGTGAATGTGCCGTTTGTTTTCGTTTAAAATTTCACTTCTGCCGTAACCACGCGGTTACGATTTTTACGATTTTTTGTACACAATAACCTCACTTTTATTTAAATTCAACAACCACCATGAATATCGATAGGATAATTAAACAAATACAGCGTCTGTTTAACAATAGTTTGTTCAAATAATCACAAATGTAAGCTCAAATTTATTCGCTAATTAATATTTTTTCAAGAATTCGTCATTAACTAACAGTTTAATTCAGATCAGTAATTTTTTGTTTTTTGCTCATTGTTTTTAGTGTTAACCCTGAGGAAGGGACAAAATGAGTCCCAAAAGCTTGGTATTACAATAAAGTAGATTACACACATCTCTCCTGCCGTATTATTGGTCGAATGCCCTGTTAGGAAACTTTCCGAACTCTGCCTCTAACGTAGTACGACCGTTACTTCTTGTGCTGGTATATACATATATATATATATATATATATATATATATATATATATATATATATATATATATATAAATATATAAATATATATATATATACAGGGTGTCTACGCTAAACCGTTCGTTAGAAGTTTATGGGGTTGTCGTTGCATTAAAAATTTGAAAAAAATCTTTGTTATACGGTTGAAACAGTTCTCCTCATGTGAAATATTTTCAACTTTATATCACTTCGGGTTCCACCGGATGTAGCACCAAATTTGTTATTTTAAATAGAACACCCTATATATAAGCAATTTTTTTAATTCCTCGTTTAAATTGCATCATATTTTATTCGAACATATGTACACTTATCTCATAGTTTTCAAGAAAAAAAATGTATTCTAAAATTTTAACGTCTAAAAGGCATCTTGAAATATATCTGTAACTTCTCTTAAGAATAAGATAAAAATATGATTTCTATCTCTGCTTGTACCTAGAGGATGCCTCTATGAGTAAATTAATTGGAAACTGTCAATTTTAACAATAAGTGTTCTTAAAATATCAATATCGAAGTGCCCTTTTCCTTATCTCGTAGTTCAATTTTTTTAAATAGAATGACCCATTTTTTATCACATGGTACGATTAGGGAGAATATTTCCTACAAAAAAGTATTAACAACTATACTCCTTAAGCAAGTAGTTTATGAATTATTTCGAAGATTCGTTTATCGTCGCATTTATGCAGGGAATAATGCGCGCATAAGTCGCAATCGAATTTTAGTAGGCAAGTAGTATGCTTTTGTTTTGTACTCTAGGCAACCTAAACTATAGTCTCTAGACTCTAATTATCTAGACTCTAATAGTTAAGTTCTGTACTCCAGGCAGCCTAGACAATAGTCTACACTAATTATCTAGACTCTAATCGGTCTGTAGACAAGACTATAGTCTCTATACTCATCCCTAGACTCTAATATCTAGAATAGAATCTCTAAGCGCTGTACTATAGACATGTTAAACTTTAGAGTTTTGACATTTGACCCAGACTCTAAACTCTGCATTTTGAGCAGTCGACTTATGTAGACTAAACTAAAGTTTCTAGACAGTCTAGACTAGTCTGTGAACTAGTTTGTATACTTTAATCTGTAAACTCTAATCTGTGGACTCTATCTAGTCTGTAGATTCTACTCTATGGACTAGCCTGTAGACTGTATCTAATCTGTAGACTCTAGTCTGTGGACTATCTAGTCTGTAGACTCTATCTAATCTGTAGACTCTAGTTTGTGAGCTCTGTCTAGTCTGTAAACGCTAGACTATGCACTCTATCTAGACTGTAGACTCTAGTCTGTGGACTCTATCTAGTCTGTATACCAGTCTGTGAACTCTATCTAGTCTATTGACTAGTCTATAATTTCTAGTCTGTGGACTCTATCTAATCTGTAAACTAGTCATTGACTCAATTTAATCTGTAAACTCTAGTATGTCTACTCTATCTAGTCTGTAGACTATAATTTGTGGATTCTATCTAGTCTGTAGACTCTATCCAGTCTGTAGACTCTAGTTTGTGGATTCTATCTAATCTGTAGACTTTATCTAGTCTGTAGACTGTAAACTTTATCTGGTCTATGGATTCTGTCTAGTCTATAGACTAGTTTGTGGTCTCTATCTAGTCCCTAGACTCTAATCTGTAGACAATCTGGTCTGTAGACACCTTCTATGTATACTCTAGTCTGTAGACTCTATTTAGTCCCTAAACTCTAGTTTGTCGGCTCTATCTAGTCTGTAGACTCTAGGCTGGGGATTCTATTTAGTCCGTAGACTCTAGTCTATGGACTAGACTATAATATGTAGACTTATTTCTAGACTCTGATACCTAGACTCTAACCTGTAAGCTCTGTATTCTAGATACCCTGTACTCTAGACTTTGAACAGTCGACCCAGACTCTAAAATCTGCACTTTGGACATCAAGCAGTCGACTCATGTAGATTCTAAACTGGAGTCTTTAGACAGCCTAGACTAGTCTGTGGACTCTAGTCTAGAAACTAGAATCTAGTCTGTAGACTAGGCTGTAGATTTTAGTCTGTAGTACAGTCGACTTATGTAGACTCTAAACTATAGTCATTTGACAACCTAGACTCTAGTCTGTTTAGTCTGTAGACACTACTCTGTAGACTAGGCTGTAGATTCTAGTTTATAGTGCAGTCGACTTATCTATACTCTAAACTGAAGTCTTTAGACAGCCAGACTCTAGTCCCTGGGTCTCCAAACTATCTTCTTCCCGGGCCACAAATACAATTCTACATAATAAAGTCAGCCAAGATCCGATTAATTTTATAAAATTATGAAAAATTTAAGGAACAATTGTTACAATATTTCAAAATATGACATTTACAAAAAAAATTACAAACAATCGCGGGCCGGATTCATGCAAGTCGCGGGCCGGATTTGGCCCGCGGGCTGTAGTTTAGAGACCACTGCTCTAGTCTGTTGACTCCAATCTATAGACTCAATTATGTAGACTCTTGCCTATAGACTTTAATTTGGAGACTAGGTTGTAGATTCTAGTCTGTAATGCAGTTGATGTATGTAAATTTTAAACTAGAGCCTTTAGACAGCCTAAAAAGAATTAGTACAAAGCTTTACAGAAATCAACAAAATAATTAATTATACAAATCAACAAATTATCAACATTTGGCCTTTATACATGTGAAAATTTGTCGAGGGTCGCGCAGCGACCCGAGACAAATTTTCTGGGCTTTTCTAAACTCGAAATTTTACTTCATGCGCCAGGCGTATAAAACACTGATTTGAGGTGAGGTTGAAATATACACAAATTCACAATATTTTTGTTTTGTTCGCGTGGCGCATAAAGTACGATTTCAAGTTTATAAAAGCCCAGAAAATTTGTCTCGGGTCGCTGCGCGATTAATCTATTTATATCAATATCAATTGATTAATTAACATCACTTTAAGTGAATCTGATTTCAGACAAGAATTAAATATTATTAACAAAATTGCTGAAAATAATGGTTATAGTAAGGACGTTATAAATAATTTATTTAAAAAACAGAAACAAAAACATTTAATTAAATACTTTCACGCACCTGAACAAAAAATAGATAGTAAATGGTATAAAATAAATTTTGCTAACGACCTGTCATACAATATAATCAATCAGTTTAAGGGGAAAAACTTTAATATTTTGCATTCAGGTAATAAGGGATACTCACTAAATCTAAAAGAAGGCCTGGAAATTAACAGGGCCATAAAAATGGGAAAAAATATCGTAAACGACAACGAGGAGATTTGGAATTCTCCAATTTCGACTTCCCTTATGACCTGAAACAAAAATATGTATATATACCTAGACAATGTTTTCTGTACATTCCTTTGAAAATGGTCTAACAAACCGAAACTTGTCGGAATAAAGTTTTAATTTGTGAAACAAAAAAAACAATTGTTTTTTTTTATTTAATAAATATTATACATCAAGTGAATTAAACACGATTTTATTCACGAAAAGATTTTTGATTTCACGAGCGCCTCGGCGCGAGTGAAATCATTTCTTTGAGTGAATAAAGGTGTTTAAATCACGTGGCGTATATATGTTTTTATTCAATTTTGACGAAATTGTAAACAAAACGTTTACATTTATTTTTAAATAAATGTTGAAAAACTATGTAGACTGTGAAATCCATTTTCATGACGACGTATTATTTATAATTTTCAAAATTTGTAAAACTTCTATCTCGTGTCACAAAAATGCTGGCAGATTTATCAGTAGTAAAAAGACATGGTGGATGGCGTTCAAATAGTGTTGTGGAAGGATATATAGAAGATTCTCTGAATAACAAAATTGATATTTCCAAGAGAATTATTGAACAATCATCAGTTCTTGGTAGGAATGAATCGATCCAGAGTTCATCGAAAATGGAAATAAAAAAACAAGAAGATATACATTTGTCTAACGTTGGACCTTTACACATAAACTTTAATAACCTAAATAACTGTAGCATTCATATAAGTAAAGATTAATTTACTTATATGAATATTACATACGTTTGGCATCAAGTATAAATATTATTGCTTAATGTGTGTGATGATATGTTTGTTTCTGTTTTCATTTTTGTAATATATATTTTTTTTAAGTTATTAAACATTGCGTTCTGTAATGTTATTATATGATTATTTTTTTTAACTTTCTAAGAAAGTAAACGTTTACTATGGGGTTAGACAAAAGATTGCTTTGATTTTAACTTTTGAACTAAATTCGTTGTGATAAACGCGCAGGTTTCTAAGATATTTTAATTGTTGTAAAGTTTAGTTGTTGTAATTGTTTATATAACAAATTTTTTAACTCACTAGTGACCTAAAAAAAATTTAGTTCCCTAGTGTTAATAGTGTCGATTTAAATTAACAAAATTGAATAAATAACTTTATATATTCTAATATGTTTCACCAAGTGCGAGATGAGAAAAAAAAAAACATACAATAATAATGATAGAAAAAATACGACACAAATGCAAATTGAACCTTGAGGGTTGATTTTATCATTTTGAAAGCCACGAGTTCCATAAAGTGTATAATTATTATTATAATTACTTATATTCATTAAATAAAACCATGAGTAATGATTTCCTTAAATAAGCACCCAAGAAAACTTCTAAACTTTGTAAATATGACACTTGAACTTTATTTTCATAATACCCTCAAAATGACACTTATTATTTCAACAGAATCTCCGAAGCCTGAAATCCCCGTTCAAAACATTAAAACCCCCGTATAATTTCTCTCCGCCCAGAAAGCACAACGAGACGCATTCACGGCATTAAACGCACCGCTGATTTTACTGCCTTCACTCACTCTTTAGCCGAAACTGAACGCCATTCAATTTTGATAAGACAATAAGTTCCGTTTTCGCCACGCTTCAATTCTAACGTACTATACATTAAAGCCCTTGCTAAAGTAAACTTACCTCTACAGACAAAACAAATTATTTAAAGTTTAATAATTACATTTTTACACATTACCTGTTTTATTTTTTTTTAATTTTAATTTGAAGCTACCGAAGAGAGTTTTCACTCCTTATTAACAGGGTATTTTACCTTAAACTCCCCAGAATAATTAAAAAGAAACTAAAAATATTATCAAGGTTTTGTTTGTTTTAATAAATAAATGCAAGGCTTCAAATTAAAATGGAATTGGTATAACTCATAATTACAGTTTCGCAGTCAGAGGCGTGAGAAAATGTCATTCGATGATCAAAACTTTAGGAGTGGCTTTTTTTAAAAGAATGGAATATTTTAGGATATTTTTATCATATGTATATTTTTAATTGCATTAGCTATTTTGAAGTTGTAACCAATTCTTATATTTTTAAGAACTTTTAATACACTTATTTTAAGTAGTACAAGTTCTCAAAATTAGCATACATAACTTGAAATACATTGAAAATTATAAAACACTGATGTTAACAAGAATATAACTTAATTCTGGTTAACATTTATTCATCTAATTGTTGAAATAAGTTATAAAAGACGCTCAAACTTTTTAGCAGATTCGAAAAGAAACTTTACTTTAATAAAAAAATATTTTTTTTTTGTTAACTAGTCTGGGGAGTTTTAGGTGAGGTAAAACACTGTTTATATTGGTTAACAATGGAGCTTTAACGTCTTTATGTTTGTATAACTGGGACTTTATTAAGTGATTATACACTTTGTTAGCCTTGCAGCGCGAATGAATGGAAATCAACACCAACATTTTATTTCTTCGTTTTTAAAGCTGATTTTCGATATGACCACCCTTACACTTGTATACTTTAAGAACACGCCTAGGCCAAGCTGCTAAACAATTGAGAATTTTTTTTATCGGCGTCCTTTTGACCTCTTGTGTTATGGCGCGTTTTAAACCAAGAACAGTGCTAACTTTGCGATGTTTCAATTGCGATTTGAGGTAAGACCAGATGCAGAAGAAATCAAGTGAAGCCAAGTCAGGACTGTTAGGCAACCATTCCTTGGATTTCATTACTTTTCAACCACTCTTGAGTTGATTTAGCCGAATGTGCCGGTGCAGGGTCCTGATGGAAAGTAAAGTTGAACTTTGGGATTTTTTTCTAGACATCTTTTTTGAATCGTATTAAGATGAACTCCTAATAGTAAGCGGCATTGATTTTTACTACAGGTATTACAAAGTAAGGTCCAATTATATCTTGGGCGCTAATTGCGAGCCAAACCATTACACTCTCCAAGTGAGAGATTTGAGGCAATACAGCGGCGTCTTTTCGGCTTTGGTCACTCCTTACATATTGAATGCCTCTTTTTTCGTTGGCATTATTTAGAGTAAAGACCGATTCATTACTTGTAAAGTAATTTCGCCACTTCCCATTATTTAATTTGCGATAAAGCGACCATGAACGATTAGAACGCTTTTCGACAACTTTCGAACTAATTGCATGTACACGTCGTTTTTTCACTTTTCTAAGACCAAATTTAAACCTTTATCGATAAACTTGAACATAAGAAATACCATACTTGTCGGCCAATCGTCTTAGCGGCAATGGATTTTCTTGGACCAGGTCATTTTTCAGGGATCCCAAATCACGCTCTGATAGTGGCGACTTCCATCCAACGTTCTTCTTTTTAGTTGGAGTTTTGGTGTTGTTTCCGTTAGTTTTCTTGGTCTTGCTAATCACACCAACACTGACACTGATTCCCCGCTCATTTAGTAGCTTTTTAATCATAAAAAATGAGTTTCCAGCACGTAAATGCGCCAAAATTTGGCCTTTCACAATCGGAACAATTTCAGACCGCATGTTTACTTTTTTCGCGCAACTTTGGTATCAAAAGATAGATATGCGCCTGCTCAATACGATAGTTTGCCGCAAAATACTGAGCTTGCCTGTTTAGCAAAACGCGGTTTGTTTGAACTCCATCACGCTGCAAGGCTAACAAAGTGTAGTTTCAACAACGTCAACTTCTCATTTTGAAACTAAAAGTGTTTTATGTGGGATATATAATTATTATATTAGTCAATTTTTTAATTAAATAAAATCCGTTTATTTAGAAGCACAATTGTTTAACCGATTTAAGAATGATTTCTGTTAACAAACGCGTTTTACGCGGGTTAAACTAGTGAGAACGGCGGAGATGTTGACGCGTTACTTCGTAGTTTAACAAAATGGCATCGACGACGTCATCACCACCATGGTCAAATGTAAGACAAAAGAAGCTGATTTGACTAGCACAGAGCTGTTACTGCATAGCGACAAAATATCTAACTAGGCAGTTATTTATATTCGTGTTAAGAAAACCACATTTATCACGCGAATTCCGTGTTAAATGTATTTGAGTGTTAAATGCATCCCATTTATGCTGCCCATACAATTAAATAATACACATGTTATAAGATTGTCGTGCACAAAATGAGTTTCTGTATTCTTCGTTTGTGTCTGTACGAGATGTGTGCATTTTTGTATTTAGTGATGATTGTAATGTTTCAGCAATTTATGTGGGTGGTAGAGATCTTGCAGTAGCATTTGTTGATGTGTTTTGTAATGTGAAGTATTGTAAATGATGTGGCATTAACGATGTTGATGTGGAAAGTTGATTTACTGAAGTTATCGCTGTATTTATCCGTTTAGACGACGAGCCGTGCTGTTTTTTTTGTTATCCTGTTTTCTTCACTAATTGGAATAGATTGAAACCCGCATTAGACTCGTGTCCAGGCATTTATCGTAATTTGATTTACTTTCAATTTGAATAATAAACGAATTATACGCGTGCGGTCACTTCAAGTATTCGCACCAGAAATGATTTATGATAATTTATTCGTGATTGAGTTTTTTTTATCATGGTGTTTCGGTTCCTGTGTGATACATATCGTGAAAGGGGGGCGTATTGTCCCTTTGACCCTTATCATCTGATAAACCTGCTGTCCATTTATCATCCATCATCTATCATCCCCAGACAAGAGATATTGAGGACAATGTAGATGAAAGCGGCGATTGTTTGCAATAATTCACCACTTTTGTAATTCAATTTTTTGCTCCAATGAAAAGCCAGAATGCTCTCTAATCATTTAAAGGGATGATCCAAACACTGATTTATCAAAATTTGTACATGTGATTTATTGGTGATTATTCTAAATTTTGTATCGTTAAAATATTAATTACTAATTATTTACTCAATGAAATAAAGAACTATTGATAATGGACTCTTAGTGTCCGAAATGTACATATAGTACTTAAATAAAAACAGTGAAGAAAGGAATTTAACCGCTTTTTATTACTATTATAACAATCTTCACATAACTCACGAATACATATATAAATAAAAAAAGACATGATTTAAATAAACTTTGAATATTTTATATTCTTTTAAACAAAGACATGATTTAAATAAACTTAAGATATTTTCTATGTATTAAAATAAAATATTTTCAATAAATGTAATTACAATCACTGAATTTTGATACAAAAAAAGGTTATTTAGAATTGATCAAATTATAAGGCCATAAATCATAATATGCATATTTTTTAGTATATTTTGAACTTTACTTGAAGTCAGTGTATTACACGCGTGGCGCATGAAGTAAAATTTCGAGTTTAGAAAAGCCAGAAAATTTGGTTTGGTCGCGACCAAACCAAATTTTCTGGCTTTTCTAAACTCGAAATTTTACTTCATGCTTAACCTGGGAATGGAAACACTCGTTAGAAATAAATTTCAATGAAATAATTGAGCAGGTGAAACATATTATCTTTAACTTACATTTGTATATTTGTAGATGCAACTTTTTACTATATTATATGTATGAACATCTTTATTCAGACAATTACGATAAAATTATATAATACATATATATTTATGTATCTATTTACACTGTGGGGTTAGTCTGTCTAGGCTATCGACCAGAGGTCTTTCTGCCCTGTCTAGAATTTATTTTACTTGAAACAATCTGATAGAATGTTAGGCTTGTGAACTGTCTTGACTGGTACAAATTAATTGATGTATAGTGAGAGTGGGATGTTTGTATTTGGGATGGATATTTAGATTTCTAGGAATACAGAATATGTTTGGGAGTTCTAGGTTATAGGTATTGGCAGCGAATTTTTCGCTGAGGGTTAATATGCGTTGGGAGATTGGTGTTACTTGAGTAGTTTCGTAGAGGATGATGTTTGATGGATTATGGAGAGGAGTCGTTGGGTGTCTGAGTTTTCTGAGGATTCGTAGGGCTGATCTTTCGGCGACTTGGATATGGTGTGAAATTGAAGGACGGATGTGAAGGAATAAAATTGCACCGTAATCGAACAAGGGCCGGTATATCGATTTGTATATTTTAACTGCTGTTTTTGTGGAAATTTCTTCTTGTTTATACGTTAAAGATCAGAAATGCCTAACCCTTGCTTTCATTTTGGTTTTAATGGATTTGGTATGTGGGAGGAAGAAAAGTTTTGAATCAAATTCGATGCCTAGGTATTTACAGGAATAGGATGGAAGAATAGTGGTGTTGATTATTATTGTATGAGATCATGGAGTGATTTTATGGTAAGGGATGAATAATTTGGTGTTGGAAGGATAATAATTGTATTCACCATTTATTGCACCATTTTTGTATAGAGTTAAGGGAGTTTTGAAGGAGATTTTGGGATTGTTGAAGCGTTGAAGCGTGGGAGATAAGGGCCGCATCGTCAGCAAAGAGGAGGGCGTATTTCGTTGGATTGAAGTAGGAAGGGTTGGGATTGAATATGTCATAGCCATAGCTGGGCACTGTTCATTAAATAGTTAACTTCGTTAATCGTTAATCCGCTACAAAAAAAAATAGCTTTGTTAAACGTTAAAGCGTTACATTTTAGAAGAATTAACGCAAGTTAACGTTAATCGTAAATTCGTTAATATATGTAAAATTGCATTTTTATATCGTTGCGTTAGTGAACTTATAAAATCTGTTGGTTTAGGTTCTGGAAGTTAACAGGTTAGGAACAAAACAAAATACTTATATAATTCAAATGTGTAATTTAATCGTCGGGCATAAGGTGCATATTCCCCTTTATGAACATTAACATGTTGAAGTTCTCGTCTGAAAGCGAGGCTCGTTTTGGTGTTAAAATGTCTTTACGCGTGGAAAACAGACGTTCAACTGCAGCGCTTGAGGGTACAGCAGTATTGTATTTAATGAATAGATTCATGAATATCTGTTCCGCGAGGAATGCAGCATCGTTGAAGGAGTCTTTTGATTTCATGTCCAGCCACATTTTAACGAGACTTTGCGCTTTACTCTTTAAAGAGTTGGAGCTCTTTGGTTTTTCTATAGACTGGGTGACAGAATTGAAAAAGTCTTCCTCGTCATCATCGTTGTTACTCGTATTGCTTCCTCCGCCACTTAAACTATCTCTGTCCTTCGAATTTTCCGCTGCTTCTTGTCGTAAGGCATCTTCTACCTTTTTTTCCGTGCACTTTTTTACTGCATCCACTCTACTGCTGTCATACGTTTCTAGCCATATTAACCGGAACTTTGGGTGAAATGCTACGGCAAGTTGGCACTATTCATCATTCAGGAGTGGTCCAAACCTTTTCTCTATGCCATTTAATAAGGCATTGGCTAAAGCTCTGCAATTTACTAGGCCCTTAGATTTAATATTTTTTAATTTATAGACAGTTGCTGCAATCGTCGGTAGTAGTGATCCGGTAGTAGTGATCCGAGATATAATAATAATAATAACTTTATTTGCCCAACAGATAACCAATTACAGGACAAAATTAAGTACAATATATGTGTATAAAACGTTTAAAAAATTACAGCATTAAATAGTTTCAAATAAGTAAAGAAATAGAAAACAAATACATATACAGGTGAATATTTGACTTTAAAGAGACATATTAACATAATTATGCTTACAAATTTTTTACAATAAAATAACAATATATGCTTGAGCTTCTCCTTGGATACGATCGAGGGCATTCGCGACAGGTGCCATAACCTGTAAATAAGTATTTAATATAAGTATTGATATGATGTGAAAAGAAAATAACTTTACTAAAACGTTAATTTAAACTATATACATATATAAATTTACCTTTGCGTACTCCTTCATTACAAACAAACAAAAAGACCTTCTCTTCACAGAATTATGACTCAACAAAAAATTCCAACTTTCAATAATTAAGATGTGTCATTGAAAGTTGGAATTTTTTGTTGAGTGATAATTCTGTGAAGAGAAGGTCTATTTGTTTCCAATATACTGTTGAGAACGACAATAGCATCATACAGAGAGTTCCACCTCGTCGTATTTGGAAGGACAAGTCGTCTGCCTAATTCAGCGTGAATGCTATCTGCTGCTACCGTACTACGTGATTGCTGATTCCACAAAGTATGTGCCTTGGCTAAGGCATTTCTGTAGGGAGTCTTGAAAACAGTTATTTGTAGAGCAGCATCTGCATCTTTGCTAGCGACCAAATTGAACGTATGTGCAGCACATCTCATGTGAACTGGCAAAGTATTAAAGTTTTCTAATATCTTTTCATTGATTTCATTGCACTGGAGACGATCAGGAGCTTTCAGTATGTTTTCTACTGAAATAAATTTTAAGTCATCATCATCTTCTGAGTTTGGATTTAAAAGGTTGGGAATATCAGGATGAGACTCAGACTCTAAATCACATGATGGCAACTTTGGAAGTATGTCGATCTCCGAGCCGAATTGCACAAATGCCTTTACAAAGTTACTGCCATTATCCGTAGTAGTCCTAAAATAAAATTAATGTTGATAGTTCAAGTCTCGTCGAGATAAAAACACGCTTTAGACTACTTTGTTGACCATTTTTATAAAATATTTCACCAGCTCTTTAAGCTAGCCTATGGCTGATTCATCATAAAGATCATTACATTCCGATAAAAAATAATGAATAATAATTAATAATAATAACTAAAATACTTCGCAATACATTTGAGAATATGTGCACAAAATTTCATGTTGATCGGCTAAGTAGTTTCTACGTGAATGCGTAACAAACGAACAAACTCACATTCATATTTATAATGTTAAGTAAGGATTATGTAACCAATCTACATCACCGTAGGTACATGGTTTCACTTGTTTGTGTACGAAAATAAAAAAAAACGAAAAATAGACTTAACTGACCTTGTGATTTTTTTATCTATGTGAAATTCATAGTGAATATCTATCATTGTTTGGACCAGGATATCGTATGTATGATGACCTTTTAGGATCTAACCAGTGAACTGTCATGCCCAAATAACTTTTGTTGTGAGCTGACCAACAGTCAGCCGTCGTTGCCACCCAATCAATGTTTCCAAGTAAACTGAAATTAAAATTATAAACACGTGACGTTTAAAAAAAATGCTATAATAATAAAAAAATTATATACATATATGCACGCATACCGATTTCATGAACCCCTAATTATTTAAACTTTCTTCAAATAAAATTATACCTACGTAGGTATACTTAGGGCGACGTTTATCTGTTAAAAATAACTAGAAAATAGGTACTTATTTTAGTTACTTACCTAATCAGGTGTTGCTTCAATTCAATGTGTTCGTCAGTAATGCGTCTACCCAAAGTTCTTCTTGAAACTGCATTTTTGCTCGGGTTTAACGTTTTTATCAACGCACCAAAAGACTTGCTTTCGACAACATGTAAAGGAATCATGTTTGAAACAAATAAATTTACTATACATTTGTCCACTTTGGCTTGGGTTACACCGCTGCCAGTAGCTAAAATCCCGAACGATTCCCCGATGCTCAGCTGTCGACCCTGCTGTATTCTTTTTTTAACGGGATTAGGATTACTGCTACTTGTGCTATCATCATTATCATTAATATTGTTAGAATGAGTTCTCCTTTTTGTCTTGCCGTTGCCCCGTTTAGAGCCCGCCTTAACAATCTCTTCAAACTGTACGTATTGTGACTCATGTACCCTTCTTACATGTTGTTTCAAATTATTCAGGCTTGATACATGAACTTTTATTTTGGTGTCTTTCGGCAAGCATCGCTTACACGCAAAAAGTATTTGCTGGCCCGATCTGGATACAAACTCCACATACTCAGTCAAATGTGGCCATGGATTCTCACCAGGACCGCTGGAATCCGATTTTAATTACTACACTGCACAGTACACTTTTTCTATCTAAGTAAATTACACTGCACTCTTCTTTATTAACACGCAAATGATCACTGACAGTAATTTATAATAACAACAAACAAAACACTCGTCACTCTAAGCACCGGCGCTAAGTAATGATGTGATCAAACGAAACAAATCTCTTCGCAGTTTCCTCACTCGCACGCGCCGGTAAAATATATTTAGTTTTGTTTTTGTTTTACTCGCTGCCACGCGCCGCCCGGCACTTGTCGTTTCATACTTGTCTGAACCCGTTTTTCGCGCCGCGCCGTGCCGTGTGGTAAATATTAATGGACTTCTGCAAATTAACGGAAGTTAACGTGTCCGTTAACATTTTTAAAAGTTAACTTAAAAGTTAATCCGTTAATCAAAATGTTAACTTCGTTAATTAACGATTAACGGATTAACGAGTTAAATATTTAATTGATGAGGCGGATACATGATGAAACTCCATAATACTATTTGAAATAAAACAACGCAGTTGGGAGGGTTTCACTTTTATTGTTGAACACTGCAACATGTTTCACCACACAGTGGCTTCATCAGGCAGGTAAAATAATGATTTTACAAAGTACAGGTAAAAGCTTATATACTAATGCAATTAAGTTAATAGGGTGGGGGGGGGGTAATGAGGTAATTAGGCGGAAACTAATACAAACAATTTTGAGCGACTAAATATTGATTAGGGGTGAATTGTTTACTTCTATTTGGTCATTTAATAGAATACCTTTTTTGTTATATTTATTAATTTCTAATTCTTCTAATAAGTTTAATTTACGACTTTTGTTCCATTCGTGCAAAATTTTGAATTTAGGGTTAAAGTTATGTTGGTATTCGATTAAATGATTGGCGTAGGTTGAGGAGGTTTTCTTAAATTGAAAGCATTTTTGATGTTCTGAAATGCGATCTGGGAAGCTACGTCCAGTTTGTCCAACGTATACCTTAGGGCAATCTCCACACTCCAGCAAATACACGCCAGAGTTCGTAGTTTTATCAGATTTGTCTTTAGAATTATTAATGAATTTATTAAGTGAATTGACCGTTCTAAAAGAAGGAGTTAGATTTAAGGATTTGAGTTTTTTGCTGATGGCAATCGAAGGGGGGCCGTTAAATGTTAATGAGCAATATTTATTATTCTGATTTTGAAAATTGGTGGGATATACTAATTTTAGGGCTTGTTGTTTTTGTTTTTTATAAAGGATGTCTAAGATAAGCTTTTGACGAAAGCCGTTGTTATTAGCTATAATGAGAATTCTGTTGAGCTCATTATTAAAATTATTAATTAATAGGGGGATAGTGGTTAGCCTATGCAACATGGAATGGTAAGCTGCTAGTTTATGTTGCATAGGATGGAATGATGTGCTATGGATCGTAGTATCTGTATGGGTCGGCTTGTGAAAAATATTGAATTCATGTTTTTGACCTGGATGTGAAATTGTTAAGTCTAAAAAATTTATAGATTTATTAGATTCGATCTCCCTAGTGAATGAAATATCCTTGTGAATTGAATTAATGAAATTTAAAAGTTGATCTAACTGTCTCTCCGTTCCTGTGAAACAGGTGAGAATATCATCAACATATCTAAACCAGTATAGGCATTTATTAAACAATGGGTGTTTACTAATTATTTCTTCTAATGAATTCATGAAAATTTCGGCAAGTAACGGACCGAGGGGATTACCCATCGCTAATCCTTTGTTTTGGATGAGGAAGTTGTTATTGAATTGAAAGTAATTTTGTCGTAAACATTCATTAAGGAGATCAAGAATCTCCGACTAAACAATCGGATTAGTACCCCGGGCGGTCAGCAATCCCTCAACCAGGTTTACCACCTCTTGAGGCGGCACACTAGGGAAGAGATTACTGACATCAAAGGACACCAACCGGCTTTTCATCGGAACTTTGAGGTCTTTAATTCTAGTGATTAAGTCTAATGAGTTTTTAATAGCAAATGTGGATTTGAATTTTGTGTGTTCGCAAATCTGACTAATTAAATATTTTGATATATTTCGACAAGGAGCCGAAACATATGATACTACTGGCCTAATAGGGGAATCTTCTTTATGGATTTTTAACAATCCATAAAGTTTAGGTGGTTTGGGATTCATAGGGATAAGGAGTTTTGACTGAAACTCGGAAAGGATGGCATTGCAGTTTTTGGTGATAGACTTAATCTCTTTTGTAAATTTAATGGTGGGATTTGATTTTAGTTGAACGAAGTTATTTGAATTGAGAAAATGTAGGACTTTCTCAATGTAGATTGGTTTGGGGATTGCAATAACTGAATTGCCTTTATCTGCTTTAGTGAAAACGATATTGTTTTTAATTGATTTATCCTTAAGGGATTTCGCTGTTAGGAGTTCTGAATTTTTAGAAATCAGTTTTGAAACTTGTTTGTGTTTCAAAATCTCATTCTTTAAAACACATTTATTTTCGATTGAATTATTTTTTGAATTAGTAAGAGCAAGTTCTGTTTCCACTCCTAATATTTCCAAGTCTGAAGGGCTTGGGAGTGTTTTGATGTTATGTTTGAAACCTTTTTGTAATAATTCAATTTCTTGATCGTTTAATTGAGTCGGAGAAAGGTTAATAAATCTATCATAAAAAACTACACTGTTTTCGGGGGATGTCGATGAGGGTTTGGATTTTAAATTAACAAGTTTTTTGGAATTTTGTGGATTGGGAAAGAAACATTTTGTAAATAATGGGTTTAATTTTTGAAAAATTTGTATCTGATAAAACATCGAACTCAACGTTATGTCGTCTAAAAGTGAGTTCTGAGCGGATTACCTTAAGGTACACGGAGATGACATCGCGTTGGGAAAGGCACTTTTTGAGTTAATGCCCAGCTATGGTCATAGCAATATATATTGTAAAGGAGTGGGGATAGCGGAGAGCCTTGCGGTACACCTTGTACAAGGGGAATGAGCGAGATATCGTTTGGCAGATTCTTACTTTACAGGATCTATTTGTTAGGAAATGGTAAATAGGGATTATTAGATGCTTTGGGGTTTTTAGAATGTAGCATTTGTATAGGAGGCCAATATGCCAAACCGTGTCAAAAGCTTTAGATATGTCGAGAAAAGCGATACTTGTTTTTTGACCTTCTAGGTGCATGAGGTTAATATGGATACTATATCATTATTTTATAAATAATACTAATATATTTAGCTATTAAGCAGGCTTTTTATAAGTACTTATATTGTTTTCTTTTGTTTCAGACGTTCCACGACACTCGTGCCACTGCTAAGAGAAGACTACCTAACGGGCGCCGTCAATTTAAACCTAATTTAGACGTAGATAACATATAAGTCACACACAACACACACCAAAAAAAAGTAATTAAAAATTATTAAACAAATTAAAAATTTGACTATTAAATATATAAAATATGCATAATTTTATTTTTTCACTATCGATTATTAGGCAGGGTGGAACTATTTTTGAGAGGATATTAAACAGGCTACGAGAAAGGAGCTCAAATTAGTTATCCTAAAAAATAAATCTTACGTGGAAAATTATAACAATAGTAAAGAAAATGAAAAGAAGGCATGATGACGTGATTTTTTCAAATGATGAGAAAAAATAACAAAGAAAAAAAAGAAAGACGTAAAATTCAAATAAAATTTAACACTCTTATCAAGGAAGGAGGAAACATAATAATTAAAAAGAAAAACACAAAATTGGTATTGAAATTAAATTTAAAATGAATGTTTTAATGAGGATAATGAAATGAATAAAAGTGTAGTAAATTTTAGATATTACTTCTGATTCAACGCTGAACTCGAGTTTAAAGTGCATTAGAACAATAGGATTTGACATCTTGAGCTCAAGTTCAGCTTAAACTAGAGTTCAAAACTAGAGTGCAACCGGGCCTTAATGTACATTTTTAATAATTAAGAAAAAGTTAGTTTGATAATAATTAGTGATGGGCAAGATCGATCAAAAAAGATCGGTTGATCGATCCGTGCAAGTGATCGAGCCGTTCGATCTTCTCGTGTCGCTCGATCTTTTTGATCGGCTTAATCGACAAGACCGAACAGAAAGATCGATCCGATTGACAAAATCGATCCGATCGACAAATCGGATCGATTTTGTCAATCGGATCGATCTTTCTGATTGGCTTGATCTTTTTGATCGGCTCGATATTTTTGATCGGCTCGATCTTCTTGATCGACTCGGTCTTGTCGATCGGATCGATCTTTTTGATGGGCTTGATCGTTTTGATCGGCTCGATCTATTCGATTGGCTCGATCTTTTCGATCGGCTCGATCTTTGCGAGCGGCTCGATCTTCTAGATCGGTTCGATCAGCGCAATCTTTTCGAGCGGCTCGATCTTTTTGATCAGATCGATCTGCTCGATCCTTCAACTGATCGATCATTGCTTGATCGATCCTTGAGATACTCGATCTTGCCCATCACTAATAATAATTATCGTGTAATTAAAACAAGTTAGGGTCAGGTAGGGTAAATGTAAACATAATTATAAACGGCACTCCCGTGTCTCTATTATCGGCAATATTTGAGTCTCCTGCGGGTTTTCGTGTTGCCTACTAGATTTTTTTATACACTCATTAGCATATAGGGGTAAATGTGAACACAGCTATACAAACTCATAGACGAATGAAACTCAAACGACTAAACTCTGTTTTTTTTTTTTAATATGACCAAACTTAGGTTGTATTTACTGCGAATAGTTGCAGTCCTGCTTTAACAGTAGGGTATATTAAACTTCAAAATTTTGAGATGTTGGTAAATGATTATCAATGTGACAAATAAATAATAATTTGTCAAATAAATTGTCACGATGCAGAAATTTTCAAAAAAGAGAACGCTACAAGTTGAAACTTTACAACACATACAGGGATTTTTTTCTTTTAAGTATACTTTCACAAATTCCAAATAAACATTCGACAAATTAATGAACATGTCATCAGAATTAAGCAGTATATTTTGAACTTCACTTTAAATCAGTGTTTTATACGCGTGGCGCATGAAGTAAAATTTCGAGTTTAGAAAAGCCTAATTTGGCTCGGTCGCTCCGCTTCGCTACGCGCCCGAGCCAAATTTTCAGGCTTTTCTAAACTCGAAATTTTACTTCATGCTTAGTCTGGGAGTGGAAAACACTCGTTAGAGTTTTTACATTGAAAGCTTTTAATAAGATCACGTATGTCTGAAAATTTACATTGAATAATCTTAACATGTATACCTAAAAGGAAAATTCCTTGTATTTAGAACTTTTTTAAAATGTGAACATATAAATGGGCAGATAATAAAGACAGATATTCCCGAGCAAAGAACATTACCTGATCCTCCTATCCTACCTGATCCTCAGAGTCACTTTAAAGTATCGTACGTTTCTCGAGTGGTATGGCAATTACATACTCGCGGAATACTGCACTCGCCGCTGCGCGGCTCGTGCGAAACATATCCGCTCATATGTAATATGCTGCATACCACTCTCGTTACGTAATTTATTATTGTAATCGTAATCTTTGTGTGTTAATTGAATTGTCATATTATTGTCACATTTCCCTTCACATAACCTACAAATTAAAAGTTGATTTACAACATAACATGTCCTGGCCTAAAACACACAACCTGCACCACACCACTAAATTCTTGAAATGTCAAATTTGATTGGTTTAAAAAAAAAACAGATTATACATAAACTGTTCATATTTTAACCTAGGAATGTTCCAATTGACACCCGTGCTCCAAGGTAAACGTGTTCACAATTACCCCTAGAATTTTTAAATGCAGTTTTACATTAGGGTAATTTTAAACACGTAATAATAATTTTGAAACTTGACAGGAATCCTAAAAACAGGTAAAATATATCATATGTTCAATAAAATAAAACCTCTAGAGTGCTATGATTTTATCTTTTTTAAAATATATGTTGGCTACACGCTCTAGGAATTTTCATATAAAACGTCTGATATAATTATTATGTATAATTTCAGAGTTGCCAACCTATAAGATATTTCATATTTTATTGAACATACGATAGTTTAAACATGTTACTTCAATGATTCGTTATAGTTAATACTCAAAATGAAAGTTTGGGTAGGATTAATTGGATATTTAATTAACACTTACAAAAATTGTTTACATTGGCCCCACCTGACCCTACAATAAAAAGAGTAGAAACAGTTAACCTAGGAATGTTCCAATTGACACCCGTGCTGCAAGGTAAACGTGTTCACAATTATCCCTAGAATTTGTAAATGCAGATTTACATTAGGGTAATTTTAAACACGTAATAATAATTTTGAAACTTGACAGGAACCCTAAAAACAGGTAAAATATATCATATGTTCAATAAAATAAAACCTCTAGAGTGCTATGATTTTATCTTTTTTAAAATATATGTTGGCTACACGCTCTAGGAATTTTCATATAAAACGTCAGATATAATTATTATGTATAATTTCAGAGTTGCCAACCTATAAGATATTTCATATTTTATTGAACATACGATAGTTTAAACATGTTACTTCAATGATTCGTTATAGTTAATACTCAAAATGAAAGTTTGGGTAGGATTAATTGGATATTTAATTAACACTTACAAAAATTGTTTACATTGGCCCCACCTGACCCTACAATAAAAAGAGTAGAAACAGTTAACCTAGGAATGTTCCAATTGACACCCGTGCTGCAAGGTAAACGTGTTCACAATTATCCCTAGAATTTGTAAATGCAGATTTACATTAGGGTAATTTTAAACACGTAATAATAATTTTGAAACTTGACAGGAACCCTAAAAACAGGTAAAATATATCATATGTTCAATAAAATAAAACCTCCAGAGTGCTATGATTTTATCTTTTTTAAAATATATGTTGGCTACACGCTTTAGGAATTTTCATATAAAACGTCAGATATAATAATTATTATGAATAATTTCAGAGTTGCCAACCTATAAGATATTCCATAGGACTCTAGAGGTTTTATTTTATTGAACATACGATAGTTTAAACATGTCACTTCAATGATTCGTTATAGTTAATACTCAAAATGAGAGTTTGGGTAGGATTAATTAGATATAAAATTAACACTTACAAAAATTGTTTACATTGGCCCCACCTGACCCTACAATAAAAAGAGTAGCAACAGTTAAGTGTTTCTTTTATTTCAAATTTGAAAATGTGCCACGAAGTGAACGCTTTCAAGATTCAAGAATCAAGAAAAAAATATCTGAAATTCGAACCTAATATTCGTTCATTTAAAGAGTAAAATGACTTATGAAAAAATAATTTAATAAATAAGTTGTTCTTTCACGCTTATTGTATATCCTTAGTAAATTTTAGAATTACGATACTTTACCTACGCCCTAAGTAGGTAAAGTATCGTAATTCTAAAATTTACTATGGAATTTAAAATGAAAGTAATTGAGGATAAAAGAAGAACATTTTTAACATATCCAATGAAATGAGAAAGTTTTAAAAAATATATAATTAATTAACAATTCATTGATTTATAGATAGTTCTACTTTAGCCTATCTTAATTATCAAACTGATTAATTTTGTAAAAAAACTATATTTGCAAAATTAATTAATTATTGAAACCTGCTGCTCAAAATATTCGCATTAACACATACACGAAAAAAAAGATTTTTCACTATATAATTATGCCTTCGTATAAAATATTAAATTTCTAAAATAAAAAAAAACTAAATAAATTATTAAAATATAAACACCAGTCTCAGTCCACGAAATATTAATCAATTAAATGCACGGACCAAATATGCATAATTTAATCAAAATATTTGATGATGGTTATATTTATTCAAAGCAAAAGAAAAAGAAAAATGGTTTTAAAATAAAATCTTAGAAAACTATATGAATGGTTGAAAAAACATAGCTTTTTTTCTCAAATAAAAAGAGATTGTTTTTTTTTAGATAATTGTAAAAGTGGTCGTTATTTGTTTGTAAAGTTAGCAACAATTGGGGAATGGTTGTTATATATTGTATAGATTTTATAACCACAACGAATTTGATAAGGAAATTTAAATTTTAATGGATTTAAAATTTGAAAAAAAAGAAAAACAAAAAGAAAATAAGATGCTTGGGTGTGAGTTAGTGAAGTTTTCGGATTAGGATTAATTTTAATTTTGATTTCTTCGCGTTGATTCAGCTTATAAATTAGTCAATAATACAATCTGATGAAAAAAATAAGAGCAATTATTTTTAATTATAATTCATATGTAATCAGTCAATGTTGTCAAGAAATTTAGAAATATTTGTTTTAAATGACATTTATTTGAAACTTAATTTATATTTATTACCGCAATAACGTTGTTTGTATAAAAACGTTGAATTTAAAGCTTTGAACGAGTTATTCTAATCCCAGATTAAGCATGAAGTAAAATTTCGAGTTTAGAGAATCCTGAAAATTTGGTAAAATTCTGCACTTCTTTTTATGATTTCTGTGAAAGACTTATTGTATCACATACTGGGATGATTTTTTTAAATATACATAAGGTATATGCTGTAAGTTTTCAGGCATTCGACGATTTTACAAAAGCGTGCAATTTGAAGTTTCGAACGAGTGTTTCCACTCCCAGACTAAGCATGAAGTAAAATTTCGAGTTTAGAAAAGCCTGAAAATTTGGTTTGACCGCTCCGCTACGCGGAGCGGTCAAACCAAATTTTCAGGCTTTTCTAAACTCGAAATTTTACTTCATGCGCCACGCGTATAAAACACTGATTTATTGTGAATTATATTTTTATTTATTGTGAAATATAATAAAAATTTATTAACGTGAAACCAAACAAAAGCAGCATTTGTTTGGTTTCACGTTAATAAATTTTTATTCTCACAAATTATTAGAAATATTTGAAATCACCTATTTTTATCTATGCTAACATTTTGTGTTAAAGTTGTTTTTTATAAAAATAAAACTTTTAGAAATTAATTTTGAAGCTGAAATAACGCGATGAAAAATCTATGCATGTAGACAAAAGGATTTTGAAAAGCTTTTATAAATAGGTACATATCGATAGGATTAATAAATAAAAAACAATTATAGAAATTATAATCGTAATCATAAAAACGTGTCTTCAATAATTGGCCCTTAATTTTATAAATAATATTTTTTGTTTAATTTTTACTTGCGTAAAAAATATTGTTACGTTAATTTTAATATTTATTTATGTTGAATTAAGGTTTTTTTAAAGTAATATTATTTATTATTCTATCAAGATAAAAATAAAAATGTATAGAAAACAAAAACACTCAGAGTTTTTAATAAAAAATGATTTGCTTATTTCGTGTTTTGCACAAAAGGTTCATAGAAATACAATTAATTCAATTAATGAACAACAAAAAAACATCCAGAATCTTTGAATACTAAACCAATTTCTGAAAAGTTTTCTTATGATTACAAATTACATTCAAAATAATTAAATACTCAACAAATCACAACAACAACATATTGAAAATTGGGTAAAGGTAAACACTTGTATTATTCTACGTTATTATTTTCAGTTATCTGACACGTGTTTCGATCCGTTACGATCATAACATTACGGATCGAAACACGTGTCAGGTAACTGAAAGTAAAAACATGGAACAATACAAGTGTTTACGTTTACCCAAATTGAAAATTTGGTTCCATCAAGAGAGTAGCAGAACAAGTATCGAATATAAACAACATATTGGCTTGATATAGTCAGAAATGTTTAGTATTCCTCAGCACTGGGTCGGGAATATAAACAACATATTGGCTTGATATAGTATTTCTGACTATTTAGTTTAGTATTCCTCAGCACTGGGTCGGGACCACACTGACGAGGACCTTAAAGTCCGAAACGCGTCTGTGGGTATCTGGTACCGGAATACTGAATACAAATTCAATTTCAACATTTTCTGAACTGAATACTGAACAAAATACTGAACCAATCTCGGAAAACTTTTCTTGTGAATATAAATAACATCCAGAGTCTCTAAATACTAAACCAATCTCAAAAAACGTTTCTTATAATTACAAATAAAATCCAGAGTCCTTGAATACTCGACCAATTTCAGAAAAATGTATTTATGTTTGCAAAAAGCAATCAGAATCATTTAATACTGAACCAATCTCAGAAAACTGTTTTTTATAATTGCAAATAACATTCAGAATTTTTGAATACTGAATCGCAGCAAACTTTTTTATGATTACGACTGTAATGAAGAAAAAAAAAATTGCCGTTACACGCTAAAAATGTTATATATTTTATAAACATACATTTTAAATTAAAAAGAAAAATCATACACAACACGCAACACAATGAATTTTGGGTTCATTGTCCGAAAGTTAGTTAATTAATAACCAACAAATAAATGCGAAAGTTAGACCCTGTAGCATACATTTAATGAAATAAATTATAAAAAAGAAAATTAGGAGTATTATTGAATTAATTTTTAATGTATGAAGAGATTTAAAAAAAGAAGATCTATTATATTATATTATATTATATTACATAGGTGAGAATAAATATGAAACACACACACAAAAATATATGAATATAAATATATATTATATAGTTGAAAATAAACAGATGATATTATATATTATATTAATTAAAATTATGGAGATGAAAAAATGAAATTACGGTGAATATTATTATTTACCAAATAAATATGATTGTATATGAAATTACGCGGGTGGTTTTTTGTAATAGACGAGAGATCGCACTGCGTTGCCCGTAATTGAACTTTACCTAAGCGCATAATTTTAATAACAAACAATTGATTAATTGATAATGTTAACTAATTGTACCTTTAACAAAATGATGAAATTAATGATTAAGATAAGAAAAGCATGCTTTAAATACAATAAAACATTAAAGGAAATTATTTACTCATTTTTTTGTGTTAATTATAGACATGTTTTCAGTTTAGAGAAAAATGAAAATTTGTCAGGAGTTAATTATTGTAAGCGGAGAATATAGTATTAATAATATTCTAATGTAATTTTGAACGCAAATTCAGCAAATTTTTGTTTCGGCAAATAGTCTTTAATTTTTTATGTTTGAGTTGGATTGAGGATTGAAACATCAAACTCTATTATTGAAATCGTCTTTTAAGTAATAGATGGCGCTGCAATTGGTGACACTTTCCCTAACCTTATTAATATTATTCTAATATAATTTTGAACGCATATTCAGCAAGTTTTTGTTTCGGTTGTTTTGCAAGTTTTTGTTTCGTCTTTAATTTTTCATGATTTAATTTAAATTGAGGATTGAAACATCAAACTCTAATATTGAAACCGTCTTTTAAGCAATAGATGGGGCTGCAATTAGTGGCACTTACCCTAACCTTATTATTCCAATATAATTGTTGTTTTTACAAAATCTTTCAGTTTGAAGCTACTAACGAGTGTTTCCAATCCCAGATTAAGCATGGAGTAAAATTTCGAGTTTAGAAAAGCCTGAAAATTTGGTTTGGTCGCGTAGCGCGTAGCGCTACGCGACCTAACCAAATTTTCAGGCTTTTCTAAACTCGAAATTTTACTTCATGCGCCACGCGTATAAAACACTGATTTATTGTGAATTATATTCTGCTTTTGTTTGGTTTCACGTTAATAAATTTTTATTCTCAGAAATTATCATAAATATTTGAAATCACCTTATTAATATTATTCTAATATAATTATAGACAATTTTTCAGTTCCGAGAAAAATAAAAAGTTTTCAAGAGTTAATTATTGTAAGCGGAGAATTTATTATTAACATTATTCTAATGTAATTTTAAACGCAAACTCAGCAAGTTTTTGTTTTGGCAAATAGTCTTTAATTTTTTATCTTTGAGTTGAATTGAGGATTGAAACATTAAACTCTATTATTGAAATCGTCTGCAATTGGTGACACCAATACCTTATTAATATTATTCTAATATAATTTGGAACGCATATTCAGCAAATTTTTGTTTCGGTTGTTTTGCAAGTTTTTGTTTCGTCTTTAATTTTTCATGATTTAAGTTAAATTGAGGATTGAAACATCAAACTCTATTATTGAAACCGTCTTTTAAGCAATAGATGGCGCTGCAATTAGTGGCACTTACCCTAACCTTATTATTCTAATATAATTGTTGTTTTTACAAAATCTTTCAATTTGAAGCTACTAACGAGTGTTTCCAATCCCAGATTAAGCATGAAGTAAAATTTTGAGTTTAGAAAAGCCTGAAAATTTGGTTTGGTCGCGTAGCGCGTAGCGCTACGCGACCAAACCAAATTTTCAGGCTTTTCTAAACTCGAAATTTTACTTCATGCGCCACGCGTATAAAACACTGATTTATTATGAATTATATTCTGCTTTTGTTTGGTTTCACGTTAATAAATTTTTATTCTCAGAAATTATCATAAATATTTGAAATCACCCTTTTTAACTATGCTTATTGTTAGCATGGCGCTGCAATTGGTGACACTTACCATTACCTTATTAATATTATTCTAATATAATTTTGAACGCAAATTTAGCAAGTTTTTGTTTCGTCTTTAATTTTTCATGATTTAAGTTGAATCGAGGATTGAAACATCAAACTCTATCATTGAAATCGTCTTTTAAGCAATAGATGGCACTGCACTTAGTAACACTTACCCTAACCTTATTAATATTATTCTTATATAATTTTGAACGCAAATTTAGCAAGATTTTGTTTCGATTGTTTCGCAAGTTTTTATTTCGGCAAATAGTCTTTCATTTTCCATGACTTGAGTTAAATTGAGGATTGAAACATCGAACTCTATTATTGAAATCGTCTTTTAAGCAATAGATGGCGCTGCAATTAGTAGCACTTACCCTAACCTTATTTATATTATTCTAATATAATTTTGAACGCAAATTCAGCAAGTTTTTGTTTCGGTTGATTCGCAAGTTTTTATTTCTGCAAAAGTCTTTAAATTTCTATGATTTGAGTTGAATTGAGGATTGAAACATCAAACTTCATTATTAAAATCGTCTTTTGAGCAATAGATGGCGCTGCAACTGGTGACACTTACTCTAACCTTGATAATAATAATTACTCTCTTTTGAGCAATGCCAAAATAATTAGTAATTGGTGACACTTAACCTACCCTCTCTAATTAAATACTCTCTTTTGAGCAATAGATAGCGGTGCAATTATATACACCTAATTCACTGATTATAGAGGCTTCTACTTCGTTATACATTGTTGAACATAAATAGAACACTGTTTATCACTTTGTTTGTATAACAATTTGTTTATTTGGTGACTATAGTTTCGATACTACACGTATCATTATCATTAGGTTACTAACGGTTTGATAATGATACGTGTAGTATCGAAACTATAGTCACCAAATAAACCAATTGTTATACAAACAAAGTGATAAACAGTGTTTTATTTATATACACCTAACCTAACCTTGACGATAATAATTGCTCTCTTTTGAACAATAGATATTGCTAAACGTCAATAATTAAAAAATAGACGCGAAGAGTTCTTTTGTTGGACACAAAGTATTAACAGTAACCAAAACCTGAAAAAAATCGCCTGAAAATCAAACTGTTTTTGTTGTAAAGATTTGTAAAAGCATTAACATCTTTAATTCAATTTAATCAGATCAGATAAATTAAATCACGTGTGTACTTTTCCATCTAAAACAGCCCCTGCACGACCACAGAAGTTGGATCGTGTGTGCACAGCTTTAGTTAAATCGTATGTGGACTGTTCAAGGTTGCTTTTAATAGAGTAAGACAGACTATGACCAACAGTTTACTAGAGTGAGACAGACTTATAGTAAGTACTAGTTTCAGCATAAAAAGGAAAACATAATATATAACTAATTGATAATAAATGTTAAATTTACGGATACCCTTAAATTTTCCACAGCATACGCTTTTGTTGAAAAATCACGAGTAAAAAAATTACAAAAAAAATACTGAATATTAAAATCGTGTAAATTGGTGACAGTGAAATCCTACAAGCTTCAGGATTATTTTGATGTATCATGCAATGTTGATTAGTAATTAGAACATCTACTACGGTGCGGGAATTAGTTACTACCAGAAACGTTTGATTTGACCCATGATTAATGACAGCCTTAAGCTTGGTCGTGTGTGAACAGCTTAAGTTAAAGCGGCTGTGAACTGCTTAAATTATATCATGTGTAAACAGCTTAAGCGAGATCGTGTGTAGAGAGCCTAAGTTAAATCGTATGTGAACAGCATATGTTAGTTGAGTTAAATCATGTGTAGACAGCTTAAGTTAGATCGTGTGTGGGCAGCGTAAGTTAGATCGTATGTGCACAGCTTAAATTAGATCATGTCTGAACAACTTAAGTTAGGCTGGTCGTCCACTGGAAGCGACAACACGCGGCTACGCGCTCACGCGATACAAGCGACAATGGGCGTATATGCGCGACAGATCCCGATGTGTGTAAATCCAATGAATCTCGTCCAGTGCAAGCGTGCGCGGACATGCTGATTCTCGCGACGAGCGTGAAGCTGCGTCAGATCCCAAGAGAATGGGATCCGTCGCTCGTAGCCGCGTCTAGTCCTGTGTCTTTTCTTTCTACTTTGTGTTCTCTAAGTCTAACCTTACTTTTTTCTGATAACAATAGTTCTAAATACTTTTATTATTCTTAATTTCTTACTAGGTAGGTGTATATAACAGTATATGCTATAAAATAAATTAGAATATTATAATTGAGTATTTTTTATAAAAAATATATTTTGGAATTCCAATCATACCCCTAATTAAGTAGGGATTTTCCAAAAAAATCCATTAAAAATGCACAACTCTTTTGACGCTGCCGACAAACTGAGCAGCGCGAAGTCAAGTGCAGTGTACGACCCCTGTCGCGTGTAGCCGCTAGTGCTGCAGCCGCTTGTCACCGCTCGTATCGCGTGAGCGCGTAGCCGCGTGTGGTCGCTGCTAGTGGACGACCGGCCTTAGATTGTGTGTGAATAGTTTATGTTAATTCGTATGTAGACAACTTAAGTTAGATCGGATGTGACCAGCTTATGTTAGTTGAGTTAGATCATGTGTAGACAGCTTAAGTTAGATCATGTGTGGACAGCGTAAGTTAGATCGCATGTGGACAGCTTAAATTAGATCATGTCTGAACAACTTAAGTTAGATCGTGTGCAGACAGCCTATGTTAATTCGTATGTGGATAACTTAAGTTAAAACATGTGTGGACAGCTTAAGTTAGCTTGCTATCCTTTTTAAAAAACGAAAGTTAGATCATGTGTGGACAGCGTAAGTTAGATCGCATGTGGACAGCTTAAATTAGATCATGTCTGAACAACTTAAGTTAGATCATGTGCAGACAGCCTATGTTAATTCGTATGTGGATAACTTTTTTTTTTTATATATAGAGAGGTGGAATGCGTTACGCACCTTCCCTTCAACAGGGGGTGTGTGGGACTCCTCCCCTTCTAAGGGGAGCTACCCACTAAACCACCTCTCTTTTCGTCTAGGTAACCGGTGGGATCACTTTCCAGCATTCTTCGCCCGGATAACCTTTTTACTGCGCGTTGGCGCTTTCTATCTCTCTCTCTCTCTCTCTCTTCTTGCTCTACTGGTTTGCCCTTGACGCTGCCATCCTCCTTGTGTCGTCATCTTTCCTTCGCAGCACCATCTCCGCAAATATGGATAACTTAAGTTAAATCATGTGTGGACAGCTTGAGTTAGCTTGCTATCCTTTTTAAAAAACGAGGCGTGACTTTCAGATAATGCATTATAAAAACAAAAAAAAAACACAGAAAAAAATGAGCTAAGGTCTACTTTCCGTGGAACGTTCTTTATATCTTTAGAAAAAATCCAACTTTTATCACAAATACTTATAGCGATATTAATATTAATACCTAAAAAGGTATCTACATTTAAGTGTTTTTTATCACAAAGAAAAATCTAAAAATTTCAACACGTTAGCCGCCGGATTTAAAAAAAAATGTATAACACGTTCTGGTTATTCAACAATAAATTTATAAAAACTGACTTCGATATAAAAATTTGAATCGAGACAATAAATTTATAAAAACTGACTTCGATATAAAAATATCTCGATTCTAATAATATACTTAAAGTTTTTTGAAATTGTATGCCAATTATTCATTACATAAAATGTACAAATATGTTATTCCAAGTTATATTTTAATCCGTTTTTGAATGACCGACATATTTGACGCTATAATTCTTATAATAGAAACAATACAAATTTTGTATTTAATACATCATACTTAAACTAGATTCTAGTAACTACTTTATTTTTTTTTCATTCTCCTAAGATATTTAATAGCGAAGTTAAACTCGACTGTTTTGAAAAGTGCATGAAAAAACACTTCCTCTTTTTGCAAACACACATCAAACATATGCTATTTTTGCAAATAAAGTTCTAGAAAAAAAAATAGCTTGTGTAGATATAATGCATCTCATGTGGTTTAAATTTTAAAAAATCTACCACACCAAATTTAAAATATATAACTTTAAAATAACATGCCTTGCTTTTTGAAAAGGATATTAAGTTAAAACGTGTGTGGACAGCTTAAGTTAGATCGTATGTGGACAGCTTAGGTTAGATCGTGTGTGGACAGCTTAAGCAATTTTTAAATAAAATTGTTGTGTTTTTAAGCAGTACTAATCCTGATGAAGGTAAACGGGCATTAATTCAATAAAAATAACACAACAATTAATTATAAAATTGTGATGTGTCCATCATAGCACTTTCCACGAGAGATAATCGAGATAATAAATTTATTTCACTCTAACCAATCGCTTTAAGATTTCACTTTAAATCAGTGTTTTATACGTGTGGCGCATGAAGTAAAATTTCGAGTTTAGAAAAGCCTAATTTGGCTCGGTCGCTCCGCTTCGCTACGCGCCCGAGCCAAATTTTCAGGCTTTTCTAAACTCGAAATTTTACTTCATGCTTCGCCTGGGAGTGGAAACCCTCGTTAGAAGATCAATCAAAAACTTATTCTGCAGTTTCCTGTGTTATAACATTTATTTGAAAAGGATATTAAGTTAAAACGTGTGTGGACAGCTTAAGTTAGATCCTATGTGGACAGCTTAGGTTAGATCGTGTGTGGACAGCTTAAGCAATTTGTAAATAAAATTGTTGTGTTTTTAAGCAGTACTAATCCTGATGAAGTTAAACGAGCATTAATTCAATAAAAATAACACAACAATTAATTATAAACATTGTGATGTGTCCATCATAGCACTTTCCTCGAGAGATAATCGAGATAATAAATTTATTTCACTCTAACCAATCGTTTCAAGATTTTACATAAAGTCAGTGTTTTATACGCGTGGCGCATGAAGTAAAATTTCGAGTTTAGAAAAGCCTAATTTGGCTCGGTCGCTCCGCTTCGCTACGCGCCCGAGCCAAATTTTCAGGCTTTTCTAAACTCGAAATTTTACTTCATGCTTCGTCTAGGAGTGGAAACCCTCATTAGAAGATCAATCAAAAACTTATTCTGCAGTTTCCTGTGTTATAACATTTATTTGAAAAGGATATTAAGTTAAAACGTGTGTGGACAGCTTAAGTTAGATCGTATGTGGACAGCTTAGGTTAGATCGTGTGTGGACAGCTTAAGCAATTTATAAATAAAATTGTTGTGCTTTTAAGCAGTACTAATCCTGATGAAGTTAAACGAGCATTAATTTAATAAAAATAACACAACAATTAATTATAAAAATTGTGATGTGTCCATCATAGGACTTTTGACGAGAGATAATCGAGATAATACATTTATTTCACTCTAACCAATCGTTTCAAGATTTCACCTAAAGTCAGTGTTTTATAAGCGTGGCGCATGAAGTAAAATTTCGAGTTTTGAAAAGCCTAATTTGGCTCGGTCGCTCCGCTTCGCTACGCGCCCGAGCCAAATTTTCAGGCTTTTCTAAACTCGAAATTTTACTTCATGCTTCGTCTAGGAGTGGAAACCCTCGTTAGAAGATCGATCAAAAACTTATTCTGCAGTTTCCTGTGTTATAACATTTATTTGAAAAGGATATTAAGTTAATACGTGTGTGGACAGCTTAAGTTAGATCGTATGTGGACAGCTTAGGTTAGATCGTGTGTGGACAGCTTAAGCAATTTATAAATAAAATTGTTGTATTTTTAAGCAGTACTAATCCTGATGAAGTTAAACGAGCATTAATTTAATAAAAATAACACAACAATTAATTATAAAAAGATAAGATAATTAATTATAAAAAGATAATCGAGATAATAAATTTATTTCACTCTAACCAATCGTTTCAAGATTTCACCTAAAGTCAGTGTTTTATACGCGTGGCGCATGAAGTAAAATTTCGAGTTTAGAAAAGCCTAATTTGGCTCGGTCGCTCCGCTTCGCTACGCGCCCGAGCCAAATTTTCAGGCTTTTCTAAACTCGAAATTTTACTTCATGCTTAGTCTGGTAATGGAAACCCTCGTTAGAAGATCAATCAAAAACGTATTATGCAGTTTCCTGTATTATAAAATTTATGACATAAAATATGTAGAGTTGATGTTTTTAATTTACTTTGCAAAAATAAAACTACGAAACATCAAAGTTTAAAATAAATTATTATTTATTTAAAATTAGAAAACGCGTTTGTTTACAGAAAATAAAAATAGTAGAAATTTAACAAATTAACAAAATCCTGCAGAATTTTGATAATTTCTGATATTATTAAAAAAAGAACAATCCTTCATAAGATTTAAAATAAATTAAAATTGACGGCATACGTATAAAGTTAGAAAATATCAAATTTAAAGTTAAATGTTCTACAGTGTTTACTTATTGTTCTACCATTGTCAGTTTTTATAAGCACAACTATAAATGCATTTTTAAGTTTTTTTCTCTTTCGATGTTAGGAAAAAAAAGAAACCTTAAAATGCATATTTAGCTTTGATTAAAAATGATAGAACGTTAATTAATCGCTGCAGAATTTTGTAAATTGTTGAAATTGCTAGGAGATCATGAGAAATGAAGAAATACAAAATTATAATTACTTATCAGTAAAACGATAACCATTTAGCAAGTTGATACAAGTGACAATTCAGACGTTCTGTCAGGTTTTCGTCGCTCATTATGGACTTTTTTCGATTTATCAAAAAAAAAAAATCCGAATAACTTGAAAACTATTCGAAATAAAGAAAAGCGATATATGGATTTCAAGTATTTCGAGGATATCTACAACTTTCTGTTGAAACATTTTTTAATATTTGCTAATGACAATCCAAGTTAAAAATATCAATTTATATGAAACATTTTAATGTATTATTATTGATGTAAAGACTAAAGTTGATACAAGTGACAATTCAGACGTTTTGTCAGGTTTTCGTCGCTCATTATGGACTTTTTTCGATTTATCAAAACAAAAAAATCCGAATAACTTGAAAACTATTTGAAATAAAGAAAAGCGATATATGGATTTCAAGTATTTCGAGGATATCTACAACTTTCTGTTGAAACATTTTTTAATATTTTCTAATGACAATCTAAGTTAAAAATATCAATTTATATGAAACATTTTAATGTATTATTATTGATGTAAAGACTACTACATTTCGATTTGTTTCAATTTTATTATTTTTTTTATGTCATTTTATTACCTAATTTATTCATGACATGCTCTGCTTTTTGATAAGGATATCAAGCTAAAACGTGTGTGGACAGCTTAAGTTAGATTGTATGTGGATAGCTTAGGTTAGATCGTGTGTGGACAGCTAAAGCTACATCATGTGTAAACTGTATTAACTTATTTTCCTCACTTTGCATTTAGGATTAACTTAGGAATTGATGGTATCAATTATAGCCGCGCACATGGTCGATAATTAACTGATTTATTTTTCCCTGGTGTGTAGAATACAAAGTACAAAAACACAGAAAACGATTCTGCACAATTCTGCGAAAACAATTCAATTAAAATAAACCAATTTGATGCAGTGTGTAGATAGCTTAAGTTTGATCGTGTGTCGACAGATTAAGTTAGATTGAGTATCGACAGCTTATGTTGGATGGTGTGTGAACTGTTTAAGTTGGATCTTACGTCGACAGCTTAAATTGGATTGTATGAAGACAGTTTAAGTTAGATCGTATGTGAACAGCGTAAGTCAGTATGTGTGTGGACGGCTCAAGTTAGATCATGTGTGGACAGCTTAGGTTAGATCATGTGTGGACTGCTTAAGCTAAATCATGTGTAGATAGCTTAAGTTGTATAGCGTGTCGACAGCTTATTTTGAATCGTGTGTGGACATCTTAGACTAGTTCGTACGTGGGCAGCTTAAGTTGTATCATATGTGAACAGCTTAAGTTAGATCGTACGTGAACAGCATAAATTATATCATGTGCGGACAAGGCCGTAGCTAGAAAAAAAATCGGGGGGGATATACAAATTTCAGGGGGGGTTTAACTGGTAAAAATATTGTTTTTGCTCTTTCAGGGCCGCTTTTACATACAAAAATTTAACATTTTGAAAATTTCTGGAGGGGTTTAAACCCCCATATCCCCCCTCTGGCTACGGCCTTAGCTGCTTCAACATTATGTTTTAGGAGTATAGTTTAAACTTCAAATAAAATCAGCGTTTTATATCCCCTCCTCTGGCTACGGCCTTGTGTGCAGACAGCTTAAGCTAGATCGTGTATAGACAGCTTAAGTTGGATCGTGTGTCATCAGCTTAAGCGAGAACGAGTGCGGACAGCTCAAGTTGATAATTTCTGCTTTAATTAAATTAATGCAATTTAGCGTGTAAGATTTTAGTGTCTGATAATACGTTCAAAAGCGATTCGTTATTATTTTCAATTCCCATTCCTGATTTTGTTTCAGTAAATTTCCATCGATGGGAAATTCGCTTCCGCCCCTGATCGTCCGGTGGGCTTAAACTTTCCATAATCTATTTAGGCGAGATAAGACTTGTTTTGTGAGTTGAATATTAACGTGCCGGTGGATGTCCGGTACAAAACATTGAGATTAATCACCTATTAGTGTTGTTAATTTCACGTTCAATCCTCAGTTTAACAATGTTCACATCAACAAATGCTTGCAAGCGCACAGAAAGTTTTATAATTTCAAAAACAGCACCTTTAATCAATTATTTTCTATTAACGTTACGTTCAATCCTCAATTTAACTTGAAAGCACAGAACATGTCATAATTTTATAGACAGCACCTACAATCAATTATTTTAATCATTGTATTTTTTTAAGAATAGGAAAGACTGTACGTTTAAACATAAAATATAAATTTATTATTTCTGTACATTTAATAATAGAATATTAAATAAAAGCTTTCTATAGCAGAATGTAAATGAAAACCAATTAAGTTTATATATAGATTAATAAAAAGCTCGCGTCTATTTCAGTAGGCTGTGATTGAGTACACTTACCTTAAGCAAAGACATTATTGAATTGATCTGTAGTGAATTTATCTTTTAAGTATACATAGCTATGTAAAACTCTGTAAATTGTACGGAGGCATTTGTCTCTTAAGTTTACAAAGTTAAATAAACGCTGTAAATTTTAAATTATTCGTTATTTTTCTAACAGTTTTCAATCTAAAGCTACTAAAGAGTGTTTTCATTACCGGATTATGCATGAAGTTTAGAGAAGCCTGAAAATTTGGTAGCGCTACGCGACCAAACCAAATTTTTATTCTTTTCAAAACTCGAAATTTTACGTCATGCGCCACGCGTATAAAACACTGATTTCAAGTGAAGTTCAAAATATACTGCTTCCAAGGCCGTAGATAGAAAAAAATTTCATGAAGGATATAAAAATTTCGGGGGGGTTTTACTGGTAAAAATATTATTTTTGCTCATTCAGGGCCGCATTTACTCACAAAAAATTAACATTTTGAACATTTCGGGAGGGGTTTGAACCCCAATACCCCCCTAGCTACGGCCTTGGCTGCTTCAATATTATGTTTTAGGAGTATAGTTTAAACTTCAATTGAAATCAGCGTTTTATACGCGTGGCGCATGAAGTAAAATTTCGAGTTTAGAAAAGCCTGAAAATTTGGTTTGGCCAAACCAAATTTTCAGGCTTTTCTAAACTCGAAATTTTACTTCATGCTTAATCTGGGAGTGGAAATCACTCGTTTGAAACTTCAAATTAAACTTTTTTATTAAACGCCTGAAAATGTACAGCGTATACTTACAAGAAAACCCTCTGTAAATTATAATTAAAACCCTGATGTTCAACAAAAACCTAACTTAGGCATTACGCTAGACGTATTTAATACTTACTTCAAGCTTATAACTTAAGCTACTCTCAAACCAATCCCGACAAAACAAAGTTCATTATTTGTTTTAAGATGTGTTCACAGCCTACTGGAAACCTGCTACTTTTTTGAACTTACACAAGAGGAATGGAAGAAGATGCGTTTTTAATTTTTTCTAACTATCAAGCACTCAAAACAACACACACACATAAAAATACCTTTAATTCACACACACGGATAGATTTTTTAATGTGTCAAATTACTACGATAAACCTTGGATTTATAATAAAACCTAATTAATATTAAATGAATAAAACTAAATATTAAAATAAACAAAACTCTATGTATTATGTAATATGTGTACAAATAAATGAGATGTGCCAATTAAATTAAAAACCAATTGTGTTTTATTTTAATAATTTCCTACAATATTGAAGAATAAAAAAGTGTAATTGTTTTATTTAAAGAAAAATGCAGTACAGAATGAGGTGATCGCATTAGTATTTTTAAACCAAGGATTGAGTTTTGATTTTACAGGTTTATGTGCAGAGATTTCCCGGCGCATTCACCAAAACGACACGACTTTTTATACGTATTTATATTGGTCAAGAAGCATTGCAAATGTTTGACAATATGATTATTACATTTCTTTCTTGCCCTATGTTGACTTTGTTTTAAGCTCATTTTCATATATGTAGATTGCATTTATGTTTTTTTATTTGTTATTTATAATAAATGTTTGTATAGGGCTATTCAAATAGAAGGAACAGATTCCAAACATTTATTTCTTCCAAACTACAAAAGGTAAAATTATAATTCCAACGTTCCTAGGTACACAAAAGTTTAAAATTTGAACAGTCCACTCAGAAGTTCCAACCACGGCCGCATTGGCGCTGTTGCTTGTCATTTTGATTGTCTGTAGTAAAATGGCGATACAACAAGAATAAACACTTTGTGTGCTGCAATTAGCAAAACTAGAGTCCATTATTGAAGTTCAGCGTGCTTTTTTACCGCCTCGTCATAAGCAGATTTACCAGTGGCATCGAAAAATCGTAGACGATGTTTGCATCAACAAACAGAAAATCACGAGACGTCCGCACACATAGAATGAAAATGTCAAGCGTATTCGTACAGTTTACGAAAGGAGGCGAAAAAAATCCACAGCATGGGAAACACATGGTGCTCATATTTAATGCATAAAAAAATGAACTTTTCTTTTTCCAGAAACGTTGGAGTTGTGTTTATATCTTTTGTAGTTTGGAAGAAATTAATGTTTAAAGTCTGTTCCTTTATTTTGAATAACCCTGTATATCTATATGTCATAGGGAACTATAAAATAAAGAATGTTTATTATTATTACTATTATTATATTTTTCAGCGCATCCGCCAAAACTAGTTACATTTTAATTCGTATTCAAATATTTGTTATATATAACAAATCTTTATTATCAGAGGACAATACAAAATAATTAATTACATTATTGTTTATAATCAATAAATATAAATAAAATAAACTTCCTCTTGATAACTGGCTATCGACCAGAGGTCTTTCTGCCGAATATTTTTTATTTATTAAGAATTCCGACTGTTTAGCCTTAAGATACATACAGAGAGTTTTATGTAACACCGAACGTTTTCATAACGAGAATATTTCTTTTAAGTATACATATGCATACGTTGTACATTCTCCGACGCTCGGTTTATTAAGAGAATTCAATTTCAAGCTTTAAACAAGTGTTCTCCACTCCCAGGCTAAGCATGAAGTAAAATTTCGAGTTTAGAAAAGCCTGAAAATTTGGTTTGGTCGCGTAGCGCGAAGCGCGGAGCGGCCAAACCAAATTTTCAGGCTTTTCTAAACTCGAAATTTTACTTCATGCGCCACCGGTATAAAACACTGATTAAATGTAAAGTTTAGCGGTGTGTTTTAAGCTTCATATTATGTCAGTGTTTTGTACCGGTGGCGCATGAAGTAAAATTTCGAGTTTAGAAAAGCCTGAAAATTTGGTTTGGCCGCTCCGCGCTTCGCGCTACGCGACCAAACCAAATTTTCAGGCTTTTCTAAACTCGAAATTTTACTTCATGCTTAGCCTGGGAGTGGAAAACACTCGTTTAAAGTTCTAATTGAATTCTCTTAATAAACCGAGCGTCGAAAAATTTACAACGAAATGCATATGTATACTTAAAAGAAATATTTTCGTTATGAAAATGTTCGGTGTTACATAAAACTCTCTGTATACCATGTGGTCAAACAGTTGCAATATCCTATTTGTCCGACTGTTTGGCCTTACGACACATTTATCATCTAGTCAAATAGTTGCAATATAGTTTGTGTTCATATATTTCTATAACTTTGTATTGTCCTTGAATTATACAACACTCTCATCGGTATTCATGAACAAATTATTGCGCTGGTGAAATATGCGCTGTTTCGTTGTTTTGTTGGTCCACTAAATAAGCAATTCTAGTCTAGATGAGGGGGGCGGGGGGGGGGGCGTTTAAATGCAAGAGCATCAAACTAATGCCTCCTCAACGGTGTTGCGTTTCCAACATCGAATTAATTAAGCTTTCGAGTGCGCTCAACTAGCGCCAATAATGATCAACCCTTAATCCACTAATACCATCAAGTTTAACTATTGAAAATTAACATGAAATATAAGTGAATTTGCAAATTAGAATTTGCAAAAGAGTTCACGAAATATAAAGGTGATTTATTTTGCTTTTTATCAAATGGTTTAGATATTCTTGAGATACGAAACTTATACAAGATATTTTAGATATTATTGAATTCATTCAATAAAACACTAAAATTGTATAAAATTTCAAGTATCCATGCCGTTGGATTCAAACAAGTACAAACTTTAACAAAAAAAGAATTGCGAAAACTGTTCAACTTATATTTCATAAAAAAAAAAATACTGTCACAAGAGTTGTGTTCTAATCTCGCAAATAGTGCCATACTTCGCACACTAGTCACATATACAGGGTGTCCCGATTAAGCAGTCTGTACATGGGTATCATCTAAATCAGTGGTCTCCAAACTACGGCCCGCGGGCCAAATCCGGCCCGCGACTTGCATGAATCCGGCCCGCGGTTGTTTGTAATTTTTTTTGTTAATGTCATATTTTGAAATATTGTAACAATTGTTCCTTAAATTTTTCATAATTTTATAAAATTAATCGGATCTTGGCCGACTTTATTATGTAGAATTGTATTTGTGGCCCGCGAAGAAGATAGTTTGGAGACCCAGGATCTAAACGGTAAGAGATAGAGAACCAGTTAAATGGGAGAAAATATGTAGGGCAGTAAGTACCATACGAGGTCTGGCTATTATATAACTAGACTGCTTATGAAAAAGAGTTTTATTTTAAAAATTATTCTACAATCAAATGCTCCCCTTCAATGTACTCCCCTCCCCTCACTACACACCGTTCCATTCGTTTTTTCCATTGGGCACAGCAATGCTGAAAGTCTTCTTTTGTACGAGCATTTAGGAGCTCCGCCGATTTTCACTTTACCTCTTAAATCGACTCGAACCGGGTTCCTTTTAAGGCAGACTTGATCTTCGGAAAGAGGAAAAAGTCACAGGGTGCTAAATCGGGCGAGTACGGCGCGTGTTCGAGCACTGGAGTGCCTCTAGCGGCTAAATAACGCTTCACAGACAGCGCGGTATGGGCAGGTGCGTTGTCGTGATGCAAGATCCACGACTTGTTTTTCCACAACTCCGGCCGTTTCTTATGAACTCGCTCTCGAAGTGTTGCCAAAACTTTCAAATAATAAGTTTGGTTAACAGTTTGACCCTCTGGAACCCATTCAGTCATCATGATGCCGTTGATGTCGAAAAAACGATAAGCATGGCTTTAAATTTTGATTTCGACGTCCTTGCTATTTTCATTCTTGGCGATGCAGGAGTTTTCCAATGCATGGATTGCCGCTTAGTTTCAACATCGTATTGGAATATCCAAGTTTCATCGCAAGTGATGATGTTTTCTATCAATTCAGGCTCTTCATCTAACCTCTCAAGAACGTCTGAGCAGATCTGTTGACGGACGAGCTTTTGGTCAGGGGTCAAATTTTTTGGGACCAACTTCGCACAGACTTTCTTCATGTTCAATTCGTCATGTAAAATTTTTCTGACAGTTTCTTTATCGGCGTTTACCGTCTCAGCAATCATCCGAATGCTCATACGACGATCTCCGCGCAAAATTTCATTGATTTAGGTCACTGTTTGCGGCGTTGAAACAAAGACAGGTTGACCTAGACGTTGGTCATCGTTGGTTCTCTCTCGGCCTTCAGAAAACCGTTTATACCACTCGAAAACACTCGCACGAGATAGAGAATTCTCACCATAGGCCTCTTTCAACAACTTATAGCACTCAGCCGGAGTTTTTTTTTATTTAACGAGAAATTTCACATTGATCCGTTGCTCGTGTTTTTCGTCACACATTGTTATCGGTACGAGAACAAAACACTATCGTTTCTAAGCTCTACAGAACACATACTACTACAGCAACAAAAACGTGTTTTCATACTGGAATAGTAGACCGTTCCAGCTATCCAACGCTGCATTCCTTTACCCCCCCCCCCACCCCTTTAGGGCGCCTTCTGCGCGCGCAGTCTAGCCAGTTAGCCAGACCTCGTATGCATGGGTATCTTCTAAACCAGTGGTGGGGAAACTTTTTTTAAGACGGGCCATTTGTAATAACCAGACAATCGTAGCGGGCCAAAGAATAATGCTTAATCGTAGGTAGGTAGTTTTTATGCGGGTCGTCACATTACGAAGTAAGAACGCGTTCAAACATTCTCACGACGGCACTCTTAAACGGGCCGGATTAAACTTTTGCGCGGGCCGGACTTGGCCCGCGGGCTGTAGTTTCCCCATCACTGTTCTAAACGGTAAGAGATAGAGAACTGGTTAAATAGAAGAAAATATGCAGAGCAGTAAGTACTATACTGTGTTTTTATAAGACTGGATTAACCGAAGCCTGATTTCCACAGCTAGAATGATGAAATCTAGTAACTTTTTTCCCTAAAAATTTAAATCTAGGGATAAAGTATAGTTATATTGTTTAGACCTGCTATCTGTTTAATTTATATAGCGTGTGTTTACCTTAAAATGCGATTAGTTAGATGCTACGTTTTCTCCATATTGCTCTATGGTATGGAGTCATGGACACTAAATAAGAAAGACACCAATAAACTAGAAGCCTTCGAGATGTGGGTTTATCGCAGGATACTTGGGGTGTCATTGACCGACAAAGTTACCAATGTCGAGAATCTTTGAAGAATGGATAAACAACGAGAAATTCTAATAACAATCAAAAAACGAAAGCTTGAATACTTGGGCCACGTAATGAGAGGATCGAAATACCAACTGCTGCAGCTGATCATGCAAGGAAAGATCCAAGGAGGGAGAAGTATTGGACGCCGACGTACATCTTGGCTCCGAAATCTGAGAGAATGGTTCCATTGCACATCTACCGAATTATTCAGAACAGCTATTTCAAAGATAAGAATAGCATTGATGATTGCCAAACTTCGCAGCGGAGAGGGCACTTAGATAAGAAGTGTTTATATTTGTATAATATACAATTTCTGTTATTTTATTAGAAATATTTTATAGTTTGAGTCGCCCAGATGCAAAAATCAGCAATTGACTTTTTTACATTTTGGTATCCTTGGATTTGACTCGTCTCAGGCTACAATTACAAAAATAAATTGACCTTCAAAACCCATCCTAAATCCTATAAAATTAAGTTTGAAAAATCCGGTACAACGCAAAGCCTGCTTCATATTTCGGTTACAAGAGCTAACATATTTTTTCAGTTGAACGTTCAACTAAATTGTATTGTTAGTTGGATTGAAGAGAATTTGACCTAAACGTTACAGATACTTTAATAGAGCGTTGTAACAAATCAAATTAAATAAGATTTTAAATATTTCATTGTATAATTCAATATCCGGAGGTGTATTTGCATGGGAAGTAGTTGTTTCAATGGATATTTATCGTCTTAAATTGTCTTATTAATTAAGACACTGTTTGCATTTTCACGAATAGTCTTTTCGTAATTTTATATATTATGTTCAACTTTTATGTTGGTTTTACAACGGTCATATATAGTACTCACTGTCCTGCATATTTTCTTCCATTTAACTAATTCTCTATCTCTTACCCTTTAGAATATACCCATGTATCGACTGCTTAATCGGGAAACCCTGTATATCTACAGAGAGTTTTATGTAACACCGAACATTGTCATCCAATACAATTAGACACCTTTAATTTTTAAGTTATGTGTAAATTGGATTGCCTATATGACCATTACAAATTATAGCCAATCAATCGCAATTATGAGTGTGTTCCACTCCCAAACTAAGCATGAAGTAAAATTTCGAGTTTAGAAAAGCCTGAAAATTTGGTTTGGTCGCGTAGCGCGAAGCGCGGAGCGGCCAAACCAAATTTTCAGGCTTTTCTAAACTCGAAATTTTACTTCATGCGCCACGCGTATGACACTAACTTCAAGCGACGTTTACTCGTTCACAATATTTCAGTGCTTTCTGTGTTTAATACGCGTGGCGCATGAAGTAAAATTTCGAGTTTAGAAAAGCCTGAAAATTTGGTTTGGCCGCTCCGCGCTTCGCGCTACGCGACCAAACCAAATTTTCAGGCTTTTCTAAACTCGAAATTTTACTTCATGCGCCACCGGTACAAAACATTGACATATTACGAAGTTTAAAACACACCGCTAAACTTTAGCATTAGTGTTTTGTACCGGTGGCGCATGAAGTAAAATTTCGAGTTTAGAAAAGCCTGAAAATTTGGTTTGGCCGCTCCGCGCTTCGCGCTACGCAACCAAACCAAATTTTCAGGCTTTTCTAAACTCGAAATTTTACTTCATGCTTAGCCTGGGAGTGGAAAACACTCGTCTAAAGCTTCAAATTAAATTCATTCAATAAACCGTGCGTCGGCAAATATACAACGTATGTTTATGTATATTTAAAAGAAAAATGCTCGTTATAACCATCATCGGTGTTACATAAAACTCTCTGTATGTATTTCCAACTTTATTTAAAAATTGTTTTTATTAATTTCTGGGGCACTGTTTTGTTATATTCGAGCTTGTTTACTTTTTAAATATATCCAGCATGAAACTCGATGTTGTAAACCGCGTGGGTGGGATTAATTAACAGGCCCGGGCGCGCGGATTAATTATTCGCTGGACACGTTAAATTCTGTTTCTATTATTTGCTCGCAATCGCTAATTGAATCAATTTATTATTAAAACGTTATTATTTCCTCACATACGCACGCACACACACGTACTTATAGAGGGAGAGAGAAATCCGAAACGTGACATAGAAATCTGATTAATTCATGCACGTAACGAGAATATAATTCAACCCAGAGGCAATTAACTTGGCTGAGAGCTAACTCTATTGGTGGGCGGATCCAATTAACACAAATTAACTCAAGATTAGGTTTAGTTATTTTCTTAAAAAACGAGGGTAATACCACGTGTTGTTTAAATCTGTCATAATATTTTATTTCGCACGTATTGACTATACAAATTTCGAGAAGTAAACGCTCGTGCTTTTATCAATCCTAATTCCAGATTGATAAAAGCACGAGCGTTTACTAAAATGATTTTTATCTAATCGCAACTTTACTTAGGTTATTCGTGTCAAAAATCCTCACTTTGAGGTTATGATCGAAACTATGTGTGACAGATGCTTCTGATGCCCGATTTGAGGCTACCGTTGCTATAATATGGGTAAATTTATATTTTTTAAGCATGGTGATGGATGGAAATCGGGTTAGGGGATGAGATAAATATTAGGGAATTGACTAGGGTGGTTAGCCATACAGTTACGACTAGTTGCACTATTTGAATTTTTCATATTAATCAAAATATGGACAACACAATTAACACCCATGGCATCCAGGACGAATATTTTTCGTTAGAAAAATTATTATTCCCAGGCGAGACTCAAACTCGCATTTCTGCAGTGGAAGATTGGTCCAGTCTAACGACTCAACTGCTCGGCCCCAAAAATTTCGAGGTTACGATCGATACTTTGAGTGACAGCAAGGACGGTCAATACGGTAAGAAGGATCGACACAGGGGGAGGACACGCATATGGGGATTTGTTTTTTCGGCAGCAGTTCTAGCTGGCAAAACTTGGGGGCGCTAGTGTCGGCATTTTCGAGGTTCTTTTTGAATTTGCCGCGTTTTTGTTCCGTTTATGGCGCTGTTTTGCAAGTTTTGCACTAACACGGCGTCCTCGGCACGGATCACAGCCGACTCGGCTCGTGACTCGGCCATTTTTCTTGTGCTTGTTTTGAGAGTAGGAACGTTTTAAAAGTATTTCAAAATTTGTGAGTGATAGATTGTCCGTAAGCTCTTTATAATTTCTGTAGTTAGATTTACTTTTATTTGATAGATCAAAATACGTAATAGATTAGTTTCATTTTGGCTTATTAGATTTTTAAGAATCCTTCCTATACGTATTTAGGTTAGTAAATCCCTTAAAGCATCATACCTGCAGTCATTTGTAAAGTACCGGGGTGTAAATCCAATGCAAATGTGGATAAATCATTTTATTTTCCTAGATCTTCGAGATGTGATTTATGGTTAAAAGCAATTAGTTGCCCCATTCTCAACAAAATTCCGAAACCTAATATACAAATGCAGAGAATATGTTATAAACATTGTACTCTATCTAGCTTTGCTTCTTCTCAAATGAATTTATTAAATCGTAATGCTGTTCCTACTTTGAATCTACCATCGCCCTCTCAATCATTGTCAGATAGTAAAGAATCTGTAACTTTCAGCGGTTTGGATGTCAGCAATATCAGAAATACATCCAAATCAATTGACTTAGATTATGTACCGTGTATCAAGAGTACTAAATTTTCCGATACACTACCCTATTCTAAATCTCATGTAGATTCAACCAAATCAATTGATTTGGATAATATGCCGGATTCAAACAGTTCTAGAATTTGCGATGAGTTACTTTCATGTAGTGTTGAGGTGCCCTACCTCAACACTACATGAAATGTTAAACGTGTAATGTTAACCTGTAATGTTAACGTAGAGCCAAATACAAATAACACATCTCATTCGGAGGAAAATGTAACCGTTCTAAATGGTAAGTTGAATCTACTTTTTTGTTACTTTATGTTTATTATTAATAAATCATTTTTAAATGCCATCTACTTTTTTATTTGTATTAATTTTATTTCTCTATGTTTGTACTTTAAGAATGAAATAAAGGTAAGTGTTAATTTGGTATTAAATAATGATGTCATTATAAAACGAATTTATTGAGAATAAGGAATATATTCATTTATGTGTGAGTGTGTGTGTGTGTGTGTGCAATAGTTTGTATGTATGTGTTAACACACACACGCGATATATGCGTTTAAGTTAGTGTTAGTACAAGCTGGCACTGGTAGATGGCGCCAAAAAGAAAATCTAACATGGGATGTCGCTTCCTTAGTGTTCCGTGGATCGACAGAATCTAAGGTTTTGGAGTAGGGGTAGAGATCGCTTACGTCACTAATGCGCGCTGAATTTAAATGTGGTTACTTCATGGTAAACTTTAGGTAAACATGCATAAGCTGTAAATTTTCTGACATTCGTTGTTTTTTAAAAGAGTTTCATTTGAAGCTTTAAACGAATGTTGTCCCCTCCCAGACTAAGCATGAAGTAAAATTTCGAGTTTAGAAAAGCCCCGTAAAAATTGTCTGGGCTTTTCTAAACTCGAAATTTTACTTCGTGCGCCACGGTTATAAAACACAGATTTTAAGCGAAGTTCGAATATACACAAATTTCACAATATTTTAGTGTTTTATACGCGTGGCGCATGAAGTTAAATTTCGAGTTTAGAATAGCCCAGAAAGTTTGTCTCGGATCGCTGTGCGACCCTCGACAAATTTTCGCGGGGCTTTTCTAAACTCTAAATTTTACTTCATGCTTAGTCTGGGAGTGGAAAACACTTGTTCAAAGCTTCAAATTGAATTTAAATAAAACAGGGAATATCTAAAGATTTACAGAAAATAGGCTGAATTTGGAATACGTATGATTTTCTTTAAAGAAAAACTCCCTATATAATGTAAATACATATTTAAGAAAGGTGCAAAAAGAGACAATAAATATTTAAAACTTGTCAATAATTTTATTTATTGACAGTTTATTAAATTTAAAATTTAAAGAGATTCTGCTCTTAAAATCTTTGTTATTCTTTAAAACTTAATATTAGTGATTTAAATAATGAATTCATATAAATAATCTTTCTTTTAAATATGTTTTTATTATAACCCAATTAACATCAACATATTTTTTAAAATTTAATTACACGTAACACAAACTATTATTTTAATTACACCGAACACTAACACAAAGTCTTGTTTTAATAGCACTTATTTAAAACACAAAATATTTAAAAATCTATCTATGAAAGTACAGCGAAACCGAAAAGAAAGGTTATAATAGACTCAAAAACGTAACCAAATACAACGTCCTTGTTTTCTCCTCGCACGAAATATGGCCTGCGGGGAAAGGGGTAAGGGAAAACATGGATAGATCTATTCTGTCATACCTTGTAACACATATAGATAGTTTCATATACCACCGAGCATATCCAATATTCATTTTCGTATATTCTATTTATCAAATCAAAGCATCCAATACGATTTGACACCTTTTATTTTTAGGTTATGTGTAAATTGGGTTGCCTATATGACCATTATAAATTGTAGTCAACCAATCGTAAATAATACCTCAATTTGTACATACACGGAGTTATTCTTTCAAGTATACACATCCCAATTACACCGTCCATGCCGTAAATATTTAGATAATCGTTGTTTTTTTTAAAGAGTTCAATTTGAAACTAAAAATGAGTGTCATCTACTCCCAGACTAAGCATGAAGTAAAATTTCGAGTTTAGAAAAGCCTGAAAATTTGGTTTGGTCGCGTAGCGCGAAGCGCGGAGCGGCCAAACCAAATTTTCAGGCTTTTCTAAACTCGAAATTTTACTTCATGCGACGCCGATATAAAACACTGACATATTACGAAGTTTTAAACACATCGCTAAGCTTTATATTGAATTAGTGTTTTGTACCGTTGGCGCATGAAGTAAAATTTCGAGTTTAGAAAAGCCTGAAAACTTGGTTTGGCCGCTCCGCGCTTCGCGCTTTGCGACCAAACCAAATTTTTAGGCTTTTCTAAATTCCTTTTCCAATAATGTATAACAAGTTGATATTTACGTTAAAACAAACCTTAAAATTAATATTTTTCGAAATTGACTTAGTAGGCCGAGGAATTGTGTGTAAATAAATCAAGTGTAACTTTATTTAATATAAAAGATTATATAACCTAACGTTTTCCTTCAGATTAAGTTTACAATTTACGGAAACCTAACAGCACTTACTTTAATTCTTATAGCACACGTTATTAAAGTAACTACAGCAATTACACGTATAATCTCATAAGATCTGCAATTTTCTAATTCAATTATTACATTGCATTGTAGAAAACGGGCGCTTTCTATGTGTATGTGTGTGTGTGTACATGTAAGAAAGCCGGAAACGGAAAGAGTTTAATGTAAAATACACTTTAAACTTAAAGAATAGGAGAAAGGATGTATTACAAACCATATAAACGTCCCATGTGCCGTTTAAGCCACAACATGTGTTGCGCTTTACAATTTATTTTTATTGTTCTTTCGTTTACGATCATCTCGGTTCCCTTAAAATGTTTTGTTGTTAAATGACAAATTGGACTCGTTTTAATTGAAAATGTTATATATTTGCAAAAAACTTCTAATAAAACTCTGCTCGTTTACAAAATATTATGCTGTATCATTAGCATAATATTTTGTAAAGGAGCAGAGTTATATCCGCAGTTTTTAAGCTGCTGAATATGTAGTGAACAGTTTTTAAGTAGATACATTTTGTTTGCCAATATATCAGGAGCATCTGTCACGCAAAGTTTGGATCATAACCTCTAAATTTACCCGTACTATAGCAACGGTAGCCTCAAACCGGTAATCATCTGCATCTGTCACGTTAAGGTACGTCAATGGGGGTAACACATATGAACACATACAGAGAATTTTATATAACACCGAAGATTTTCATAACGAGATATTTTCATTTAGGTATGCATCCGTTGCAAATTTTTCGATGCTCGGTTTATTAAATGAATTCAATTTGAAGGTATAAGCGAGTGTTTTCCGCTCCCAGGCTAAGCATGAAGTAAAATTTCGAGTTTAGAAAAGCCTGAAAATTTGGTTTGGTCGCGTAGCGCGAAGCGCGGAGCGGCCAAACCAAATTTTCAGGCTTTTCTAAACTCGAAATTTTACTTCATGCGCCACCGATACAAAACACTGACATATCACGAAGTTTAAAACACACCGCTAAACTTTACATTGAATCAGTGTTTTGTACCGGTGGCGCATGAAGTAAAATTTCGAGTTTAGAAAAGCCTGAAAATTTGGTTTGGTCGCGTAGCGCGAAGCGCGGAGCGGCCAAACCAAATTTTCAGGCTTTTCTTAACTCGAAATTTTACATCATGCGCCACCGGTACAAAACACTGATTCAATATAAGGCTTAGCGGGGTGTTTAAAACTTCGTAATATGTCAGTGTTTTAGCTATGTCTGTTCACAGTCATAATACTCGCAACAAAGATAATATATGCTTAAAACGGGTAAGACTACATAAATCACAAAATGCGAAAAACTATTGGGCTCCGAAGTTCTACAATACATTGACGGCAGAGGTAAGGTGTTTACCGCTGAAACAATTCAAATCATATATAAAAAAACATCTACTAAATCATGCGTTTTACTCATGGGACGAGTTTCTAAATTCTAGAATTGAGATGTGATAGTTTGTTAATTTATTTCGATGTTTTTATTTATTTTATTTATACAAAGTTTTATATTTACAATTTAGCTATATTTTATTTAACAATATTTTAATCTTTATATATATTATATTTTTTTCATATTTTAATCTGTTGTATATTTAAATGTCTGTCATGTTTTAATCATTTTTTTATATTTATATTTTTATGTAATTTTAATCTGTCACACCTACTATTTTTAACTGTCTGTCCACCTTATTGGTGCTGCATTTAAATTTCGTCGATCATTTCTGATCAAATATCATGTTATATTATATAACCATTGTTACTCTGATTAGAACATAATTGTAATTCTTGTACGTTTTTTATGTTTAATTTCTTTTGACCTGTGTAAACTGTATCCACTGTATTGGCATTAATAAACAATAACAAAAAAAAAAAAAAATCGGTGGCGCATGAAGTAAAATTTCAAGTTTAGAAAAGCCAGAAAATTTGGTCTGGTCGCTTCTCGCAACGGAGCGGCCAAACCAAATTTTAAATTAGAATTTTTAAAAGTTTGCACTAAGTATGCTTTATAATAATTTATAATAAGAATAGCTACAAAATTAATGGTAGCAAAGGCCTTGAATGGACTGTCATAGACATTTCACGGCCCACTTTGTGATGTTTCATCCTAGTTACAATTCCTCGGCCTACTAAGTAAATTGGGAAGGGAATTTAGAGGCAAATATGACAAGTTCGAAAAAAATTGGGGTTGTAATTCAAAATAAGAAAAATGATATCACTTCCGGCAAAACCGGAAGTAGTATTTCTAATTAATACCATGCCAAAATCAAGCTATAGTTTAATTATACAAACATCCCAAAACTCAAGTGTCTACCATTTACATTGTCTGAGAAATTGCGCAATACTTTCATAGCCACCCGGTATACGAATCTAAAAAACTGATATAAGAAAACAAAATTTACTTACACAAACGATAATAATAAAAAATAATCGTCAAAATAAACAAATTCAAAAACAAGTGCTGAAATCAATAGATTCAACATAAAACAAAAAATATCTTTAAAATGATCGACTAAACGGATCCCCTTCATAAGGTCAAATACCATAAGACCGAAACCCATTAGGTCGAAGCGAAAGGTAGAAGTCCCATAAGGTCGAATTTGTATTGCAAAAAAAACAACTGCGAGGCACATCCTCAGCGAATGTCCGGCACTCTTGTCTACGAGAGGATCCATATTGGGTGAAAGATGGCCGACGATGGACATTATCAGGGATTTGTAATACTGGACTACCTAGACAAGGTGGGATGGTTGAGCTGAAGATGGGTGACCCGTAGTGGGAGGCGGCACAATGGGCCTAATGAGGTCTAAGTGCAGTGCAGCAATGCGCACTCCCCTTATATCAGATACCAGATACCAGAAGCGTTAGCGTTCCAAATAGATGAAGAGTTTATTCTATTAAAAACCTTTCTTCTATTCTAATCTAACCTAGAAGTATGTGGAATTAGCATCTTATGCAAAGCGACTTACGCAATTTAATCTATTGCAAACCTTTCTCCTAACCTAACCTAACCTAGGCATTGTGCGCAAAGAGACTTACGTAATGATTTCTATTGCAAACCTTTATCATAACCTAACCTAGAAGGAGAATAGGCATCGGGCTCAGAGACTTACGCAATGTATTCTATTGCAAACCTTTCTGCTAACCTAATTAAAAAGTGTATGCAATTTACGCAATTTATTCTATTGCAAACCTTCATTCTGTTAACGGGAGGTTGTGGCGTCTTGTAATATTCGTGCTTTGTCGTTGACTTATTTAAATGGAGAGCATGATTTTTGCACTTACAAGATGCTCCACCGTAACACTCCGTTAGCTCAGTTAAATACAAAAATATATACTTACTCAGACTTCCTCGTTGTTTCTTTGTCTGGTTTCGGACACACACTTCATTTGATTTTTGGGTTTAATTTAGTTTGAATAAAATGAATATGTGAACGCTAATATTCCAACAACAACAATATAATTTATTATAACAACCAAACCGAAAAATGAAAAAGAATGAAGACAATGAATATACAGATGAAAAGAAAGTAAATGAACGTAAATATGAAATGACAATACAATAATTTACAGTGACGACGACTTACGATTAACAAAAATGAATACTGAGAAATGAAATGATGAACGACGGAAAATGATTTACGCGGACACTGATGACACGGAATGGTTATGCACTGATGAACTGTCTTGAAGATGTCGTGACTTGCACTATGATGTTTTTGATTCGACTCGCGATGAAATGATAATTGTTTGAGTTTAGACTCAACTGTTCTTGATGATGTTCCCAGGATAACTGACTTCTTCCCTCTTCGATCTTCCCAACCACCGATGTCTTCACCCCCGCCATGTATCTTGGGGGTGACGGTGATTGGTCGAAGGTTGTGGTGGAGGAAGTTTCGGGATGGGGTTGCGCAGTGGCAACTTCTACCAGAGGCCAAAAGTTTTGGGCCTCTGGTTTCGGACCGTTCTGGCGTGTCGAAGATGTGCCGCAGATGTTACGACCATAAACCTTTGCTCTCGGAGTTTTTCCCAAACCCGACGAAGATTTCTAAAGGCTTTGTCTTCCTGGTCGTAAACATCTACAGCTCGCCAGGAGGTTTATAATGGTGGCCCTCGGAGGTGCGGAGTTTTATGACGGTGCGTCTTCGGGGTTGTAAAATTCGGGCGTTGGGCTTGGTGCGCGGTTTACGATGGGGATGTTTGTTAATACGTAGCCGTATTGTGTTGGTCACGTTCCGGTGCGAAATGTACAACTACCTACTTATAATATTTACAAAAATATATACAAAAGAACATCGAATGAATATTTACGAACTTGAATCATTTGGAATTAAAATGATTATGATGAAATGAAAATGAGCAAAACAAATGGAGTCCGATGTTTTCGCGAATGTGAATAAAATAAATAATCAAGTTACGACGTTTTTGACAAAACGCCGGTAACAATTCTGACCTAACCTAGAAGTATGGGTTATTTGGAATAGAATGGAATAGAATAGGCATCGTGCGCAAAGAGACATACGCAATGGAATAGGCATCATGTATACGCAATTTATTCTATTGCAAACCTTTTTCCTAACCCAACCTAACCTATAAGTATTTATTCTATTGCAAATCTTTTTTCATAATCTAACCTAAGCTAACCTAGAAGTGTGCGGAATAGGCATCGTGCGCAAAGAGACATTAGCAGCCTATTCAACGTTAAACCATCAACTAGAAGAAATATGAAATTCATTAATGTCTCTATGGTTTATTAGTCAATCTCAAAATTCCTTTCAATGTTTCACACCTAAATTCTTCTGTATTAGATTTTTTATCAATTTTCAACAAATTCGTTCTTTTCAGAACCACCAACAATATTTGAGAAGCCTACATGTACTTAAATATTCTTAAAGTTATTATATTTTCATTTAATTGCATAGAACCTATAATTGTTCAAAGTCTATTAAAATTAAATCGTATGCATTATAAAGTTACCGCTGTAAAGCGTCACCCCTGGCGGACATAAAAGCGCCTAAACTTGTTTTCGACCTTATGGGACTTCTACCTTTTCGCTTCGACCTAATAGGATTCGATCTTAGAGTATTCGACCTTATGCGAAAGTACCGACTAAACATTTGTAATATTAGTTGATTGCTAATGGCATTTTATCGACTAACGATTTGCATTGTTGTACACACAAAGTGGAGAGCGAAGAGCTCTGCGAACATGTGACTCCATTTTTTTTGCATATATAGGAAAAGTGCATCCTTCAAAATCTAAAACAAATTTGAGATCTGGTACTGGATACTTTTTCCATAACCCTTTATATTACATATTTCATTTGCTATTTTAATTGAGCCTCCTCCAAGATAAAATCCTGCTTGAGCGTTTATAAAATTTGGTATCTACTTGAAAAACTTGGGATTGTTTGGGACTTCATTAAGAAATTATTATAAATTCACGTAATGGATAATTTAGTGTACACATGTGTGTATGTGTATAATGGTGAATTTTGGATTTGCGGCGACAATTTGCTTCGACCAAATATCGTTAAAATCCCGCAGGCATATATCCGCCTTGCCCTGGTCGTATTGAAGTAAACCGCATAATAAACACCCCCGTAAAACGAGCAAATTCAGAACGTCCAACCGCCGAATCGGAAATTGATTCAGACTCGGAAAATTATACACCGCCGAACTAAAATTGGAATAAATATACTGCGTGGCATAAATTAAATTAAATTAGTAATTTCATGATAGTATAAGAAAACATTTTATTGTGATTAACAGATATGTGTAATGTAAAGTTAATGAAATACAATTCCATATATTAGTTGCATTTTTTTATAATTTTTGTCTCAGATACGAAGGCATTTAAATATGACCAATTTACTAATATTAATGATATACAGAAAATCTTGAACAAGTTTCTCATCTTTCACGTGGTGAAATATATTGAACTATGATTTAAATAAGAAAACACTTGGTTAAATTTCACTAATAATATATTAGTGAAATTTAACCAAGTGTTTTCTTTTTTTAATCATACAGAAAGTTGTTATAAAAAATATGTTAGACTGATAAACTTGACATGATTTCATTACATACAGGGAATTTTTATTTTTAGTATACATGTGCATACGCTTTTTTGAAGAGTTTAATTCGAAGCTGTAAACGAGGGTTTTCCACTCCCAGACTAAGCATGAAGTAAAATTTCGAGTTTAGAAAAGCCCCGTGAAAATTTGTCGAGGGTCGCGCAGCGACCCGAGACAAATTTTCTGGGCTTTTCTAAACTCGAAATTTTACTTCATGCGCCACGCGTATAAAACACTAAAATATAGTGAAATAGATGTATATTCAAACCGCTTAAAATCTGTGTTTTATAAGCGTGGCGCATGAAATTTAGAAAAGCCTTAAAATTTGATTTGGCTTTTTCAGGCTTTTCTAAACTCGATATGTTACTTCGTATGCCTGTTACCGCGGATTATTTTATTCTCCGGCAACAAGAATTGTAAATATTATTTACAATTCTTCTCTTATTTAAAATGAGTTCGCACCCAGCAATTAACTAATTGCCCGGTCCAAGGGATTATCTCCCGTGGTTCGGACAGTGCTCGGGCCAATATCTACCTGATCAGGCGTGGCGCATTACCCCTCGGGTTTTTTTTTTCAAATTCGGCAATTAAGGGAGAGGACTAATGACCACGGTTGCAATTTGAAAGAAGAGAGATTATAAATTTCTATACTTCTTTCAAATTGCAGCTTACCGGTTGTTTGGATTTAAGAGTTCGCTGGAAGTAATTATCTTGTCTGCGATAATTGCTTTCTAGCGAATTCTTTGCCAACGGTCACGTAGTCCTCAAAATCTCCCTTCTCCGCGCCAATTTTTGGGGTATAAATACCGGGGGACGGCATCCAGGAAGGCAGTCCACTCTTGTGCTGTACAGGGGACAGCAGGTGGATTCAAGAGGAACTTCCGTTCCTCGACTCTTCTGTCTGAGCCAGGAAGCTCTGACAGACGCCGACGCCAGACGTCCTAGCCGTTGTTCCTGCCGCCAGAAGAAGATTCCAACAACAGGAAACAACCGACGCCGACGTTAGCCGTCCCAGCCGTCGTTCCTGTTCTTGGACCAGGACGCCGAGAACCCGATTGCCAGCGCAGTCGCCTCGACGCCACAACGACGCTCCAGTGTAGCGTTCGTTGCTTCCGCCGGAACCAGACCAGGCCTGCAACCCACCGACGCCAGGAAACTTTGCCCGACGCCAACGCTAGCCGTTCCGCCGTCGTTCCTGACGTCCCGCACTACGAGCGTAGTGTTTGTTGCTGCCTCCGGATCCAGCCAGACGCACCACCCCACCGACGCCGTCTCACACCGAGAAGTCGTCTTGCTACTTGGACGCCGCCTCCATCCGGAAGCCACCACTAGCCAGACGCCACCGCTGGGCTAGTAGAAATCCCGATCGCGACGCAGACGCCACACCAAGTCTGCCCTGTAACTCGTGCACTGATTCTCTTGTTCTTGTCCTGTTTGTTGTTTTAATGTTTTATTTGTTTTATTTTGTTTAAAATAAATAATTTAAAACAGCATATGTGTTTCAAAAGTTACTTGCTCATCTCTCTTTAACTCAACCAACCTGACCGAGTTGGTAATCAGCGTGGGGTACCTTCCCTCCCGTTGACATGCCACGCGTATAAAAGACTGATTTTAAGTGAAGATTAAAATACACACTTAAGTTTAGTCTTACTTTAATTAGTTCCAACTACAAATGTTTATATCGTCTAAATTTCGTGTTTGGATACCTTACAAAAGGTGCCAACGCGCATTGCAATTATTTTAAAATATACCGTTTTAAAAGTTTTGTATAATTAATTAACATATTTCAGATTTAAAATTCCAGATAAATTCTTTACGCATTTAGTTTATTACTAAACTAAATAGATGCAACTAATAGTTAATTAAAAGTGATGATAAATACCAATCATTTCTAAAAAAAAACGTAGGTATGCACTTTCTTTCCCCGACCCCTGCAATTATAACTGAATAATTAGTGAATGATTAAAAATAATTAGTCGTAGAGCAAATAGGCCTAGCATTTTCCACACCAACATTTTTAAAATGAAACAGAACATTTATTAAACTCCCAGTGATTCTAATAATAGTATAAACAACGATTGAAAAAACATTAAATCACAAATGTATGCTTGTAGCAGAGCTGGGACGAATCCTCGTAAAAAGAATTCGAATCACGAATCCGAATCACCTAATATGATTCGAATCACGAATACTCGAATAAAGGATTCGTAAGAGATAAATATGATTCGAATCAAAGATTCGAATCCTGTTTTTTCGAATCACGAATACAAATCCTTCAACAATAAATTTGATTTAATTATTTTTTTTGCAACCATTAACATTTTAATATTGCTAGCAGTTGTTTTAAGAAAAATATTCAAAACTTTATTATTTATTATTAACACTGTGATCATCGTTGATAACAGACTAAATATCTGATTCCGTGTTACTCTGATTGAAGATGTTATTGTGTGTTTTTGAACTTCACTTCAAAACAGTGTTTTGTACGCGTGGCGCATGAAGTAAAATTTCGAGTTTAGAAAAGCCCCGTGAAAATTTGTCTCTGGTCGCTGCGCGACCCTCGACAAATTTTCTACGCGGGGCTTTTCTAAACTCGAAATTTTACTTCATGCTTAGTCTGGGAGTGGAAGACACTCGTTTCTGTAAAATATGTCACAAGTGTTAAAATGTGTAACGTAACTGTCAGAATGAAAAAAAATTGATATGTCTATCATAGTACTTTCCCTCCTGTTAAATACTTGAGCTTCATCAACAAATGTTTCTTATTCCTGTTAAACTTTATTCATGCTCAACCTGGGAGTGGAATCACACGTTCCAAACTTCAAATTGAACTCTTTTATAAAATCAACGAATGACTCAAAATTACGTAAAAAAATTCACTAAATATCATTAAACCCGAGAAAGTCAGAGAAAAGTCATTTAATTCCATTCAAATTGATCAAAACACTAAAAAGAAAACGTTTAAATAAATCGGGACAAGTAACAAAATACACAGAAATTATGAAAAATATCAAAATTATTGACATTTATTAGGAATCATGAAACAATAGAAAAAATATTTATATTAGCAAAGTAATAAGAAATCATAAAAATATATAAATACTGTCAAAAATTATAAAAATTTGGAAAATTATTAGTCAATAAAATTGAATATTAGTTGTGTAATGATTAATTTTGAAGATTTTTACTTCTAGTTTATTTTATCAATTAGTTTTGTTAGCGTTAACAACATTTATTGTTGTCATTATTTATTTTTAATGTTGACAATTATCATTGTTATTCCAATTATAAATTATACAAATTTAGACAATAACAAATTCTATAAATAAAAAATATTAAATTTTTTTAAAAAACCATATTGCTCTACAAATATAATTTATAATGGGAAAAAATGTCACATAATAATGATAAAATAAACTGGAAATTACAGAAGGCTTCTAAATGAAACATTATACAATTAATATTTATTTAAAAAAACGCTAAAATTGAAAAAATCATTTAAATCAACTTAATCAGCAAAAAATTGACAAATTCAAGAATAATACGATGTCAAAAATATTAATTATTAATAATCAACAAACAAAATTAAAAAAAAAACTTGTTAAAAAACAAATAGGACAAAAATTGACAAAATCTTTATTTTTAGTAATTTTGTTCTCTTCGTATGTTTTATTTTATTATTCTAAGAAGTTATCTTTTTGTAATAGACACCTGTAATCAGGTGTCCGGTTGGGTAATAAATATTATTATTAAATTAAAAAGAAATTAATAACTGAAAATATTTTTAATTTTAATTGTAATATTTTTAATTCATAATTTTTCTAAATCGATAAAACTTATAGAAGTGATTCTAAACAAAACGTCAAATTGATTAAAAAATAGTCGAACAAATCAAAATCAATAATATATACATGAATATTCAAAAAAATGACAAAAAACAAACTTTCAATAGAATTGTCAATATAAACAAACATTGTTAATTATGTTTTAATGTGTATTTTATATTTTTAGTTGTACTATATTATGTATTTTTAAATGTACTCCGTTGACTAAATAAATAAATCAATAAATTGGCAAAATCTTCAGAACCAACAAAAAAAGTATAATTATATTTTTTCCGATTTCTGCATTTTTTTTTTGTAAAAAAATGGATAAAATTCAATCGCACCCAGAAAACATTAAAATTAAAAACCAATTTTACAGTTATGAATTTAAAAACATATTTTTATTTTATATAAAATCTATGAAACGATTATAAAATTTGAAACAAAAATATTTAAAATTGTTAAAATTAACACTAAGCAAATATTTACCAAATAAAAATATAAAACTAATTAATTTCTAATTTTATACAGAATAAAAAACACATAAATAATGGCATAAGTTACCGAAAAATATATATATATATACTTAAATGACAAATTCAATAATAAACAATACAAAAAGTAATAAAATAGATGGCATCAAAAAATTGATTAACCAAATGATATAAAATTTTTCAAAATCGGCAGGAATTATAACAATTACAAAACACGTAATAATTTATAAAACCAACTTGAATATTGACAAAGACAATGAAAACAATTTAACAAAATGGGGGTTTCCCACAGAAGAAAGTTGTTTTTAGAGGTCGGGGAAAAAAATCTTGAATCAGGGAAATGTCGGAAAAATTTAACATTTCGAATTGTGGCTACCATGTCAGTTTTACTTCAAATAATAATAATTTTGAAAATTAGATTATTATCTTTAAAAACATTTTTATTTAATGTTCTTATCAAAGCATACAGTTTGCAGTTTCGAACGAGCATGTCCACTCCCAGACTAAGCATGAAGTAAAATTTCGAGTTTAGAAAAGCCCCGCGTAGAAAATTTGTCGAGGGTCGCGCCAGCGACCCGAGACAAATTTTCACGGGGCTTTTCTAAACTCGAAATTTTACTTCATGCGCCACGCGTATAAAAGACTGATTTAAAGTGAAGTTAAAAGCACTGAAAACAACCCAACTTTGATTTTTTTTAAATTGAATTTTTTCCTTCATACCCACGCTGTAAACCTTCAGATATTCGTTGTTTTCTTTTGTAAAAAAACTTCAATTACCTGTAGTCCTTCGGTCTCCGAAGACTACGATTGGTCCTTCGAGCTGAAGCCTTTGTAAAACGGTCCTTTGAGTAATAAACTTGGTAATCTAGAGTGATCCTTCAATGTGAAATGTCTAAGAATGGGTGTTGTCCACTCCCAGACTAAGCATGAAGTAAAATTTCAAGTTTAGAAAAGCCCCGCGTAGAAAATTTGTCGAGGGTCGCGCAGCGACCCGAGACAAATTTTCACGGGGCTTTTCTAAACTTGAAATTTTACTTAATGCGCCACGCGTATAAAACACTGATTCAACGAGAAATTTAAAAACACACAAAAATTATTCATGTTAATCGTCACAATTAATTCGAATTATTTTAAACGATTCGAATCCCTTTGTAAGTATTCGAATCCTTTTATAAATATTCGAATCCTTTTATAAAGAGTCGAATCACCCGCATTTGGATTCAAATACGAATCCTCTAAAAATAAATGTAACGACTCCGGATCACGAATCCAGTGTAACTTAAGTATTCGAATGCCTCTATTGAATCCTCTAAAAGGATTCGAATCCTGAATAATTCGAATCCTGCCCAGCTCTAGCTTGTACGCACAAATCCAAATAACATTCAATAACATTTGAAATAAAAACATTAATTGAGTAAAAATCGAGTTTTTAACAAATACTTTTATATATTCAGCCCTTAAGAGGAAGGTTAAGACTGTATTTAAAAAAATATGTGCATCATATGTTCGTTATTATAATGATGAAAAGGAGATTCAAATTCAAATTTAAAAGGAGTTCACATTGTTTCTCCGCCGCATTTGAATCGTCGAAAGACAATCGAAATAAGAAGAGAGCGCCTGAGTGGCGAAACAAATGATTCGACAATGGCCGACTCCGAAAACAATGGACTCTCACTGCTAACAAAAGTGCTCGTACACACACGGACTTCAAGTGAGGCAAAAGAGGGCTCGTGCTGTCTGCTCTATTCTGCTAGTTCCTCAATGGACACAGTTGCTCTTTGCATATTGGATTATGTCTAAATTCCAGTTGTAAATTTCACATTTTAAAAATGCTTCACACATGCGTCTATGAGTATTCGTGTATTTAATGAATATTTGATAGTGAATTTATCAGTGCACATCAATGATTCTTGATGCGAAGCAGCATATTTTAATATAGTTATAAAAATATACTAGTATTGTGTTATCGTTTTCTAATTAAATAATCGTATAATATATTGCTTACTTTAATCCCTTGAGACGTAATCAACTATTTAATTACCTAATTTAACACACAGATGATTGAAAATTCCTTACCCCCTTGAATACCTGGAATCTTAACCCTTTAGTGCACTAAACGTTCGTCAGACGCTCAACACTGGCCATTTGTATTGTCAGTCCTTGAGCTCTTCAACCCTTCAGAGACGTGGGCCCTTTTCCTTAAACGAGCCAGGCAGACAGACGCCCTTTGTACAGGTGTCAAAACCCGAAACCCTCCGCCGGATTTATTCCTGAATTCGGAAACGAACGCGGTATTTATTACCTGTCCGAATATATTGGTGATTTACTTGAAGTCCCATGGAATTACCGTTTTGCTAATCTAATCTATTATTCAGAAAGGGGCCGTTATTATTGTGCGGCGAGTTCGAGATGCGAGATGAGTAATTGGTTAACGTGTCAATGTGAAGAGGTAGAAGTCATTAAGTAATATTAATTTGCCACGCACTTTATGATTTCTTAATTTAAACTGGTGAGATAAGTAAGTGGCTTAAGCTCAAGGCTGGTGCATAATAATATTGATTGAATAACAAAGCGTTAATTCTCTTAATTTGTGTTGTGTACAAGGTGATTGACCATAAATTATCGGCTGCATACACTTAAGAATAAAAATGCTGTTAATATAATGTATGAAAATAAATCCAGCTGTTTGAAATTAGTATTACTATTATTCAAATCAGTTCAATCAATATTAAATAATGCGTTAGTGATAATGTAAACTGTAATAACCGTTGGATTTGCGTACATTAGGGAATGCAAATATGAACTCTAACATACCATAAACTTTGCTAAAACTTCGCTCTAATCATAATATATGTATTCGACATCAATATAATCTGAACTTTGCTCGCTATTATATCGTCAATGGATGGGGTTCACTCTATTATCCTAAATCCCCTTCGAATTTATATATGAATAATAATAAGTGTTATTATAAAATTTATATATAAAAAGGTTCACTCTATTATCTTAAATCTCTTACGAACAAATATGTGAAAAATAATAAGTGTTATTATAAAATTATATATTACAAGGTTCACTCTATTATCTAAAATCAACTTCGAAGTTATATTTTAAAAATAATAAATGCTATTATAACATTAAATACATAAAAACTAATACGAATAAAAATATGTTAAATACTTTTTAAAACAATTAGTGTCTATAAAACAATTTAAAGAAATATAAAATTCGATTAATCTTACTATCTACAAATTGAGACTTTTAAATAATCATTAGTACTTGTTTCAATGAATATTTAATTAATTGAAACAACTACTAATGAATATGTAAAAGTCACAATAAGATACAAATATTTGTTGCAAGCAAAATAAATCCCATTTTAAATAACCATAAATATTCTACAAAATAATAATTTGGAAATTCACGATAACTTAATGTAAAACAATTTATTGAAAATTGAATAATGTAATGATTCGACCCTAGGTTTATTATAATTTGTGTTATTGTTTATGATGTGTTGTGTATGTAGTAACCCTTTAATTAGTTGCTAGGTTCGATGTTTGTGTTAATATGTATTATCGTAAACACTGTGCCTTTCCTTTTTTTTATTTAACCAGACGAAAGTGTGGACAATAAATAAGACAGGATATAAGCTTTATGACCTATTATGACATTTCTAATGAATTGTTATGTCTTATATTATTCATAAAATATTTTATAAAAAGTTTGTGCTTAGAAGTCATGTGCATTAAGTTAAACTCAAAACTTGTATAACTCTACTTGTGGCAGCAAAATTAACTAGCCAATGCATTTGCATTACGAGATGGGAAACCCACAAAAACCACCTCGGAGCTAGCATCACACACTCGACATACTTGCGATTAGTTAATGGGACAATCTCTCACACAGGCCCTATACATCAATCACACATACATTCCTCATTCTTGTGATTAGTTAGTAGGACATTCCTCGTAATACTAACTCAAGTTGGCCTTAAATGTCACTCGACTCGGTCGATTAGTTAGTAGGACATCCCTCGTTTCCTCGCTCAAGTCGGCCTTACACATCAACTACCCGTCCCTTTTTTAATCATTCGACCTTTTCATTATCGCTTGGATTTTGTGGAGTTTTGCTTCCTCGGGGATTTGGTCAATCTCCGAGAAGAATATCCTCCAAGCCTCCCGACGCGCCCTCCTAATCTCCTTGCTGTTTTGGAGTATTCCTCCCACTCACCAGATTTCTTCACTCTGTTGTAAAGCCGGCGTGTGTCCCTCCTAAGTTTTTCTAGGTTGTCATTCCACCAGCTCTTTACTTTGCCGGTGGATATCTTCATTGTAGAGCAGTTTTTCTGGCAGGCGGTTAGAATGGCCTTTTGGACTTGTTCTGCAACAAGCTATACATCCAGTTTGGTTTTGATGTTATCCTTGGTATCTTTAAGGTGAATACCAAGGTCTACATAGTATGTTTCCAAACAAGTTCTTCGTGGGTTTCGGAACTCGACTTCGGTCTTACGGGTTTGGCCAATCTCCAAGACTATGTAGCGGTGGTCGGAGGGGGTGGTTCGTCCGAGACATACCACTTCACTAGTTGGGTACTTACACTTCGCGACGCAAACGTTATATCGATTACCTCGCGGCGTTGTTTTGTAACAAAATTGGGTTCATTTCCCTAATTTAGAATTTCAAGGTCCGAAGCTATTAAGAAAATAGGTACTCACCTGTTTTGTTGGTGTCTGCGCTGCCCCAGAGTTGGTGATGGGCGTTGGCGTCCGCACCTACTAACAGCTACAGTCTCCTCGTCCTGCAGTAGGTCGCGAACTCCTCAAGTTCCTTGGAAGGCGGTGTCTGCGGGGAGTCGTAGGGGAGGTATACTGAGGCTATAACGGCCTCGAGTGTGGATCCCTCACCCCAGAGTTTCACCTTCGCTGCGACTAGATCTGGGAAGCAGAAGTTGTGTAGTTTTAATATAGTTATGTCGTTCCGCACAAAATTGCAGGACCTGACCTTTTCGGAGTGTGTATCATATATAACCTTACCTCCGGTGTTACCTAGACCCTTTACAACTCCCTTGTATTACCAGGGTTTTTGTATGAGGACCAGTCCGTATATCCCTGTTTGGAGTTGGCGGCACAGGGCAGAGGTGACCGCCTTGGAGTGGTGGAGGTTAATTTGAATTACCTTCACAGCTGTCCACGGTGTCCGGTTTCCTTCCGAGGATTTTGAAGGTTAGTTAGGAAAAACGTAGGTAGGCATTAAACCCTGCCTTCTCCAGAGCCTTTAAGGAACCCTCGTTAATGTAGAGGATAAGAGTTGTCCCTTAATCCTCCTCCTGTAGGCTGACTACCTTCCATCTTGCTGTTTCTAGCCCAGAGTTCTGGGTTTTTAGCAAGCTGATAAGGTCAGCCGTATCTTTGGCCTCGATTAGATCTGTCTTCTGCATCCAGACTCCAACCTTGGTCATCCTGACAATTTCCCTGGCATTTCCGCTGCGTAGAACAGCGCCCTCCCATGGCTTGATTGTCGGGATCTTTTCCAGCAGCCACTCCTTGGAAGTTTCGTTGGCACATGTGATGTACACAACCCCCTTCTCGAAGTAGCTGTTGGTGAATTGAGGACCCTTGGAAGGTTCGTACTTCCATACCTCAGTTAGTATATCCCTTTAAACGGATTTACCCTGTTCCTCCGTGAAGTATTGTTCTGGGTACTCTTCAAGTACCACAGCCATTCGCGCCGACCCTAGTGCCTGCCTGTAGGTGTCCCCAGCTGTAGTGCTGGGTCTCACCTCGGTCGTGACGTGGTTGGGCGCTATCTTTTGGCTGGAGGTTTAGAGTGGCCTCCAGTAGACGGCGTGCTCGTTTCCGAACGAAGCCTCTTGTTTCGCAAGGGAGTTCTTGGCGGGGGTTGTGGCCTGGTTTGATTGGCTCCCTGGCGACCTTCATCGCGAACGCGAACCCCTTGTCTGTTTGACCTTCGCCTCCTGGGTTTTATAGCCTCCCCACGAGATTTGGCTAAACTGATCGCGGCTTTCCTCTTTTGGAAGCCGGAGAGCCTCGGTTCCAGCCGGAGGTTGGATACTCCTGCTGTTGCCTCAGTAATTCCCGGGTTTGGATTACAGCCCTGGGCTTTCGATGCGTTGGGTTGGGGAGATGGGGTTCGATCCTGGGCATCCACCACCACTGTATCTGCCACGGCGCTGGTTTCGGGGTTGCGCTAAATGGTAGTGTCTTCTTCTTTACGAAGCTCCCCTTCCTGTTTTTGTTTTTTAAAAAAAAGGTCCATCTGGTCAGTGACCCGATTAACGAGAGAGAAGGCTACTTACTCCAAGGGGGCGCCTTGTACCTTGGAGGCTCCGTGGGGGACACCCTTATACCCCGGGTGCCATTAGCTCCTTGGCACGGGTCACATGACACCTTGAGCTGGGGGAGTTGGTTCGCGGTCTCTTATTCGATTTATTCGAGACTGTCCTGCATCGTCCTCCGGTTAGAGGCCAGAGGGCGACTCAGGACGTTCGGCTATCTACACCTGCCGACGCGCTCAGTAGCCAAACTCAAGCCCTGGCAGGTTATATATAAATGTAAAGCTAATTTAATGTGCTATTAAATAACATATAAATATATAGTGTGTTTTATTTTAAAAAAATTAAATTTAAAATAAAATCACTTGGTATGTTTCACTAATTATACGTCTTTATTCCGAATCCTTAAAAATGGCTGATAGCCGAAACGAGTCGGAATAAAGACGTATAATTAGTGAAACATACCAAGTGATTTTATTTTAAATTTAATTTTTTAAAAATATTTAATCATGTTTCATCAAGTAATCAATGAGAAACAAGTTGAAAATATAGTGTGTTTTATCTAAAAAAAAATTAACTTTATGTCATAACTCCGAAATTAAAATTCCGAATAAAAAAATAAGCGTGCAACTGCATTTTACGATAAAAACTACACACATAGCTATTGAACTGTTTTATTTGCATATCTTATAGTTATTATTATAAAAACATATTTTAAAATAGCCAACAATTAAAAAACGCCTGATATCTTCCAAACTAATCAAGTTAGCTATGATCTTTTAACGCCAATATTAATATCTCAGAAAAAGAGATCATGACGTGTATATCAACTTTTTTCTAACTCTTTAGGGTATCTCCCTATGAAAACATCGAATTTAGGCCACCCTATACACAGAAAATTGTCAATTTATCTTGAAATATAAAACAAACTAATACAAGAGTTTAACTTCGTAATCTACAAATCCTTGTATTTATTATCTAGGATAAAGAATTCATATTTTCTAAGGGGCAAATCTTTTCACTCGGCTTTTTCGTGTCTACATATTTATATTTTCTCTCCGTAAGTTTTCTTAAAATAAGTTAAGCGTTGATTCCCGACATTGAGAGTAAAACTTTCTGGACGGGAATTCGAACGGAGTGTTTTAAAAACTGTTATTTTTACGAGTAAAGATAAGACTTTTCTTCGCGTCTGGTTATTCTGCGAATTTATATTTCCAACTACTTCGAGATGTATTTTACTAAATAGAAATAAGAAAAAAAAACAAAAATTATAGAGAAGTTATGAAATGATTAAAATGGAAATGTTGTTCATTGAATTATTTACTCGCATTTATATTTCATCCTTTTGAAAGCTATAAATTATGTTCCTATTTCGTTTCCTATTTAGTGAAATACTTTGCATCTTTTTATATATCACTTTTTATATTTTATTCTCTTGATAACTTCTCCATAATTTGTTTTTTTTTTAGTTATATGTAATTTTCATTGTTAAACTTTCATACAATATCTACAATATTGTATGAAAGTTTAACAATGAAAATTATATATAACTAAGAAATAACAAATTATGGAAAAGTTATCAAGAGAATAAAATATAATTGTAGTTCAAAAAATTATTTAATCGTATTTCATGAAAATCATTAATATTATATTTATTCTCTTGAAAACTATAAATCACTTTTTTCTTTTGTTTTATCTATTTAGTAAACGTTTTCAAGCTATTTATATCAGAAATATAGATATTGCATGACAGTTTAACTTTAGATTGAAAACGTGTATAAGTTTTGAATCTTTCACATATTGAAACTTGATTAACTATGATTTAAAAAAACACTTGGTAAAATTTAACCAAGTGTTTAGTTCTTACAATCTTAAATAGACATACAAAACAAACTATACGTTATTTTTTTCAAACTCTAAATAGGTTTGAATTCGATATATGCATATTCAGGGAGGCTCAGATCTAGATGGATTGATGAAGTTGAAAGCGATCTTAAGAAGATAGGCGTTAACTGGAAACCAAGGAGCAAACAGGTTGGGGATAGAGTTCCGAATAGAGTTCCGGACAGAGTTCCGGTCAGGGTTTCAGAGTGAGAGCGTACCTTAAGTAAAGTGGGTTCTTGATATTCAAAATGGGTAAAGTTTTAGAGTAGAATCAATCGCGACGCGTACGGTAAATATGTGTTCCCTTTGCCTTAAAGAATGTGTGAAGTAATTTACAAATGTACTGATAGATCGGGTTTTTTTAACGTAATTGGTAAATACTGAATTTAATAACTAAGTTGTATTTTATGTAATGAGAGTTTTTAAATGTTGAGTCAAGTTCACTTGTAATTATATTTATTTCTAATCAAAGGAATTCTTAACTGATTAATTGAATTGTGCCGTTTAAATTCTTTGTATATTAAATATTATGTCGTAAAGTAATTAATGCAGTTCGAGTACATTATTTGATTACTGGTCACACGAAATCCTTTCATGCAAACAAACCCGATAACGATACAATGTACAGATTAGTGCCGATAAGTTAATGACGCGAGTGCTAAGGATGGTCCGGTGCAGAACAGCAGGTGCGAAGGTAAGTAAAAATAGAAGATACAATTACTTTCCGATAAGCTAGGTAACGATTGCGAGTTAGGCGAACCCTTGGATGTCTGATTCGGCAACCGCTCGACGAATCAGGCGTCCGCAATGTATGTTGGTGTCCCGCAGGTTAATTGTTAAATATAGGTCAGTAAATAAGACGAGAGACGGGCGCCACAATAGTAGAAAAAATAAAAAGTATTAGTTAAACACTGAAATTATAATAGGACAAATCCCGTAAAGAGGATCATGAAAGCTTCAATAAAGAAGCAGCCAAACTCTACGAGGAGTAAGTCTAAGTATTACAATCGATAACAAAGTGTGTATAACGTGCAACAAGACTGTCGATCGTGATCCCTTCAAGTGCACAATTTGTGACCAAGATTTTCACTCAGCTTGTGCTAAATCGGAGGATAAGTTTGGAACTCCGGCCTGTGCAAAGTGTGAAAAAAATGGAAGTCAAAAGTGCTCTCTCTACATCTTAATCACCCTTACGAAGGAAATTGAAAATCTCACCAGGCAAGTGAGTTATCAAAATAGTGTTATAATAAAACAAGATAATAAAATATCACTATTAACCAATGAACTAAATAACCTAAAATATATCAAGGAAACAAACCCAAAAACTGCTAAAACAAAGCACATTTCACCCGATAAACCGAACGAATTAATCACCTCGATAAAAGATGGATCCACGGGTACAATTCCCAAGAGAGTTAATGAAATATCAGATAAAAATGTAAACACGAAACAAAAAGTGTCCAATTTAATCAATGAGATTAATACGTCGAATGTCATTAACCGGGAAAATGTAAAAGTGTCCAATTCAATCAATGAGATTAAAAGGTCGAATGTCATTAACCTGGAAAATGAAAATATTGATGATAATCATCCTAAGTGATCGAAGGTGATTTCAAAAAGGAACAAATATAAAAATTCTTTTAAATTTAATGGAAAGGCCGCAAATGGGGATCTTCCGGTCGTTGAGATGCAAAAGAAGAAATGGCTCTTTGTTTCGAGACTTTGCAAAGAAGTTAACTGCGATGAAGTTAAAAATTAACTGTTGAAGGCAGGAAATTTCCCATTCATAGTGGAAAAGTTAAAACCCAAATATGAAAATGCGCCATACGCTTCTTTTAAAATTGGTGTACCGGTGGAATGTGAAAGTGTTATAATTAATGAAGATTTTTGGCCAGAAAATGTGTTTGTGAATCGATATTTCTTTAAATCAAACCCAAATAGGAACATAAATTTTCAAAATGCAAAACAAATACAAATAAAAACGTAAATGCAACTCATTACGACTTTTATATATATATTAAATGTAAGATCATTAACAAATGATAAAATTAATCAAATTGTAATAGATTCCAATATATTTCATTCCAAGTTTATTTGCTTGACTGAAACATGGGTAGAAAATGATTTTTTATCAACCAATACTATACATAATTATGTACTAGAGTCATTCTATTGCCGTTCTGGTCGGGGCGGAGGTGTAGCAATATGGCGAGATATTAACATAGAGACAAAATCAATAGATTTAACAACTTACAGCGTAGATAATATTATTGAGATATGTGGTTTAACTTGGATAATTAATAAATCGCGGCATGTTCATGTCATCACAATATATCGGCCGCCTTCAGGTTGCATACATACTTTTTTCAATAATTTGCACGCACTTATTGACAATTTATTCACAGCTGATATTCAAATTATTTTATGTGGGGATTTTAACATCGACTCTTTAGTTAGTTCATCAAGTATGGATACATTAACTCAAATCTTGGAAACGTTTAATATAAAATTAATAAACAACAAACCCACCCGTATCACTGAAACGACTGCCACTTGCATCGATCATATATATTCAAATATTTCTACTGATCTTCCCTGTGCTACATTAGTTAATCAAATGTCTGATCATAAAACACTACTATGCAATTTGAATATAAATATCCCCAAAACACGTTCTCATACAAACTTTCGGCGATCTTATAACGACATAAACATGAATCAGTTTATTGCTGATTTAGATAAGAAGGATTGGTCTGATATGTATGCGGCAAATGAATTTAACGAAAAGTTTAATATATTTCACAATATTTTCTCATATCATTTTGATATGTTTCCCGCTATTTAAACAGAACCATAATAATAATAATAAAAATAAATCATGGGAAAACCACAGTATACTGCAATCAAGTAGACAATTACATAATTTATACTCACTACAAACAGATTGTTTTTTTTTTAAACGTTATGAAAATTATGAAAATTGAAAAGATGATTCAAACTTCAATAAAATTTTCATTGTAATCTACTATAAATTATCAAATTATTGAAATTGATAAATTTTTTGCAAAGCAAGAAATATTAAAATTTGACAAATCGATTTTTTGTCAAAATTTTTATTTAAATTACTAAAATTCACGATTTAATAAAAACTTTCTTAAAATTATGTAAATTGAAAGAAAGAATAAAATTTGAAGGAAATTTAAAGAAATTACAGAATAATTGAAAGTTTACTAATATTATCAAGTAAATAATATTCACGAATTCTTTTTAAACCAAAAATAACGTAAATTGAAGCAAAGATTAAATTTTTATAAAAGTTATCAACAAATTTAGATTTATTGGAATTTTAAGAAAATTAACAAATTTCCTGACCAAAATTATGAACATACAATCTTTAAAAAAAGGATGGGGAAAACAATCGAATTATTAAAACTAAAGTCTTGTAAAGTAGTGAAAATCGAAAACATTTATAATTTAATTTACTAATTCAACATACAGAGAGTTTTATGTAACACCGAACATGAGCATTTTTCGTTTAAGTATACATTAGCATACGTTGTACATTTGCCGACGCTCGGTTTATTAAAAGAATGTAATTTTAAACTAGTGTTTTCCACTCTCAGGCTAAGCATGAAGTAAAATTTCGAGTTTAGAAAAACCTGGAAATTTGGTTTGGTCGCGTAGCGCGAAGCGCGGAGCGGCCAAACTAAATTTCCAGGTTTTTCTAAACTCGAAATTTTACTGCATGCTTAGTCTGGGAGTGGAACACACATTTTAAGTTTCAAATTGAACTCTTATTAAAAAAACAACGATTATCTAAAGATTTACGGCATATACGCTGTAATTGGGACATTTATACTTGAAAGAAAAACTCCTTGTATGTACAAGTTGAGGCATTAATTGCAATTGATTAGCTACAATTTGTAATGGTCATAAAGGCAACCCAGTTTACGCATAACCTAAAAATTAAAGGTGTCAAATCGTATTTTATGGACATTTTCGGTATTATATGTGTCTAAAAAGTATAATAGATTTTCTAAAAATGTTCCTTTTTTATAATTTCTCGACATTTTGGACACTTCTCAATTGTTGAATCAAGCAATTTTTCTTTTAAGTACTTATACAAACCCCGATGTACACCACGTAGTTCTTCAAGTATTCGTCGATTTTATAAAAGAGTTCAATTTGAAATTTGTAACGAGTGTCGTCCACTCCCAGACTAAGCATGAAGTAAAATTTCGAGTTTAGAAAAGTCTGAAAATTTGGATTTGCCGGGGCGCGCGAGCGAAGCGAGTCGCGCCCCGGCAAATCCCAATTTTCAGGCTTTTCTAAACTCGAAATTTTACTTCATGCGCCACGCATATAAAACACTGACAATATTGTGAAGTTTAAAATGTACTGCTTATGTTGTGAGGAAGGCGGTGAGAGAGCGTGTAGGAGGCGAAGGGGGAGAAAGGAGAGTATCGGAGGTAAGGAGGAGATATGAGGAGGTATGTGAAAAGAAGAAGATAGAGGTGGTGGAAAAAGCGAGCGAGGATTTGAGGGAATGTAAGAACGAGGCGGAAATGTGGAGAATTTTGAGGAGAGGGGAGAGAAGGAGGCAGGTAGGGGTTTCGCTGAGGGTGTGGACAAGGAAATGCAGAGAAGGAAGCGGAGTACCAGGGGAGATTGGAGAAAGCAGAGGTGGAGACAGAGGGGAAGAGTTCACGGAGGAGGAGGTGGAGCGGGCGTTCAAGGAAGTGAAGAGTGGAAAGGCGGCGGGGAGGGATGGTCTCAAGGCAGAGACGTGGAAGGAGATTGGGGAAAAGGGGAATAAAAAATTCAGAGAGCTGTTGAATCAGATGTGGAGGGGGGAGGTGAGCTTTCCGGAAGAGTGGAGGGTTGTGATGATGTGCCCGGTGTATAAAGGAGGGGATGAGAAGGAGGCCAGTAGCTATAGGGGGGTGACAATAACGAGCATTGGATATAAGATGGCGATGATGGTGGTGAGGAATCGCATGGAGGTGGAGGTGGAGGAAAAGGGGATGCTGCCGGAGACGCAGGGGGGGTTTAGAAGGGGGAGGGGGACGAGGGAGCAGGTTTTTACCCTGGCGCGAATGGTGGAGAGAGTGATGAAAGGGAAAGGATGTGTGTATGCGGTATTTATGGATCTGAAGGCAGCGTATGACTCGGAACCGAGGGGGAGTTTGATAGAGTGCTTGAGAAGGAGAAGAGTGAGTGAGGGGATGGTGGAGTGGGTGAGGAGAGTGTATGAGGAGACATGGGTGGTGACGAAAGTGGGGAAGGAGGTGTCGGGGTGTTTTAGAACGTAAGAGGGTTTGAGGCAGGGGTGCCCGCTGAGCCCGCTGAGCCCGATGCTCTTTAATGTATATATGAGTGAATTGGAAGAGGTGATGAGGAAAGGGCAGGCGGGGGGAGTGGTGATGGGTAAAAGGAAGGTATGGATGCTGGCGTATGCGGATGATGTGGTGTTGGTTGCAAGAGAGTATGAAGGGATGAAAGAGATGTTGAAGAGAGTGGAGAGGTTTATGGATAAAAGGGGAATGAATGTGAATGTAGTGAAAACGAAGTGGGTGAAGTTTAGAAATAAAGGGAGGGAGGAGAAGGTGAAAGAATTGGAGTGGAATGGGGGGTAGTTATTGAGAGAGTGAAGAGTTTCAGGTATTTGGGGTTTTGGTTTAAAGGAACGGGAGGGTATGAGGAGCATGTGAGGTGGGTGCAGGGTAAGGCGAGGAAGGCGTGGGAAATGGCGTGGGGCAAGTGGGGAAGCTGGATGGGGAACAATGTAACGGTTGCGTGTAAGATATGGGATGCGTGTGTAAGAACGGTGCTAATGTATGGAGTAGAAGTGTGGGGGACGAGAGGGTACGAGGTGATAGAGAGGGAGCAGATGTGGTTCCTGAAGCACATGTTGGGGGTGGAAAGGTCCACGCCTGGCTACATAGTGCTTCAGGAGACCAACAGAGAGAGGCTAGAGTGGGAGGCAATGGGTGAGGGTGGTGAGGTATGAGATGAGATTGTGGGAACTGGATGAGGAGAGATTGGTGAAGGATGTATGGGTGACGAGTGTGGGTGGGGGTGAGGGTAGATGGAGGGGGGAGAGGAGGAAAATGTATGAGAGGGTAGGGCTGTCGGAGGCGAAGGTAATGGAATGGCTAGGAAATGGGGTGAAGATGGATGAGTGGGTGAGGGGGAAAGGGAAGGAGGTGGAAGGGCAGGAAAGGCAAGGGTGTATTGACAGAAGTCAGTATAATGATATGTATGGGAGGTGGCAGGTGTATGGGAGGGTGCCGAAGTATTTGATAGAGAAGGGATGGGGTAGAGAGGATAGGGTGATTGTGGCAAGGGCGAGGTGTGGATCGGAGGAGAGAGGAAGGAAAGTATGGATGGGGGAAGAATATGGAAGGTGTGTGTTGTGTGGACAGGGGAAGGATACGTGGGGACACTTGGCGGAGGAATGTGAGGGGGTGAAAGAGGACTGGCTGGGAGCGAAAGGGAATAGAAGGGTAGTGGAGTGGATGAGGGAGGATGGGAGCGGGGTAAGGACTTTGGAAAAGCTGGGGAGGGAGAGGGAAAAGAGAAGGGAGGGTAAGAGGGATACGGGAGGGTAATGAGATAATAAAATGTAAATATAAATGTAATGTAAAGTGTGGAGGTATGCCAATAAAGGCCTTTTTTTTGTTTGATTTCGCGTTAAAACATTTTCAAAAAGTATTTATTATCAAATCTTGCGATTTCTAAATTTGTGCTTTATAATATGTTTTCTTTTCACCTCTTAATATAACTTAGATAACTTTTTTCTCCCCTATATTTCATTTGGTTATATGAAATTATTTTAAGGGGTCAGGGAAAAATATCTGGCATCAGGGAAGAGGAAGGGAAAAGTCAGGGATATTTAATATTACAAATTGGTCGCCACCATGTTATATTATTTAGATTAAGTATTCTCTAACTATATAAATATTCTGGATATTATTATTTTTTAATGATTAGTAGTATTTCCTGAAAAATAAACCTCTAGTGGTTTTATTAAAGAAAAAACTAATTTCGGACATTAGAACAACATTGTTAGACAATCAGATACCTTTTCACATCAATCATTTTTAAAAAACCGATGTTTACAGTATTAATATTAGTGTTGCCATCTGTAGAAACTTTACACAATACTCAACTATTGCACACTCGCATTAAAAATGCAGAAACCATAAAGGAAAAAAAAATAATTTCAAAACTCGCATTTCATATATTTTCAGTGCGAGCATAAAAGCTAATATAAATTTAAAACATTAAAATTAGTTCGTAGAAAATTCGCGAATACGAGAGACGCTTGTTCTGTCCAACATTTGAATAAACTGCACCTGGAAAAGTTTTTCGGCGCTAAAACGAGAGGGTTAATGTTTAATTTGCTAATTTATTTAGTCCGGCGTCGGCGTCGAGTTGGTTGTTTGTCATAAACAAAAGTTTCGGCGGGGAATAATCGTTGTGTTTTTTCTTGTAATTACGCACTTAAACAAGTTTTATTGGGTTTGGATTGGTGTGTAAAAAAAAAAAACAACGCACGTCGAAAAAATTACAGCTTATGCATACACGTATGTTTACTTAAAAAAAGAACTCCTTGTATGTAACATACAAGGAGTTCTTTTTTTAAGTAAACATACGTGTATGCATAAGCTGCAATTTTTTCGACGTGCGTTGTTTTTTTTACGGAAGTCAATTTGATGCGTTAAACGAGTGTTTTCCACTCCCAGACTAAGCATGAAGTAAAATTTCGAGTTTAGAAAAGCCCCGTGAAAATTTGTCGAGGGTCGCGCAGCGACCCGAGACAAATTTTCTGGGCTTTTCTAAACTCAAAATTTTACTTCATGCTCCACGCGTATAAAACACTAACAAAATATGAACTTTATGTATATTTGAACCTCACTTGAAATCAGTGTTTTATACGCGTGGCGCATGAAGTAAAATTTCGAGTTTAGAAAAGCCCAGAAAATTTGTCTCGGGTCGCTGCGCGACCCTCGACAAATTTTCACGGGGCTTTTCTAAACTCGAAATTTTACTTCATGCTTAGTCTGGGAGTGGAAAACACTCGTTTAAAGATTCAAATAGAACTCATTTCAAAAACAACGAATGTCGGAAAATGTACAGATAAGGTCTAAAAAAATTATTTTCTTTAAATCTTTAGATATTCGTTTTTTTAAGAGTTTAATTTGAAGCTTTAAACTAGTGTTTCCACTCCCAGACTAAGCATGAAGTAAAATTTCGAGTTTAGAAAAGCCCAGTGAAAATTTGTCGAGGGTCGCGCAGCGACCCGAGACAAATTTTCTGGGCTTTTCTAAACTCGAAATTTTACTTCATGCGCCACGCGTATACAACACTGATTTCAAGTGAAGTTTCAAATATACTTTTATCCTAAATCTAAATCTCCCTTTAAATTTCCACAATAATATATTTTATTATGAAATTATATCTAATTATAAATAGATATAAATCTAGCTACGAAAATAGTTGTGTGTAAACTTATATTTATCATCCATTCAGTTACAAAAAAACAATACACTCGAACAAATATGACACCTTCTTTAGAGGTTATGTTAACATAGGGTTTCCATATTCATTTGTTTCCTGGGATACAGCCAGTTTTTAAAGCTACGTTTTTTCACTGTGTAACTATTTAAGCGTTAAAAATGATTTCGGGGAGAGAAAAGAAAGTGACGCGCATTCGGTCATGTTTAGCAAATCCTCTCGGATTATGGCGTTTGATGATGAATCGCCGGGTGGAATATTTGCTTGCATAACTGCCGGAGAGAGAGATGAAAAATGTCGGGGGTTTTGCGGAATGCGACGTTGAAATGTTTTAAACGTACGATACACAAATGCTTGCATGCATGCATGTAAAGAATACTCCCAGAGAATTAAGAAATAGGGGATGATTTCGGGTATACTTAAGGGCATGAAATGCGCAAGTGAGCCGTAATAATAATGTATTTATTGAACTTGTAAAGCGAACACAATTTAAATCCAAAAAATCCAAGGTCATGCCATCATTGTGCCTTATGAAAGAAAGTGTGTGCGATTATTTCGAAGTTCCCGCTCTGTCTTAATTAACTGCGGGTCATTGAACTTGGAAAGCGCGCGTAGTTTAAATTCAAGGCGTGTTTGTCCAATTCATTGAACTTAGAAAGGAAGCGAATTTTAAACTCCAAGTGTGTTTCTTTCTCCCTCAATTGAAAACGAAGATCACAATGGATTAGATTATTATTATAAGGGGGCCATTTTAGGGCAATCAATTCAACTTGTAATGCAAACGAAATTTAAATTCAAGTTTTAATACGGCAAATGAAAATTTCTTTCAATTATCCCACTGAACAAACACATATAACTAATGTTTCATCAAAATTAAAATAACGTCTAATGTTGCTACAATGTTGATATGACGTTATTTGTTTGTTTTTTGCTTAGTGGGATTAAACCTTGAATTTAAATTTCGTTCGCTTTTTAAGTTGAATTGTTTACCCTAAAATGGTCAACTTATAATAATAATCTAATCCATTGTGTTCTTCGTTTTAAATTGAGAGTAAAAGAAAGACTCTTGTATTTGTCGTATTTGCGGCTTATAGAAGAAAAATTAAGTTTTAATTTCACGCTCTGTTTTAACTAACTGCGGCCATTGAACTTGGAAAGCACGCGAAAATTAAAACAATGGCGTGTTTCTTTCATTCATTGAACTAAAAAAGCGCGCGAATTTAAATTTAAGGTGTATTTTTTCGCGCTCAGTTCAAAACGAAGAACACAGTTACAGGATTAGATTATTATTACAAGGGGACCATTTCAAGGTGAACAGTTCAACAAGTAAACCGAACGAAATTTAAATTTTCACGCTCAGTCCTAAACGAAGAACACAATTATAGGATTAGATTATTATTAAAAGGGGACCATTTCAAGGTGAACAGCTTAACATGTAAAGCGAACGAAATTTAAAATTTATTTCTCTCATTTTCCGTATTTGCACCTTATCGAAGAACATGTGTATGATCATTTCAAAGTTCCCGCTCTGTCTTAACTAACTGCAGGTCATTGAACTTGGAAAGCACGCGTAATTTAAACTTGAGGCGAGTTTCTTCAATTCATTGAACTTAGAAATCGCGCGAATTTTAAATTCAATGAGTATCACTCTCAGTTATGAACAAAGAACACAGTTAATGGATTAGATTATTATTACTAAAGTACCATTTAAAGGCGAACAGTTCAACATATGAAGCGAATGAAATTTAAATTCAATATGAATTTCTATCATTTGCCATATTTCGGCCTTACTTCCGAATTAAAAAACGCACACTCACACAAATTTAAAGTTATCTTTGGATTCATTTTCATTTAACGAAAATATTATATATTTCTTTAATTATGAAAAATAATATCAATTAAATGGGCGACTCTGGACCTTCCGCAGCAGTAATTTTCAATTACTTTCTCGTAAATTTCAGGCTAAAACTTGGCGGATGTTGTTTTGTACATGTTTTTTTTATTTTCTCATATAACTCAAACTTAATGTTAATTTCAACAATTCTTGTAACTTACAACGTATTAACTTTATTTCTCTGCTTTCCAAAACATCCGAAAATACACCCCGTATATATAGTAATATAGCTATCAAAATAATATTCACTGCAAACTTTAATTCAACCGATAATGAAACGATAAAAAAAATTATTATCACGGATCCGTTAGCGCTAAGGGAACTCGAGTAAACCGATGAACTTGAGCAAAAATAAAAAATTAACACAGAAAAAAAATGTATATTCCGAAGGCGCATCTATAAATACACGTTTACAAAAAGAAAACAACAATTAAACTCTATTAAATTTAACCAATTTAAATTATCTTTCAAAGATTCCGAACTGAATTTACGAGGATAATAATTAGAGGAAAATATGTATATATAATCAATTAAAGTTTTTAAACTTGTGTGCTTATCTGTTGTTATGTGAGTTGCTCCTCTCCCTTGATTTGAAAATTCTTACAGCAATCACTCTCTCGGACGATAAGTCTGCAATCACTCCCTCGGAACTCCAATTGAAAAATTCAACCTCCTTCGGACTTCAATTCTTCACGAAGACTCGAATTTCCCCCAGCGAAATTCTTCTTCTCGCCGAATGAACTGGCGTTTCATCAAACTAACGAAACCAATCGTTCTATATCGTCCACTGAGAATATAGAATAAACCCAATTACGTAAAACTTAATAGGGAAAGAATAACTAAAACCAATCCAACGTTTCAGGTTTATTGGCTTAGACACTACTTTAAAATCGCATGATCTTGGTTGCCAATTGATGTCACCAGCATTACACCAACGGGACAACCTAACTGTGGTTACTAGCCATAGTTGCGCCGTCTTGTTGGAACCAGATATGTTTCACATCGATATCTATGATTTGGTGCCAAAAATTATCAAAAATCATGCGTCTATAGTCCTCACTATCAACTGTTACAGTACGACCTTAATCGTTTTGAAAACAGTAAGGTCCGATGACGCCTTCTGACCACAATGCACACCAAATTGTCACTTTTTGGGCATGTAATGGTATCTTGTTAATTGCATGAGGATTTTCCTCATCTCATATACGGCAATTTTGTTTGTTAACATACCAAGAGAGATGGAACTGAGCCTCATCAGATAATAAGATTGTGGGGTTTAATACACCCGTGCAGATAACCGGCGCGCGGAAGAACGTGGTGGGTAGGGTGACTCACCAACGTACGCAAGTACCCGAGGCGACCCGCGTACACCCCCACGACAGCGCGCGCACTCAAAAATACAACCCCACCGCTCGAACCAGCTACCAGGGTGGAACCCGAAGGATATAAAAACGCTTGCCCTGGCGATAACAAATCAGTCTGCTTGGGTCATTTACAGCGAGTCCACCCATAGCCGCAGTAAGCCAGACCAACCTAGCGTGTTCACCCATAGCCGCTAGAAGTCAGACCAACCTAGCGTGTTCACCCATAGCCGCTAGAACCGTTGTTCTTACATAAAGGACTAAAATCATCGAACAGCACAGATTCCATGGCAACCGGAAGATCTTAATCCACATCGAAGAACAGGAGCCGCCACACACGGAACCTCCGACGAAAAGCGCAACGACAGCTGGCGATACCGAGGCCGATATCCCCGCTGCCACCGACGCCGAGGAAACCGCGACGAACCCTAGAGAGGCAACAGCCCCCGACGCACAAGGACGTCACTCCCTGGACCAGCAACACCTGGTGCACACTCACAGACGAACCGGAACTACAGGACGCCTGCAGCCGCCCTGTCACATCCCTGCCGAGGACACCGAGGAAAGGATTCCAGTTGTCAGCCAGTCCACCACGATATCACGTCGCATCCTTTCCTGCGACCCACGCCGGTACCACGTCGGAGCCACATACAGACGAACCACCGATTTCGACGTCATCGCCGATGAATAATATCGATTAATTACCTTGTAAATGTATGTAAATAAATAACACTGATACGTTCTATATCTCTTTGACTCTCGCATCGAAGTGGGTGGAGAAGCTTCTCCCACGCACGACAACCCCTAAAAAGATTTTCTTTGAAAAATGAGGATCAACTTCCTGCTGCTCCAGAACCTAATCTGCGTAAATTCTTCGCTGTCCATGATCTCTGGGCTTCAGTTTAACGAGTAAATTCAATTTCGTACGCGTGTAGGTGCCAATAATTGCGCCAAAGGGATCCATATTATCAAAATAAAACATGCGAACGCCGACGAATTGATAATTCCTGGTCTCCACTCACACTTTCACTTACAGCTACAATATTTTGGGTTGAACGGTCGTTACAATGATACACATGCCATGCTATCACCAATGCTTTCAGACTCTTCAAATTTGTTTACTATATTGTGACTTGTGCGCTCAGTATGACGATTACATTAACCATAATCTTAGTCTGAATAATAGAATAATTTTAATGCGTTAGACGGTGGTAGAATTGGTTTAATCTAATATTTGACACTTTTAAATCACGTACTCTTTGACAGCTGTTTGGTTTACAGTGCTGCTATCATTGGTACCTGAAATGAAATCACCCTAACGTCATTGGATGACATACATATTATGTATGTTAGGTCCGATACAATCATATCTCGCTTTGGTTTCCATTCCGCAACCCCGCATCGGCGGCCCATGTACCCACTGACGTCATATACTGCTATATTGAGTTTGCAGATGTATAATGACAATAACAGCAAACGTCTACAAGTTTACTGTCATTGGATATATAAAGAGTCGTTTATTGCCTCACAATTCTTCTTCTTTTGCGTAATTAATGGCCCTGGTAACCATCACAGCAATCAAATCATATTTTATCACAATTATTTGTATGGGAAATCGGATCCAGAGAAAAAAATAAAGTATAATGTATCCAGTACGTTACACACCATATATTTATTACGGTATTTTTCCTGTGTGATCTGTGCTTGTACTTATTGACGTTAAGACCTTCCGTCAAATTGTGTCATACCTATGTGTGTCAGGCAATTACATTGGTATCAACTTTTAGAAGAACATGTGTGTGATAATTTTAAAGTTCCCTCTCTGTCTGAACTAATTTCGGGTCATTGAGCCTGGAAAGCGCGAAAATTTAAATTAGAGGCGTGTTTCATTTATTTATTCAAATAAGAAAGCGCGGGAATTTTAAATTTGAGGGGTCTTTTTTCACTCTTAACTGAAAACAAAGAACACAATTAATGGATTAGATTATTAAGATACACAATGGGAACGTTTTAAGGCGAACAATTCTTTGAAAAATGTATAAGGATATCGTACATTCTTCAAGTTTATCTTAACATTAATATTGATAATTAATTAAAAGTCACTTGGTTTGTTTCACTACTATTTTTTATTCTCTCCGACTAACTTCGACTTATCGTCATTCTCAAGGAGTAATACAGAAAAATATTTTACACGATATATATACATATTTTTATTGAGAACCAAATTGAAGATATTAACAATAATTTTTTATTTTATTTTATTTAGTTAATCTCAACATCGAAGGTAGTAAAAAAAAGTATCAAGCACACTTTGTTACATATTTAAACTTATACCGCTGCATTCAAAAATAATAACTCAATTAATATAACTCTACGCATGTTAAGTTATTTTGTATTTAAACACCTTAAAGACCTTTTAAAGCGTAAATTTAAAGACGATAAAAAATGCATAACGCAAGGCAAAAGCTCGTTACTAGTTTCGTAGTTATCAAAAAGTTTAGTGAACTTGTATGAAGGGAGCAGTTAAAACTTTATAGGTAAGTAAATTTATTTACATAAACATTTACGAGGAAACCGTGGCGTACATTTACATAGGAAGTACAAAATACCCTTACTAGAATCCTAATTAATTCGTTTATGCATAAATACAAGATAGAAACGAACTATAACAATAAATTAAGAATCTCAGAGCCGATTACATCGTCACAAACTTTCGATTTTTTTTTGCAATGTGACCAAATAGTTTTTTATTATTATTTGTTGTAGATAAACGATATTGGTTGTTTTTTTTAAGTTTAATTTGAAGCTTTAAACGAATGCTTTCCAATCCCGGATTAAGCATGAAGTAAAATTTCGAGTTTAGAAAAACCTGAAAATTTGGTTTGGTCGCTCCGCGAAGCGGAGCGACCAAACCAAATTTTCAGGTTTTTCTAAACTCGAAATTTTACTTCATGCGCCACGCGTATTAAACACTGATTTTAAGTGAAGTTAACAAAATGCTACTAAAGCAGTATGCTATAGACGTATTTTTTAAACTTAAAACCAGTGTCTTATGGTGTCTATGGCCTGCGGGGAAAGGGGTAGAGAAAAACATGGAAAGATCGAATTCTGTCATACCTTGTAACACGTACAGAGAGTTTTATGTAAAACCGAACATTTCCAATGATTATTTTCGTATATTCTATTTATCAAATCAAAGCATCCAATACGATTTGACACCTTCATTTTTTAGGTTATGTATAAATTGAGTTGCCTATATGACCATTACAAATTGTAACCAATCAATCGCAATTAATACTTTACCTTGTACATACAGGAAGTTTTTCTTTCAAATATACATGTCCCAATTACACCGTCTGTCCTGTAAATATTTAGATAATCGTTGTTTTTTTAAAAGAGTTCAATTTGAAACTAAAAACGAGTGTGCTCCACTCCCAGACTAAGCATGAAGTAAAATTTCGAGTTTAGAAAAGCCTGAAAATTTGGTTTGGTCGCGTAGCGCGAAGCGCGGAGCGGCCAAACCAAATTTTCAGGCTTTTCTAAACTCGAAATTTTACTTCATGCGCCACCGATATAAAACACTGACATATTACGAAGTTTTAAACACACCGCTAAGCTTTATAATGAATCAGTGTTTTGTACCGGTGGCGCATGAAGGAAAATTTCGAGTTTAGAAAAGCCTGAGTTTGGATCCAAATCCAAACGTTCAGGCTTTTCTAAACTCGAAATTTTACTCCGTGCTTAACCTGGGAGTGGAAAACACTCTTTTAACGCATCAAATAAACTCGAAATTTGCTTCATGCCTAATCGGGGAGTGGAAGCACTCATTACTTTAAATAATTAATATTTCATAATATTACGCTCTCATTAAATTTTACTAACAAACTTTGGTATTAAGTTTATTTTATTAAAACAACGAGTAAACTCTAGTCGCGGCGTTGATGGGAAAGTTTCGAATAGCTAAGATAAGACGGGGACGGATTTCGAAAGATCAGGCAGCCGACTTCTGCATCTGATGGTTATCAAGAAGTTTTTTGGGTCGAGGAAGAGTTATTTATGTTTAAAATGGGAAAATATATTTCATTAATTAGCAACTCAATGATTTTTTAGTTATGTAGCGTTGGACATGAGAATTTGCACTAAATTAAAGTGTCCTTTTAAGCATGTATAGTTTGAAAGGTCACTTTTTTTATTGTCGTACATTTATTAGTTAATTTTTAAAAGTCTTTTTAAGAAGTCGGAATTTCAAAAATGATTCATTTTATTTGTTTTCTAAAATAAAAATGAACATCTCTTATAATATACATTCATGTTTTATTACACATACGTGATATCATATCAAATCATATAACTTTTTCCTAATGTTATTACATTTTCACCGAGCGCATTTTCCCGATAACTCCGGCTCGAGAGAAAAAGAAAAAACTTTTATTTTTGTTTTAAAATTCCTGCAGCGACTTTTGTGTTGGATGGGGGCGAAGATTTAATTTCGGCAGTGTTTAATCATTCCACGGCGGCAAATACAAAGTTCCGCTAATGACCTATTCAAAGGGCGTGGGCCATTCGCCGTGCCCCATGAATATTTATCGAGAAAATATCAAACGACTCATCCCATTTTCGGCACATCGTAAATATTTAAATGTACACACAAATTGTTCAACAACATAAAAGTCAACTTTTATATAAATAGGTTAAATATTCTGACTCACTTTGGAATAGACTGAAATTAAGTGAATTATAAACACACGTCATGGAAGAAGAAAGGAAGCGACATCCCGTTGTTCTTGTTTTAGGGCTCAATCCAGCGCCATCTAGTAATTCTCAACCAAACTAATATACAACCATATAACATACAGAGAGTTTTATGTAACATCAAACATTTTCATAACGAGAATTTTTCTTTTAGGTATACATAAGCATACGTTGTACATTTGCCGACGCTCGGTTTGTTAAAAGAATTTAATTTAAAGTTTTAAACGAGTGTTTTCCACTCCCAGGCTAAGCATGAAGTAAAATTTTGAGTTTAGAAAAGCCTGAAAATTTGGTATGGTAGCGTAGCGCGAAGCGCGGAGCGGCCAAACCAAATTTTCAGGCTTTTCTAAACTCGAAATTTTACTTCATGCGCCACCGGTACGAAACACTGATGCACTATAAAGTTTAGCGGTGTGTTTTAAACTTCGTAATATGTCAGTGATTTGTATCGGTGGCGCATGAAGTAAAATTTTGAGTTTAGAAAAGCCTGAAAATTTGGTTTGGCCGCTCCGCGCTTCGCGCTACGCGACCAAACCAAATTTTCAGGCTTTTCTAAACTCGAAATTTTACTTCATGCTTAGTCTGGGAGTGGAACACACTCATTTCAAGTTTCAAATTGATTTTTTTTTAACAACGAGTATCTAAAGATTTACGACATATACGGTGTAATTGGGACATGTATACTTGAAAGAAATTCTCCCTATGTGTACAAGTTGAGGTATTAATTGCAATTGATTGGCTACAATTTTTAATGGTCATATAGGCAACCCAATTTACACATAACTTAAAAAATAAAGGTGTCAAATTGTATTGGATGAACATGTTCGGTGTTACATAAAACTCTCTGTATAAGAACATTTACTTACCCACAAAATATATTTACGTCAATTAAAATAATCATATAAATAAAAACAATAAATTGAATGTTTTTGTTGAAATGAATGGTTAAATTTAACAGCCAAATTGAAACTACAACACATGACACTAAAGCTATTTTCAGTTATGTAGGCCAAAATTAATAACAATTCTCTGAATATTGCGAAACTTTACCCTACCTATTGTTCATTGTAGTTCATTTCGATATATTGTTTAAACAAGATCTAGGAGAAAACACTGAACACAAATATAATATGTTCAATAAAATAAAATCTCTAGAGTACCATAGAAAATATTGTAGGTTGGCAACTATGAAATTATACATTATAATTATTATGTTTGACGTTTTATATGTCAATTCCTAAAGCGTGTAGACAACTTAAATTTTAAAAAAGATAAAATCATCGCACTCCAGAGGTTTTTTTTTATTGAACATACGATATTATTTACACTAAAACAAAAATGCACTTGACAGACGTTGTAAAAACTGAGAGAGAAAGGACTACAAAACATTCCTGTCTCAAAATGTATAGTGGCACCATCTAGGAATTCGCAACCAAACTAAATTTTTAAATATGATTAGGCCACTGACGTGTCGCCCCCCTGACACACGTTTAGTTACTCACAGCCTACGCCAAACTTTAATTACCTGTATAATCATATTGCCCAGAACTGAGTAGCAGACTGACAATTACTTACATGTAATTATTATATGATGTTATTTAATCTACGAACATGTATAATTATATATAAACACTATATAATATTAACAATAACCTTAATATAGTATCAAAATTGAATTTGTGTTCAGTATTCCGGCACCAGGTACCCACAGACGCGTTTCGGACTTCAAGGTCCTCTTCAGTGTGGTCCCGACCCAGTGCTGAGGAATACTGAACATTTCTGACTATTTCAAGCCAATATGTGAAAACTATTAATGATTTCGATAGCTAACGCCATCTAATGCTTCATAGTGGCATCGTCAGTGACACGAATGCGCAAAGTGCATATACAGGTCACTGTTTCGTCCACGAGCGAGCAGAACTCTGTTTGTGAAACCAGAAAACAAATATCAAAATTGAATTTGTGTTCAGTATTCCGGCACCAGGTACCCACAGACGCGTTTCGGACTTCAAGGTCCTTAGGGTTGGCAACTCTGAAATTATACATTATAATTATTATGACTGACGCTAAATATGACAATTCCTAAAGGGTGTAGCCAACTTAAATTTAAAAAAGATTAAATCATGGCACTCTGGAGGTTTTTTTTTATTGAACATACGATATAAAAAAATACACTTTTTGGTAAATAACACACTTGGCTAAGATTTCACTGTTTATTGATTGACCCTGCAACAATTGTTTCGCCACACAGTGGCTTCATCAAGCAGATGAATAATTCATTATTCATCTGCCTGATGAAGCCACTCTGTGGCGAAACAATTGTTGCAGTGTCAATCAATAAGCAGTGAAATCTTAACCAAGTGTGTTATTTACCAAAAAGTATTGATATGGAATTTCAACAAGTAACAGCCTTAACTATTAAATTATAAAAAAAATACGTTTGTTTATGATTATAAAATTCTAATATATGATATATAAATGCTGGTATCTAGCAACATATATCGGCATCATTATATCGTAGTATATTATATACCCCCATATTTTATTTCTCAATAGATTGTGTTCTTATAGATATTACATTGAGACCGGTCGTTATTTTATATCCCGAAACGTGATAATCCTTGAGAGGATCAGAGGTGAGAACGGAAAAATCCCCGAGAGCTTAAATATTGATTTATGCGTCCGTGTACTCCTTCTTTTTTTTACTTTACCATTCTCCGACCGAAGAATATGGGAACTCTGGGAATCGTCCGACCGATAAATAATTTTTTACAGCCTCGAACACGCTCGCGATAATTTCGCTGAAATTAGGTTTTTTCAAACACTCAGCCCTAATATCTGCATCGGGAGCCATTTCAGTTCATGTCTATAAAATATTTAGTGAGATGTTTTTGTGTGTGTGTGTGTGTGTGATTGGTGATGATTTATTAAAAAGATTGAGTTTAACAATGATAAATTAGATACTTTACATTAAAAGGTCATAAAATGGGAACCCTTAACAAAGGCTCTTAGCCCTACATGTTTTTTATTAATGAATACAACGTGATATACATACATATATACATATATATATACATATGTTTCTGTAAAATCTTATCATACATTACTACGATATGGCTTATTCTGAAGAATAATATTTGTATTAGTTTTTAAAACAAAAAACATCAGATATTTGATATAATTACAACCACCGCAGTGTCTTTTATAATAAAGTTTCACTCTTTTGTAATAGAGAAAGACAAGTGTTGCTTTAATTGTGAAACATGAGGATATAATTCGAGCTCAAAAATGGCGAATGCGCCGGGAACTACAACTCATGCGCTTGGATTATTAGTTAATTTACTAATGCCCACTTGCACCGCAGATACTTAATCATGGTTACAAACTTATTACCAGTGTACCCTTTAATTAGGTCAAAATCCGAGAATATGAAAATGTTTTAAATTTTTAAGATATCCCCACTATTTCTCTTTAATAAAAATGCAAATGTGTAAACAATTTGTGTGTAAATCTTCTGATATTGCTTGTTTTTTATTTATGGGTACAATTTGAAACTTCAAGCGAGTGTTTTTCACTCCCAGATTAAGCATGAAGTAAAATTTCGAGTTTAGAAAAGCCTGAAAATTGGGTTTTTTAGAGATCCGGTAATTAGGTATTTTTTTAAATTAAAACCAGTTTACCGATCATTTCCCGGTAATTTACAATATTGATGTTTAAGTGGTAAAAATCATTTAATACATGGAGAATTAATTGCATTTAATGCCTTAACTTTTAAGAGTGTCTTCCCATCCTTAATTAAGCATGAAGTAAATTACAGTTGAAATGATGTAAATCTTCAGATATTCCTTGTTGTTTTTAAGTTTGAACGAGTGTTTTCCACTCCCAGGTTAAGCATGAAGTAAAATTTCGAGTTTAGAAAAACCTGAAAATTTGGTTTGGTCGAGTAGCGCGTAGCGCTACGAGACCAAGCCAAATTTTCAGGCTTTTCTAAACTTGAAATTTTACTTCATGCGCCACGCGTATCAAACACTTAAATAGTGTAAAGTAAGCAGTATATTTTGTACTTCAATCAGTGTTTTATACGCCTGGCGCATGAAGTAAAATTTCCAGTTTAGAAAAACCTGAAAATTTGGTTTGGTCTCGTAGCGCTACGCGCTACGAGACCAAACCAAACCAATTTTTCAGGTTTTTCTAAACTCTAAATTTTACTTCATGCTTAACCTGGAAGGGGAAAACACTCGTTTAAAGTTAAAAAAAACAAGGAATATCTGAAGATTTACATCATTTCAACTGTAATTTATTTCATGCTTAATTAAAGATGGGAAGATACTCTTTAAAGTTAAGTCATTAAATGCAATTCAGGCTTTTCTAAACTCGAAATTTTACTTCATGCACCACGCGTATCAAACACTCAAATAGTGTGAAGTAAGCAGTAGATTTTGAACTTCAATCAGTGTTTTATACGCTTGGCGCATGAAGTAAAATTTCGAGTTTAGAAAAACCTGAAAATTTGGTTTGGTCTCGTAGCGCTACGCGCTAGTCGACCAAACCAAATTTTCAGGTTTTTCTAAACTCGAAATTTTACTTCATGCTTAACCTGGGAGTGGAAAACACTCGTTTAAACTTAAAAACAACAAGGAATATCTGAAGATTTACATCATTTCAACTGTAATTTACTTCATGCTTAATTAAGGATGGGAAGACACTCCCAAAGTTAAGGCATTAAATGCAATTAATTCTCCATGTATTTAATGATTTTTACCACTTAAACATCAATATTGTAAATTACCGGGAAATGATCGGTAAACTGGTTTTTATTTAAAAAAATACCTAATTACCGGATTATCGCCTCTAAAAAAATACATGCCCAAAAAGCCAGAAAAGTGTTTTCGTCATCTATGCAATTCTTGTGGATATTTTTCATTTTGAAGATTTTTATCACTCCATGTTTAGGTACATCAATTTCGACTAATTTTGATGATTTGTTTGTCACACAAATGTTATTTATTTAATTATTTATTCAGTTAACTGGGTCTATTTACAACTTATAATAAATTATAACACATTAAAGTAACTTAATTAAACACAGTTATATTCCTTTCTTCACTTTTATTTTTCTTGCTAGATGTACATATCGGGTACTAAGTACCCATTATCAGTTAGCTATTGATAATGGGTACTTAGTACCCGAAATGTACATCTAGCAAGAAAAATAAAAGTGAAGAAAGGAATATAACTGTGTTTAATTAAGTGACTTAACACCTTCACGTAACTCATACAACTACATTACATTAAAGTAATATTAAAACTGTAAATGTAAAATTATGAATTATTAATTATTAATAAAACTTTATACTTAAAAATAAAATATTATTAAATTTAAAAATGTTTGATTTATGTAAATTTTTGAGATATTTATTGTCTTGTAAAGAAAACACTTTATTTTTTACACCACTTTTATTTTACTCTTTTCAGAAGTAAAATTAAAGTGATATAAAAAGTAATTTGTTTTCTTTATATCATTAAAGAAATCACTTTTATACACTACATTTATTTTTAAAAGTAACATCAAAGTGGTATAAAAAATGTCAAGTGTCTTCTTTATACAGGGAGTCTACGCTAAACCGTTCGTTAAAAGTTTATGGCATTGCCGTTGCACTAAAAATTTGAAAAACATCCTTGTCATACGGTTGAATCAGTTCTCCTCACGTGAAATATTTTTAACTTTATATCACTCACTAGTTGTATGATACTTTTTTGTAGGAAATTTTCCCCCCAATCGCACCACGTGATAAAAATTAGGTTATTCCATTTAAAAAAATTGAATTAGTAGATATTGAAGAGGGCACTTAGATATTGACTTTTAAGACCACTATTTGTCAAAATTGACATTTTTCAATTAATTTACTCATAGAGGCATCCTCTACGTACAAGTAGAGATATAAATCATATTTTTATCTTATTCTTAAGAAAAGTTACAGACAGATTTTAAGATGGCTTTTAGAGGTCAAAATTTTAGAAATACCTTTTTTTCTTGAAAACTATAAGAGATAAGTGTACATATGTTCAAATAAAATATGTTGCAATTTAAAGAGGAATCCAAAAAATTACTAATATATATATATATATATATATAGGGTGTTCCATTTAAAATAACAAATTTGGTGCTACTTCCGGTGGAACCGGAAGTGATATAAAGTTGAAAATATTTCACACGAGGAGAACTGATTCAGCCATATGACAAAGATTCTTTTCAAATTTTTAGTGCAACGGCAACCCGATAAACTTTTAACGAACGGTTTAGCGTAGACACCCTGTATATCATAATTAAAAATCTACCACTAAGTGAACGCATACAAAATTCATAAATATGTTTTATTATTTATTAATCTCGACATTTCTTGACTACTTTTCTTTTCTTTACAAAAAAAAAATACAGAACGATTTATAGATGTAATTTTTCTTTTCATTGGGTTTGGTCCCATTAAAAAAAGTAAAACGAAGCCAATCAAAGATACATTTACTGACAGTCATTTTTTGACATCATTTTTTACAATTGTGATATTTCAGACAGTTGTTAAAATATTTTGTTCATCACTTTTGACATTGGTATGTTAATTATTATTTTTGTTTTACGTTGATAATAATTAATTAATGTATTTATTCAGTCACCGGAGTCCATTTTAAAAGCCATAATACAGTACAACTAATCCATAAATACAGTTGAGATAAGTCGATATCTGAACTGTAATGCCAGTTGATGTAAGTCAGCGTTAAACAGAATGACATAGTACCTAACCTAACTAAACAGAGTGACACCTAAACTAACTTGACACGGTGAATGTATCAAAAACTAGGTTAGGTTAGATGTTCCATTGTCATGTTGGGTTAGACTCTATCTAACCTAAATGTCTTATCTAACCTAACTTCGAAGTTTTATTTCACTTTCAACACTTTATGTAACGTTACTTTATAACATATTGTAATGATCGATTTATTTTATATATATAAACATCTTTATTGTGCACTAAGAAAAATTACAGTTTGATTATTTTTACAATTATATTTTATTCTACGATCCTTGGCTATCGACCATCAGTCTTTCAGCCTGAGTTGTAGTTGTCCTTGTCTTGTCAGTTAGTTATGATTCATGTGAGATGAAATGAATTGATGAATGGTGGTTTCTGGGTTGTTGAATTTGGGAGAAATATTGGGGTTTCGTACTAAACAGAGGTGATTAAGGATGTCATGGATGTATGGGTTAGATGCGAATTTTTGGGATAGTTGGGTAAGTCGTTGTTGGATAGGGATCTTTTCTGTTTTTTCATACAATAAGGTATTGGAGGGGTTGTGGAGTGGGTTATTGGGGTGTCAGATTTTTGTGAGGATTCTAAGGGCTGATCGTTCTGCGACTTCAATATTATTTAATGTTGAGGGACGAGGGTTAAGGAAGAGGATTGAAGCATATTCTAATAGATCATTTTATAGATGTGGACAGCTGTTTTTGTCGTAATCCCTTTATTTTGAAAGGTTAACGATCTGAAATGCCACGCCCTATTTTGAATTGTTGTTTTCATGGTTTGGGAATGGAGTTTGAAGGATAGTTTGGGGTCGAAAGTGATGCCAAGGTATTTGCACGCAGGGGATGGGCTAATTACGGTGTTTGATATGGTTATGCTAAATGGGGAATTGAGCGGTCTGTGGAAAGGTATGAATAGATAGGATTTATTGGGATTAATGGATATTCTCCATTTGGCAAACCAAAGAGATAGCAATTCTATTAGCCCTTGGAGAGTAGAGAGAGCTTTAGGAAGGGTGGGTTGGTGTGTTATAAGGGCAGTGTCATCGGCAAAGAGCAGAAAATATGCTGAGGGATTAAGGTACTGTGGGTTGAGGTTGTATATGTCATGAACATAGATATTGTATAGGAGCGGAGATAATGGAGAGCCTTGGGGAACACCTTGTTGAGGAATAAGGGGCCGGGAGATTTATTTTATAATTTCGGATTTTTTGTTTTTTTTTATTTTTTAATTTCGGCATAAAGCGGGAAAATGTCTCGTATTTTTCATAATTTAGTCCCAACTTTTAGCCTTTCTAGTTTTATTAGCGCAATTTTGTTGTTTCTTTTACAAAAAAACAAAGCTTATTAATTTCCTTGCCCTTGCACAATGTTCGTATATTTTAAATAGTTTCGGTTGTGCGTTTCACGAATGTTTTCCACTCCCAGATTAAGCATGAAGTAAAATTTCGAGTTTAGAAAAGCTTGAAAATTTGGTTTGGTCGTTCTGCGAAGCGGAGAGGCCAAACCAAATTTTTAAGCTTTTCTAAACTCGAAATTTTACTTGATGCGCCACGCGTATACAACACTGACTTCAAGTAAAGTTCCTAATGTACTTTTTAAGCAGTATGTTAAAACAGTATACTTTGAACTTTAATTGAAATCAATTTTTTATACACGTAACGCATGAAAAAAAATGTCGAGTTTAGAAATGCCTGAAAATTTGTTTTGTCCACGTTGCGAGTAGCGCTACGCGACCAAACCAAATTCTCAGGTTTTTCTAAACTCAAAATTTTACTTTATGCTTAATCTGGGAGTGAAAACACTCATTAAAAGTTTTAAATTGAAGTCTTTAAAAAAGCTAATGAATGTCAGAAAAATTACACCGTATGCATATGAACACTTAAAATAAACTTGAAAAAACATTCCTTGTATCATTCAAAAAAGCATTCAACGCTGTTATATTCGATCTAAACTTTAATGAAAACGCGTAAAAATGTTTTTTTTAAGCTACGTAAATATTAACATTATGCTATTGCCAAAGTATCATAATAGTATATTACATAACGATAGTGGCAAGAAGCGAATTACACTGAATTAATAAAATTACGCACGGGCTGATAATTCCTCTGCAGCTATTTCCTTTTGCCCATTGTAAAGCATCGGATTTTTAATTTATCGAAAGATCCAATTTAAGCTGAAAGCGCACCCTAGTTGTTTATTTTTTTTAAATAAAATTCCAATAAGAAAATATCTTTGTTTGAAGCGTTTTACAAGAACAGTATGAAAATTAGAGAGGCCAGCGCGTGCAGGAACGCGAGATCGCAAATTGCGAATAATGATTATCGATGTTGACGATGTCAATATGGAAATTTCTTCTTTGATGTGCGGAATAACAAAATACCGGCATCCAATATGCACGCTCGCAACACACGTTAATTCCAACATATGGCCTGTGTTCGAAAATCTTTCACTAGCATATAGGAAATTATGCGATTAATACATTTTACAATAATGCAATAATGCGAAACCAGTTCACTTAAATTATGTTGAGCATATAGGAAATCATGCGATTAGTACCTATATTTCACAATAATACAATAATGCGTTACCAAGTTCATTTAGATTATGTTGCTATTTAGTTTATTAAAATTAACACGTTAATTGCCACCTTTGTAACAATAAAAATATTACCTCAGGCCGCTGCTTAAGTTTTTGTTCCAATTATACAGAATAATAAAGCAAAAATTTGAAGGGACATAAACGTTTTTAAACGTTCAGGCCACCTAGTTTATATGTCTATATAGTTATACTAGTTCCGCCGCACGTGCAGCACGGTGCCCTAAAAGTTGTTTCTGGATGCGGCGCAAGGTACACTTCTGTGCAATAAAATTAAGTACAAGTCTTATAACAATTTTTCACAATATTCTAGTTGTGTAATTCAGGTCCCTTTTAATTGCCTAGCAACAGTTTCAATAAATGATAAAGCACCATAACCTAAAAATAACACCTTTATTAAAAAAAACAACTAAGACCTTTACAAAAAATGCTCGTAATACACTGGCGAAAGAAATTAACGCATCACATTATTTTTTTTAATTTAAAAATAAAGCTTTGATGTTTAAAAACAAAAAAAAATAACAACAAAACCAACTGAACTATAATAATGATTTTCAACACATTTTCTTTCATTAATGACTAAAATAATGTCATAAATAAAAAGAGGAAAAAAGTTAACATGTGATTATAAGACTTAATATCTAGTGTTTCCTCCTCTTGCTCGAATAACTGCCTGACAGCGACGGCTCATACTGTTAATTAATGATCCAATTTCATCCTGGTTAATATCTTCCCAAATTTCCTGCAATCTTTGTCCTCTTGTTGATTGCTTGGACGCCGAGGAAGTGCTCTAAGGCGTCTGCCCATCGCGTCCCATAGGTGTTCGATCGGATTAAGATCGGGACTCCTGGCTGGCCATTGCATTGTGTTGATACCCACTAGGTCAAGATACTGTTGTACAATTCGGGCACTGTGTGGTTTTGCATTGTCATGCATAAACAGGAAATCGTTTCCTCCAAAGGGAGCAAAAGGCATTACGGATGGTTCTAAAATGTTTGCAATATAAGACGCTGCCGTGATGCTTCCTCTTGGTATGACCACCAACTCCGTACGAGCCTCTAAAGTGATACCACCCCACACCATAACAGAGCCTCCACCAAACATAACAGTCGGAACAATGCTACACTGCGCATAACGTTCACCTGGCCGTCTGTACACATGCATTCGTCTGTCACTGCCGTAAAGACAAAATCTGGACTCGTCGCTAAACATAACATTAGCCCAATCGGCCTGTAACCAGTTTACACGTTCTTGCGCAAATGTTAACCTGGCTCTGCGATGGTCTGCGGTTAATTGTGGTCCTTTTGCCGCTGTTTTCGGAGTTAAATTAAAACCACGTAACCTTTTTCTGATGGTAACGGAACTTACATGAACATTGTGGATCTCTGCGAGCATATTTTGTAGCCTAGGAGCCGTAATAAACCGTTCGCGTAACGTCTGCATCATTAAAAAACGGTCTTGAACAGCAGTTGTGGCCCTTTTTCTTCCTTGTCCTGGCCTTCTTGAGTATGCCTGAGTTTCCCGATGTCTTTTCAAGACACGGGATACGGTCGATTGATTAACACCAAGACGCTGACTGATGTAACGCTGACTCCTACCTTCTTCTGCAAGTGTAACCACAATCACAGCTTCTTCACTGCTTAAATTAAGATTCGGACGTCTATCCATATTCATTCTTCACTATTTAGCACTTAATTTTAACAATTACTTGAAAACAAACTCAAAAAGAAACTTTATATGAACCTTTCTTACAGTCAGAATAATGAAAAGTGCTTCATTTTATTTATTAAGAACAAAAGACAAAACACAACATGTAAAACAGCATGCTTGATAACATTTCTTATTGTAAAAATATGTTTGTGTTCAAAGAAAACTCGATTCCAAGATATCAAAAAAAATCACAAATGATGCGTTAATTTCTTTCGCCAGTGTATATACAACAAAGCCGAAAACACATTTTCTTTAATACCGGGTCATGATACCATTTCCAGCAATTATTGCATTTAATAGCCTAGGAATTGAATAAATTAATTTTCTTGGATAATTTTGATCGTCCGCCAGTTCTTCCCAGGTATTTTGTACTGCTTCCCATAATTGTTCTGAGTTCTTAGGGTGAAAATTATTTTTATATTGCATTTGTGTCATTCTGCCCCATACATTTTCAATTGGGTTGATGTCTGGACTATTTGCAACCCACGGTAATGTTTCAACATTGTTATTTTGAAACCAGTCATTAACAATTTTAGCAGCATGGACCGGGCAATTGTATTGCTGGAAGAGAAAACTGTTGGGGTATAAAGGTCCCACATCATAACATTTTCTAAAATTTGTAAGTATCTGTCCGCATTAAATCGTCCATCAACTTTCCAAGAAACGCCCACTCCGTTACAGCTAATCCATGTCCACACATTAATACTGAATCTCCCTGATTTTCGGACTGCGCTCACGTATCTTTCCTCAAACCTTGAATTTTGTGGTCTATAAACACGAATGTGGCCGTCGTTGGTGGATTTGAAAACTTTTTCGTCTGTAAATATTACCCGTTCCCAAAATGCTAGATCTCTGTACACGTAATTTAATGCAAATATGATACAAGCCTGATTATTTTCTTCCTTTAGTATTGGTTTCTTAGCTGCTGCTCTATTTTGCAAATCTGACGCGTGCAGGAACTCTCCTGCACACTGTTGACCGAGAACCAGGAAAATCTTGTGCATCCTTAGCGGCTCTTGCAGACTCAAAAGGGTTTTGCCTTAAATATTCTATAAGAGCTGTGTCTTCATCATTATCAGAAACTCTGGGACGCGCAGATCCTGCTTTTCTTCTAACACTTCTTTCCTGCTCCCAGCGTTTCTTAACTCTCAAAACAGTGTCTTTACTAATGTTCATTAATCGAGCAATTTGTCTAATAGAAAAACCATCTTCTATTTTAGTAAGAATTACAATTTTTGAACTGTTGTCTAAATGACGCGGCATTTTGACATTAAGGAAATTGACATATTTACATATTTTTGTAACTAGGAAACCCATAATGTCCGCTTTAAACTATAACATATTTTGTGTACTTAATTTTATTGCACAGAAGTGTACATGCTGCGGGGCCTAAAAGCAAATTTAACTGCGGCACAAGTGAATGCCACGCGGCGATCAAATTGTTAAACATCGACATTTTAGCCCCCACAAAATCGTCAAAATTGAACAGATCAAAAAAAACCGTCAAGAAAATCAAAATTGACTAAATCATTAAAATGTTCCATCAAAATTTACTATCGTGAAAAACAACCTTTACAGGAATACAGGAACAAGTTTCAGAAGAATATCAAAATTTTTGACAAGCAAAATCACAAAATTTATAGCAATTATGAAAACTATAAAAGTCAATAAAAAAAATAACAATATTTACAAAACTTGTTTGTATGTTTGTTAAATATGTTAGTGCTGAAAGCTGTACAGATTATCTATTTTAATTTATATTATTTATTATATTAATGTTGCTAAACCATAGACAAATAATGACAATTGTCAAAATTTAAAATAATACTTAAAACATAACAAGTTTAATTTGGTTTTCATTGATCACCTAATGATCAAACTAATATTGAATGTGTCATTCTTACGGAATAATGAATAATTTATTATTTCTTGAGAATAACGATAAGTCGAAACTAGTTAAAGAAATAAAGATATACGTGAGTTGCAAAACCAGCCATACACACACCTTTTTTACGATTTTGATGTTTTGGTATCCCTGGATTCTTCTCGTTTGAGGCTACAATTTTTAAAATAAATTGACTTTTAAAACCCATCCTAGACCTTTTAAAATGAAGTTTAAAAAATTCTGTCGAATGCAAAACCTGCTACATTTCTCGGTTGCAAAAACCGACATATTTTTTCAGTTGCAAAATATGCGATCTTTTTACTTTGTTTTATATCATTTTTCTTTTTCCCATTCTATACACCGCTCATTCAACTGACCAACTTAACAATAGAATAGTAAAAATAAACAAATTTAAAATAAAAATTGGTGAAATCGTAAAAATTAACAAAAATGTATGATGTACATCGATTTTTATGAATTCGCAAAACCCTCAGAATTCATATAGAAACGTCTAAATGAATAGAAAGTAAATTCAACAACTTAAAATTTATTATTAACTTGTTTCTCATTATTCACTTGGTAAAACATTTCTACTAAATATAGGTGTTTAATTGAATTCACTTGGTTTGTTTTACTAAAAATATTTTGTTCACTGTGGAAGCTTCTACTTCGTTATACATCATTATTTACACAAATAAGACAATTAACTTTGTTTGTATAACTGAGGATTTTATTGTTGTAAAATCCTCAGTTATACAAACAAAGCTAATTGTCTTATTTGTGTAAAAATATTTTATTTCAACTAGTTTCGGCTTAATGCCATTTTCAAGAATGATGTAATTTTAAATTTATTTTAATGCCATTTTGTGTGTATCAAGTGAAACTTTATTCTTTAAAAATATGGAAAAGAGGTATTTTTTCCCATATTTTTAAAGAATAAAGTTTCGCTTGATACACACAATTAATATTTGTGTAGTTTTCGAGTTACTTTCATTTGACCTTAAAATTGAGGGTTTTCAAATAATAAATTCAAGATGCTAGATTTAAGCAAAATAAAACTTAAAAATTTTAAGTTAAATTTAAAGAAATGTTTTTCTTTAACAGTATTTGAAGTAGGGCACGATTCACGCATGTATTACAATTTTCCATATCTTAAAAATGCTGTATGTATATCAAATAAACTCCACTTTTTAAACATATGAAAATAAAACAAAGAGTACCCCATTTATAGTTTTCTAGTTATTTCCACATTAATTCAAAACTCAGCAATTTTGCGATTAAATATTAAAAATGCTATATATATAAAAAAAATTACAAAAATCGAAATTTCATAATTTTATTTTTGTAATTATTAATTTTTACAAATTTTGTTAATTTGGTAGATTTCTATGATAAATTTTATTTCGGTTTATTCGTGTAAAAAAACAATGTTTTACACAAGTCAGGTGTTCTATTAATTTCAATAAAAACGCCAACATGAATTATTAACAAAACACTGAACATTTTACAAATCAACAAAGAAAAAAACATTAAATATTGACAATTTCAAAACCAAACAATATTATGTATAACTACATAAAAATAAAATACGCATAATTGACTAAAATCTTTAAATTTTAATAAATTTGCAAAAAACAAAAAAGAGGGCAGAAAGACTTATGGTCGATAGCCCTTGTGAAGAAGAAAAGAACTAATTATATTTGATTTTTTTAAAAAATGTATTAGGATTATTTATTGTATTTCTTTTTTGATAAAAATGTTATAGTGGTAAGAAACATGAATTATAAAAATTGTTAAAAATATATAATAAAATTAACTAAAGTTAACAAATAAATACCGAAGTTAACCAAAACACAAATCATCAAAATTCATTTAAAACGGAAGTATAATTTACAGAAACAACAAAATTAAAAACAGTTAATAACATCATAGAAATTAATATATTCAATGAAAATTCGGCAAAATTGATAAATTTAACATAAAATGACAAAAATATTCAAAAATTGAAAACTAAATTATTAAAATAGTCAAGTTCATATATATTAGTATATAAGCTATACAGGGTGCCCGTTTTTTGGAGCTCAAGCATGGGGATCTCGGTTATTTGAAGAGATACAGAGTCGGTTAAATTAGGGCAAAGTTGGAGTATAACATAATGCCGTTTTGAAACATAAAATATTCCGACTATTTCCAAAGATATCCGAAAAAATTCGAAATTATCAAAAAGCGTTTTTATTTTTTTGCGAAACTATTTGAAGAGATACTTCAAAACAATTTACACTTTATCATTGCCACTTTGTACGCTCTACAACGTGGTGATATCATAATTAAAATTCGACGTTTCGATTTTCGGCAAGCATTATCAACTTTGTTATTTCTTATGGGCGCCATCTTGGATTTTTACATTTTTAAATACAGCTTTTTTTTCTGATTACGGTAATGTGTCATGTGTTGGGGTTTGGTCTAGCAGTTTGATAGAAATGCCAAAAATCCTGTTTTTGCAAAGAGTGCCTTGGAAATGACAGCTACACTTTTGTTTAATAAAGTAATTTATTAAAGAATAATAAAAACTAACGCAAAATTGTTTTGTATTCCTATTTTATTATAAGATATAAAAAGTACAAAAATATTATTCAAATTCATAACATAGAATGAAACTAGAGCATGAGAAACGAATAAATTAAAAAAACAATTATAAGAGGTGTTCGAATGAATAGTGTTCTAAGCATATGCGTCAGTATGCGTCTTCTTAAATTTTATTTGATCTTAAGGGGGTCTTCCGGTATAATTTTTTCAAAAAATCGATTTTTTCTTTTTTTTGTATGAAATCAAAGCTAAACATGTCTAGAATATATTGGTAAAAGGATTTTATTCCTTACTTCACTTTTATTTTTATGTGTTAGATGTACATTTCGAGTGCTAGCACTCGAAATGTACATCTAACACATAAAAATAAAAGTGAAGTAAGGAATAAAAACAGTTTTTTCATTGTGATTAAATACTCCACATAACTCAAATCAAACAATTAGTGGTAAAAGGATATTTCGATCCGGCAAATATTTACGTCGCTACAGGTCTTTGAATGCATCGTCGTCCCGAGCGGTATGAGTCGCGCAGGTATAACTTTAATCTCGAATTTCATAAATTTTGATGAGTATGAGTTTTTTGGTCCGCCATATTGGATCCGCCATTTTGAATTTTTCAAATTTGACCTCAGATTCGTATTCAGCGACCCCGAAAACCTAGATATTGACTACTGTTTGCGAATTTTCCGTCGAATACTTTGAATTACACAGAAAAAATGTTTCGCAAACATTAAACGCGTTTTTCTCGAAACTACATTTTTCAAAACTGCGAGCATTCTAGCGTTTGAACGGTTCAACCAATTGACTTCGTTCTTTGCTTCCGTTATTGAAAACACTTTTCTTCATGGAATGAACTAACCTCCCGGTGCAATTTGCAATTTTAAAGATTTTTTACAGCCTGTCAAAGTTAAAAAATCGACCGAAAAACACGACTTTTTTTTCAAATGCCCGCCATTTTGTCAAATTTTGAGTTTTTTCAAAATTTCGTAGTTCATTCCATTCTCTGAATTATACTCTTCAAGAAACTGAGCTGATTTTGTTTCTAGGTGACGAATAGCGACCCCTAGGCTGCTCGCAGTTTTGGAACATTTCCGCCGGGCAGCCGTCATATTGGACACCATTTTGATTTTTTCGACTCGACAAAAATCCCAATTGTAGAGCAAGGATGAATAAAGATTTAAAAAAAAACCCAGGTCTTTAACTCTTACCAGTTCCCTGGAAATAAAATCCTAAGTTTGGGTCAATTATACCGGAAGACCCCCTTAAAACATCCCTTCTTCTTATTTTGGTCCCTAAAGTTAAAATGCTCTTTTTTCGCAAGTCATTGATATCGGTGGGTACAGATATATAAATTATGTATTTTATAGCTCCCCATAAATAATAATCTAATGGAGAAAGATCTGGCGAACGTTCCGGCCTACGTACGTCCCCTCTATTTGAAATGACTCTATCGGGAAATATTTCAGACAAGTAATCAGACACTCTCCTAGCATTATGTGGTGGAGCTCCATCTTGCTGGAACCAAAGGTTATTTAGGTGGCTGAGGCAAATGTTGTCATCGATGTAATCGATCGGGTAGGTCATTGAAAAGTGCAAATACCCATCTCCAGTCAAATTGTGTTCGTTAATGTACGGGCCAATGATCTTATCGCCAAATAAACTAACCCATAGATAGTCGTCCTTGGTGCTCGTGTGGATTTTCAACGGACCATATACGTTCATTGTGACGATTGAACATGCCTGTCTAGGTTAACTTGCACTCATTCGTGAATATCACGTTAGAAAGAAAATGAGGATTTTGCAATAACAGCGTCATGACGTTCCTACAAAACTTCTTTTTCGTTCATTGTCTCCAGGATGCAAGACTTGCGTGATATGAATTTTAAAGGGACGATTTTTCAAGACTCTCCACTCTACTTCGACATGGGCTACAGCAGAAGAAATGAATGTATCTTTCATTTCTTGTGCTATAGCCCTTGTCGAAGTAAAAAGATTATTTTGAATGTAATGGAGAATTAAATTTAAGACCGTTTATTGTTTTTCAGGTTTTAACATTTCACTTACTGCTTCTAAAATTTTCATTTCATTTCCGTTGGGCCTATGAACACGTCTTCTAGGCTTAGAAAACGCACCAAACTCAGCTAAATTTCTATGAAGAATCAGAAAATAATTTTGAGCAGGTTGTTGTCTTTCTGGATACCGCTGAACATATCCGAACATATCCGAAGTAACTTGCACATTTCAATGCGATCCGTAATGAAGTTCTAGCATATCGCGTTTTTATTCAAATGAAAACGGCATTTTGTTATAAATTTATACTAGTTTTGTAACTGTAGGTCAGGAGAAGCGAAGTTCAGTCGAAGTGTCAAAAATTACCTTATTAAACAAAAGTGTAGCTGTCATTTCCAAGGCACTCTTTGCAAAAACTGGATTTTTGGCATTTCCATCAAACTGCTAGACCAAACCCCAAAACATGTTTTTTTTTTGAAAATTTCGATTTTTTTCGGATATCTTCGGGAGTATTCGGAATATTTTATGTTTCAAAACGGCATTATGTTATACTCCAGATTGGGCAACTTTGCCCTAATTTAACCGACCTTGTATCTCTTCAAATAACCGAGATCCGTATGCTCAAGCTCTAAAAACGGGCACCCTGTATACAGGGAATTTTTTGTACAAGTATATATATCCCAATTATACGCTGTAAAATTGCAAATATTCGTTATTTATTTAAAAGAGTTCAACTCGAAGCTTTAAAAGAGTGTTTTCCACTCCCAGGTTAAGCATGAAGTAAAATTTCGAGTTTAGAAAAGCCTTAAAATTTGGTTTGGTCGCGTAGCGCGTAGCGCTACGCGACCAAACCAAATTTTAAGGCTTTTCTAAACTCGAAATTTTACTTCATGCGCCAAGCGTATTAAATACTGATTTCAAGTGAAGTTCACTTGTTCACAATATTTCAGTGTTTTCAGTGTCTTATACGCGTGGCGCATGAAGTAAAATTTCGAGTTTAGAAAAGCCTGAAAATTTGGTTTGGTCGCTTCGCTTCGCTACGCGACCAAACCAAATTTTCAGGCTTTTCTAAACTCGAAATTTTACTTCATGCTTAACCTGGGACTGGAAAACACTCGCTTAAAGCTTTGTATTGAACCTTGAAAAAAAACAACGAATATCTGAAGATTTACAACATATAATCGGGATATGTATACTTAAATGAAAAAGTCAATGAATATTGAAATATGTATACTAACATTTTTCAAGCATTCATCATTTTTTAAAGGATTCAATACCAAGTTTCTAACCCCAGATTAAGCATGAAGTAAAATTTCGAGTTTAGAAAAGCCTGAAAATTTGGTTTGGTTGCGTAGCGCGTAGCGCTACGCGTCCAAACCAAATTTTCAGGCTTTTCTAAACTCGAAATTTTACTTCATGCGCCACGCGTATAAGATACTGATTTCAAGTGAAGTTCACTTGTTCACAATATTTCAGTGTTAAGTGTTTAATACGCGTGGCGCATGAAGTAAAATTTCGAGTTTAGAAAAGCCAGAAAATTTGGTTTGGCCGCTCCGCGCTTCGCGCTACGCGACCAAACCAAATTTTCAGGCTTTTCTAAACTCGAAATTTTACTTCATGCTTAACCTGGGAATGAAAAACACTCGCTTAAAGCTTCAAATTTTAAGGCTTTTCTAAACTCGAAATGTTACTTCATGCGCCACGCGTATAAAAAAATAAAATACTTTAAAATTTAGAATATACTGATAAAGCAGTATATTAAAGGAATCTACTCATTAAACTTCACAATAGCGTAAAATTTCGAGTTATAAAAACCTGAAAAGTTTATTTAGAAGCTACAAATCGAAGGTTTTTCAAATGCAATGCATGTCCTAAAATTTTACAATGCATGTGAAAAATGACCTCTTTGTTTTGATTTATGTCACACATGTTTTACATATTAATTTTGTATGAATAAAATAAAGTAGTTGTTACGTGTTTGATTTAATCTTTGTAAGATAAATTTGTTGCAGATTGCGAAAAAAATCACTGCACTTTTAATGCTTTTTTTACTAATTTGGTAATTTTGATTGGGCCCCCATAAGACGAAATCCTAGATGCGCCACTGGACTATGTTAATGACTCTTACTTTTAATTGTCGTTTTATTTGGTATCTATTTCAAAATAAATTATTTAGGTGTGCGTGTGTTATCCTGCTATCCCTACAGGTAATTGGATATTCATGAATCCTCGACTGAAATTAAGTGTGCACCGAAAACGGGGGGGCGGCTTTGAAGAAAATTTAATAGGCTCGCCGGATTAAGTGCTCTTTAGGTGGTAATTAAATATTCAAATTGGGATTAGAGCTCCGCACGTTTATGAATAAGTGATTGGAGAAAAAGGGGATGTTATTATCTTCTTATTTGATTGATACAATAATGAGTATATTACCTTGGTTACGATATGTCATAACATACTCATAACTCCCTAGGGAAATATGAAATTTGTTGACAATCCATATTTTCCTAAGGAAATATGGAATATGGAAATATGAATAATTGATTGGAGAAAAAGGGGATGTTATTATCTTTTTATTTGATTGATACAATAATGAGTAATATTACCTTGGTTACGATATGTCATAACATACTCATAACTCCCTAGGGAAATTTTCCCTAAGGAAATATGGATTGTCAAAAAGTTACAAGAAAATGTTTTCCACGATACCGTTTACATTTTAAGCGTATTCACATTGGCCACTTTTTGACGAGCCACAAACACCCGACAAATGACGAAGGCACCTAAATAGTAGCATTCACAGGGTTGTTATGTTTAAAACACTTTGTTTTAAAACAGTGTTTTAAACATGTTTAAAAACAGCCCTCGTGTTTTAAACGGTTTATTTTAAACATATATTAGATCTTAAATTTTTTTAAAACATGTTTTAAGCGTTAAATTTGTTTACAACGTTTTCTTGTTATTTTAAATTTGCTAATTTATATTTTATACTGCTTTATTAGGATTTTTTGTTTATATATTTAAAATTTAGCTAAATTGTTGAAGATATTTCAAATTACATTATTAAACATAACATTTTATTACAAGAAAATATCAAATACGTGTGCGTAAATGTGATTTTTTAATACAGGGAATTTTTTTTTTAGGTATACATATGCATACACTGTAAATTTTTCGACATTCGTATTTTTAAAAGATTTTAATTTGAATTTTTAGGCGAGGGTTTTCCACTCCCAGACTAAGCATGAAGTAAAATTTCGAGTTTAGAAAAGCCTGAAAATTTGGATTGGCCGCGTAGCGAAGCGGAGCGGTCAATCCAAATTAGGCTTTTCCAAACTCGAAATTTTACTTCATGCGCCACACGTATAAAACACTGAAATATCGCAATGTTTAAAATATACGGCTTTAGCAATCCAATATGTAGATGTGAATAAAACGTAAGTCAAATTCTGCGCTGAACAAATTGTTTAAAACAGTGATTATAGGCAACCCAATAACTCTAACGTATATTAGGTTGCCTTTAATCGTTTTTGTATGTGTGTGATTTTTGAACTTCACTGTAAATCAGTGTTTTTAAGCGTGGCGCATGAAGTAAAATTTCGAGTTTAGAAAAGCCTAATTTGGATTGGCCGCTCCGCTTCGCTACGCGGCTAATCCAAATTCCTAGGCTTTTCTAAACTCGAAATTTTACTTCATGCTTAGTCTGGGAGTGGAAAACCCTCGTTAAAAGCGTCAAATTAACAGCTTTTAAACAACGAATTTCCGCAAATTTAAAAAACGCTGTAATTATCGGGATATGTGTACTCAAAAGAAAAATGCCCTGTATGTTCTGTTTTAAACACATTTTAAACGTGTTTTAAACATGTTTTAAACACGTTTTAAACATGTTTTTAATTGTTAATGTTTTAAACGCTGTTTCAATGAAAAAAACACGTTTTATTAAAAAATCTGTTTGTTTTAATTAAAATGAAAAACATGTTATTTTCTACAACCCTGATTCACACATAGCTACGCCACAAAATGTGGCGCGATTGCTCACAAGGTACAGAATAAAATTGACGCATTCACAAGCAAGCGCGATTATTAGTGGCTTGTTGTAGCCGCGTGTGAACACGCTCTTTTTTGTACAAATGCAAGAATATTCTTAGCATTAGGCCCGTTCATAAAAATGTTCAACATTCAACATGTTTGGATTTGTTTGTGATGTATGCTGGTATCTAATGAACGGTACTCCCGTCGGCCTATTTTCTACAATTACAAAAATCCCAAACACGTTCACGATTAACAATCCGGTCATCAGAGAATTCCCTAACAGTTGGCAGTAAACTCCCAACTGTTGTCTCTGATGAGCGGGCCCATTGATAATTTGGGCCACAACATATTTGGTGAATATTTCTGTAACTACGGATAGAATAAACAAGTCATACCTCAAACATAACAAAAATTATAACAACGTACCAAATCTTCGGAAAAACGCCAGTAAAATATTTGCTGCGGTACCGTTTATAGAATGTTGACTCCTCGATTATTCGTGAAAATTGCATACATTTTTTATATGCATATTTAGATTTTTCTAAAACCAAACATTTACGGGTTTTCGCCGCTTACGTTAGGACGTACGATATTTCAAATTATGACATGATGAAAAAGTCAGACCCACGACAGACCACTCTACTATGATAATTACAAACATAGGCCTTAGCAACATTATTAATAAATTCAAAAAAAATCCAATATTATCCTATTTTCAAAAAGGCATTGCTTGAATCAGAAAAAAACTATTGATTACAACACGGGAAATATGAAATATTTCCCTTGGTTGGCTATACATCCCTCCGGCTTCGCCGTCGGGATGTAACTAGCCAACCTCGGGAAATATTATCTTCATATTTCCCTAGATGTAATAATAATTATTAGAAGCCTATTTATCACTGGCACGCAGCAAAACATCACATATAAGCTTTAAACATAATATAATAATAATAATATTTATTATCAACAGACAAATAGTCTTACATAGCAATATTCAAACACAAAAATATAATTACAATACATTTGTGAGTAAGTTAATTGTGCAATAAAAAAAAAAAATAAAAAATCTAATGAAAACAAAATATATAATCAATTAGAAATAATAAAACACTCATAGGCCTTACTGTTGAATTCCTGAAAAGATGTGAAAATATCAACATTGTACTGAATTCGATGGTAGGCGAGTACCATTTTAATAATAGGTGAGTTTGTATTGTGATTAGAATTCGGTGTACACTATACGAAGGTTAAAGGGTTCCTAGCATTGACCCGTGGTACATGAAATGAAAGTGTTTGTAGCATCAACATATCATCAATTTGATAGTGAATTGACTTATATAGAGTAATAACATTAAGCATACTATGGTTGTTAGCAACAGACAACATCTTAAATTCTGAGAGTAAATCTGAGTAGGGGTAGCCCTGAATTGGATATGTTCCGTGCTTCTTAAAATATATAAATTTTTAAAACCTTTTCTGAACAGATTCAACGTGTCGAACTTAAAGTTGTGTATATGGATTCCATATGGGTGCACAGTAGTTTAGTTTACTAATAATTAACGATTTAAATAGTAGCATAAAGGTCTCCATATCCTTGAAATCGCGTGTGGTTCTAATTATAAAACCAAGCTGCCTGTTACATTTCCTTATAGTATGAATAATGTGAGCAAGGAAAGTTAATTTATGGTCAAAAAGTATGCCTAAATCATATATTTCTTCCACTCGCTGTAATAGTGCACCTTCCACTGTATAGTTATAGATGATGGGAGTCGATTTTCGTGTATATGATTACTATAGAGCACTTGGTTGAATTTAGGCATAGTTTGTTATCTCCGCACCAAGTGTTCAATTTATTCAGAGTATGTTGTAATATATCACAGTCGCTGGTATTGTTTATAGTTTTATATAATTTGATGTCATCAGCATATATTAGTATATCACAATCAGCCACTTTGACAACATCATCTATAAATATACAAAATAGAAGGGGTCCCAAATTAGATCCTTGGGGCACATCACTTTTAGTAATGTAGATCTGAGATTTATATCCATTAGTTCGACATGTTGTATTCTGTTTGTAAAATATGGACTTATAATATTTATTATGCAATTAGGAAGTTCAAAAGCCCGCATTTTTTTTTATCAGTATTTTATGAGGCATTCGATCGAAAGCCTTAGATAGGTCTGTGTAAAGGACATCAGTTTGTCCCCTTGAATCCATGCTCGAGGAGATATGTTGAGTAATACCGAATAGATTAGTCAAAGTTGAACGCTTCGGTATAAACCCGTGTTGTTGAGGTGATGATTCGGATTTAATTGAGCTATAAATGTAATTGGTTAATAAGCGTTCAAATACTTTACAAAAATTACATAGTAGTGAAATCGATGTAAAGTTTAGTATATCCGACTTATCACCTTTTGTGTGTACTAGTAGTACTCTCACATACTTCCAACATGTCGGAAAGTTACCAGTTCCAAAGATGGTATTACAAATATGCGTGATAGGCTTTGCTAATACAAAAGCAGTGTCCTTTACAATGAACTCTGGGATGTTGTCGACGCCCATTGTTAATTTAGCTTTAGATCTTTTCAGTTCCGCAGTAACCATGTCTTCTGTCACACTGACTTGTCCCATATAAGTATTCGTTGATGAGTTGTCCTGAAGTCCTGGTCCATGAGTATGATTCTGGCTGAAGTAGTCTGCAAATGCATCCACAATTTTTGACCCGTTATCCAAATGTTGGCCTTGCCATGACATCTGTGACGGAATCCTGTCCTAGTTTCTTCATTAACGAAGTCCTAAAATTTTGTGGGATCAGTAGATAAGCGCTTTTCGGAATCTTTAATAAATTGATTATATGCATCTTTGATGCTACGTTTAAGCTGCTGATCTGCTCTTCTAAATGCACACTTAGCCGAGTCGGTTTTGTGGAGACGGTATGCTTTCAGCCGTCGGTTCTTCAGACGAATTTACTTTATAATATTGTAATTAAAGAATACAGGATAGCGCGTTTTTTCTTCATTCTTATTTTAGGCATCCATTTATGCATGATTTCATAAAGTTTACTATAAAATATTTGGCATGACTCATCCACCGTGGTGCATTTGTACAAATCACGCCATTAAACCTCGCATAGATTTTGATAGAAGGAACATAGGTCGGCTTTCTTAAAGTTGTATACAAAAATGTTACTTTTAGGTTCGAAATGTCGTAAGTATTGAGCAGTGATACTTATATCAATAGTCAATGGTGGATGATATTTATCTAAAGGGATAATTGGTTGATAGCATCTTTCTACTTTAGTTTTCAAATTATTGTTGGTAATGATCAAATCTAAAATTCTATTTTCACTTTTGAGAATTTGTATTTTCAATAATACTGCTTCAAGTTTGATCATTTTTTCCAGTTGTGCTTTAAATTGTATTGTTAAATCATTCACTTTTACCTTTAAGCCATTGACAATTGCGTAAATAGATTCTAAAGTATTTTGACTAGTAGATACAGGAGGGCGCGAATGTTCTTGAAAGCGTGAAGGATGGAAAATCTTTAAGCCTGTTTTGCATTCAATACCATTCTTTACAGTGTTACCGCAACTCCCCCCACACATCGTGGTTTGAGACGGCATATTTAATAGCGATTTAATAATAATAACTTACGAGTATTAATAATAATAGAAGGGGAAAATAACACAAGATCACAACACACCTAGGGGCCAATCAGGGTGACTGATATAGACATACACAGGTAGGCCACGGATATATAAACAAAATCATACAAAGGAGATGGGTAATGTATTTAATATGGATTGGTTATTAATCCTGATGCCAGTATTATTAAAATTAAATGTATTAATAGCATTCGAGCCTGAATATTAAAAAAAAAATTAACAGACAATAGGTTAAATTTATCGGCCGCCCGCCGTACGTCGATATAACGTTTCACTCTCAAATTCTATGTGATATACAGATTAGTAACTATGTGAATAGCACTATTCGATGCTGCATACTTAAATCAGTAAATTGGTACTTATCTGGGTAATTATTTGTTTCAATAAGCCACTAAATAATGTATTCAAATGGGAGCACAAATTAATTCGACCACTCACGTATAATACACTCGTATATACTATTATTATGTTTAAAGTTTTGCAAACTAAAAAAAGTGAAAGCAAAATTCAAATAGTTTTAAATTTGAAAAAATCATATTAATAACAAACCAAGTGAATTTAAATAAATAACGTATACAGAGTGCCCGTATTTCAACAGAATATATGGGGATCTCGGTTATTTAAAGAGATAGAGAGTCGGTTAAATTGGGGTAAAGTTATGTATTTCAGGGCCCAATAATAACCTGAAAACAAATTTAAGTTATCTTCCTTCGTTTTTGAGATATTGTCAAAAAACGGATTTTTTTAAATTTCGTTTTTATTTTTTTATTCTAAAACTATAGAATCATTTACAACTTTGACATTATACAGACACTTTTTAACGAGAAATCTAGTAAAATATTTGATTTTATGATAACTATAACATTTATCCAGGGACCATAGCCAACTTTTGTTTTTCTTATGGGCGCCATTTTGGATTTTCATATTTTTTGGAAGAATATTTTTGTTTGAATTCAATGATGTATCACACTTATAGTTTATTGTACATTTTATATTTAAAATTATAATCTTATGTTTTTTGTAAACAGTACCTTGGAAACAGTTGAGTAACTTACTCATTTGACAACTCCTAGGACCCATAATTTGCTTACATATTACCCCTGAAGACGGACATCCAGCTGATTAATTATTATACTAATAGAAAATGTATTTGTTTATAAACGAAATACTGGTGTGACATTTTGAATTTTAATAAATTGCTTGACTGTCTTTGAACTATCATAAGATTTTGTCATATTATATCTTTTTTGACCGTCTTTTGGCTATTGTGACTGTAACTGGCTTGATTAACTATCTTTTGACTATACTAGGATTCTGTCTGATTATATCTCTCTATGGACTTTATTTCGACTATCGTGATGTTATGATTTTAAGTCACTTAAATCACTATATCAAATACAGTCAATATAGTGATTTATTGACAAAATACTAATACGATACATATTTTAACAGTTGTAATGTATTTTAAAGTATAGAGTGTCTTCCACTCCCAGACTAAGCATGAAGTAGAATTTCGAGTTTAGAAAAGCCCCGCATAGAAAATTTGTCGAGGGTCGCGCAGCGACCCGAGACAAATTTTCACGGGGCTTTTCTAAACTCGAAATTTTACTTCATGCGCCACGCGTATAAACCACTGATTTACAGCAAAGTTAAAAATATACTTTATGTTTTGAGTGATGATCGATACTTATTATTATTATTAGAAAAGATTGACAGTTATTAATTAATTTTGACTGCTAATAATGATTGACTGCTGTCACTATTTTATTGATTAATAAATATGACGTCATTGTGTCCAAGGCACTCTTTGCAAAACAGAAAATATTATAATTTTAAATATCAAATCTAAAATATATTATAAGTGTAATACATCACTGAGTTCAGAAAAAAAAATATGAGAATCCAAAATGGCACCCATAAAAAAGCAAAAATTGGCTATGGTACCCGGGTAATTGTTGTAGTTATCTTAGAAAAAAATTGCTACTAGATTCCTTATTAAAAAGTGCCAGTATAATATCAAAGTTCGAAATGTCCAGATTCAGTAGTTTTCGAATAAAAAAATAATAACGATTTTTAAAAAAACAGTTTTTTGCTGATATCTCGAAAACAAAAGAAGATATTTCAAAATTGTTTTCATATTATTGTTAGGCGATAAAATAGGCAACTTTGCCCCAATTTAACCGATTCACTATCTCTTCAAAGAACTGAGATTCTCATACATTCTGTCGAAATACGGACACCCTGTATATTCATATTAGCTTTGATAATATTTCGTAAATTATAAAGTACTGTTAACTTTAACTAATGCTTGATTAAAATATAACCAAAAATATATTGTCTTTAATTAATCAATTAATCAAATTAATTCCCTAGCCAACTCGTTTGGTTTTAGTTAAATTAAATAATCAAGTAACTAGTCATATTTATGAATCCATATCGTGATTGGTCCCAATTCAGTCCGGACTTTACTTATCCCAGCGCAAACGAGATTAAATCCCGAATCGACTTTCTTCGTTTCCGTTTTAATTAAAAGTTTGTGCCCGAATTCAAATACACAGAAACGGGCGGGTAAACACGGCAATTTGTCTCTCCTAAACACTCCCTCTCTTTTTCTGTCAGCGCATTATAAAATGTGCAAAAGACAAAAAAACACAATATGCCGACAGTTTTCAAATATTACGCTATATATTTCATATCCAAAGACTTACATTTCCTAATGGAAATTTATGTGTTTTGTGACAATTTTCAAATATTACGCGCTCACCGAACTCTCCGCAACTTCACAAACATAACAGTGATTTATGCGGTATTAATAAGTGATTACTTCATAACTTCGTTAAGTTGTTTTTAGGATGTTGATATTTGCGAACGCGTTTATAATAAAACCCTGTCGATGGCGGTCGTCGAGGTTGGTACACCTGCGTTAATTCAACCTGTCCGAAATGCGAACTGCGGAGGAGAAAACGACGGAATCGATATACCGGGATACCGGATTTCGCCTGAAACACACTATTTCCTGAAAATAATACAGCCGGGGCTTTACAGATTCCAGTTACAATCATTTTTTTTTTCTGTCGTTATTAAATGGAACGAGAATGTAAAGAGAACATATTCTGTAAAGAATGTTTGATAATAAAATGTTATGTTAAATGTCATTTAATAAGAATTAAAGCGTTTACATTACAACATTAAATCTCTTAATTCTGAGCAATCATTGCATTAATAATATTTTTTGCATGCACACATATGTCCTTCATTATGGTCTAGTCGCATAAATAACTGCGCCCGTATTCACAGCAATTCAATTTGTGAACGGTGAGAAGTCGCACTAAAAAGACGTCATTTTGGGAAGAATTTACCAAACCGTATGGTGTAAAATGACATTTTGGTGCAAGTTCTCACCTATGACAAGTTGCATCGGTGCTGTAAATTCGGGCCTTGGTAATTTTAGATGCACGCAAATCATACGAAAAAGCCCAATTCTTGGTTGCAGAATACTTCAAACATTAAAAGTGCGATTCTTTTCGCAATCTACAACAAGTTAGTCTTACAAAGACTATATCAAACACTCATTGAAAGAACTACTTCCCGGGCTAATACCCCGACGAACATTGAATTATACAACAAGTGTTTGCTGTTACATACAATGGCAAAGCTATACTGATGAGCGATAAATCTCGAAACGCGTCTATAGATGGCCTGAATAGTTTCACCCAAATTGTTACATTTAAAGTAGGTTACTGTGTGTAACAGCAAACACTTGTTGTATAATTCAATGTCCGTCGGGGTGTGGCAAACTCGCGGCCCCATCGTGCATTTTTGTGGCCCCACACAATTTATGGCTTACATACAGATACTAACACAGCCTTTCAGAGAAGCCCCAAGATAACATTTTTTTAATAAAAAAGCAACAGCAGAGTTTATTTTCTCCTATAAACCCTCTATACTTTCATATCTTGAACTCCGCTTTTGACAACATCAGGTAATAAAAATTGAAAGGGCTGTTATTGAACTTCAGAAAAAAATAGTGTTTTATACGCTTGGCGCATGAAGTAAAATTTCGAGTTTAGAAAAGCCTGAAAATTTGGTATGGTCGTGTAACGTAGCGATCATGGCGAACTTGATTAGTTTGGAAGATATCAAGCGCTTTACAATTGTTGGCTATTTTAAAATGTGTCTTTATCTTAGTAACTATAAGATATTAAAAAAAACAGTTCAATAGTAATTTGTGTAGTTTTCACTGTAAAATGCAGTGGCGTACTTATTTTTTTATTCGGACTTTTAATTTCCGAGTTGTAATACAAAGTTGCATTTTTAAATAGAACACCCTATATATTTATATGTCATTTAATAGCACATTAAATTAGCTTTACATTTATATATATATATATATATATATATATATATATATATATATATAAAATTAGGTTTTTTTCGTTGACAAAATGTGTTTCTAACTCTGAAGCTTTTAGATAAATATTTAATAATACACACATAAAGTAGTGTACTAAAGTGATTCCAATTTCAAAAAAATACTTTATTTTCTTTGTTTTGTATATGGGGTAAAGGTAAAAAATAAGTAAAACAGAAATGTAAGCGTGTAAAAAACTTACAACTTATATTTATAAAATGTATTTTTTTTAGAAGTCTCAGAGTCTCAATTTATTTTTAAAAATTGTAATATTTTTAGAAGAAGTCTCGAAATGTGAATTGACTGAATTTTACACCTAAGTGTAAAAGTTAGTGTGTAACAAAATTGATTTTTTTAAGAAATCTCTAAATCCGGATTCGTCGATTCTCTTTACACACGTAATTTGGGGCGTAAACAAAAAATTTTATTCAATTAAGTTATAAAATCAAAATACAGTACGTGATGTATATTTTGAACTTCACTTTAAATCAGTGATTTATACGCGTGGCGCATGAAGTAAAATTTCGAGTTTAGAAAAGCCTGAAAATTTGGTTTGGTCGCTCCGCGCTTCGCGCTACGCGACCAAACCAAATTTTCAGGCTTTTCTAAACTCGAAATTTTACTTCATGCTTAACCTGGGAGTGGAAAACACTCGTGAGAGTTTTTTAAAAATAAAAATACACGTGCGATTTTCTTCGAACAAAATCAACGATTTCGATTTCTTTTAATTTCTAAAAAAAATTGCAGATGTTCCCATCGATGTTAGAAACAATCTGGGGAATTAATACAATAACAAATTCTTAAAAATCGCAATTTAAAACAAAATTCCATAAAAATATTTAAACGAAAATTACGACTTTTAAATTTTTTTTAAAAATTCTTAAAAAAATTCACAGATTTCGATCAATATTAAAAAGAATTACCGTTGTTTATATTCCCTAGAAAAAAAATTATAACACCTAGCTTGAGTTAAAATTTCTTGAAAATCGCGATTCTAAACAATATTCCATAAAAATATCCATACAAAATATAATAATAATAATAATAAATTTCTTTATTAGCCAAATAGTAAAAACATAACATATAATATATTCCATTTGTTTCTGGATCTCGCCTAGCCATGCTTTCGTGTTGTTATGTTGCAGTATGAACATTTACATTTTTTATTAGTTGCCACTCCAGATTCCTTATTTTAACAGTGTTGCAATAATTTATGATATCATAAGTAATCCTCTTTTTAATTTTTTTTTTATTTATACCTTTTCGATCAAATGACAAAATTTACGTAGTTGATGCAATTTTGAGAAAGAACGGGCACGAAGTTCTTAGATTACCGCCATACCATTGTCAATACAATCCAATTGAAATGGCATGGGGGTTTTGTAAGACTTACTACAATAAGCACATAAATTCTAAGCAACCATCTAAGGATCGTGTTCAGAATTTATGGCTTGAGTCTCTCTCAAAATGTACATCCGATATGTGGCAAAATTTCTGTGATCATTGTGAAAAACTTATTTCGGATGACTGGACAAAACACATGGGGAACCTTTCTTTTGAAACCATTCCTCCTTTTATTATTTCGCTTGGGGAATCTGGCTCAGAACAAACATCAGAAGATTCAGATGCAGGTTCTCTTGACTAAATAATAAAAGTGGAATGAGGGCTTAAAAATTGTTTGACATGAAAATTATCAGTATCACAAGAGGGTGGGAATAAATTTGCAATTCTACAAAAAAATACTGAGGGCCAACAGAAGAGAGAATGACCAAAATTAAGGTGGATGGATGGAGTTGATCAAAATGTGTTAACGGGAAGACCCAAGCGAGAAATACAAATGGATGACGAAATAAGTTTGCAGAGCCGAATTCATTATATTTGTTATATACAATATTATTGCTGTGTTTGTATGTACAAAAACCAAGTAGTAAATTTTGTTAATCTTAAAACTGCATATTATTATCCTTTTATATCTGAAAATTTGTAAAACAGGCAACAGTGTAAGATCACAATAGTCAGAAATTATAACCTTAAAATCGAACATCTGACAGTGACATTTAAAAACCCTGATTTAAAACACAACCAGCCCCATTTACAATACTTAAACTGTCACTTTTCCATAGCTAGGCGAGATCCAGAAACAAATGGAATCGTGTATACATAGTTGATATGAGTGACCAAAATAACAAAAATGATTACTACTAGCTAATCTTAAGGCGGGATTCAGTTTTGGAGTATACCCCAAACTGTTCTGCCATCCAAACCTTAGAACTAATAAGATTTACAATATGAAAAGAAAAAATATAATATTTTTTATTTATTTATTTTTTTATTCTCCAAAAAACACAGACTTGGGGACCCCGGCGGTGTGGTGGGTAAAGGCCCTGCCTTTTAACCCAGAGATCGCGGGTTCGAGTCCCGCCAGGTGGGGTTATTTTAAAGTACAAAATGATTCCACCTGGGTCCATGGATGTGTGTGAATGTGTTTGTGGCGTCTAAATATAGTTAAATACAAAAATATAAAGGGGAAATGGTGGAATGGTCTGGGACCAATATCCAGTAAATGTATATAAAAAAAAAACACAGACTTTTTCATCAATTTTAGAAACAATCTGGGGTGTTATTTTTTTCCAGAAAAAAATTCTTAAAGCACCCAGCTCAAATTAAAATTTCTCAAAAACAGCGATTTAAAACAAAATTCCAACTTTGACTGTTTATATCGGACGTCATTTCAAAGTTACAAAAACATAAAATAGCTTAAATTAAAGCCTCTCTAATTCCTAATAAGCTAATGTTAAGCTTTTTTTATTTTCTAGTAATATTATATTTTTAACATTGTTTTTATTAAAATACTCACTTTTACGAATTTATTACTTGCCTCGTTCAAATCGCTGTGATTTGTAAAATCCTCATCATATATTATTAATTGAAGAAGTGTTCGATTGAGGTTTAATAAGCTTTAATTTAAGTTTTAAAATAATTTCGAAACAAATTAGTAGCTAACATAGATATAAATATTTAATAATACACACATAAAGTATTGTACTAAATTGATTCCAATTTCAAAAAAATACTTTCTTTTTTTTGTTTTGTATATGGGGTAAAGTTGAAAAACAAGGAAAACAGAAATGTAAGCGTGTAAAAAAATTACAATTTATTTTTATAAAATGTTTTTTAGGAGAAGTCTCAGAGTCTCAATTTATTTTGAAAAATTGTAATATTTTTAGGAGTCTCGAAAAGTGAATTGATTGAATTTTACACATGAGTGTAAGAGTTAGTGTGTAAAAAATTGATTTTTTCAAGAAATCTCTGATTCGTCGATTCTCTTTACACACGTAACTTGGTGCGCAAACAAAAAATACAATTTCATTCAATTAATTCATAAAATCAAAATACAGTAGGTGATGTATATTTTTAACTTCACTTTAAATGAGTGTTTTATACGCCTGGCGCATGAAGTAAAATTTCGAGTTTAGAAAAGCCTAATTTGGCTCGGTCGCTCCGCTTCGCTACGCGCCCGAGCCAAATTTTCAGGCTTTTCTAAACTCGAAATTTTACTTCATGCTTAACCCGGGAGTGGAAAACACTCGTAAGAATTTTTAAAAAATAAAAATACACCTGCGATTTTCTTCTAACAAAATCGACGATTTTGATTTTTAGTTTAATTTTCAAAAAAAATACAGACGTTCCCATCGATATTAGAAACAATCTTGGACATTAATAGAACAAAAAATCCTTAAAATCGCGATGTAAAACAAAATTCCATAAAAATATTTGAACGAAAATTACGACTTTTTTAAATTTTTAAAAATTCATAAAAAATTCACAGACTCTGATCGATATTAAAAAGAATTACCGTTGTTTATTTTCCCCAGAAAAAAAAATTAAAACACCAAGCTTGAGTTAAAATTTCTTGTAAATCGCGGTTCTAAACAAAATTCCATACAAAATATAAGATTTTTTTTATTATTCTCCAAAAAAACACATACTTTTTCATCGATATTAGAAACAATCTGGGGTGTTATTTTTTTCCAGAAAAAAATTCTTAAAGCACCCAGCTCAAATTAAAATTTCTTAGTAACAGCGATTCAGCGATTCTAAGTTACGAAAACGTGAAATAGCTTAAATTAAAGCCTCTCTTATTCCTAATAAGCTTATATTTAGCTTTTCTTATTTTCTAGTACTATTATATTTTTAACATTGTTTTTATTAAAATACTCACTTTTACGAATTTATCACTACCCTTGTTCAAATCGCTCTGATTGTAAAATCCTCATCGTATATTATTAATTGAAAAAGTGTTCTATTGAGGATTGAATAAGCTTTAATTTAAGTTTTAAAATATTTTCGAAAGAAATGAGTAGCTAACATAGATATAAATATTTAACAATACACACAAAAAGTATTGCACTAAAGTGATTCCAATTTCAAAAAAATACTTTCTTTTTTTTATTTTGTATATGGGGTAAAGTTTAAAAACAACGAAAACAGAAATGTAAGCGTGAAAAAAAATTACAATTTATTTTTATAAAATGTTTTTTAGGAGAAGTCTCAGAGTCTCAATTTATTTTGAAAAATTGTAATATTTTTAGGAGAAGTCTCGAAAAGTGAATTGATTGAATTTTACACATGAGTGTAAGAGTTAGTGTGTAAAAAATGGATTTTTTCAAGAAATCTCTGATTCGTCGATTCTCTTTACACACGTAATTTGGTGCGTAAACAAAAATACAATTTCATTCAATTAATTCATAACATCAAAATACAGTAGGTGCTGTATATTTTGAACTTCACTTTGAATCAGTGTTTTATACGCCTGGGGCATGAAGTAAAATTTCGAGTTTAGAAAAGCCTAATTTGGCTCGGTCGCTCCGCTTCGCTACGCGCCCGAGCCAAATTTTCAGGCTTCTCTAAACTCGAAATTTTACTTCATGCTTAACCCGGGAGTGGAAAACACTCGTAAGAATTTTTTAAAAATAAAAATGCACCTGCGATTTTCTTCTAACAAAATCGACGATTTTGATTTTTTGATTAATTTTCAAAAAAATTATAGACGTTCCCATCGATATTTGAAACAATCTTGGACAATAATAGAATTAAAAATCCTTAAAATCGCGATGTAAAACAAAATTCCATAAAAATATTTGAACGAAAATACGACTTCTTTTTAAATTTTTAAAAATTCTTAAAAAATTCACAGTCTCCGATCGATATTAAAAAAAATTACTGTTGTTTATTTTCCCCAGAAAAAAATTTAAAACACCCAGCCTGAGTTAAAATTTCTTGTAAATCGCGGTTCTAAACAAAATTCCATACAAAATATAAGATTTTTTTTATTCTCAAAAAAGAACGCAGACTTTTTCATCGATATTAGAAACAATCTGGGTTATTATTTTTTTCCAGAAAAAAATTCTTAAAGCACCCAGCTCAAATTAAAATTTCTCAAGAACAGCGATTCAAAACAAAACTCCAACTTTGACTGATTATATCGGACGTCATTTTTAAGTTACAAAAACGTGAAATAGCTTAAATTAAAGCCTTACTTATTCCTAATAAGCTAATGTTAAGCTTTTTTTATAATCTAGTAATATTATATTTTTAATTGTTTTTATTAAAATAATCACTTTTACGAATTTATCACTTGCCTTGTTCAAATCGCTCTGATTTGTAAAATCCTCATCGTATATTATTATTTGAAAAAGTGTTCGATTGAGGATTGAATAAGCTTTAATTTAAGTTTTAAAATATTTTCGAAACAAATGAGTAGCTAATATTGTTTCTAGCATTTATAAGTGTATATGTGAATTTTTGGGTATTTTTTCAAAAACATTTTTATTTTGGTGAAAATCGACAAAATGTGCGAATTTTCGAAATCTAAAAAAATCAGGGAGGTGCTCTGTGACGTTAGAAATAATATTTGTTAATTTTTTTCTTAGTTAAAAATGTATATCCATAACTCTTAACTTACTTTTCAATCACCAGAAAATTAGTGAAACAAAATTCCAACTTTAAGCGTCCGCTAAGAACAGAATTTTTAAATTAAAAAATGAGACCTACTCCAATTATTTATTATTAATAAAGGGGTCTGTGGACTCAGTAATTGATTGCAAAAGTCTTCAAAAATTATAAAATTAATATTTAAAGTAAACTTAGTTTTTAATTATAATTAGGTTAAGTTTACTATCTATACTCGACTCACCCATGAATGTATCGTCATTTTTTATGGAAATAAATCATTATTATTATTATTATAATATTATTATTATTATTATTGGTGATCTGGGTTCGATTCCCAGCGGAGGCGAGTAATTTTTCTAACAAAAAATACTCGTCTCCGGTTCCATGGATGTGTGTGAATGTGTTGTGACGTCCAAATTAGTCGAAATATATGTTAATATAGTTAATATAAATCAACGTTAGTGGCTGAATGGTAAAAACCTATGCCAAACAAACAAACAAACAAAAAAAATATATTATTATTAATAATAATAATAATACAATCGTGTATTTGCTAATTTTTGCGAATTTTTGTTAAATATGTATATCAATATAAGGCTAATTTAACATGCTATTTAATGATATAAAAACATACAGGGTGTTCCATTTTAAAAAAATCAACTTTGTATCTTAACTCTGAAACTAAAAGTTAAAATAAAAAAATAAGTATTAATATAATATTTTTTATTTCAACTTTTAATTTTAGAGGTAAGACACGACGTTTATGTTTTTAAATGGAACACACCCTGTATGTTTTTATATCATTAAATAGCATTTTAAATTAGCTTTATATTGTTATACATATTTAACAAAAATTCTACGTTGAAAACTACAAAAATAGCTATTTAACTATATATCTGTATATCTTTTAGTTACTGAGAAAGCGACGTATTTTAAAATAACCGACAATAAAATTGAAAAACGCACGATATCTCAGAAACTAGTTGAGCTAGCCATGATCTGTCAACGCTATCAGATTTTGTCTAACTACTCGGGTTGCTGAGATATCCTATAAAAACATCGAATTTGGGCCACCCTGTATAAGTATTGAAATAAATAAATAAATATCGTGCGACCTGCATCAATACACTCCTGGTGTACACTAAAGTATTCTAATGACTCTTTTGAATCCTCCAAAAGGATTCGAATACAGGATTCGAATCCTGCCAAGCTCTGGTGATTAGTACACATTACTAATCACCAGAGCTTGGCGGTGTATTCGAATCCTTTTGGAGGATTCAAAAGAGGCATTAGAATACTTTAGTTCAACTGGATTCGTGATCCGGATTCGTTACATTTTTTTAAGAGGAATCGTACTCGAATCCAAATACGGGTGATTTAAATCCTTATAAAAGGAATGGAATATTTATAAAAGGATTCGAATACTTACAAAAGGATTCGAATACTTACAAAAGGATTTGAATCGAATTGAATTCGAATCAATTGTAAGGATTAACATGAAAAATGTCTATTGTGTGTTTTTAAATTTCTCGTTAAATCACTGTTTCATTCGCGTGGCGCATGAAGTAAAATTTCGAGTTTAGAAAAGCCCAGAAAATTTGTCTCGGGTCGCTGCGCGACCCTCGACAAATTTTCACGGGGCTTTTCTAAACTCGAAATTTTACTTCATGCTTAGTCTGGGAGTGGAAGATACTCGTTCGAAACTATAAACCGAATGTTTTGATGAGAACATTATTTCAAGTAAAACTGACATGGTAGCCACAATCTGAAATGTTAAATTTTTCCGACATTTCCCTGACTCAAGATTTTTTTCCCTGGCCTTTTAATATATTCAATTCAATTCAATTCATTTATTTGTGCAATGGATACAAGATTTACACAAGTCAGAACATATGGGGTACATAATTATACATAAAAACATTATCATACCGAAGCATTATAAACCTAAATACATAAATTAAAATTAAAAATTGTTAATAAAATAAAACTGTATACGGGTCTGTTTCACAAACTTAAATACTAGACAGATTAAAATTATATATAAAGAATTTAGGAACAGTAGCACAATGATAACAATAAATAATATTTTAATAAATAAATAAATAATAAATTAAAATTTATCAAATAAATAAAATTTTATATGGGACATTACACTTATGCACTAGAGGACAGATTAAAATGTTATGTATAATGGCATCACTCCTTAATATCTACGTCTGTTTCTAAAAATGTTTCAAAAGAAAAGAAAGATTTCTCAATTAGGTAATTCTTTAGTTTGCTTCTAAATCGAGTTATAGTAAGGCTCTTTATAATATCAGGTATTTTGTTGAAAAGTTTTATAGCATAATACTGTGTACCTGTATGCGTTTTTTTAGTCTCAGTTGATTTAAACAAATATCGTTTTTACCACAAGTGTTGTAGCTAACGTGTGATCAACAATGATTGTAGACAGGTTAAATTTCCCGCCAAAAAATGTTGGTACAACTGATTATATGAAAAAAAAATCCCCTAGATTGCTTTTCCATTGGCGTAGCAAACATTTTTTCCCAAAATAAATTAAATATTTAATCATAACTATATATAAAATTTTTACAATTTTAATTAAATATACAAAGTAAATTGAAGTAAGCTAAGGTTTTGTGTATTTTTAATAAACGTAAAGTTAGCATCCCTAATTTTATAATAAATGTTGAAAATGATGGCCTTAATTTTCTAGGCAAGTGTTAACTCTACGTTTTTTATTTTGAAATACTCGTTGAAGCTCCTCCGGATTTATGTTCCTTATCTCTTCTTCAATTGCTGCTTTAAGCTCGTTTAGGGTATGCATTCGATTTTTAAAAACCTTATTTTTTAAATGCCCGAATAAATAAAAATCGCACAAAGTGAGGTCTGGCGAAAGTGGTGGCCATAATACGTCGCTTACCAAGCGATCATCGTAAAATTCCCTCAAGTAATTTAATGTCGCCAACGCAGTATGAGGAGTGGCTCCATCTTGCTGAAAATAACCCATTATCTGTTCGTCATCATGCAATTGATTCAAAAATTCATCTAGAATGAGTGTTCGGTAGCGCTCCGCATTGATTATTTCGTTGAAAAACATTGGGCCAATTATCCGACGTCTCGAAATTGCTACCCAAACACCAATTTTTTGTGGATGTAAATCCGTTTCAATAAAAGTATGAGGATTTTCTGTAGCCCACGTACGATAGTTTTGGCTGTTCACATATCCTGACAAGTGAAACCACGCCTCGTCAGTAAAAAAGGTCTTGTCCAACATACCATTATCATTTAAATTCTGATTAAACCAATTGCAATAATCAATTCTTTTTTGGAAATTAAGTGGCTGAAGTTGTTGAACTACCGATACCTTATACGGGTGCAAATGCAGAATTTTTTTTGCGGCTTTTATGCAACTCCCATACGATACTCCTGTAAAAGGATTAAACATTAAAATTTGTGCGCACCTTAAAATTAAGAACATACCCGTTTGAGCTGAAAGTTTTCTTAAAAATTTTGTTGGGCTTTGTTCAAGTCGCTGTTGAATGTCACCAACAACTTCTTCTGTTAAGATAGGCAGTCTGCCAGCTGACTTGCCCTTACAGATACAATTCTTTCCCTCAAAACGGTCAACAATGCGGGTTTTATGCGAGGAAAATGTTTTGTAAGGAATGTGGACATCGGGGAAGGCTTAAATAAATTGATTCAGACACGATTGTAATGTGTAAGTCCATGTGCCATCTTCATTCATAGTTCCACTTCGATAATGAGCCTTCAGGATGAAAGCATCATGCTGTGGTGCAAACATCACGGTAAACACAAGCGAATTCTCTTAAAATCTGTAAATTTAGGATTAAACTTAAATTTTCTAATTTTCTAACCTTAAAAACAGCAAATCACTTACCACAAAACAAAGACTTATACAAAGTAGTCCTGATAAGAACTGATGTCTATGAAACAGAATGAAAAATAACTTAATTTGAAGAATGAATTAACACAATAGCAAAATACGACGCATGACGCTGCTAATGTCAAATCGAGTTACTGTTTATTAATTTTTCCTTGGCATGAACTTGGAGCGATCAAATTCCCCAGATTTTTCGGCGGGAAATTTAACTTGTCTACAATCATTGTTGATCACTCTTTATGATTATGACACGAGTAGTTGTATTTATGTCTTTTTAGATAACATACACATTCCAGAATATATAGAGATGAGACAGTAAGTATATTTAGTTGACTGAAAGCTTCTTTGCACTCATCTCTATACCCAATATGTGCTAGTATTCTCACTGCACGTCTTTGAAGAGAAAATACTCTGTTTCTGCAAGTAGAGTGCCTCCAGGCTAATATTCCATAACGAACATACGTTTCAACTAGTGCAAAATAGGCAATCTTTACTACATCGCCGCTAAAATGGCGCGACATATTCCGTAGGCAGAATATATTTTTTGCGATTTTTCTGCACAATATTTCAACGTGGCAGTCCCAGCTCAGAATATTATCAATGTGAACTTCCAAGAAACAAACGTTTTCACGCAGGCCGTTTTCTATTTTAACTGAGAATTGCAAATTTTTAGATTTTGTATCGTTTAGGAGAAGTCTATTTTGTTCACACCATGTTGATACTTTCTTTACTTCTGTTTCGTTTAGTTTCGTTATACAGGGTGGGGCAGAAAAACCTATCCGATTTCAAAACGTTATAAAATTAAAACCGCTCAACTTGACACAAAAATGTTTTTATTAACATATCGCAAATTTTATGCCATTTTTAAATTTAAGTTTTGAAAAGCACATCACTAAAATGTCGTCCTTGGGAGCGGATACACTGATTTAGGCGCTCGCGGTAGCTTTCCATGACTTTCACCATCATTTCCACAGGAATTTCTTCAATTGCCCGAGCAATTTCTCTTCGTAAAGCAAGAAGGGTCCTTGGTCGATGCTGGAATACCTTCGATTTGAGGTAACCCAAAATGAAGAAGTCACAGGGAGTGAGATCCGGTGAGCGCGGCGGGCAGCCAATATCACCTCTCAGAGAAATGAGGCGTCCGGGAAACATTTCCCTGAGAATGTCCATTGATCGTCGCGATGTGTGAGCGGTTGCACCATCCTGTTGAAACTACACATTTTCCACGCCATTTTCTTCCATTTTGGGTTGAAGAAAATTTTCCAGCATAAAACAATAGCGCTTGCTGTTGACCGTTACGGTTTGCCCATTTTCTTCAAAAAAGTAAGGCCCCCAGACGCCTAGGCGGGAAAGAGCACACCACACAGTCACTTTTGGGCTATGGAGGGGTTTCTGATGGATTTCCCGAGGATTTTCGTCACTCCAATATCGAAAATTCTGCCTGTTTACGGCGCCACAAAGGTGAAAATGGGCTTCGTCCGTGAAGAGCACAACATCGTCTATTGGGAGTTCTCGGAGATCGCGACACAGGTTCATACGGGTTTCAAAATCCCTTTCAATTAATTCCTGTGCAACAACCATTTTGTAGGGATGCATTTTGAGGTCCCGGTGCAAAATTCGCCGAATACTGCGGTTGGAAATCGCCAAAGCGAGCGAATGTTTTCGTGTTGAACGACGCGGGGAACGTTCAATCGCGGCTCTCACATTGGCCACGTTTTCAGGTCCTGTTGCTGTCCTGGGACGTCCAGGCGACTTCTTTTTCAATGCTGAACCCGTCTGTCGAAAATTTGACACCCACACTTTAATCGTAGCGTGATGTGGAACAGGATCATGACGCCCGAGTCCAAAATGAATTCGAAAAGCACGTTGTGTAGCAATTATCGAACCGCCGTTTTCGATAAACCGCTCAATAACAAAAGCACGATGTTCACCAGACCAAGGCATGTTGACTAATGACAAATGACATAAAACCGGCTTTCTAACGGTTTTAACCCCACTACTCTACCTGTTCCCTCTTCTGAGAAAAGGGGATTTGAAATCGGATAGCTTTTTCTGCCCCTCCCTGTATCTTCTGATTTAGGAACGGTGTTAATGATTGTAGTATCATCAGCATACATGATTACTGTGTATTCACATACATTTAATAGCAAGTCATTTATATAAATAATAAATAATACTGGCCCTAAAATAGACCCTTGAGGTACCCCAACATTGATAGGAATCATATCTAATTTGTTACCATTCAGATATACTAGTTGCACTCTTTTTGTTAAATAAGAACGAATTATTTTAATACTGATATTATCGAAATTATATTTCATTAGTATTGTTATTAAAATATCGTGCGGGACACTATCGAAAGGTTTACCTAAATCAAGGAATGATGCCATACACTTGTTTTTATTTTCAAAACTATCACATACCGTATCACAGAGCTGTACAAGTGCATCAACGGTTGACCTATCAGATCGAAATCCAAACTGGTTCGAGCTAAAGAGTTGATTGCTCTCAAAGTAGTCAACTATCTGTTGTTTTAGGACCGTTTCAAATATTTTTGACAAGACAGGTAATATTGAGATTTGTTTATAGTTTTGGTTGTCAATTAGATCACCGTTTTTGTGTATAGGGATTACCTTGGCAAATTTTAATGTATCAGGGAACACGCCCTCCTCCAAGCAGTTATTTATTAATTTTGTAATTGGATGTCTCAGTATATCATTCACACTTTTTATCATTTCTGATGTAAGACCATGAATGTCGGACCCTTTTGTGTGTTTAATTTTAGATAAGATTTCCCTAATTTAATACTAGGAAACCTTTCTCCTGTGAGAAACCCCAATTTTGTTAAATTGTTTTTATTGTTTTTGTCAATATTTAGGTTAATTTTATAAATTTTTACGTGTTTTGTAACTTGCCTGCTGATTTTGACAATTTTAATAATATAATATGGCTTTTATATTATTATATTCTCTAACTTTCTCGGTTTTAATGATATTCAGTGAATTTTTTATTTACGTAATTTTCAGGCATTCGTCGATTTGATAATAGAGTTCAATTTGAAGTTTTGAACGAGTGTTTCCAATCCCAGGCTAAGCATGAAGTAAAATTTCGAGTTTAGAAAAGCCCCGTGAAAATTTTCGGGCTTTTCTAAACTCGAAATTTTACTTCATGCGCCACGCGTACAAAACACTGATTTGAAGTGAAGTTTAGAAACACACGCATACATCTTTAATCAGAGTAACAAGGACTCAGATATTTAGTCTGTTATCAACAATGTTCATTGTTAATAATAAACAATTAGTTTTGAATATTTTTGTTAAAACAACTGGTTCGTGATTCGAATTAAAAAGGATTCTAATTTTTGATTCGAATCATATTTATCTCTTACAAATCCTTTATTCGAGTATTCGTGATTTGAATCATATTAGGTGATTCGGATTCATGATTCGAATCCTTTTTACAAAGATTCGTTCCAGCTCTGCTAATCACCTAAATAATAGTTATCTAAGTGATCACCTAAACAATAGCCTAAACACCTGAACAATAGTTATCTAAGTGATTAGTTTGTAAAATAGAACGTTTCTGTGTGACTTGTTAATATCAACAAATAATCATAAATTGAGTAATTGTTTATTAAAAGTTATAACAACCCGCTTCTAAAGGCAAACTTCGATGAATTTAATTGATCCACCGCTGCACGCTGCAACAACTGGCCATTATTATTCCAAAATAGAGGAAAGTAAGGGCCCAGACCAAAGGGAGAAGTGATTAATTTCCGGGCCGGGAACGGTGTACGACCACCTGACGTCACGTCCGGAACACGGAAAATTAGATGGGGGAGGGCGAAAAAGTTTTGCGGTCCAAGAATATCCGGTTTCCGTATAATTACAACTGTGCGATGGCCTAAATAATGAGCGAAGCGGTATCGATTCAAATCCGCGGTATGAGTAATAAATAGATGGCGATACTCGTCATTAAATTATTATGATTACACGCAGGTTTAAATAGTGCATATGCGATACATTGATTTGGAACGAATATATTAAGGGAAACGTCGTAAGTAATGTAATTATATATTTCATGTATGCTCTAGTTAACCAGAATTAACCGAGTTGATCAGTTCATTAAGTCGCGCCCCGTTTGATTTCCAAAACTTGGTCGCACTTAATTCAATATATTATCTTAATGGAGCCCTCATTAGCTTCGCTCGGCGATAAATTAATTCACTTTTGTATTAAACCGCTCTGCCGTACACGCATTAAGTTAACAAACTCACACACAAGTTATTAAACAAAATAATGAATGTGTCAAATGTGCAACAAATCCAGATTTCCAGGCATTTCTAAATTTGAAATATTTACTTTATACTAAAACAAGGTTGTTGCCGCCGATTCGCGACTTATCCGCGATTCCCAAATGGTGGCCCCCGGGAGATTTTACAACGTGTATAGTTTTGTAAAGGACGAGATCCCCCGTGGACAGGGCCCATTAGGATCTTCGCGGAAGACCTAAGCTCAAATTATGCGACGGCACGTTTTGGGCAAACAAAAGAGCACGGGACATCGGCGTGAAGAATTTAGCGTCAACAGTGAAAAATATCCTTCTTCTCCCGAAAAGAAGATCACCAATCAGATGGCATCTTGATCATCTCTTTCCCTTCGAAATAAGGGAGAAGCACCACCCCCAACAACTTCGCAAGGAGTGCGAGAAAAGGGAAAAATCACTCACCTTCTAGTATCAGAACCGTCAAGAGCATATTTTTATTCATTTTATTTTAGTCTACGATAGAGATCTATTTTGCTTTAAGTCTTAAATAAATAGTGTAAAGTTCAAATTGATCTAAGTGTTTTTAATGAGCAGTTCATTAATGGTCCTTCGAAATTAATTCCCTTTGAAGCCCAAACAAAGGTGTTCAAACACTCATTTCAATAATATTGTGCCCGTTTATCAGAGACAACAGTTGGCCAACTGTTGGGGAATTCTCTGATGACCGGATTGTTAATCGTAAACGTGTTGAATGTTGAACATTTTGATGAACAGGCCCATTGTACACTTAAATAAAAACAATACGTAAATAATGCTCACACTTGATCTCTGACAAATTTATTCTTTTCACATGATTGTATTTGTAAATTTCAGACTTAGTAGATGTGGGGCATAAAGAAGCATCATGAAACGTTTTCCCTATTATTTCTCTCTCTCTCTCTCTCTCTCTCTCTCTCTCTCTCTCTCTCTCTTTGCCTCCCCATTTTCAGGTTGTCGGTTTATAATGAGGGCTAATCAAAGCCGTTCCCAATGGCGATGCAACTGATAGATAAAACGGGATTTAAAAAATGAAAAAAAAAGAATCAAAACGATTACGCTTCCGACTCTGATGTTAGCCGTATCATTTGTTTTACGTATGCTCATAATGGTTAATTATACCAGCACGTTTGAATACACAACAATTTCAAAATCGTGTACAGAAACATGTTTAATCTACCGTGTGATCGTTAAAAACCTGATTTAGAGTAGGCTTTGAATTTTAAATTAGATTGGCACTACTGACTGTTTACACATAGTTTACCATAACCTCAAAGTCATTCTATCGTTTAATCATTTAATTAGTATTAAAAAAGCCACTCTTAATCATACTTTAAACGATCACACTGTATCTTGTATATTATTTATATAACCGTTTAAATCCAACTTTATTTTTGGTTGATTTTACCAATAATGTTCTTTGAGTGTATGTAAAGGTATTATACAATACACATGTACAAGGTGCGGCAGGGAAACTTGCTGATTTAAATTGGGCGCCAATGAGCGAGACGTGGTTGGAAAGGGGTAGGGAGGGTCTCATTTGATAGAGGGGGTCTTGAAGTTTTGTTACCGCTCAAGCCAGTTGTCGTGATGCGTTGGACAAAGGAGGAGCGTGCGTTCGCCGTCGAGGCCTACTTTTCCAATGGCCGTTCGGTGGTTGCTACCCAACGTGCCTTCCGAACTCGGTTCAATATTCATCCCACGGGTCCCGTTCCTGGCCGGCAATTAATCGTTTCATGGACGCATTCAGGGAAAGTGGCAGTGTAGCAAAAAAAAAAGAAGAACACACTGTTACTGTGAATGCAGTTCGCTACAGAGAAATGATTGAGGCATTATTCTCCCAAAACTTGAAGAAATGAAACTTGGGGACGTATGGTTCCAGAAGGACGGAGCTACGGCACACACAGCAAGAACTTCAATGAAACTTTTGAGGGAACACTTACACGAGTGCCTAATCTTCTTGAGGGGCGACGTACTGTGGCCGGTGCGCTCCCCCGATTTGGCTCCCTGTGACTTCTTTTTATGGGGATATCTCAAATCCATTGTTTATAATGACAAACCACGGATCCTGCAACACCCGAAGCAGAACATTCGCCAAGCCATCGCCAACATTCCCGTCGATATGCTCGAAAGAGTGGAGCGAAACTGCATCGCGACATAACACCACGTTTTTTATACCTACTGCAAATACAAATGTGTTACTAAGAGCGCCCATTACGCATATGTGCCGTAATGCAAATCTCATATCTAAGGATATTTTTCTGTAACGGCTTTTTTTGTGAAAAGATTTTGTTTTTATTTATGGTAATATATATTTTTCTAATGCTTTTATAAACTATATTTACTTATTAATTATTGTTATTTAGTTTATGAATTGTATATACTTTTTGTTATTTGTCCTTTTATGGTATATCTGTTGGACAATAAAGATTGTTATTATTAAAAAAGCGGGCGGATCAGTGTATCGCTAATGAGGGCCGCCATTTTAAAGAGTTAAATAGATATGTGAAATACTTTTTTATTTATTGATCTTTCAAATCAGCAAGTTTCCCTGCCGCACCCTGTATATACCCTGTAATTGAGCTCGGATTTCTAAGCAAACAGCTTATGCTGAAAATGAAAAGCATCAACATGAATTAATAAAATATGTACGAATTATAGAAAACTGTTTTGCTTATTTGCATTTTTTCGGGTTTTATGCTTATTTACATTTATATACTTATTTGGTGCTTATTTTGTTAAATTTTAAATCGTGGACAATTATTATCTGCACGATCAAAACACGAACTATTAACTCATATATCTAGTTTAGTAAATTAAATCAAGTTATTGTCTCAATTAGCCAATTTAATACGATATTTATTTTGTAGACAACCATTTAAAAACATTTTTATTTTTAAACCAACTTAAAGAAATAAATATTTTTTATTTCCACTGCAAATATTATTAATAAAAAAACACTAAATCAGATATTTATTCCATGTTATTAAAATTAAGTGTTTTGATGTGTTTTTGAACTTCACATAAATGAGTGTTTAATACGCGTGGCGCATGAAGTTAAATTTTGAGTTTAGAAAAGCCTAAAAATTTGGTTTGGCCGCTCCGCGCTACGCGACCAAACCAAATTTTCAGGCTTTTCTAAACTCAAAATTTTACTTCATGCTTAGTCTGGGAGTGGAAACCCTCGTTAAAGGTAAGTCATTGAATATTATTACGATTAACATATTGTGATTCACACCGATTTCGAATTGCCGGCAATGGAAAAAGTCGGTAAAATTACAATCTTAAATGAATACCTAAAAGATTTTACGAATCAAATTAAAACGTATTTAATCAGTAATGAATTAATTTGACGAATAAAGCACTAATAACTAGAGATGCCACGAATATTCGGTTACTATTCGGTATTCGGCCTATTCGGCTACTTTTTCCAATATTCGGTATTCGACCGAATGTTGCGTACTATTCGGCCGAATACCGAATACCAAATTTTGAAAAAAAACACATAATTAAAAAATGTATTTATTTATTTTCATCACAAAATATTACATTTAATACTTAAAACCTGTCAATGGTAAGTTGTGATGAATGAAAACAATTTTTTCAGCGTTTGTTGATAGTAAACGATTGCGCTTTTCTTCATAAACTATACCTGCGTCTGAAAATAGCCTCTCACTATACACACTACTGCCAGGAGACGATAGATAAATCTTAGCGAATTCTGTCAGCCTTGGATATTGTTTTGCGTTTACTGACCACCATTTGTAAGAGTCTGCCGTTCGATGTAGGCGAGCGGTTTTCATATAAAAATCCAGCTCATCATTTTGCATATTTTCTGTAGCAATTTCCTCAAAACAGTTCCAGAAACTGTCGTGTATTTCAATGGTTTTATCATTTTCATTGATATTTCTTTTCTTTCGAAGTGGAGAAGAATCACCATCAGTATCAGTACTACTAGACTCATCACAACTAATTTTCAGAGCTTCTAAAAGAATTTTTTGTTTTGCTCTTTGAGTTTGAACTAATTCCAGGAAACTGGTTTTGAAACGCGGGTCAAGAAAAGTGGCAACCAGATATTTGTCATTCTCATCTAAGTTGAACCGTGTTTCAAGCTCAACTTGTAGTGAAGATCTCATTCTCAATAAATTTGGTGTCCTATCTGCAGTCTCTTCCTTTCTCAGGTATTTCAACAATGTGACAACATGTGGAATCACTTCAGAGATGCAGGAAATACCTGAGCTGGTTATTTTCGTAATCTCTTCGAACGGTTTGAGGAGTTTGACACATTGTTCCATTAGCTCCCACTGAGAAGATGTTAAATTGTTTAAACACTCGTGATCAGTTATGTACAGAGAAACAGCTCGCTTTTGTTCTAATAATCGGTCCATTAAATAATATGTAGAATTCCAGCGTGTGCTTACATCTTGTACTAGTTGATGATTTGGCAAGTTAAGTTCTTGGCGAATTAATTTAAACTTTTCTTGTGCTACACCAGAGTGGTTAAAATGGGTAACAATTCGTCTCGCGGCATTTATCATCTGTGTTATTTCCGTTTGAGACTGTAGCGATACTTCGACACCTCGTTGCAGTGAATGAATGAAGCACTTGGCAGAATCATATTCTGCGTCTCGTACACCTTTTATCATATTAGTTCCACTGTCATGGACAAGTAAATGGATCTTGTTATGAGGAATATTAATATTCCATCTTTCTGCAATAGCATTGAGTTTTTTTACGATATTGGTACCAGTATGTGAGCCAGCAAACGGCTTCATCGCTAAAACGCCATGTTCATAAACAAACTCTGAAGATATCCAATGCGCAGTGAAACTCAAGAAACTTTGGTTATTGTGCTGACATGTCCACATATCAGACGTCACGGATACAGCTGTTACTCGCGAAATACTAGCTTCAATTTTAGAGCAAATTCTATTATATATATCAGGAATAATTTTCTCGGTCATGTAAGTGCGACCAGGTATTTTGTATTGAGGTACTGCCTTTTCCATAAGCCTTTTAAAGCCGACTCGTTCAACAAGTGACAATGGTTCATTGTCTAATGCAATCATTTCACCGATTAAATAATGATATTTTTTTGATTTCACATCATTTATATCCCATAACAATTTCCTTACGGTTGTTTCCTTCAGAGTTAACTGTTTCATTCCTGACGTACCTGGTACTGCCATTATCTTGGAATCGGTAGAAGTAAGAGTACCATCATTTTTGCTACCACTTGTCGAGGGAACCGCAGTTAACGTAGCGTACTGCTCAGCATGTTTGCTTTTAAGGTGGTTTTTCAAAGAAGTAGTAGCTGTGAACAAAAAAAAACGGAACACAATAATTAAACAATGAAAAATCTGACATCAAAAAGAAAATTCTTGAATAGTACTAGCTTAAATTATTATTATATTATTTTTATTAGTATTATTCTGGCTTCACTTAAGCCTCTGAATTCCAAAGATAATAAATAAAATGTATATTTAAAAATACGACTTATTTATATAAAGTTTATTCAACGAAATCAAACTTGTAAAATAAAGTACCAGGCAAAAATAACAAGAAATAGAAAAACTACAAGGGCTAAATACCAAATATCACTAAAATTGTTTCACTTATTAACATGTAATAAGATTTTGCTTACTTGCTTTCTTTCCTTCTCCACCACGCGAGATCTTGTTTTTACACAGCAAACACACCGCCAGTCTATTATCTTCACTACAAATCTTATAATATTCCCAAACAGGCGATTTTTTATTAAATTGTGCCATTTTGTAAAGCTTATGGCGATATTTTTTAATAATAAGGACTAAGGACTATTAGTTGTAACCCAATTTGATATATGAATGAACAAGTAATGCGCGTGGTGACACGATCTAATCGCAAATGAAGCAAATACGCACGCTGTGTCGCTCGCGCACATACCGCAGTGAGACAGGTCGTAGCCTGTCACTGCGATGTGTAGACATATTTTGCCGAACATTCGTCCGCCGAATATTCGGCGCTTGGGCCGAGAGCATGGCCGAATATTCGGTATTCGGTATTCGGCAAAAACACTATTCGTGGCATCTCTACTAATAACCTTTCTTCAAACTTTTATTTGAATTACCAAATGTACATTTCGGACACAGAGTGACCATTATCAATGGATTAACACTTAACATTGTTAATTCATTGAAAATGGTCACTTTGTGTCCGAGTACAAGTAATTTAACCGACTCTCTATCTCTTCAAATAACCGAGATCCCCATACATTCTGTTGAAATACGGACACCCTGTATAACCTGGTTTGTTGGAATTATACAAATACACAATATATTCGTTGTTTATTAAAAAACACGCCCGTGTGAATCGAAATCTGTTATAATTAACCGCGCTACAACGGCCGATTTCAATTCAATTAGAACAACAATCCTTTTTCACGAACGCACATACGCACATTGCAATTAGTTAATTGGAACCGACCACTCACCCCTTAAAACACAAAACAGTGCATTAAACTCACCCTCACAAAACTACCCCCAATGGACGAATTGTAATATTGATTTAAATAACGATATTCATAAGTAATCCTGAAAAACTTGTTAAATTCACCAAAAATTAAGATTAGTTCATTTTGAATAATAAATCGTGTTTTAAATATTGTTTTAAAATAAAACTGATTTTCAATGTAAGTGTTATCAATAATAAAACATTATTTAAAGCATTTTATATGAAGGGGTAGTTAATGTGGTATGCCTATGTACCGTGCGAACATTTAAAACATGATAGAGTAGGCTTTGAATTTAAAATTAGATTGGCACTACTGACTGTTAACACATATTTTACCATAACCTCAAATTTCAATCATTCAATTCAAGTTCTGTCGAGTATACGGTAAGAAGGATCGACAGAATCGAAGATTTTGGAGTAGAGATCGCTCACGTCACAAATGCGCGCTGAATTTAAATGTGGTTACTTCATGATTTAGATAATTACAAGTAATTACAGTAACGGAATAATAATTCTTACTATTACATTATATTAATAATATAAAAATGATCTCAGATAAAAGACATAATTCGATTTAGAAATAGCATTAGCAACATAATGTATTTACACATTTAATTCTTTGTAAAATTGCTATCCATGTGTACTTTATGCATATTTATTTTTATTGTAATATGATATAAATTTCCAATGTATAAGCATTAACAACTAAAATAACAAAACCGGGCTGGCTTAACCATTTTTTTAATATTTTTTTAGTTTATAGAGAGGATTGGGAAACCTGCTGACAGACAAAGGCCTTTGATCTTGTTAGGCCAATAATGTCGGATTTTGGTACCGACTAAAACCCTTGCCCCTCTCTTCCCGATATCGCCATCTCGGCATTTCTTCAGGGGTCTTCTTCTAATTTATCCCTCTTCAACCTTCAGGTTGTACTGTTCTCACCTGTTCCTCGGAGTATTTTCTGTGCATAACGCAAGTCGCGAATACGCTCACAGAATCCCAAACCTCCTCGCTCTCCAGCATTTTCTCCACCACGGTCTTCTCGTCCAGCCTTCCAATTTCAATCTCGAGGACTAGTCTCTCCGGCTGCCATTCCGGGCATATAATCATGGTGTACCTGGCTGTGTCTTCTCTGTTCCCGCAGTAATTACATTTCTTGCTCCCTGCCTTCCCTGTCCGGTGTAGATAGGACCCAAAGCTGCCATGTTCTGTTAACAACTGGGTTAATTGGTGTGTTACCAGCCCGTGCCTCCTCTCCACCCATGGTTTGATGTCCGGTATCAGCGTCTCAAGCCAGCCTTTCCCGGTTGCCCACCTTTCCTGCCACTTATTCATTGTTTTGTTACGTGCCGATTCCCTGGCCTTAGCTTGGTCACCTGTCGCCCTTCCCTCCCAGAACGCTTCTGCACGCTGACGACATCAGCTCTGCGGCCTCGGTAGACACCGTCTTATACGCCTGGATGGTACGTAAGGCCCCCACTCTGAGCGCTGATCTCGCTTTATTTCGGTTTCTAGCGGCTGTCATGGCTGTTTCTGCCCATATCGGTGCAGCGTAGGCCAGCTTCGCTCTTGCTACTGTTGCCAGTAGTCGCCGTCTACCTTCGCTGGGCCCTCCTACGTTCGGCATGATCCGCCCTACTGCGGTACCTGTCCTAATGGCTGCCTCCGCAGCCTCCATGCAGTGTTTGCTTAGCCGCGGATTGGCCTCCAACCATACGCCTAGATATTTCACACTCTTGGTGATTGCGACCTCGCTGTCCTCCACCCTCAGCATTTCGTTCTGGGTTTTCCCCGCTCTTCTAGTTGACAACCAGACCATGGCTCTTATGTACTGCAACCCTAAGCCTATTATCCTCCATCCAGCCAATGATTTTGTTCGTCGCGTCGTAGGCTATATGGCGAACCATGTTCATTTCCCTATGCCTAGGGATTATTGCGAGTTGGTAGCACCGTCCGGCAGTTGCAGACCCAGCACTCCGTCGTAGACTAGGTTCCAGAGTGTTCGGCCAAGCACCGATCCTCGGTCTACCTCCCTAGCGAACCCAGGGAGGTAGACCTAGCTCTCGCCTCGTAGGTGATTGCCCTGCGTTCTAGATACGACCTAATCATTCCCGCGATCCCACCACTAAGTCGATCGGCGGCCGTCCTGTTCACCACTTGCCATGGCAGTGTATTAAAGGAATTTCGGATGTCGAGGCAGACCATCACCGCATAAGGGAGCATGCCGTGATGGTCTGCCTCTCCTTAGCGGACCCTCGTTTGCCCCCCGTGCTATCTCCTTGACCGCTGCAGTAACTTCAACGGTGGATTTCCCTTTAGTGAAGCTATACTGGTGAGGGTGAAAACCTCCCTCAGCCTCGATCTCCTCGACGACCCTGGTTGTCAACAGTTTCTCTAGTATTTTCCCTATCCCGTCCAGAAAACCAATTGGTCTATACGCGCCTGGGGTGTCTGGTTCTTTGTTTCCCTTAGGAATTAGTGCTAGCCGGCTTTTTTTTCCATATCCTAGGGAAAACTTAATCCTGCAGGCACTTGTTGTATACGCTGGTGAAAAGGTCTGGGTACGCTTCGACCGCTCCCCTGATTGCCTCGTTCGGCAGTCCGTCAGGCCTAGAAGCCTTCTTACATGGGAGATTTTTAGCGGCCTCAAGAACATCCTCTGTTGTAAATAGCTCAGCCTCATTAACCCCTGGAGGAGTTACGATGATGTTTAATTCGCCGTTCCTTAGTGGGATGAGCGCACCCACCACGGCCTTGGTGCCTCCGGGTACCATCGCTTCAGGGTCAGGCGTTCTCTTCCTTAGTTTCCCGCAAACTATTTTATATGGTTTCTACCAGGGGCTGGCTTAACCTAAAGTTTTATAAGTTAGCATTGAAGTGACAAAATGGTTGTTCATACAAAACCGATTATAATAAAGCTGAGAACTGTTATGCAAATAGAATTTTAACAAATACGAGCTGTGATATATTCTCTGATTACGATTGTACAGTAAAATATATCCGTCACTTTGAGCTGTAAATGTTTTAATGTGAATTTTCGTCAACTTAGGAATACTCTTTTATCTTTTATTGTAAAAAACTTGTAAGCATAATTATGTTAATATGTCTCTTTAAAGTCAAATATTCACCTGTATATGTATTTGTTTTCTATTTCTTTACTTATTTGAAACTATTTACTGCTGTAATTTTTTAAACGTTTTATACACATATATTGTACTTAATTTTGTCTTGTAATTGGTTATCTGTTGGGCAAATAAAGTTATTATTATTATTATTATTATATTAAAATATAAATGTTAATAACGTTTAATTATTAACCAATGTAAACAATTTAACTATAAGAATATTTAGTGTTACTAGTAGTTTGACATACTTTTTAACACTAAGTAATTCTAATAGTTTACTTATATAAATATTTGACTATTTTGTAAAATCAAATTCACAGCCTTAATTTATAATAAACTTTAAGGCACTGCCAACTCTAACTTACTCCAATTTAATAACTCCAGGAGTAAATATAATAGCAATTTATAAAATACAACACTTTAAGTATGTTCGTGTAACATACTATTTTTTTAGTTATGACTGTAGTTTCTATTATACAATACAATTATACAGGGAATTTTCTTTTAGGTAAACATGCATAAGTTGTAAATTTTCTGACATTCGTTGTTTTTAAAAGAGGTTAATTTAAAGCTTTAAGCGAGTGTTTTCCACTCCCAGACTAAGCATGAAGTAAAATTTCGAGTTTAGAAAAGCCCTGTGAAAATTTGTCGAGGGTCGCGCAGCGACCCGAGACAAATTTTCTGGGCTTTTCTAAACTCGAAATTTTACTTCATGCGCCACGCGTATAAAACACAGATTTTAAGCAAAGTTTGAATATACATAAATTTCACAATATTTTAGTGTTTTATACGCGTGGCGCATGAAGTAAAATTTCGAGTTTAGAAAAGCCCAGAAAATTTGTCTCGGGTCGCTGCGCGACCCTCGACAAATTTTCACGGGGCTTTTCTAAACTCGAAATTTTACTTCATGCTTAGTCTGGGAGTGGAAAACACTTGTTTAAAGCTTCAAATTGAACTTGAAAAAAAAAACAACGAATGTCTAAAGATTTACAGAAAATAGGCTGCATTTAGAATACGTATACGTTAAAGAAAAACTATTCATATAATGTAAATACATATTTAAAGAAGGTGCGAAAAGGGGAAATTAATATTTAAAACATGTTAATAATTGTATTTATTTACAATTTATTAAATTTTCTTCGGGTTGCATTTTATTTTTTTAATTTAATTACACGTAACACAAACTATTATCTTAGTTAAACTTAACACTAACACAAAGTGGAATTTTAATAACATTCTTTTTCAACACTAGATATTAAAAAATCTATCTATAAAAGTACAGCGAAAGCGAGAGAGGTTATGATAGACTCAAAAACGTAACCAAATGCAACGTCATTGTTCTCCCTCTTAGAAACTAAGGCCTGCGGGGAAAGGGGTAGGAGAAAACATGGAAAGACCCAATTCTGTCATACCTTGTAACACATATGTGTTCGTATATGTTACGCCCATCGACGTACCTTGCATTCAATTTGCATTCTGGGCATCCTTACAAAAAAATGCCGCCTACTCTAAATCATAATTTAAACGATCGCACGTTGCATTTTGTTTAAAATAAATTAAACCGTGTTCCCTGTCCGTTCAAATTCAGAGCGCTCTTGCATTAAATATTGATTATATTAGAAAATTTAATTATCAAATTATTAAAATGTATTCAACGTTTTTAGAATGCCTTTTAATAAATTCAAAATTAAATTTTCTAATATAATCAATATTTAATGCAAAAGAGCGCACAGAATTTGAACGGACAGGACAGCAGGTAGGGTTTTCATAAAATTTAATGAAGGCACGCAAACCTGAACGGACCCAGTGTTTGTATGTGTGTGTGTGTCTGCATTTTAGTAAATTTCCTACGAAGCTTATGCATAATAAAGAAGTTTCTATGTGCACGATTCCTTTCTAAATAAAGCCAGCGCACACAGCAATATCAGAACACATACACACACAAGAACGCTGTACAGAGTTTCCGTGTTTGAGTTTTCAAAGAGAACTCGCCAAACTCGAAAGTCGAGTCGCTTGTGAAATAGAGAAGAGAGTTATTTAAATAGTAATCAAAAATTTATTACGCGTTTGTTTTATTAGAGTAAGTTCAGTAAATTTATTAACCTACCCACTGAGCAAATCCATTTAAGTAATGTTTCAACAACATTAAAACAACGTTTAATGTTGCTACAATGTTGATATAACGTTATTTTATTTCTTAAATAACTTTCTCATTTATCACTTGGTGAAACATTTTGAAATAATATTAAAGGATAAATTAAAAACACTTGGTTTGTTTCATTATTTGGTTCTATTTACTCAACTTAATTTGTTTGTTTTTGGCTTAGTGGGTAGTAAGCGCCATTAATGCAATAACATTTTTTTTTAAGTACTAACTAAATAAGTTAATTTGACCCAACTTGAAAATGTGTAAAGAAAAATGTCAATATTTTACTATCAAAATATTTCTTTTATTATAGATTTTATTTAAATAAGTATTTTTCTGAGTGTTTTAAAACTTCACAATATTTAAGCGTTTTATACGCGTGGCGCATGAAGTAAAATTTCGAGTTTAGAAAAGCCTGAAAATTTGGTTTGGTCGCGTAGCGCTACGCGCTACGCGACCAAACCAAATTGTCAGGCTTTTCTAAACTCGAAATTTTACTTCATGCTTAGTCTGGGAGTGGAAACACTCGTTAGAAGTTTCAAATTAAACACTTATAAATGTTTGAAAATTTACAAAGTACACAAAGTACTTTAACGAAAAATTCTCTGTATGTTAGTGTATCATTTTAGAAGTTAGATTTACTTTGCATATTTGGCGTCAGCGCACATTTCAGCCTCTTCAGAAGAACGAGAGCCAGTTTAACAAAAATCAACTTTAATTATTCTTCGAAGATTAAGAGCACTATGCACCTAAGTCAAGTCATTACAGTTTTGTACGTGTTTTTTAAGTCAAGTGCTTACTTTTATAATGGTTGCTAAATTCTGAATTCAAAATTTGCCAAAGTGCACTTTATTATTTAAAAGGTGATTCTAACAGCGACAGCTCGCAGCCTAACTTCAGGGTAGGCCACAGCGCACTGTGATCAAAAACAAACATTTAGGATTCCAAAAATATATTTTATATTCACGCTCAATAACGGTGAAATGGTTTTGGTAATCTTCAGAGATAACTGTTTCATAGAAATGTCCTAATTACCACCCCTTGCATTCATCGCTTTGCCGCCAATAATTCGTCGAATTGCACGCATGTTCGAAGCTCAACGCGAGTTAGTCTCATTTCAACTATTGCAACGAGTGCTTTATGTCAGCAGTTACAAGTGTTTAAAAGTGGTTTTCGAAATGGTGCACATTCTCCAAGGTATGTACTATGATACTGTATACACTCAAGTTACACTACGTTTTGATTTAGTATTATAAGAATTTTTTAACTTTAATGTTTCGAATTACAAGAAAGACAAATAAAATGCGAAGTTTATTGGATGAGAACTTTTTTGGCACACTTCAGCACACATTGTTTTTGACATAATATTGTTCGGCAGTTCTTATACTTTCGATATACATCTTTTAAATTATCCACAACGCCCTACAACATTTAAATATTTTGCATTTTGTAGGTAGACATTCAAGCTTCTCGCGACTCGCATTACTTGAAGTTTTAAGAACGAAAATTCCATTCCGTCCTATGGAGGTGGAATCAAAAAAAATGCTATTCGATCATGTCGTCAACATCATCGGGAGTGAGAACGTGAAAAATGAAGATGAAAAAAAAATTCAGAATGCTATCCACACTTTTTGTATGGCGTTGTGGAGGAAATGGAAAGCAAGCCACGGATTTATTTTCCGATTTATGCAAAAAAAATGTAGAATGGCTTAATGAAGACTGCATTACATCCGGTAACATTAATTGCATACCTTCTGGATCAGGATCGGCCGCGGCCAGTCGTGGTCGACCAAAAGTATTATTTGTTGAAGCAAGCCAGCAAACAAAGCGCAGAAGGGTGCAAACAATTCTGGAGACGACTAGTAAAGAAGAAATATGTTTGGCTACTCAAATGAAGCTGCATTTATGTGGAAATAGGAACGCTGCCCTTGCCGTATATAAGGTTACACATTCACCAAAAAGTGCAACACGCTTCAAGAACGCAGAGCTGAAGAAAAAATGTACAATTTCATCGTATTCACCCGAAGAGGCCCTAGCTTTATTTATTAGTTTAAAACTGACTCGCAGTCAATATACCACTTTAAGAGAGTCTGCAAAAAATAAAAATTTGAAACATTTATATCCTGCTTACTGTGGGGTTTAGCACACCCGTGCAGAGAACCGGCGCGCGGAACAGCGTCGTGAGTAGGGTGACTCACCAGGGAAAGCAAGTACACGAGGCGACCCGCGTACACCCCCACGACAACGCGCGCACACAGAAAAACAACCCCACCGCTCGAACCAGCTACCAGGACGGAAACACGATATAAAAAAGCTCGTCCAAGCGAAAATAGTCAGTCTCGAAAATTCAACTTCGGCACCGCGCGAAATGACCGCCGGTGTCCCCCAGGGGTCAGTACTTTCCCCACTCCTGTTTAACATCTTTGTACATGACCTCCCAACTCCGAATAATATCTTAACGGCCCAGTATGCAGATGACACCGCTTATCTGTACCGTGGTAAAAATATCCCACACAGTATTTCTAAAATCCAGGCCGCACTCAATGAACTGGAAGAGTGGACAGATGAATGGTGTATCTCTATTAACCCAGAGAAAAGCCAGGCTATCTACTTCACTCAAACCAGAAACACCCCCCAAGATAACCTCACCTTCAGAGGCACACAAATTCCATGGGTAAACGAAGTGAGATACCTTGGTTTACAAATGGACAGACACCTAAACTGGACAAGTCATGTTAACTCTGCAATCAGAAAAGCAAAATGCGCCTTCGGGCAACTAAAGTCACTTCTGCTTACAAATAGCACTCTCTTCCTAGCTAGTAAAATTCACATTTACAAAGCTATCATCAGGTCAAAACTGACCTACGGATGTCCCTCGTGGATCCATATCTCACAAACGCAGATGAACAAACTGGAAGCCACGCAGAGCGTCATGATCCGCCGGATCGTAGGCGCTCCGTGGTTTATCAGTAATGTCCAGTTACGAAGCGAAACGAAAGTGCCAAATCTCCAGGTTTTCATTCGCGATTTGGCGATTAAAAACTGCTCGAAATTCGACGTCTCCCTCCTCCAGGATCACTTAGGTGTGCCTGAAAATTTCCGAACCAGGAAAAAACGTCCACTCCACCTAGACGATGTCACTTAATTTTTAGGAAAAAAGTTTAAAGTAGTGAAACTTTAAACCGCTTCCTTCCTAAATCCTACCCCATCCACCCGAAACCAATATATGAATACTGCTATAGTACTCACACCAGTCAATTTCTACAAAGCCATTATTACTACTTCTTCCTATAAAGTATAAAAAGTCCTATATTGGACTTGACATACAAGAGGGGGTTTTAGTCAGTAAGAGTCTGACATAACCTACTGTTATCCCTCCCATCCGTGGGCAGGATAACAGAAGGTATCCATGAGGATTTTCTCCTCCTCTCTCCCCAAAAAAAAAAAAAAAAAAAAAAAATAGTCAGTCTGCTTACCTCATTCACCACGTGTTCACCCACAGCCGCGGTAAATTGACCAAACTAACGTGTTCACCCACAGCCGTTAGAAATCAGACATTATAGCGAGTTCACCCACAGCCGCTAAATCCGTCGAACGTTTATCGCAAACACCAGTTACATGGAAAACCGTAAACCAGAATCTAAACTGGAGATCAGGAGCCGCCACGTCCGGAACTTACGAAGAAAGGCGCATCGACAGTCGGCGATACCCAGGTTGATATCCCCGCTGCCACCGACGCCGAAGAAGCCACCGCGACCACAGGAAGACCAACCGCTTCCTACATACAGGCACATCCTAACCGCACTTACACACGGAACAGAGCTCCAGAACGCCTGCAGCCACCCAGTCACACCACTGCCGAGGACCCCGCAGAAGGCATTCCGAGTGACAACGCTGCCAGCCAGTCCACCACGATACCAAGGAGTGGACCCCTTTCACATACTGCCCTGTGATCCCCGTCGATATCGCGTTAGAGCCGCGTACCGACGAAGATTGATTACAACTTCAACGTCAAATAAATAACCTTAATTGTAAATATAATGTAAATAAAAACACGCTACGTTAAACACCTCTCTTCTTACTCTCGCATCGAAGTGGTTGGAGAAATTTCTCCACCATACACCCAAAACACCCAAACTTACTATAAAATACTAGAAGCAAAAAACAAGTGTTTTCCCCAGTGTAACGTTGCCGCGACAGAAACATCAGCCGAAGTTTCACTTCAGTCCTTATTAGATCACACGGTTTCCCGCATCGGTGAAGTACAAAATGAGGTACTCTCATCTTTTGAGAAAAATGAACCCATCAATCTTCATATGTTTTATAAATGGGGTGCAGATGGAAGCGGAAGCCAGAGCAACTACAATCAGCATTTTAAATCAGACGATCCAAATGATACGCAGCACAATGATTCTAGTATTTTAACGACATCTATAGTTCCCTTACAAATGTATTACCATCAAGATAATAGTCCGAAATTAGTGTTGTGGCAAAACCCACATACTTCCTCAACGCGGTTCTGTAGACCCATAAGAATCCAATTTATAAAGGAAACTAATGACGTGATCAAATCAGAATTCTCTTACATTGAGAATCAAATTGGCAACCTTGCACCTACTAAACTTAATATAAACGAAAAAGAAATCTATGTTTATAACAAATTATTAAAAACAGTGGTAGATGGTAAGGTTTGCAACGCTTTGACTTCAAATTCTTCTTCCCAAAAATGTTACATTTGTAAAGCTGGTCCATCAGAATTTAATAAACTAGATATATCGCGCACTTTCGACCCGTCTTCTCTTGATTTCGGCATATCTTCTTTACATGCTTGCTTATATTAGATCGTTTGAATGTTTATTGCATATAGCGTAATGGTTAGATTTTAAGATGTGGCAAGCTCGTGGTGATGTGCATAAAAAGTTATGCAGTGCCAGAAAACAACATATTATAACATCTTTCCGCAATGAAATGGACCTTTTGGTGGATTCTGTGAAACCTGGCGTTGGTAATACGAATAATGGCAATAACGCCCGCAAATTTTTCGCTTGCCCAGCATTGTCATCGCGTATTACAGGTATAGACCAGACTCTAATTTATAGATTTAGTGTGATTTTGAAAACATTAAATTGTAATTATAAAATAAATTCCACTGTGTTTGGACATTATGCATATGAAACTGCCCAGTTGTATGTGCAATTGTATGAATGGTACCCAATGCCTCCAACTGTACACAAAATACTTTTACACGGTAAAGACATTATCGAACATTTTTTACTTCCGATTGGCCAGCTAGGAGAAGACGCTCAAGTATCAAGGCACAAAGAAGTTAAATATTATAGAGAACATAATACACGCAAGATGTCGCGGAAAATAACAAATGTGGATTTATATAATATTATGTTAGTCTCGTCTGATCCATTAATTTCTGGTTTAAGAGTTTTGCCGCCCAGACAAAGTGGTGCTATTAATAAAGATGATGTTTCACTACTAGAGTCTCCAGAAATTCCATCTGATGACGAAATGGAATATGATTAACTGTATAATGTGTATAATAATAAAAAATAGAAATATTGTTAATTTTTCATTATGTTCTATGTTTTCACATGTGTAATATTAGTATATTCGACAAGTTTCTGAATTTTTGGGGAAATATATTTTTCATCCCTTCCTAATAACTACCCTTTAGTGTTTAGAATTTTGTAAAATTTTGTTGTGTCTTCACAAGTATAATATTGGTATATGTAGAGTTTCAGATTTTTGAAAAAAAAAATCATCCCCCCGCTAAAATTCACCCCTTAGTGCTTAGAATTTTTTTACTATTTTTTATGTAATCTAATAAATATTATGGGTTTATTTAGTGATTTGTAAATTTTTATTCGCCTAAAACTTGAATCTGGATCACAGTGCAGCGCCAAGGCACACACAATTTGAGGTTGGGATCGCGCTTTATAAATACAAGGAATTGCACAACAAAATCACCTTTCAATAACGGATACATATTACGTTGGGTCACTGGCCGACCCTGAAGTTAGGCTGCGAGCCGTCGCTGGATTCTAAGTATATACCATAATAATTTCATTGATCTTCTGGCTACCCTTTATAAAAACATGTAGAAAAATAACTAAAACTCACCTAATTTCTTTTGGAAATCCTTTCCGAAAACGGCGATCTGTGCGTCATACCTCGACCCAGTGTGAGCGGCGGGCTCCTCAATAATCTCGCTCAAATCCTCCGGCAAACACTCAATGGAATCGAAATACAACCACTATAAATCGGGTGGAACTTCCCGGAGCAAGCCTTCATAACCTCCTGCGCTACAACCCCACCGATCGTCGCGTTCATCGGGCTCAAATCCCCAGCACTAATAACTCCCCATTAATCTCCGTGTCATTTCCTCCATCCACCGAAATGGATTTCGCAACAGCCAAAAATTCTTTAGCATCATCGGCGTTCCAAGGCTTGGGATTACGTCCGAATTTATCGTTGAATTTGTGCAAGGCTTGGAAAGCGAGGTGCAACTGCTGCGGGTGGTCGAATTTACCGAAATCGGTGATTAAAAACTCGGATTTTTTAACCGACTCCGATAGCGGTTTAAAGGATACACTTTTCGGCATTTTAACCTGCGAAGCAAATCCTCCGCGTTCATACTTCGAAAATCCAGTCGTGTCGCCAATGCTGAAAGTATACGGGCCCAAGACTTTGATCTTCATCGACTTGCAGTTGTTAAGCTCGGTCATTCCGTTGATTTCAAAGAACGTGACGTAGTCGCCGTCTTTTATTCCGTGGCGAGTGTCGTCGATACAAGTAATGATTGCTTCTTTATCCGTGGTGATATCGGCGATCATCGTGAAAACTGTAGGCTCGCCGTTTGTATCGACTACAGTGAACTTAGTGCCGAAATCGCAGAATACTTGGGCGAATAGCCCGCGGGTATCCTCGATTATCAAAGCGACGTCGTTTGCGTGTGTAATCGCGCATTTGTTCGGTGAGGGTGCAGTTTGTCAAAATGACAACCCTGAATTGCTTCAAGAAATCCTCGCTGAGACCGCCTGTGTGTGTTTTCGTGGGAATATAAGTGTTTAACTCCGAGAGTTGCTTCAAACATGCTTCGGCTCTGTTTTTTTCCAATATCCCGTTCGCTCAGGTAGAACTGTCATGACAGGTCGGTTATGGTGCAAACAGCTTCGTCATGCAGGGTGACGGATTTGACGCCGCCGAGAATGACATTTTTGGCGATTTCCACGCCGAGCCCCCCTATACCCGAGATGAGCACGTCGCTGCTGACCATACGGCGCATAGCGTCGTGCCCCAGGACGTAAAGCTGCCTCGAGTAGAGCCCCTCGTCGATATCCGTACCCTTGGCCGAGCCGCCGGCACCATTGTTCGCCATTTCTGTGGAAGTCGTCAACGATTCTTCAAGCTTCCGTTTCTTGGCTGTCTGCGATTTCAGCACTAGACATCGGACACACAAGGACACAGTTTTAAATGAGCTCTTTTCTTACTTAAAATGGTCTATTATGTGCACACGAAATTAAAAATAAAACCACTTCCCTACCAAAAGCACGACCCGGCTAAGCCAAAAATGAACGAACAAAGACGGAGCCGGAAAGCCCCAACGGCGCGAAGTTACCGACCTAACAAGACAGATTTTTTAAATAAGTATTTTTCTGAGTGTTTTTAAACTTCACAATATTTCAGCGTTTTGTACGCGTGGCGCATGAAGTAAAATTTCGAGTTTAGAAAAGCCTGAAAATTTGATTTGGTCGCTCCGCGCTTCGCGCTACGCGACCAAACCAAATTTTCAGGCTTTTCTAAACTCGAAATTTTACTTCATGCTTAGTCTGGGAGTGGAAACACTCGTTCGAAACTTCAAATTGAACTCTTTTATAAAATCGACAAATGCCTGAAAATTTACTGCGTATACATTACGTATATTTAAAAGAAACAATGACAGTATTTAAAATAATAAGTCATTTACAGAAATCATAACAAGAACTGCAGAATTTTACTAAAAATCAGCCTTTATTGGGTTATATCTCCGATTTTTTATTGTACATTTTGTATACTATTTAAACATGTATTATACAACAGTATGGTAAATAGTTTTTTATTATTATTATAGTTTTGTAAAATTTCAGTTAATTCTTATATTTAATTTTTGTAACCTATAACAAAAATTTTAAAAAGAAAGAAATCAAGTGAAAAACCTGATTCAAGGCCCCGGGGAGATTCGAACTCCCGATCTCCTGTTTACTAGACAGGCGCTTTAACCAACTAAGCCACGGCGCCCACACATCCGATACCTGACATCTTAGATTATAGAACTTACACACACACACCAGTGGTGTAAATAATAAACAAAACTCACAAAACATTATTGATCGTATTATTTCAAATAAAAATCCATCCAATTTCAAATTATATATAATTAGATTATATATACCAGGTGTAACTCAAAAAACCGAAAAATCAGCACTCGTCGAGATGAACATATTATGGCAGTCAGAAAATCCGATCCACAATCATCTTTGTTTCAACACGTCAAAATATCAAAACACAATAAATTTCGAAAACACGAGAATATCAAAAAAGACTGACTTCTTCCACGCACGAATTATTAGAGAAGCAATAGAGATCGAAAAGAGGCCGAATAGTCTAAATAAAAGAGATGATGCCAAAAGATTACCACCAATTTGGAAAACTTGCATAAATTCCAGTCAAAACTCATTATCTCGGAACATCAATCAAGAAATTCAGAATCCACCCCCTTTAGAAAATAATCTCGAAATTGAAACTCACAACACAGACACACCATTAGAAGAACAGAACAGAAGAATAACAAGAAGCCAAACAAGAAATTAGCGCATCAAGTATGTAGAAATCTAACAAGTGGTTGCTAGAGTGATAACATTTTAATAGTTTATACCTGACGATAATGACTGCGACGTCATCGAAACGTCGAACTCTAAATAAAATGAACCAGAGCCAAGAAAACACGCGGGACCAAACCCGAAGAAACAGTGCAACATATATATATATATATATTTATATATATATATATATATATATATATATATATTTATATATATATATATATATATCTATATATATATATATATCTATATATATATATATATATATATCTTTATTAACACATAGTAACAGTAAATACAACAAACAAATAACAAGTATATGCAAATAACTGTAACATTAAATAAAAATCTATCTGTCAATTGGCTATCGAACAATGGTCTTTCTGCCTGAATTTATTTTTGTGTGTCACTGTCGTATTTGGTGTAGAAAAGGGTCATGATTGTTAATGTCGTCAATATTGTCAAGGTGGAACTGTTCTTTAATCGTCATGATCGCTAATGTCATGAAATGTTGAAATGAAATCGAGTATGGTGGAGAAGGGATGTTTGCGTTTTGGGGTTATATTTTTATTTCGGGGGATACAGAGGGGGTCTAGGAAATTATGGTAAATAGGATCTGAGGCAAATTTTTCTGCAAGTTGGGAGAGGCAAATTTGGATGGGAACAACATTGGTTAATTCATAGAGTAGTATGTTCGAGGGATTGTGGAGCGGGTTTTGGGGGTGTCGGATTTTAGTTAGCACTCTAAGGGCCGATCGTTCCGTTATTTGCAAATTTTTAATGGTGACTGGGTAGGAAAGGATGGCAGCATGATAAGTAGGGGGCGGCATATCATTTTGTATATATGTACAGTTTTAGTACTTATTCCTTGCTGTTTAAAGGTCAGACTTCTAAAATGTGCCGCCAGATTCTTGACTTTTGCTCTTAGGATTTGGAGTGGTTCTTGAACGTGAATTTTGGATCAAAATGAATACCTAGGTATTTACACGTGGCTGAGGGATGTTTTGTGTGATTATTTATGGAAAATGTAAAAGGGGAGTTGTTTGAACGGAGGAATCAAGAGCTAGGATTTGTTGGGATTTATGTGATTTCGCAAACCGCGTTTGTATCAAATCGATCAGGTCTTGTAGAGTGCTAAGGGCTTTAGGGAGTGTGGCGGCATGCGCGATTAGTGAAGTATCATGGGCATAAAGAAGAGGATAGGCGGATTTGTATATATAGTTGGGATCAGGATTGTAGATATCATGAACGAGAAGGTTATAGAGGGAAGGTAAAAGAGGGGAGCCTTGAGGTAAACTCTATTCCAGTATGTAGGAGTTGGAGATAGACTGGCGTATTTTGACTTAAAGGGATCTATAATGGAGAACACTGTCTAGGAGGTTAATTAGGCGAGGAAGTACATTCAGGGAACATTTAAACAACAGGCCCCGGTGCCAGACGGAGTCGAATGCTTTTTTGATATCTAAAAATAGAATGGCAGATTTGCGACCTTCGAGGCTTGCTCTTTGGCAGTAGAATGTGAGGACAGTTAAAGGTAGAGTTGTTGAGCGGTTTTCAAGGAATCCGAATTGGTAGGGTGGGATGAGGTCAGCTGTGCAGGTCAAAAGTTTGTTTTTTAAAATGGTTTCAAATAGCTTTCCAAGGACAGGGAGAAAAGTGATAGGGCGATAGTTGCAAGGATCTAAAGGATCATTTCCGGGTTTGGGAAGGCATGTAATTATACCCCTTTTCCATTCCGATGGAATGACCTGACTGGAAAAAAAAAAAAAAAAAAAAAATGGATTATGTAGGTGTGGATGTTTGTTGGAATGGATGGATGGATGTGGATGAGTCTAGGAATCTTGTCGTAACCAGGAGCAGTGTTTTTTCCATTTTCAAGGTTTTCGAAGTATTCTTCCTCCTTTATAGCATCATTTGGATGATGGGGAATTTGGGTGGTTTTAAACGAGGTATACCAAGAGTTAATATAGTCAAGGAAGTCGTTGTCATAGTCTGTGTGTTCTGTCATTGTGTATGTTTGGTTGGGGGTCCCGTCATAGCACCTAAAAACAGGAGGCGGCGGGGGCAGACCTGAGTCTTCGGACGATGGATGTCTGAAAGGGACGATTGTCCAAGTCGGAGCTGTAGACCTTCTTGAGGTAACCTCTGTGTCCCTATCTTGGATAGGGCTAACTTACACACGGCGGGGTTCACTTAGCCCTGGTGCTTGTCGCCATTAAATGAGGAGTCGGGGGTGGGCCTGTAAAGCCCAGGGGTGTCTATCCGCCTCTCCGGTCCACATGTGGGTTGGTCTCTGACGGGTAGTGGTTTCGCTGGTATGGCGGTGATCCACCGTTCCCTAAAACGGACGCTCTATCGGTAACACCGAAAGGTATAAACCGGAGCGCACTCGAATGTATGTTTGGTTGAAGTAGGTCGCAAATATATTAGTAATGTTGATGTCGTCCGTCACTATATTTTTTGTCGTAGGGTCAGTGATCTTTTGGATGAAATCGGTTTTCCGGTATTTACTTAGCTTTTTATCTCCTACCAGTAGTGCTTACCATGTAGATCATTTATTTGTTGACACGATTTAACCTAAAGATCACTTTTGTACTGTGCAATCAGTGTATGTATGTCCTTGTTTAGTCTATTGAATTTTTGTTTGTGTCATGTCGTCAGTCTGTCTAAAGTATCTGTATAACTGTCGTTTGTACTTTATTAAGCAAAGGATATATTCAGGAAGGGGGTATTTGTAGGGTTTTTTGGTGATGGTAGGTGTGTTTTGTTGGATTGATTTAGATAGGGTTTCCAGGAAAAGGGAAATCGTGTTAGGGTTAATTGATTGGTTTTCGGAGATAAATGTAGTCATTTCGTCAGTCACTTTCGTAATGTCGCAGTGTTTGTAGCATGGTATCTTCTTAGGAGGGGGAAGGAAGAGGAGAGCAGACATTGAGGGAGAATTGAATCGATATGTGGTCTGAACATAAATCGGGGACGGGGGCGACATTATGTATAAGGTGTTCTATGTTGCTTGTACAAAGAAGGATATCGAGAATGGTAGATTGGTTGTTTGACATGATGAATGTAGGATTGGTGTAAATACGCACAAAGTTGGAGTTTGCTATAAAGGAGGAGAGTTGCTTAGATTTGGTTTTATTGATGTTAAAATCACCGATTAAGACAACGTGGTCATAGAGGGAAGCCTTTGTGAGGATTTTATCTTCAATGGTAGAGGAGTTATGGATGTATACTAGGAAAATGTGGAGTGTGAATTGAGGCAGCTAAATGGCACAGTGCAGACATTCATTCATAACATTATTTAGTTTAGGTGGATTTGCTTTTATTAATTTTATTTCCGGTGAGGGGAATCGAGGAAGGGATTTGTATACAGGACCAATTATTAAATGAAAAAGGTTTTTAGTTTCAGTTTCAACCATCATTATGACATCTATTGGATTGTTGGTAAGGTAATTTGATACTAGATGGGATTTCAAGGAGAGAGAGTTAATATTGCCATATATAAAATTAAACCTCGCCATTGTTACCACTTAGCTGTGAAAAACAAGTTTGGATGCCAGATAGGGGGACTACAGGAGGGATAACATTAGGGGATTCAAGGTCAAACATGACGACAAACATCTTGTTGCCTGAAAAATTGACATGTGTATCTACGTTAAATAAATCGATGAAACGAGCTTTTAGTTTTTTAATGAGTGCGTCTCTGTCCGTCGCCGTCGAGTTTGTTGATTTTTGTCGTATAAATGTCGATAATGTAATCGTGAACTGTGATAGAGTAGTGGATTCGTACATTTTTTGTCAGGTTCTTGTCGATTTGCGAAGATTTTTTGTTTTGGTTTATAATTTTAACATTCGGGATTCCCTCGATCGGTTGGCGCGGTCTCTTGGTACATTTTGTTGACCATGCGCCGTGGTCTGTTTCTCCGCAACTCTTGCATTTAACGGGCAAGGCAGTGTTACAGGTTGAAGTGGAGTGTTGTCCTGCACATTTGGCACATGCTATATTTTTGGTGCAATTGCCGGTGATGTGGTCATACTTGTTACATCTTTTGCATGGAAGATGGAGTGGCGTTGGTGGTTTGCTTTCAACCACTGTATAGACCTTACACATAAATTTAAAGTGTTCGTGCAATAATTTAGTGAACGATTCTAGTGATAGAGTGATTACTCTAATTATCCGTGTAGCATCGTCGATCTTCTTGGCTATGATGCGGCGGCCATAGCCGTGCGTTATTCCCAGTGTATGCAGACGCGCACTGATGGTGATGTCCGTGATCTCCGGCTTCACTCCTTTGAGAATATAACTCATAGCCTACTAGAATTTTAACCAATAAGATGCAAGGAAAGCCGTAGGTACATGTCTATCACCGCGATGATAAAAAACAAAAGAAGCGGTGGGTGTTAAGTTGTCCTGTCATTCGAAACGTCAAAATAGGTAAAGTTTCGTGCAGTGATATTAATAGAAAAGTGAAAAGTGCGACGCCAAAAAACACCGTCATGAATAAAGAATCACAGTGGCGGCAGTTTACGAACTTTTGTGCGGTTAAAAAATTCTCAATCAATAGGAAAACAACAATATCTCAGCTGTCGTTAAGGGACTCACATTATTTTATTAGTTATATTCTCTCACTAAATATAACTCGTGATATGATTAATTATCGATGATATTTTGTCGTTGAAACCGAAGCAGCATATTCAACTCGCCCTTCGGGCTCGTTGAATCTGCAGCTCGGTTTCAACTCCAAAATATCATCGATAATAATCATACCACTCGTTATATTACGGCTAAGAATACAACTCACAGCCTACTAGAACGAATTTTCAACCAATGAGATGCAAGGAACGCCGTAGGTACATGCCTATCACCGCGATGATAAAAAACAAAAGAAGCGGTAATAAGTTGTCCTGTCATTCGAAACGTCAAAATTGACGAAAATCGCTAGGGTAAACCTTCGTGCAGTGATATTAATAGAGAGGTGAAAAGTGTGACGCCGAAAAAACACCGTTATAAACAAAGAATCGTAGTGGCGGCAGTTTACAAACTTTTATGCGGTTAAAAAATTCACAATCAATAGGGAAACAACAATATCACAGCTGTCGATTATGTTGAGGGACTCGTATTTTTGTATTCGTTATATTCTCTCAACTGTCGTTGAAACCGAAGCAGCACATTTAACTCGTGCTGCGCACTCGTTGAATCTGCAGCTCAATTTCAACTACAAAATATCATCGATAATAATTATACCACTCGTTATATTACGGCTGATAATACAGTAATAGGAGGGCGCCGGCGCGCTGCGCTGGATGATACGGCCGTGTTGGTCTGAGCGTATGGAGAGGCGGCTGAGTAGAGTGATCGGAACTCGTGTATAATGCGCTCCGATTGTAATGATTTTATGGCCTTTTCTAGGTTATTTTTATTTTCATTAGATTTTAATATAAAACCCGACTGTGTCTTGATTATTAACGCATTATTATCAAAGTTGCCTTTATTCCATATCATGGCAAATTGGATGCGAGTGAGGTCGTTGATAGTGGTAAATGTCAATGTGTTTTTGTATTGTTCGTGGTGGTGTATTTTGTTGAATGATATTGGCGTTTGTTGTACTTATGTCGAAGGTGTTGTATTTGTTGATAGCTGTGATTGTGTGAGTCTGACTTGTGATTGAGATGCTTGTGTATTGTATGTAGCGTGTTGTTTTTGTGGTTGTTGGCTGTGTTGTATTGTGATTTGTTTCAGTACTAACTGCAATAGTTTATTTGTAGTTTTTGGTAAATTAAAAATTGGATATGTTTGGTCGTTTTACGGTGGAGTATTTTGGTGGCCGGCCACGTCTCTTCGATGTAACCACCTCTTGGAATTCTGAGGTGTCCATGTCAGCGCTATCCAAGGTATCTCCGTCCATCCTATCCAGGTTCTATCCAGAAGGATAGTTAATCGCTAACCACTGGTTGCTACTTCTTGTAAAAATGTGAGGTTGTTTTTTTATATTTGAAGCAAGGACTTTAAAGATAACTAATTAACCTTAAAGACCACTTATTTGATTTTAGAAAATCTGGAAACTTTGGGGCTCCACATTTGGCTAACAAAGTTTTTAAACAACATATACTGGTCAAAAATAATAATTCCTTTACATTTATGTTATTATTTTTACATTATATTTAATTTTTAAATTGGGGATCTTCCCGAACATAAATGATTTATCTACTAATTTTCGTCCATTCTACGGTTTTTTTTGTTTTCTATTTTGACTGCAAATTAAAGATTTTATGTACAAATCGCAAACAGATTTGTTTTTGAATCATTTATAAATTAATAATTTTCCCCTAGTATATTTAAACTAATTTTATGTGATTAAATAAATAAAGCGTTGCTTCATTTTCCCAAACCATACATTGATACGTTTTTTTTTGAGAAGAAATGTTGTTGTCTTCTCCGATCATGCAAAACGTCATAAGCATCTCGAACAGTAAGTACAATACTGTTCTCAGACAATAATTGGAGTTGTTGCTCACTCAGTTGGCTCCTCCTCGAAACAGTTGTCTTCGACCAGTAACAAATTCTTACTGTTCTCGATACTTAGCATCCTATATTTTTACATCGATGCATTTCCAACATGAATGTGTTTTTGTAACACATTGTGTTAATAACTACACTATTAAATAAAAAAACACTTCAACTTTTTATTGAATACAAAGATTCGTTACAAAAAACTTGGCTACGAAAATACAAAACGAAAATCAGTCATCTTTCTCCTGACTAGCTTCAACGGACAAATCCTTCGGCTTGGAAAACGTGACGTACCAGAAACAAATCCAGTTCGAGACGAAAATACTAGTAATGACGTTGTAGAGCCAATTCCCGTAAATGTGAGAATCAACGATGCTGAAAACCAGGGCCTTCTGCGTAGCGTCTAGACCCCGAGAAAACATCTCTCTGGGTCGCTCGTTCGGAAAAACCAGGTACGTGGAAATCATCACGGTTATGCTTAAGATGCATAAGGGATGTGCTAACAACCATAAGACTTTTTGTACGCAATTACAAACACTGAAAAAATTAAATGATTAAATTTTCAGGCTTTTTTAAACTCGAAATTTTACTTCATGCTTAAACTAGGAGTGAAAAGCACTTGTTCGACTATTATTAGAATCTGTAATGACAACACTGATTTCCTAAAGAAAATGGAAAACAAACACAAACAGTTGATATTTTTATAATATAGTATATCCAAGAATCCAGGCAATATGTTAATGGTTTTAGAGTCCCCGCATTGTTGCCAAGAGTACATGTAAACATTCAACATAAACTAAAAACGCGTCCGAAAACGTTAGATGCTAGATGCCTAACGTTGAGTTATGAATGGTTAAGAAGTGATGAATTATGGTTAAGCTGTAGTGACGCAGCAAGGAGAGGGCCCAGATCCACACCAAATAACATAAGCTGCCATTTATCAATATAAATTTGAACGTGCATTGAAATGTTCTAACAAATTCACTTTTCCTCGGACTCGGAGTTATCCTTGGATATATTACGAGTGGTGATATGTGGGGTATTACCGACAAAACGTCATATATTTAACGCTAGCTTTAACGTAGTGTTTAGGGAGTTTAGAGATGTCGGAACGGTAATGAAAACAACTAGATATTGCTTGCATTCTCGGACGAACTTTACATATTTATGAATTTTGTTAATTATCTTGTTGTACTTTTTTTTAAGAATCTGGTGTTGTCATATAAGGTTTTAATAGTTTTTTAACAAGGGTTTTGCAATCTTTGATTAAGCATGAAGTAAATATTTCAGGCTTTTTTAAACTCGAAATATTTACATCATGCGCCAGGAGTACTCAACGCTGATTTTGTATAAAGTTCAAAAATATACTTAGTTATTGTTATTGTAAAGATTAATATAAAATAAGGATACATGTTTTAATTAATGCTGAGAATTTTTGTAATTGAAGTATTTAGATATTCATTCACAACATATTTAAATTTAAATATTCAAATGATTGAAATATTCGAATATTCAAAGAATTGGAATATTAATAAATATTTAAATATGCAAACAAATGGAATATTTGAATATTTCTAACATTCAAATAATTGGAATATTTGAATATTTATAACATTCAAATAATTGGAATATTTGAATTAATCTGGGATTATGAACACGTGTTTGAAGCTTTGAATCGAACGTTTTTACAAAAAACAGTGAATGAAACAATCGAAACAAAACAATCAAGAGTATTGCCTACAAAGTCCCTACTAACTCCTAGTTTTCTACTTCTTTTAGCTTACCTGCAGTTACTAGGGTTAATCAACAAAGCCAACGGAACGTAAATAACCCCCATAAACATCGCAATCGAGATATTATACATCGACAAACAGAGTAAAGCAGTCGCCATTTCAATCAGCGCCAGAATATTCAAAAAAGTCATGCTGCGGTAGCACGGTTTCTTGAAAATCAACGGCAGCGGAACCGCCATCATGAAAACCGCAATCAATCCGAAGAACACCGAGCTTTCCGTCGAGTATCCGTACATAATTCCAATTTGTGAGATGTATTTCGGGAAATCTTTCAATAAGAAGCCTAAGATGTGCGAGGACACGAAGACAAGGCAAACGTGGCCCAAACTGATGTCGTTTTTCGTGTAAGGGGATTCGTTCTCGCACTCTTCGTCGAATTTCTTCTTCCAATCGTCCAGGTGCAGTTTCTTGTGCTTGCGCTCCAGGGCTCTCGCTTCTTTCACGTTCAAGCGGGCAATGGGTTTTTTCGAAGAGTTGTCACCTCTAGCGTTTTGTAAAGATGATTCTTGATTCGGAGAAGAAAACAGTTAGGTTAGGATTACAAATCAAGAATCAAACAGTTAGGTTAATAAATTATTATTATTAGCAAGCCCACTTTTCGCTATTAATAGAATTAAAGAAGAATTTTCAAATCAGTCTTCTATCATTTTTATTTTGTTGAATTGGTTGAAACAGAGAAAATAGAATTTGTAGATGACACATTATACTGAATTGGGATTGGTTTACGCTAATCAACCAATAATATTAAATACGATGTCATATTTAAGGAATTCTATTCGTTGCATTGTATATCGCGAGCTATTTATGACTCATGTTAACAATAAAATATTATACAGAGTGCCGAAGAAAGAAGTGGTAAGTTTTTGAAATGATCTCAACAGATGTCGCTTTATATAAAGTAAAATTAATTTAGGAAACATTGCAACATAGCGACGAGTTAGTTGTCATCAGATTTGTCACCATTTGTTCATAGGTTATAAATAACATACTAATGAAGTGGATGCAAGTATATGGAAGGCAAGAATTGGATTTTGAAATTGATCAATAAATTTGAAAGAACTGGTGATGTAACGAATCAATACAATTCTTTCGAATCTATTTATTAATTTCAAAATCAAATTCTTATTTGGTGTTTGCCTTCTATATCCTTGCGACCACTTCTCTTGTACAGTATTGCGGCCATATTATCTGTACAGTTAATTTTATATTGGTTGAACAATTTTACTTTACAATTCGTTTTTTGCATGGAAATCATCTTGACATCTGAAGTACGTGATATTAATACGACAATCTAAAATTTTTCATGTGACCGCTAAAATACAAACGGTGCAACATCTACAACTATTTTTTGTTCTTCTTCTTCTGCTATTCCTTGTTGCCTCTTAGGGCGTTGGGTACTCGATATCGAGCCATCTCCTCTATAACTTCCGATTCTCCGCTATTTTTCCCAGCTCTACTGGACTTTTCCCATGTCTCGCTCCAATTTCCTCAATTATATTCTTCATTGTCTTCCTGGGTCTCCCTGGTTTCCTTTTTCCTTCCATGGTTGTTTGCTCTACTTGTTTTGGTAATCTGCAGTTGTCTCCTGACATGGGCGAACCACTTTAGTTGCTTTTTTTCGAGTTTGATTGTTATTGTGTCCTGTTTTAGGTTGGCGTATACCTCCTCGTTCCTTTTCTTGTCAAATTTCGTGACGTTTGCTATCTTCCGGAGGGATTTCATTTCTATTGTGGTTAGCTTGTTTTTGTGAGCCGGTAGTGTGGTCATTGTCTCTGTGGAGTATAGAACTGTAGGGATTACGATTTTGTTGTATATATGTTTTTTTTTTCCTGTGGGGGCCGTCTTCCTTTCGGTTTCGGATGCACTGCAGCCTAGGTGGCTTATTGTACTGCCCCAATATTATTACACTCACGCAACTATTCCGAACTCGATGCCCTGCACTAGCTTGTGCAGGTCGTTCAGAGGTTGCGCGTGGAAATCATTTGGTTCCATTTGTCTGTTCCCAAATATGAGCCGTCTTTTGCTCTCCAGCGCATTGCACCTGCACAGAACGTGCATAGTTGTTTCCGGTGCCGTATTACAGAGGCGACAGTTGGTGTCGCCGTTGTATAGCCCGATTTTCCTTAGATGCTCTTTAACAGTCATGTGGCCTGTGAGCAGTCCTATGGTTGTTTTCAGCTGTGCCCTACTCAATGTTAGTAGTCCTGCAGCTTGGCTTGAGTTACGCCCTTTTATAAGGGCCTTACTATGGTTAAGGCCTGGTCTGTATATATGTTGTTTCGTTTTTGAATTTATTTCTTTTTTACTAAGAAGTGTCTTGTTTATCGCGTAATAGATGTTGTTTGCTTTCTTATGTTTGTTGGCTATTTCTATGTCTATTTTTCCATCGTTACTAATGATCGTTCCTAAATAGTTGTACTTAGTTACCTTCTCTAGTTTTGTTCCTTTGCATGTATATTCTGTCTTGTTGTCTTTTTTGCACCCTGCTACTTCCATTATTTTTGTTTTGTGCGTGTTTATGCGTATACCCATTTTGTCTATTTCATCCGTCCATATGTCTTATCAGTTTTTGCATCATTTCCGGTCTGTCCGCTATTAGTGTTACATCATCTGCGTATATTAGGGCCTCCATTAATATTGGTTGTAGTTGTTTTTATCCCAATACTGTCTTTGGTATTCTAACTTTGCAATTTTTGTATATTCTATCCATATATATGATAAAGAGTAGTGGGCTTAGTGTGTCTCCATGTTTCACTCCTCTATTAATTTCGAATTCAGCTGATTTTGTGCCGTTTATTTGTACTATTGCCCTTACTCTTGTGTATAAACTTTGGATTGCTTTTAAAAGTCTTGGTGTTACTTGTAGCTGTTGTAGGGTGTCCCACAGTTTTGTTCTGTCCATATTGTCGAAAGCTGCTTTGAAGTCGATAAAGGTGATGTACAGTTCTGCATTTCTTTCTATTTTAGTTTCAATTATTTTCCGGAGTACGCTTATATGGTCTGAGGTTTGTCTTTTGCTTCTGAATCCTCCTTGTTCTTCTTTTAGTTTGTATTCTATTTGTTGTCTTAGTCTCCTATCTATGATTTTGCTGTACACTTTTATGGCTACTGGGGCTAGGCATATTGCTCTATAGTTGTTGCATTCTGTGAAGCTTCCTTTGTTGTGTATTGGGACTAGCGCATTTATTTCCCAATCAGTTGGTTTCTTTGCTTCTTTCCATGCCATGTTGCTTATATCTTTCATCCATTCTATTGCTTTTTGGCCTTCATACTTGATAAATTCTGGCATGAACCGTCCGGTCTCGCCGCTTTTTCTGTTTTCAGTTCTTTTATTGCGTGTACCACTTCGGCTGTCTGTATTTCTCTTTCTTCGTCTTGGGTTTGTTTTTCATCTTCTTCTTTTGCTCTTGTTTCACTGTCCGTGTTGTCCATTGCTGAGAATTTTTCTTCGTAGTGTTCTTTCCATGTTTTCACTAACGTCTCTGTTTCGGTCTGTATGGTCCCGTTTTTATCTTTAATGTTTTTAATGTTCTTCTCTCTTTTCTTCCTTGGGGATTTGACTGATTTCCAGAATTATCTGCTGTCTGTTTCACTTAGTTGTTTTATTTCCTGCCCGAATTCTTTCCAACTTTTCTTTTTTGCTTCCTACAGTGTTCTTTTAGATTCCTTTCTTCTTATTATGTATGCTTCTTTGTCTTCACTTTTCCTTGTTCGTAGGTGTTTTTTCCATGCTTCTTTTTTCTGTTTAATTTTGTGTTTTACTTCGTTGTTCCACCATTTTGTTCTTTTGCTGTTACTTGTTATTTTCTTTTCTCCGCATATTTTTGTTGCCGTATCTATCATGGTGTTTTTTAGTTTGGTCCATTTTTGGTTTAATGTGAGGGTTTGGGATTCTTCTTGTTCCAGTTTTATTAGCTCCTCAGTTATTCCTAGTTCGTACTATTCTCTAATCTTTTCTTTCTTTCTCTTTCTTTCTGCTTTTATCTTCTTGTGCTCCTTTCCAGGTTTAGTTTTTGTAGTTGTTAGTCTTGTTCTTGTTATTAATAGTTTGTGGTCTGTGCTTAGTTGTGCTTCTTTACTTATTTTTACCGATTGTACTAGATTTGCCATCTCCTGAGTATATGTTATATAGTCTATCATGCTTCTGGCATTTCTTCCTATATCTTCGTTTGTGTAGTATACAGAGAGTTTTATGTAACACCGAACATTTTCATAACGAGAATTTTTCTTTGAAGTATTCATATGCATACGTTGCACATTTTTCGATGCTTGGTTTATTAAAACAATTTAATTTAAAGCTTTAAGCGAGTGTTTTCCACTCCCAGGCTAAGCATGAAGTAAAATTTCGAGTTTAGAAAAGCCTGAAAATTTGGTTTGGTCGCGTAGCGCGAAGCGCGGAGCGGCTAAACCAAATTTTCAGGCTTTTCTAAACTCGAAATTTTACTTCATGCGCCACCGGTACAAAACACTGACATATTGCTGTTCCTGCTGTTTTCTCCGTATTTTCCTATGCTTCCTTGGCCCATTGTTACGTCGTTTCCTACTCTTGCATTCGAGTCTCCACTAACTAGTATGTGTTCTGTACTTTCTTTGTGCTTGTCTAGTATTTCTTGCAGTTCTGTATAGAATACATCAAGTTCGTTTTCTTTTGTTCCCTGGATTGGGGCGTAAATTTGCACAATTACTAGTTTTATTCTTATATCAATTACCATGTCTATGATTCTCGATGAGGTAGGCTTCCATTTTGTGATTTTCCTGTTTATTTCTTCTGATACTATTATTCCAACTCCTTCTTTTCTTCTTTTTCGTTCTAGTTTCCCAGAGTAGTACAAAGTATATCCGTCCGAATCTTGTAATAGTTCAGGGTAGAGTAGTGGATTTAAAATAGGTATATATTGTAACATAATAACTTAATTTCTTGAATTAATTTCTCATCTGGCACTTGGTGAAACATATTACACTATGTAAAGTTAATTAAAGGAAAGGCACTTGGTATTGTTTCACAATTAATTGTGAAACAATACCAAGTGCCTTTCCTTTAATTAACTTTACATATAATAACTTAAATACATGACATGCTTGTAATCAATTTGAGAGTCAAAATAACTCTGGTCAGTAGGCCGTCTTGCAGGTATTTATATTTGATGTTAATGCTGACTGGTAGCGTTGGCCCGGCGATTTGGGACGCCGATGGTCACAAAGTCCACGAGTCCACCTGCTAAGTTAGAGAAGTTGTTGCCGTGGATCGGCCGGACTGGCGCTCGTCATTCTTGCGTAAGTGGGGCATCAGGTAATTGTTCGGAATTGTGTTATGTTGTGATTGCATTATTGAACGAATGATGCAATCGCAAAGAAATAATTAAAAATTAAATGTATGTCTAATCTTAGAGATTAGACATTCTGCCCGCAGGGAATGTGGGGTATCAGTGGTCGTAGTTGGATGGACTCTGTCGGTGATAAGTTCCTTGGACGTGGGTGTGTGTTGACATTTTTTGGTGTCCTCTGGACTGTACAGTATTCTGGATATTTATTTATTTATTTAATTATTTATTTATTTATTTATTTATTTATTTATTTATTTATTTATTTATTTATTTATTTATTTATTTATTTATTTATTCCCAACAGAAATAATCCAATTACAGGGAAAATTTTAAAATATAACTATTATACTCTGGAAGCTGGACTTGGAACCATTTGAAGTTCCTCTGGATGTCCAGCCGGTAAGTTTTCGCCACTTTGCTTTTTCTTCCAGATGTGCCGAATGATTGCGATTCCTAGTCCTAATACGCCAAATATGCCTATGGTTGTTACAGCACTGGTCCAGGACGAGTGGTGTCTGATGTGTTTCCAGTTGATGTTCGAAAGTTGGTCCCTAAGTTCCTCTTCTCTGTTGATTATGTCAGTTGCAATCTTATTGTTCTGTGATCGTAGAATAGATTTGATTGAAATTGGTTTTATAGGTGGTACTATTTGTCCACTTATAAGTGAAACGTTAGCCTTCTTTGAATAGGTGGCCAGTATTGCTTTGGAATCTATCTGGTTTGGCGTGAGCATCACATGTTGTGTGTGTATGATGCAATCCTGGGTTATTTGGATTACTCCCGTGTTGCTAAGTTGAACATCCGCTCGTGTACCATTGCAGGATATGGCTATTTTGATGGGTGATGGTGTGATGAATAGCCATGTATTTGACATATGTAGTTGCTTCCATGTTATTGAATGTAATGGAAAATATCTTGTTCTGCAATGTATCTTGTCATCTCGGTCGAATATTTGATTGATGATGCATTCGGGATGTGTCTCGATGTCCATGATTTGGGTGGGTGCGCAGACATACTTGTGTCGTGTCAGTGTTCTGCAACCCGAAAATTCTGTTTCTTGCAAATGGAAGTAGAGTTGTTGATTGTAGTCAACTGCGATGATGTCTTGAGATATATCCAGCGCCTCGTAGTATGTTTTATGAAGCTGTTCCTGTCCGTAACCATTTTTCTCTGTTTCGCCAACTCCCATTATGTGTATATTTCTTCTTTTCATCTCATCTACTATTTCTTCCTTTCCGTTGATTGTTTTGATATTCCATGTTGGTAAAGTTATTTCTAGTTCTTTTCTCTCATCTCCTTTTCCATTGCGGTTGTCGTCTCTGGTTGGTCGATTAGCTTCTGTGTTTGCTATTTTCCCTCTTCTTGACTCATCTTTCCATGGTCTTTTATGGGGGCCAGGAGGCTTTGGACTGTGTTTTGTGTTTTGGAGTTTTTTGTAATCTGTATATTGGTTTTTGCGGTTTGGTATTCTTCCTTGTTAGTTTTCTTATTCGGATTTCTCTGGTTTTCTTCTATTTCTTCTGAGCTCAATATGTTTCTCGCTCTCTTCTTATCACTTGAATTTGCCTCCTCTTCATTTGTCTCTTCCGAGTATGAATTAAATTCATCCTCTGTCGTTTCCTCTGACGAAGTATACGTTCTGGGGTTTTGGTTCAACCATTTCCTTGTTCGTCTGGAGCCCGTGGTTTGGTCTTCTCTTTCCCTATTATTAACTTGTCATATTTTATGTGCTTCTTTTTCATTCCTTTTTGCTTCTATTAGTTTTGGCTTCAGCCTCTTCCTTTCTTCTACTATTTCTTTGGGGTAGTCTTTTTGGATGTAGATCTTTGTTCCATTTAGATTTCTTCTGTTCTTTAGTATCTGCAGTTTCTTTCTATATGTAGTTAGCCCTATGAGGATTGGGCTGCTTGGTATTTTATTGTTGATTTGTTTTCTAAAATCTATTTCGTCCTCTTCTATATGGACCTTTAGTTTTGATTTGATTATATCTATTATAATTTTTTCTAGGTCCCAGTAGCATCTTCGTCCTTCTGGCCCAACTCCGAAGAACATCATGTTTTTCTTTCTCAGGTTTCTATCTAGTTGGTTTATTCTGGTTTCATTTTTCTCCGTTTTTTTCTATTATTTCGGAGATTTGTTTATTGTATTCTTGGAATTTTTCATTTATATTCGTGTTTATAATGTTTGTTTCTTCCTTGAACATTTTTCTTAGCATTTCTGAAGGCGGCCGAAGACCGCCAAGGTCACACGACAACGAGGAAACGCGGCGTTGCCAGATCGCACAAATAAAACCGCAAATTCAAGTAAAACATATAAAGTACAAACATGGACAGTTTGTGCTTTATATGTTTTATGTAAATTTGTGGTTTTATTTGTGCGAACTGGCAACGCCGCTTTTCCTCGTTGACGTGTGACCTTGGCGGTCTTCGGCCGCCTTCACTTCTCTGTATTTGTGATTTAGCGGTGTGTACGTTACCGATTATCTTTCTATAGCACTTTATCCTTCCTATTTTCTTTATTGTTGGTCCTTTTGCAGTTTGTTTTATCTTTTATTTCACTTATTTTACCATTTTCTCAGAGCGTTTTTAGAGCACGTTTTCACCTTTACACTGTTGCCACTCAACAATTACTTGTTCTAAATGTAAAATAAGCGACATCTATTGAGATTTTTTTAAAAAGTTACCACTTTTTTCTAGAGCACTCTGTATCAGAGCTGGGACGAATCCTCGTAAAAAGGATTCGAATCACGAATCAGAATCACCTAATATGATTCGATGCACGAATACTTGAATAAAGGATTCGTAAGAGATAAATATGATTCGAATCCTGTTTTTTCGAATCACGAATACAAATCCTTTAAGAATGAATTGGATTTAATTTTTTTTGCAACTATTAATATATAAATATCGTTGCCAGTTGATTTAACAAAAATTGTCAAAACCTAATTATTTATTATTAACACTGAACATCGTTGATATTAGACTAAATATCTGACTCCCGGTTACTCTGATTAAAGATGTATTTTTGTATTTCTGAACTTCACTTTAAATCAGTGTTTTGTACGCGTGGCGCATGAAGTAAAATTTCGAGTTTAGAAAAGCCCCGTGAAAATTTGTCGAGGGTCGCGCACCCAAATTAAATCAGTGTTTTGTACGCGTGGCGCATGAAGTAAAATTTCGAGTTTAGAAAAGCCCGAAAATTTGTCTCGGGTCGCTGCGCGACCCTCGACAAATTTTCACGGGGCTTTTCTAAACTCGAAATTTTACTTCATGCTTAGCCTGGGAGTGGAAACACCCGTTCAAACCTTCAAATTGAACTCTATTATAAAATCGACGAATGCCTGAAAATTACGTAAATAAAAAATTCACTGAATGTCATTAAAACCGGGAAAGCCAGAGAAAAGTCATGGAATTATATTCAAATTGACCAAAACACTAACAAAAAAGCCATATATTATTAAATTTGTCAAAATCAGCAGGCAAATTACAAAAGACGTAAAAATTTATAAAATTAACTTAATTATTGACAAAAACAATGAAAACAATTTAACAAAATGGAGGTTTTCCACAGAAGAAAGTTATAATAAATGGCCAGGGAAAAAAATCTTGAATCAGGAAAATGTCGGAAAAATTTAACATTTGAGATTGTGGCTACCATGTCAGTTTTACTTCAAATAATATTAAACAAAATTTTTAAAACTAGATTATTATCTTTAACAACATTTTCAATCATTAAATGTTCTTATCAAAGCATTCAGTTTGAAGTTTCGAAAGAGCGTTTCCACTCCCAGACTAAGCATGAAGTAAAATTTCGAGTTTAGAAAAGCCCCGTGAAAATTTGTCGAGGGTCGCGCAGCGACCCGAGACAAATTTTCGGGCTTTTCTAAACTCGAAATTTTACTTCATGCGCCACGCGTATAAAACAGTGATTTAACGAGAAATTTAAAAACTCACCAAAGACATTTTTGTTAATCCACACAATTAATTCAATCCTTTTGTAAGTATTCTAATCCTTTTATAAATATTGGAATCCTTTTATAAAGGTTCGAATCACCCACACTTGGATTCAAATACGAATCCTCTTAAAAAAATGTAACGTATTTCAAATCAATTTGTAAGTATTCGAATCCTTTTTTACATATTTGAATCCTTTTATAAATATTCGATTATTTTTATAAATATTCGAATCCTTTTATAAATATTGGTATATAGGTATTTGATTGAAATTCACTTGGTTTGTTTTACTAATAAATTGTTTTATTTTCAACTAGTTTCGGCTTAATGCCATTTTCAAGAATGGTGTACAAAAGAGCAAACTTGATATTGGAATCCTTTTATAAGGATTCGAATCACCCACATTTGATTCGAATACAAATCCTCTTAAAAAAATGTAACGTATCCGGATCATGAATTCAGTTGAACAGTTGAATAAAATATTAATGAAATTGTCAGTACTCTACACTTCTTTAATTTTATTGATGGCCTTTTGTAATTCTTTTGATGATGATGATGTACATTTTTTATAATTTAATTAATATATTGAATCATATATTAATTAAATTATAAAAAATGTACATCATTTTGTATTCATAATGAAAAAGTTAAGAAAAAAAATGCTGAACATTTTATTTAAAAATAAACTTACCACTAAGCGGTAAATATTCATGGAGTTGGCACCATTTGGCATAGGATTTAATGAACAGGGTCGCCACTAATAAACAAATAGCTGGAATGTATAAACCTGCAATAAAAAACATTTTGATTTAGGACGGGAAATTTATATCAATTTAAAAATTTTGACAGTGACTTAATTAAACACAATGGCGACAACTCCCTGTCATCCGCAATGCATGGTCAAAATCAAGAAAGCAGGTTATTGTCATCTTTCACTTGAAGCGTCATCCATGGACGGGGTTTATTTACTTATTTTATTAATAGGAACATATGATGGTTAATACGTCAAATTAATGGGTTTAGGTTAATTCTATCTACTGTTGTTAATTTTTTGAGGTACGATTTTCGGGTAAGTTGAATAAACCACAAACATTAGATGGAATTGCTGTGATTTCAAAGCTCGGCTAATGTGTAGAACAGAGTACATGGTCGACAGGTTCGCACATGCGCAACAGCAACCACTCCATTGGTTCTCAACATTTAGATACATGTGTGCGTGTGTGTGTCATTGTGTATGCCTTTTAAATAAATACAATTTTTATTACGGACGACCGAATCTGACAAATTGTCAAAAATGTCCAAACCTTCTACGCTCTCCTTGTGTTACACCGAACCAAACCCTCACATGGGTCAATCCCGACGTAAAATCGTACGCCCGGCAAGTTAGTACAAGTCTGATTGCGATTAATTGCTAAATATAAAAATTAACTATTAATCGGAAAATAAAATGTTACTTCGCAAAGTAAACAATGCGATGTTCTGGTAAAAGCTCAAGACTTTTAACCAATGCCCACTTGCACCATAGGTACTTCCACAGTTAAATAATCATGATTAACCCTCTGCATGTCTCTTTCATCAAAATGCAATACATGATGTTTAGTAAGCAATAATCCCACCTGGTAACTTTATAATACATACTAAATATTTAATTTTAATACACTTTAAACAATTGTACGTTCAATACAATTAAATTAATAACTTTAAGACTATATAAATTTAAGTACATGCAGTATTGTTGGTGGTTCTGAAAAGAACCGATTTGTTGAAAATTATTAATGATTTCGATAGCTAACGCCATCTAATGCTTCATAGTGGCATCGTCAGTGACACAAATGCACAAAGTGCATATACAGGTCACTATTTCGTCCACGAGCGAGCAGAACTCTATTTGTGAAACCAGAAATGCTTAAAATAGTCAGAAATGTTCAGTATTCCTCAACACTGGGTCGGGACCACACTGAAGAGGACCTTGAAGTCCGAAACGCGTCTGTGGGTAGATGGTGCCGGAATACTGAACACAAATTCAATTTTTGTTGAAAATTGATAAAAAAATATAATACAGATGAATTTAAGTGTAAAGAAATTAAAAGGAATTTTGACACTGACTAATAAACCATAGAGACATTGATGAATTTCACATTTCTACTAGGTTATGGCTTAAGTGGAAGGTTTAGGTTAGATTAGGTTAGGAGAAAGGTTTACAATAGAATAAATTGCGTATGCACGATGCCTATTCCGCATACTTCTAGGTTAGGTTAGGATAAGAGAAAGGTTTGAAATAGAATAAATTGCGTACGTTTCTTTGCTCACGATGCCTAATCTACATACTCCTAGATTAGGGTAGGTTGCGAGAATAAATTGCAATAGAATACATTGCTGCGACCAGATGTGGAGGGGAAGAGTGAGCATACCGGCAGCATGGAGGGTGGCGAGGATGTGCCCGATACATAAAGGAGGGGATCAGAAGGATGCGGAGTGCTATAGGGGGATAACGGTGCTAATTGGTAGAAGTAAGGTGTGGATGTTGACATATGCGGATGATATGGTGCTGGTGGCAAGAGAGTGGGAAGGGATGAAGGATATGCTGAAAAGGGCGGAGAGGTTTATGGATAAGAGGGGGTTGAGCGTGAATGTGAAAAACGAAATGGATGAGATTCAGAAATAAAAAGAGGGTGAAGGAATTAGAGTGGAAGGGGGAGGTGATTGAGAGGGTTAAAAAATTCAAGTATTTAAGGTTTTTGTTCAAAGGGACGGGAGGGTATGAGGAACATGTGAGGTGGGTGTAGGGGAAGGCAAGAAAGGCGTTGGAGATAGCGTGGGAAAAGTGGGGGAAGTGGATGGGGAACAATGTAAGAGTGGCGTGTAAAGTATGGGATGCGTGTGTGAGGTCAGTGTTAATGTATGGAGTGGAAGTATGGGGGACGAGAGGGTATGAGTGTATAGAGAGGGAGCAGTTGTGGTTCTTACTTAAAGCGTATGTTGGGGTTGGAAAGGTCGACACCCGGATACATAGTACTACAGGAAACGAATAGAGAGAAGCTTGAGTGTGAGGAAATGGTGAGAATGGCTAGGTATGAGATGAAGTTATGGGACCTGGAGGAAGAGAGACTGGTGAAGGCGGTTTGGGTGGCGTGCGTGAATGGGAGAGAGGGTAAATGGAGGAGCGAGAGAAGGAGAATGTATGAGAGGGTGGGTTTGTCGGAGGCGAAGGTGATGGAGTGGCTGGGGAATGGGGTAAAGATGGATGCGTGGGTGAAAGAGAAGGAGAAGGAGGTGGAAGCACAGGAAAGGCAAGGGTATATAGAGAGGAGTGAATACAACGATAGGTACGGGAGGTGGCAGGTACATGGGAGAATGCCGAGGTATTTGATGGAGGGGGGATGGAGTAGGGAGGAAAGGGTGGTGCTGGCGAGGGCGAGGTGTAGGTCGGAGGAGAGAGGAAGGAAGGTGTGGATGGGGGAAGAGTATGGGAGGTGTGTAATGTGTGAGCGGGGGAGGGATACGTAGAGCCATCTGGCAGAGGAGTGCGAGGGGGTGAAGGAGGAATGGGTGGGAATAAGAGGGAATAGAAGAGTGACGGAATGGATGAGAGAGGATGGGGCCGGGGTAAGGACGCTGGAGAAGTTAGGAGACGAGAGGGAAAGCAGAAGGAAGAGAGGGGGCAGTGATTAGTGTAGATATGGATGTAATAGAGTATTATGCCAATAAAGGTCATTTTTTTTAACAATGCGTGTCTTTACATACGATGCCTATTCCACTTAGTTCTAGGTTAGGTTAGGTTTTCAATAGAATACATTGCGTAAGTCTCTTTCTGCATGATGCCTATTCCACGTACTTTTAGGTTAGGTTAGGAGAAAGGTTTATAATAGAATAAACTACTTTCTCTTTGCAACGCTATCGCTTATCAGGTAAAGAAAACGAAGCAACAGTATCTCTGCACACGTTAGCCATTTTACATACTTCTAGGTTAGGTTAGGTTAGTAGAAAGGTTTGGAATAGAATAAATTATTGCTGGTTTATGAATAACCTTAATTTTTTTATCAAATTCAAAACAAAATTTTTAAATAAGTAAGCACTAGTGAAATTAACCCATTAAGCGTCGTTTTGCTAATTAAATTACTAAATAAGTTAATTTGATATGTTATTGTATTTAATCTCAATTGGAAATGCATGAAAAATAATGTTAATACACTGCCGAGCATAAAACTAGGGTCACTTCGTAATTATAATTTTTTTGGAATTATTTTAGAAATGTTTAGTTTTTTACGTGTTTTTTCGGTTGTAACAGTTCACTAACTGATTGCTTGAATAAACAAAAAAGTTTTTGTTGTTCAAAGTTTATTGAAAGTAATGAAAATGAACAATTTCAATTTGATACACTAAGTAATGAAAATGAACAAGTTTACTTTCATATGCTTTTGTTGAAACAAAAGAAAGTTTAAGGACTTCATTAGCGAGTATTCCCTCCTCTGACAGTGATAACAGCTTGCAAACGACGAGGCATGCTCTGTATCAGATTTTGGATCATATACTGCGGAAGATTATCCCATTCCTGCACCAGTATGTCGCGAATCTCTCTAGAATTTCTGGGGGCCGGCACATGTCTCCGTAAACGTTTTCCCATCTCATCCCAAGCATGCTCAATTGGATTTAAATCTGGACTGCGACCAGGCCAAAGAAATCGCCTGATTTGACACTCGTCAAGATACTCAGTAACTATCCGAGCAGTGTGGGGCCTTGCGTTGTCATGCATAAATGTTACGTCGTCACCAAGAATAACCATGAACGGTAAAACATGGTTTTTTAGAACCTCTGTCAGGTACCTATGCGCAGTCAACGTCCCATTCTCGATAAAGACTAACTCCGTATGAGTATCAAAAGATATGCCTCCACATGCCATAACTGATTCTCCACCAAATGGAAGTCGCTCGGCAATACATGCTTGAGCATATCTCTCGCCATGTCGTCGCCACGCTTTTACACGCGACTCCAATCCGCTATTGTCCAGCCAAATGTTCTCGTGCAAAATTCAACCTCGCTAGCCGGTGTTCACGGGAAAGCGGAGGTCCAGTAGCTCTAGTTCGAGAAGATAATCCTGCAGCATGAAGTCGCCTCCTAACTGTCCACTCACTTATGTTTACATTTCTCACTTCTTGCAGATGATTTTGAAGGGAAACTGCCGTTACCGTTCGGTTTCTCAGAGCACTAGAAACGAGAAAGCGGTCATCTCTAGCTGTTGTAGTCTTGCCTAGCGCTGAACCAGGTCTTCGAGTGAGCAGACCAGTCTTTTCGTACCGCCGCCATACTCGTTGCACACTCGAGAGACTTACATCAACCTTTCTCGCAGTTTCGCGCTGACCGCGGCCGTCTTCTAAAGCCGCCACAATTCGTGCCGCAACAACTGGATTTATGCTCATTGCAAAACACTAACAATGACAACAATACACAAACAATTTACAACAGATAGATGTCATCACAGAAACAGAAACTATGCTTGTTTGTTTCAACAAAATCATATGAAAGTAAATTTGTTCATTTACATTACTTAGCATATCAAATTGAAATTGTTTATTTTCATTACTTTCAATAAACTTTGAACAACAAAAACTTTTTTGTTTATTCAAGTAATCAGTTAGTAAACTGTTACAACCAAAAAAAAACACGTAAAAAACTTAAAATCTCAAAAATATATCAAATTACGGAGTGACCCTAGTTTTATGCTCGGCAGTGTATTTTGTTATTTAAAAAATACGATTATTACTGATTCAAAAATAAATAATGTCAGCGTATTTCTAACTTCACAATATTTTTATGTTTTATACGCGTGGCGCATGAAGTAAAATTTCGAGTTTAGGAAAGCCTGAAAATTTGGTTTGGCCGCTCCGCTTCGCGGAGCGACCAAACCAAATTTTCAGGCTTTTCTAAACTCGAAATTTTACTTCATGCTTAGTCTGGGAGTGGAAATACTCGTTCTAAACTTTATATTGCACGTTTTTATACAAAATCGACCAATGCCTGAACATTTACAGCGTGCACATTATGTTTATTTAATAGAAAAATGAACAGTATGTAATCCAATAAGTCATCCATAGAAATCATAAGATGAAATGCAGAATTTTACCTAAAATCAACTTTTAGAGTTAACTCTATAATTGCCCGGCCGTTATTGGGTTAATAAGAACTCTTTGTGGTTAAACCATAATTAGTCAAGAATTAGACCGGGAACAGCGAACATAACCTTCCAAAGTGAGTTAATTTCGGATAGAATTTGTGAGCGAAATGTAAGTGTAATATTATTGCAAAGCAAGTGTTTACGCTTTTTTACTATCAATACTAACAGGATCAACTTGGTAGTATTCGGGATTCATCAAAAACGTGATTTTCATCAATAAATGTTGATCACACGGTGAGTCAGATTTCGTAAAAAAACATGCCGGGGTATATTTTAAGCTTAAATAATACACCCAAAACCACCAAATATTCATTTCACCTTTTTTCGGCAAAAATCAACGCTGACACAAACTAGAATACAGCCATACAATTTTCATTATGGTCGACCCAATCTGACAGATTGTTATAAATTTCAAAATATTCTACGCTCGACTTGCGTTACGCAAATCGAATTAAACATCCGGATGGGCCAATGCCGATATAAAATCGTATGCCCGACACTTTGGCACAAGTTCGGTCGCGATCACGTAGAAGGTTAAGGGGGTATTACCATTTGGAAGTTTTAAAAAATTGATTTAATTTTTTTTGCACATTATGATACTTGATAGTATCTAGTTTCATGCCACAAAACCGTTTTACAATACGCGATGGAGACACTGGGAACTCATATCGGCCTGCAAGCCAAGGCCTTCCGGTGCGGACCGACGCAGAGCGCGAGACGTGGGACGGATTTTGCCTGACTCCAGCAGCTCAGAAAGCCACCCAACAACGCTGGCAGGAGCAAATCATTCAAACCCAGTTTTTAGAGGAAGAGGAGGACCTTCTGTGCGAAGCTGGCATAGCTAACTAAAGCCAAAAATCTCAAAAAATAGTTAAAACTTGTGTCAAAACTTTAAACGCGTTTTTCTCGAAACCACTTTTTTTTCGCTGGCCGGAAACTTCTTTTTCAAACTATGAAACGGATCAACTTGAGCTTTTAGTTTTCGGTTTTCCACATTTTCCTCTGGAGATCAAACCACCGTCATTCAAATATATTAATATTTAATATTTTTCATGACTCCGTCAATTTGCCCCCCCACTTTCAATTTTTTGGAAAAACATCATTGCGCAGAAAAGCCCATAGCTAGCGCAAGCAAGCACAGCAAAAATTAGAGAAAGCACACAAAGGGTAAAAAAGTTATAGGGGTTTCAAATATGGGGGGGGGCTAAGTTGACGTTTGCCCCCCACTTTTGATTTTTCAACTTTTTTTAAATGATTTGGATTCCTTAGAACTAGCGCAAGCTAGCACAAGCAATTTTAGAGCTTGCACAACCCCAACAACCCCTTAAAAATACAAAATTAGTTTGGACCCTAGCCCCCCACTTTAATATTTTTTGATTATTTCTAAGGGAATCTGCAGCTTAGAGCTAGCGCAGATAGAATATGCAAAAATTATTTGGAAAAAGATTATGATTAAAAAGATATTTCCATTTTAATTATCAACTGTGATCTTTCAAATCCTGTATGCGTAATTCCATTTATGTATTTAAATTATTATGCTAAATGCACATTTTCTAACAAATCACAATAATTCAACGGATTTGTTGACAATTACTTTGCCGTATACTAAACTAAAATTTAAAAATATTGCTTTCAAATGATGTGACCGGGAAAGCAAGCACACTAAAGACAGTACCGTTGTGAGTGATTAATGACTAACCCTCGAATAATTTAAAATGAAATAACTCCACCAAATACTAACAGATTTCAAAAATTCTTTCAAATTATAAATCACCAAAGCATCGGCAATAAATGCTGTGACCGAGAGAGCTAGCACAAGAAAGACAGTGGCGTAGTGAGTAATCAATATTTAACCCTTAAATAATTTAAAATGTAATAACTCCACCAAATACTAACAGATTTCAAAAATTCTTTGAAATTATAAATTACCAATGCATTAGCAATAAATGCTGTGACCGAGAGAGCTAGCACGAGAAAGGCAGGGGCGTAGTGAGTTATCGATATTTAACCCTCGAATAATTTTAAATTTAATAACTCCACCAAATACCAACAGATTTTCAAAACTTTCAAATTATAAATCACCAATGCATTGGTAGTAAATGCTGTTACCAAGAGAGCTAGCACAAAAAAAAACAGGGGCGTAGTGAGTTATCGACATTTAACCCTCGAATAAGTTAAAATTTAATAACTCCACCAAATACTAACAGATTTCAAAAATTCTTTCAAATTATAAATCATCAATACATTGGTGATAAATGCTGTGATCAAGAGAGCTAGCACAAGAAAGACAGTGGCGTAGTGAGTAATCAATATTTAACCCTTGAATAATTTAAAATGTAATAACTCCACTAAATACTAACAGATTTCAAAAATTCTTTGAAATTATAAATTACCAATGCATTAGCAATAAATGCTGTGACCGAGAGAGCTAGCACAAGAAAGGCAGGGGCGTAGTGAGTTATCGATATTTAACCCTCGAATAATTTAAAATTTAATAACTCCACCAAATACCAACAGATTTTCAAAACTTTCAAATTATAAATCACCAATGCATTGGTAGTAAATGCTGTTACCAAGAGAGCTAGCACAAAAAAAAAGCAGGGGCGTAGTGAGTTATCGACATTTAACACTCGAATAAGTTCAAATTTAATAACTCCACCAAATACTAATAGATTTCAAAAATTCTTTCAAATTATAAATCATCAATACATTGGTGATAAATGCTGTGATCAAGAGAGGTAGCACAAGAAAGACAGTGGCGTAGTGAGTAATCAATATTTAACCCTTGAATAATTTAAAATGTAATAACTCCACCAAATACCAAAAGATTTCAAAAATTCTTTTAAATTATAAATTACAAAAGCATCGGTAATAAATGCTGTGATCGAGAGAGCTAGCACAAATGATGTGACTTATAGAGCAAGCACAAAAAGACACTAACAGAATTTAAAAATGTTTTCAAATTATAGTGGCGTAGTAAGTAATTCTTTATTAACTCTCAAATAATTTAAAATGTAATAATTCTAACGCAAACATGAGTTTTTAGTTTTTTCTAGGTACTTTTAAAGGTAAGTAAAGTTTTTGGCACATTTAAATAATTTAGGCATTTGAAGCGTAGATATTTTAATTGTAATAAAAACTAATTATAACTTCTAAGTGATATTTTGCAAATTTCTCTTAAATAAATATTTTTATATAGATTTTAATGGCTTACTTTTACTTGACACTTTTCACATTATTAAAGCCTAGTATTTTTGGGATCGTATTGAATTGATTTTTTTGTCAGATTCTTACATTATTTAAAAGAACAAATACTATTTAATGTACACACAATTTTTAATGTGATTTTTTAAACATATTTTAACTAATGATTTCTTTAATTTTTTTAAGATCCTAAACTCCAAGTCTAAGTAATAATATATATATTTTGGCATTATTCGAAAGAATAATGTTTGTTTAATTTCTACATTACATTTTATAAACGTACGCCACTGTCTTTCGTTTGCTTGCTCTTCCGGTCACAGGATTTATAAACAATGCATTGGTGATTTATGATTTGAAAGAATTTTTGAAATCTGTTGATATTTGGTTGAGTTATTACATTTTAAATTATTCTAGGGTTAGTCATTAATCACGCTACTTTCTTTATTATGCTTGTTTTCACGGTCACAGCATTTGTAAGCATTTCTTTGAACATTTACTTGAGTATATGGCAAAGTAATTGTCAACAAATCCGTTAAATTATTGTGATTTGTTAGAAAACTCGTATTTATCATAACAATTTAAATACACGAATGGAATTACGCATGCAGGATTTGAAAGCTCACGGTTGATAATTAAAATGTAAATATCTTTTTAACCGTTTTCTTTTTCTTAATAATTATTGCATATTCTGCCTGTGCTAGCTCTAAGCTGCAGATTCCAAACTAATTTTGTATTTTTAAGGGGTTGTTGGGGTTGTGCTAGCTCTAAAATTGCTTGTGCTAGCTTGCGCTAGCTCTTAAGAAACCAAATCATATAAAAAAAGTTAAAAAATCAAAAGTGGGGGGCAAACGTCAACTTAGCCCCCCATATTTAAAACCCCTATAACTTTTTTACCCTTTGTATGCTTGCTCAAATTTTTGCTGTGCTTGTTTGCACTAGCTAAGGGCTTTTCTGAGCAATGATGTTTTTCCAAAAAATCTAAAGTGGGGGACCAAGTTCGCGCTACGCGACCAAACCAAATTTTCAGGCTTTTCTAAACTCGAAATTTTACTTCATGCTTAGTCTGGGAGTGGAACACACTCGTTTTAAGTTTCAAATTGAACTCTTTTAACAAAACAACGACTATCTAAAGATTTATGACATATACGCTGTAATTGGGACATGTAAACTTAAAAGGAAAACTTTCTGTATATACAAGTTGAGGCATTATTTGCAATTGATTAGCTACAATTATTAATGGTCATATAGGCAATTCAATTTACAACTAACCTAAAAATTAAAGGTGTCAAATCGTATTGGATGCTTTGATTTGATAAACAGAATATGCGAAAATGAGCATTGAAAATGTTCGGTGTTACATAAAACTCTCTGTATGTAAATAACCTGTTGAGAAATACTGGAGTGAGTGCATGAAAACCATGGAAACGTATAAAAAATGGAATATAGTATTTTTAGTACCTATTTGGAAGTACCAGTCATTTTAGTGACTTAACGTATGTGGCTTCTTGAACACACACACAAAATTCGGTTAGGAATTTGTCATGTCAAATAGCTGACATCTAGACCATTATTCTTAGGACATTGGTGGAGTAACTTGATATTCAATATAACCAGTGGCGGCGTAGGATCACAAATATTAATTAATTTCATAATGTGGAACATAATAATGTATATGGACGTGGTGCTGTTATGTTATTATAATACAACTAAAAGTTCCACAAAATATATTATACAGGCTTAAAGATCCAAACACGTAATGGTTTTCGAATTTAGATTGAATATGCAAAACGTTTCCCTGAGCAAAACTCGAATTACGAAGAATACTCTGCACTTTTAAGATATTTAAGTTAGTTATAAAATATGATTCTATCCAAAGCAAGAGGGTGTGTAAAAATATAAAATATCTATAAAATGGTAAGAAATAAATTAGCAATAGCCCTGCTATAAATACAAAGTAAACTAACTGTAACAAAATAATCATTATTGTAACAAGCAGTAATAATATAGTATGTTCAATAAAATAAAATCTCTAGAGTGCCATGGAAAATATTGTAGGTTGGAAACTATGAAATTATACATTTAATTATTATGTTTGATTTTTTATATGTCAATTCCTAAAGCGTGTAGCCAACTTAAATTTTAAAAAAGATAAAATCATGGCACTCTAGAGGTTTTTTTTTTATTGAACATACCATATTTAATAAGGGTTCAATTATATTAAATAAATGACGAAGTGATTTTAAAAGTTTAATGTCTAAATATCTTGTTGATTAATACTTTCGATTTCTGATAAAGATGGTTCGTCGTCGGATTCATTCGACACAGAGATCACCATTGGTTCGATATTTAACAAGTCCAATTTATTTTCTACCTCCCATGCCTAAGAAATTATTTTCTCTGTGTGGTTGATGTAATTTTGCGGTACATTTTCTACTACGTTATTCCATACATTTAAAACTTCAGCAGGTGACCCTGTAGTTTTAAAAATAGCTTCATTATAACGTCTTTTAGTGTCTGACCAAACCATTTCGATGGCATTAAAATTGCAATGATAGGCAGGTAGTCTGAGAACACAATGATCATGCTCCGCAGCGTATTTATCTAAATGATATTTTTTTTCCGGCACTGTTTGCTTTTCAACCAGATTCCAAACAGCATCTTTTAAAAGATTATTTGGAAAAGGGACCTTCTTCTTTCGAAGCCAATCTATAAGACGTTTTTTGCTCCACCTTTTTTTCGGAATTTCTTCTTCTAGACGACTATGATAAATTGCGTTATCTAGTATAATTAAGGATGGTTCTTCTAAGTTTGCAATAAGTTGATCTTTAAACCACTTCTCAAAATTTTCGGTATTCATATTATCGTAATAATCACCCGTTTTCTTATTACATTTAAAAATTAGAGATCCATTTGTCACAAATCCATCTTTATTTCCGGCATGAACAATAAAGTAACGTATCCCACTTCCAGTTTTTCTAAAATTACTGCCATCTTGCCACATTTTTCTATCACCACTTTTGCTAAAAATCCATGTCTCATCCAGAAAAACCGGTTTATAAATGTTCTCCTTTTTAGCAACTTAATATTTATTTAAAAATAAAATTCCCTTCAACCTGATTCCAGGCATTTCCAATAAATGTTTTCTTCCGTCCTGCTTTTTGAAGCTAAAGCCCATTTTCTTAATTCCCAAATATAAAGAACTTCTCAAGATCCCAATTTCTGGTGATTTTTCCATAAGTTGCCAGTAAATAGTGTCTATAGTAATATGTTCCTTTCGGGCATATATTTTGTAAATCACTTTCCTTAAAAAATGCAGAGTATTATTTGCAATTCGAGTTTTGCTCAGGGAAACGTTTGCAGACATATTCCTCCTAAATTCGAAATCCGTTGCTCTGTTTTCATCTTGTAGGTTGTACAATGTGCTTTGTGGAACTTTTAGGGCTTCGGACGCTTTTTGAATTGCCTTAAATCGAGATCCTAATTCATTTTGAAAATAACTTACTACATTCAGCATAAGCTTTTTGGATTCATCGGAATATCGCATTTAGTAGTATATTTTTGCGTAATTTAATGACATTAACAGACATCAAACTTTTGACGTAACATCCAATTAGTAATCGACGTTCATTTTTGTTGGTAATTTTTTGTTTCATCTGATTCATGATTAATAAATAAAGATAGGGTTATTCCAAATGGGTATTAAAAATACTATATGTACCCTATTCTACACATTAGCCCAAAGCTCTATTTTCATTATTGTGGAAAATCAATCGTTGTTCGTATGGCCAAATAACATGTAAATTTCCGATCTTAAGCAAAAAATGATTAATCAAATAAACAAATCACCCACGCTCTTCTTTTTTTTAAACCGGTATTTCAGGAAATTAGTAAAGCTGTGTTTATTTGTGTATACTTAATTAAGTCACTGTAAATAATAACACTTTTACAAATTACACTATTTATATCAAGCAAGCAAATGTCACCCAACAAATGAACAACTTCAAAACAAATCTGATCATCAATCAAAGTGATGTAAAATAAGAATTGCAGAATTAAATCGGGTGGGGGGGACTCAAAATAAACAGCGGTTTCGCCACTTCTACAAAAGGAGAAACAATGATAAGGTAAAGAATAAATTTATCAAACAAACGAGAATTTTTTTAAAATTCTGATGCAAAGAAAACGAACGATTTATAACTTGAAAATTTCATATTCCAACACATAAAACGTGAATGGTATTGAATCATTGAAGACTTTTATTGCCAAGAAAGGAGCTTATTCAATCGGCTTTTGATTGCTAACGAATAATAAGACTTGTAAAAGTTTATCTACAAGAATTAAAAAAAAATAACATCAGGACACTGATTTTGCTTTCACAACCCGAATAAATTTACTAGCCTAGAAATACAGGCAAAAACACCCAGAAGTTTACTATATTCGAAAAAGTAAACAAACGATTTACATTAGTAACAAAATAATTTGAACATTGCGAAAAAAGAAACTAAAGATTGTCATAAGTAAGAAAATAACTTGAAGATTTTGCATTTTATCAACATTTTTCACTCACGAAAAGCATTAAAAGTGTGTTCTCACTTTAAAGATTTTTGGGATCCGCAAAGAAGAATCTCAAAAAATTTTAATCATCTACATTCTTTAGACATCAAAGAATTGTTAAGAAAAGAAACTTGGCGATTTTAATCGCTACTTTTATCTTCGAATTTCAACGATTATACTTGTCAAGACTTTCTGTGTCCACTTTCGTATAATACCACTGTTCTCATTCGGAATATTTCAATTTTCAAGAAGAAATTTGAAGGTTTTGAATACCAACTGTAATCTTACTACTGTTCTCATATTTCAATTTTCAAGAAGAAGGTTTTGAATTTTCAAGGAAAAGGCTTTGAATACCAACTGTAATCATACTTTTGTATATTACCACTGTTCTAAATTTGAATATTTCAATCTTCAAGAAGACGGTTTTGAATACTGACTGTAATCATTAAGCTTCTTCACTGCACGAACATTCCAACTGAAAGAAAGACATTTTAAAAATTCGATTGCAAATCTTGAAAACTTTAATTCTCAAGAAAGATTTTCTTCACAACTTGAAAGATTTTAAATGTCAAGAAATAAACTGAAGATTTCTTTATTGTTCACTAAAATCAATAACACACTTCACAGTTTAAAGATTTTGTTTAACAAGAAGAGACTCAAATATGGTGTAACTTGGAAGATTTTAAACGCCAAGAGAGAGTCTTGAAGATTTTTTAATTGCTCGCTTAATTCAATAACATACTTCACAGTTTGATGATTTGGTTTCACAAGAAGAAACTTGTCTATTTTTTATGCACATCTTGAAAATTCTAACTGGAAAGAGAGAATCTTGGAACACCTACTTTATCCTCGCATTTTGAAAATTTAAATCGCAAAAAAAAATTGAATGATTTGATTGTACATCTCGAAGATTTTAACACTCAGGAAAGAAAGTTTAAGATCATCACAACTTGGAAGATTTAAATTGTCAAGAGAGATTATTGCTCACTTTATTCAATAACTTCCTTTACACTTGAAAATTTTGATTCCTGAGAAGAAACTTTTGGTTGCAAGATTTTCACCAAAGAGGAACCTACTTTAAACATTAAACTTCTTCACTCTTGAAAAATTTTAATTGCAAAACGCTTTTCAATTGAAGAATTTGATCGCACATCTGGGTGATTTTATTTCTCGTGGAGAAAATTGAAGATTTTGATTGAGTATCTCGAAGATTTTAATTCTCTTGGAGGAAATTGAAGATTATCCTTAAATTTTTAAGATTTAATTTACTGGAAAGAAACTTTTATAGTCAAAACTAATTGAAATTATTCCTGAGAAAAAACTTTTGATTGCACATTTTAAAGATTTTCACCGAAGAGAAACCTACTTTAATCATTAAACTATAATTCAATCGAATAATTCGATCACACATCTTAGTGATTTGAATTCTTGTGGAGAAAATTAAAGATTTTGACTGCAAATCTCCAAGATTTTAATTCTCGTGGAGAAAAGTGAAAATTTCGATTACGCATCTCGAAGATTTTAATTCTCGTGGAGAAAATTGAAGATTTTATTTCTCTGAACCTGAACTAAAGAAACATTTTAAACCAAAACTAATTAAAACTCACCAACAAGACTGTCCAACACACAAAAACTTGAGATTCTCATTAACAAGAAATTGTCCAACATAGAAAAACTTGCGGTGTAGAACTTTACACCATTAAAAAACTTGTGCTTCAAGTGAAACACCATGCTGTACAAAACGTCGAAGAAGAAGAAACCGCTGACAGCGGAAGATAGGTTCCGGCTGACTTTAATCGCGGAAGCCGACTTGGTCAAGTATCGTAGGCAATACAACTTGCTGAGTAAATCGAAAACGTCCCACGCCGCGGTGTTCACTTTGCATAGGCAAAAAAGAGTCATCAATGTGCTGCGCGCGGAGTACAACGAGATCGAAACGGACTTGGGTGTGGCTGCGTCCGCGGAAAACACAGCAATCGACTCGAGGAACGCGCAGTCTCTACAATGCCTCTTGACGACGCACCAGAATTTCAGGTGTGATGTCAAATTGGAGAAGGATTATCTCAGCGAGCTAGACACGCAGATCGGCCTGGTGAAGAAGAAGATACTCAATTTAAGGCGGCAACTTCCGAACTATTGGGAGGAGAAGGCGAAAGTGGCGCGGGACAAACACACGCTGGAGGCTTTGGAAAATAAACTAGAGGGCGCCACGAAGAGATTCTGCTTGACCGTCAGCGATAACAGGAGATTGCGCGATGAGATCAAGCACTTGTTGATAGAACGATCGCGTTTCGCGCTCATCTGGGATCAGCTTTTGGGGAATTTGGCGTCGGCTAGGAAGTACATGATTGATTTAATTCAAGTGGCCACCCTGGCTTACGATCAGAGGGAAGAGTGGGTGCAGAAATTAACGATTTTACGGCGCAGAGCTTACGGGGATTACATTTCGCAAACGCTGGACATGACGGAGATGCAGCGGTTGATCGACGAGGGGTCGAAATTGGAAAGGTTTTTGTGCACCAAAGGGCAGAAGCGCTTGATGAAAAAGCTGATGGATAAGGAGTTCCAACGCAGGGAAGAACTTAAAAAAGAGATGAGCGCACTGATTGAAAAATACACTCAAACAATGGAAGACATTAGGGAATTTTGGGTCGAGAACAAGACGCACAAAATCATCGAAAAATACATATACACGGAATACGAAAATTACACCCAATTCAAACGAGTGCTCCACCTCAACGGTGAGATCGAGGAACTAAGCGACGATGTTTCCAGACTCCACGAAATAATCGACGAGGGACGCCTCGAAATCCAAAAAAGACAAAACGCTGAAGCAGAAGAAATCCTCGACTTGGAAAACCAACTAGCCGACTATACTTACCTCGCGGACGAAGCCGATGCCGAGTTGGAGTCAATGGACGCGGACCTAAACGAAATTTTATCCGGCTTACAAGCGCTCTTCAACCAAATGAAAACCCACAACCCCTTCGGCCAACTCCTCGGCAGCAACGCGACAATTAACATCTACAACGCTTACATGTTCCTCAAACTAATCGAACGCCGAATGAACGAAATAATGATCAACGTCAGCTACAAAGAAAAACGCAAGTATGGATCAAAACCCTCGCCAAAACACACGATCCGTGACAAGCACGTGACTTATCATTCTTTTACTCTGGAGGAGTTGGTCACGGAAGCTCCATGTCCGCTCTGCGTTGAAAAGGCAATGGTTAGCGATGTGATCGAGTCGCTACAGAAGGTCATGAACCGGGAAGAGCTCACCGAGAACTTAGAGCTTACGAAACAGCAGGAGTTTTTTAACGAGCTGATCCACAACGTCACTGGGTGTCCATTGCCGAAAGCCAGGGCTATTGTGCAAGCTAGTTTTCAATGATTTTATTTTAGTCGCTTCAAAATTTAGAGTTTGTATATTGTGATGCAGGTTTTACATTACGTTAGACCTAAGAGGATATTATATTAGATCTATCCTCTTTGGTTAAACGTTGAAATGGGGTTTGTAAATTGTGACGCTTGTTTCAAATTACGTTAAACTTTAAAATGGGGTTTGCAAATTGTATGCTTGTTTCAAATTTGGTTAACCATTAAAATGGGATAGTTCTTTCCAATTTCACTAAGCGTTAAATAGGGGTTTGTAAAATGTATGTATACCTATTTCAAGTTTCTTTAAGCTTTAAAATGGGGTTTGTAAATTGCATGTTTGTTTCAAATTTCTTAAAGTGTTAAAATGGGGTTTGTCATATTGTTTCAGATTTCCTAGAGCATTAAAAATGGGGTTTGTAAATTGTATACTTGTATAAATAAAATGTTAATTTTAAATTTGTGTTTTATTGTGGCAAATGAAAGTGATGTAAAATGTTTAATGAGCCGTTTAATCTATTGAATTAACAAAAAAAATGAATTAGCTAAAATTTATTATCGGATAATTCGATTGCAAGAAAATAAATGCTTCTTTTTGAAATATGAGATTATCAACTTGTAGTTGAAGGGAAATCGAAGCTTTTTTTGGTTTACTACTTTTCCTTCATATACAGGGTGATTCAGAATCGGTGTAAAAATATTCAAATAAGGGTATTATTTACACGTTTGCTACCAGCATTACGCAGGTGAGACTAAATTTCTGATAGCTTTATTATAATTGGCTCTACAAAATCATATAGTAAACAGATTCCATAAATTCAAAGAATGAAAAAGATATGGGATATTCTGGGCTAAAGGACAATTACCTTTTGATAGGTTTTTAGCAATTATTTAATTTAATCAAAAATTATAAAGGCAGTAGATGTTGAATTTTTCTCTGAAAGCCTGGTAGCAAACATGTTAAGGTATTAAGTGCTATAGATGTCTTATGTACACTTCTGTGCAATAAAATTAAGCATATGTCTTATAGCTATTTTTCACAATATTCTAGTTGTATAATTTGAGTCTGTGTTAATTGCCTAGGAGCAGTTTCAATAAATGACAAAACACCATAACTTGAAATTAACACCTTTATTAAAAAACCAAAACTATAACCTTTTGAAAAAAACGCTTGTAATAAATACAACAAAGCCGAAATAAAAAAACCATCTTCTATTTTTGTTAGAATTCGAATTTTTGAATTGTTATCTAAATGACAAGGCATTTTGACATTAAGGAATCTGACATATTTTTGTAACTAGGAAACTCATGACGTCCGTTTTAAACTATAACATATTTTGTATACTTAATTTTATTGCACAGAAGTGTGCTTACTAACTTTTACCTTTAGAAAAGAAAAAGAAAACATGATAAACTGCTTAATTTTGTAAGTTTTCAGTGTTTTCTTTTTCATTTATCAGTTACCTATGGAAATGTATCTGTCGGTCGACGGGAGCAAATAGAAGAAAAAACTCTGATGGAACCTCTCCAGTAAATTGTTCAGACTCCTGAAGGTGCCTTCCAAAATCCTGCCCATCGTGTAAAAACCGCCCTTCGCGACCCTGTGCGAAACCGGCGGGAAGCCCTCCAGGGTGATCGCCTGGATTCCAAAACGGTAATAAAGCCCGTGGTTTCCATTCGGAATCTACAAAAGTTAACAAAACCACTGTTTACATACAAATACAAATATGATTTATTCTATCGAACCCTTTTTTCTCATTAATCACTTGATAAAACATTTTCAAAAATATATTGGTTTGTAAATTAAATTCACTTGGTTTTGTTTCACTTATATGTATTTTATTTTCTACAAACTTCGGGCTTAAGGGGATTATTGCAGTGTAACACGCCGATCGTGTTGGAAAGACCCACATAGTTTAGAGTAGCTCATCCGATGCCAAATTTACAGGACAAGTGGGGCGAATACAGTCAGAGAGAAAAGCGGCAGCTCGCTGTGCATTTGTGCATTGATCCTTGGCATGAACGGATGGGGTCTCGCGTCGCGTGGAATAGACGAAAAAAAAGCGTATAAAAAAGACGGATCTAAGGAAAGTGTCGATTCGTATTATTTAAACACGCTGATAATACATACAAGCTATGTATTGTTTTTAATTCGTTAGAAAGCTTTATCGGATCCTGTGTTATTTTTCGGTATTTACAAAACCGATGATTCTTATTCTTGTGATTATAACATATTATTTTTTCTTTTAAGACTAAAGTTTCGACAGCCGAACAAACTATGTGTTTTATTTTATTAAATTAGAGATTATTTCTTAAAAATATAATAATAAAATAATTCATGTTCATAAGCTCCTTGTAAATATTTATATGCCGGATATATACAGGGTGTCTACGCTAAACCATTCGTTAAAAGTTTATGGGGTTGCCGTTGCACTAAAAATTGGAAAACAATCATACCAAGGATTGTTTTCCAATTTTTGGTTGAATCAGTTCTCTTCATGTGCAATATTTCAACTTTATAGCACTTCCGGTTCCACCGGAAGTAGCACCAAATTCGTTATTTTAAATAGAACACCCTACTTATTAGCAATTTTTTGGGTTTCTCGTTTACATATTTTATTCAAACATATGTACACTTATCTCTTATAGTTTTCAAGAAAATAAAATATTTCTAAAATTTTGACCTTTAAAAGGCATCTCGAAATCTGTCTGTAACTTCTCTTAAGAATAAGATAAACATATGATTTATATCTCTACTTGTACCTAGAGAATGCCTCTATGAGTAAATTAATCGGAAACTGTCAATTTTGACAATAAGTGTTCTTAAAAGGTCAATATCTAAGTGCTCTCTTCAATATCAAGTAATTCCTTTTTTTTTAATGGAATGATCCAATTTTTATCACGTAGTACGATTGGGGGGAAAATTTCCTACAAAAAAGTATTATACAACTATACTTCTAAAGCGAGTAGTTTTCGAATTATTTCAAAAATTCGTTTTTCGTCGCATTTATGCAGGGTAATGACATTTCTTTGATGTACAGGGAGTTTTTCTTTAAAATATACGTATACCAAATTCTGCTTGTTTTCTTTAAATCTTTAGTTATTCGTTGTTTTTGTTAATGGTTCAATTTGAAGCTCTAAACGAGTGTTTTCCACTCCCAGACTAAGCATGAAGTAAAATTTCGAGTTTATAAAAGCCCCGTGAAAATTTGTCTCGGGTCGCGCAGCGACCCGAGACAAATTTTCTGGGCTTTTCTAAACTCGAAATTTTACTTCATGCGCCACGCGTATAAAACACGATTCAACTGAAGTTCGAATATAAATAAATTTCACAATATTTTAGTGTATTATACGCGTGGCGCATGAAGTAAAATTTCGAGTTTAGAAAAGCCCAGAAAATTTGTCTCGGGTCGCGCAGCGACCCGAGACAAATTTTCACGGGGCTTTTCTAAACTCGAAATTTTACTTCATGCTTAGTCTAGGAGTGGAAAACACTCGTTTAAAGCTTCAAATTGAACTCTTTTAAAAAACAACGAATGTCGGAAAATGTACAGCTTTATTCCCTGTATATTATTCAAGTAGTAATTTAGTTTCCATCATTGTCATGGTACTATTAAAAATTATTACAATAAATAAGTTGTTCTTTAATGCTCATTGTTTATTTTGTTAGGGCGTAGATAAAGTATCGTACGTTTCTCGAGTGGTATGGAAATTACATACTCGCGGAATACTGCACTCGCCGCTGCGCGGCTCGTGCGCAACATGTCCGCTCATATGTAATATACTGGATACTACTCTGGTTACGTAATATACTGTTATTATTTGACATTTTGCATTACATACGCGACAAAACAAAAACATGACTACTTGCCTACTAAAATTCAGTTGCGAATTAATATACCTATAGAGGCATCAAGTAGAGATTTAAATCATATTTTTATCTTATTCTTAAGAGAAGTTACAGACAGATTTCAAGATGCCTTTTAGAGGTCAAAATTTTAGAAATATTTTTTTTGCTTCAAAACTATAAGAGATAAGTGTACATATATTTGAATAAAATATGTTGCAATTTAATCAAGGAATCTAAAAAATGACTAATATATAGGGTGTTCTATTTGAAATAACAAATTTGGTGCTACTTCCGGTGGAACCGGAAGTGATATAAAGTTGAAAATATTTCACATGAGGAGAACTGATTTAACCGTATGACAAGGATTTTTTTCAAATTTTTAGTGCAACGGCCACCCCATAAACTTTTAACGAACGGTTTACCGTAGACACCCTGTATGAAAAACGCGGAACATAGGATTTTCAATGATATTTTTTATATAGGAATGTTATCTTTCCTAACTGCTATGGCCATGAAAATAATGTGTATTAATTTGGCCTCTGCCAAATTGGGTAAATACCCCAAATTTTCGGGAGAATTTCAATTTTTATTTCATCAAATATTCTAGTTTTTATGAATGCAACAAATAAATAATAAAATGACTTCAGGCAGACATTTTATACTCAACAAAAAATATATTTGAGATTTGTCATCTAAAATATTTAGGGAAGATATGTCAATTGGAGCACTGCACGGGCCTGAATTTTTCTTAGGCGATTTTCCCGTATCATATTCAATATTTAAATTATCTTAATTTTATATATATTTTTTACTTTTTCTAAAAACTACGCCTATAATCAGATGAGTATATTTTTTATTTATTTTGACCTGAAATGTTGACCGGGCCGGGTCAGGCAAAACTCAATCTCTCTTATTTTATGACCGGGTCGGGCCAAGCCGGGCCTTAAAAAATATATTGGACTCGGTGCAATGTTGAGCAAGAAGCTTGTTATTTAAAATGCATTATAATAACTACCTTATTATTATTGTAGTTCTATTTTTTCTAAAATAATTAACAATGAATATGCACGCAGTTAAACCCTCAATTTTTTTAAACATTCGTCAAACATATATTACCTATGCTCAGTAAAAAATAGTTGATTTGTAACAACAACGTCATATTAGTGACGTTATTCTTACTATTCTTATAGTTTTGATATTATTTATTCGTTCATGAAGTCGCAGTTGGTTCAAACAGGTCTGGTTGCTAGAAACTTTACAATTTACTTTAATAGTTTTATTGCGAGAAGTTTAATGGCATTTAACAACTGCTTTAACAACGAAAGATTTAAGACGAAATAATGATTTGAACAAGACTCATTGTTATTTGATTGCTTCTGGCTTATTAATCAGCTTAAAAAACTTTAAAAATAATTTAATAATACCGACACTGTCAAATAATTAGGGAAGCCAATATTAAAGGTATATCACACATCTTTATTTAAATTAGTGAAACATTTCGTGTTTTCTATATTAGTGAACATGCAGTATAAAAAAATACTTATTCCATTAGTAGTCAGAAAGCATAAAAATAAAACACTAGTACAATAAAATATCGATTATAATTGGGAAATATTAATTTTACGAGAACAAATGCTAACGACGCGAGCCGTTTTTGTTAAATATGATTGAGAAAAGAAAAGAAAAACAAACGCGAAGCCGCGCAACGTTCACCGGCCCAGGGATAAACGCTGGCCGCATGCTGCTCGCCCCTCCAATAATTGTGCAGATGAGTGTACAACGCGTTCAACTAAGAGAAGATCCGCAAGGCGGCGGTATTTTACGGTCTTATTTTTCAAGATTTTTATTTTAATCTGACTCGGGCATGAGTTATCGCATCTTTATTAAATGTTCACATTATATTCCTTATAGTATAAACTAGTAAGATATGGGAATATTTTTTTTAATTTTGAAAAATATAACATTATTTTTTTCATACCTCTGAAAGCAAATTGTTAAAAAAAAAGTACTTTGATATTTTACTAGATAATTGGGCTTAATATACGCTGTCAAAATTTCAACTTTCTAGGACCTTTAGTTTTTAAATAAACCTAACATTAAATTTCAGACCACTGTTATATTCCCCTTAATGCCATTATCAAGAATGAAAACGTTACGGCTGGGATTTTAATACGAATAATAATTTAAATAATCGAATATTTAAATTTGAATATTCGAACATATATTAATATTTGAATATTCAAATAATTCTAATATTTAAATATGTTTTTGAATGTATAACTACATATTTTGAACATTCGAAATATATGAATAAGTTTTAGAATGAGTAATTGAATACTTTGAATTTCAAAAATTCCAAGCCGGTGGCGCATGAAGTAAAACTTCGAATTTAGAAAAGACTGAAAATCTAAATTTTCAGACTTCTCTAAACTCAAAATATTTAGTTCATGCGCCAGGCCTACTCAACACTGACTTAATATAAAGTTTAAAAACATACTTAGTTATTGTTAATATATCACAAGATTAAAATATACCGATAAATGTTTTCATTAATGGTAGAAATGTTTATAATTGTAGTATTTAGATATTCATTTAAAAACATACAAATTTGAATATTTAAATAATTAAAATTTTCGAATATTCAAACAATTGAACTATTTCAATATTTAAATAATTGTAATATTCGAATAATTCGAATATTTGAGTTTTATGTAATACCGAAGATTGTACGTATGATTTGCACTGAATCGCATTTGATTACCTGTCATTTCTAATAGTCATATAGGCAATCCAATTCACACTTAACTCAAAATTAAAAATGTAAAGTTGTGTTCAATGCTTAAACTTGTTTCAGTACGAATCGAGCATACAAAAATTAACGTTGAACGTGTGTTGCAATGTTCAGTTTTACATAAAACTCTCTGTATTTTAGAATGATTATTCGAATACTTAAATTTTAAAAATTCTCAGCCTTACAGATAAATATTTCACATTTTAAACTGTTCAAATTCGAGAATAAGCTTACGCTTCTTTTAGTTTGCAAAACTTTAAACATAATATATAAAATTACAATAGCATTCGTATAAATTACAGACAATACATCTTAATTAATACAGCATGTATCAATTTTCTAAATAAATGCAAGAGCAGTATTAATAAAAACATGACTTACTCCGGTCGCTTGTGTGGCGACCATGTTCATCAGGGTTTGGAAATTGTAGCTCCACTCTTTGGCGAAGGTCGACAGTTTTTTCGGGAGCTTCGACAAAAACTTTAACGACAAATTCCAATCGCGAAAGATGTGACTCGCCTGCGCCGTGGCCCTGTTTTTCAACGTACACTGCAACCCTTCTTTCATGCACATCCTTGCCGCCAAATTGAACAGATCCAGATTCGGCATTTGCCCGTTCAGACCCTCAATTTTCAGATCGATTTGTCCTTGAAAAGCAAACATAAAAATCATCAAAGATATTTTTTAAAAAACTCCTAACAATGTTAAGCTTAAATTAATATGATTGTTCCAACATTATTGAACGTAAAAGGGAAATTTTATTTAGCAGTATGAAAGCTGTTCAAAATTCGAATTCCTACGCATCACTTGATTTTGTTGATCAAATAAAAAGTGGTCACATTTATAGTTGGCTATGAATCATTTGATTTATAATAACTGGTAACGGCGCATTAGGTCACGATGAAAATGATTAGATAAAAAATGATTTATGAAGTGAGTGTGCAAGGACAGAAGATGACGATGATTGTGACCTAATGCGCCGTTACCGGTTATTCATATTTGGTTACAAAATTAAGTGTCGTTACTTCGTACTTATTCATTTGATTTTATTCACTAATATCTGATATTTGTTTTGTGTATAACAAAAGAATTAGTCAACGGGGCTTAGATGACAAGGCCATTAAATTGGCATAAGAAGATAAGACATGAGTCTTATGGTTATTTAATGTTCTTGGTTTCAAAGTCCATTTCTATCGTTATACACATAAAATGTAACAGTTTTTGAATAGCTATACATTTTTAACTAAGCTTAACTTAAGCCGCTATTAAACAAAAAGAAAGAAACTCATTACTTTAGAGACTGCTTTGTCTCTGCCACAAATAACTGCAAATGAAGTTATATTTATTATTTTTACTTTACCAATTTCTGTGTCGTGAAATTCCAAATTTATAGCGGCCTGTATGGCCCCAGCTCTTCCCTTCATATTGCCCGAAATCAACGTATTTTTCGTCCCGCAACTGACCCCGTGGTAAGCCTCCAGCCACGCCTGCATTCCCAACTGCTCGTGTTCGGTAATCAAGAAAATTAAATCCTTCGCCCAATATTTCTCCTCTAAAAAATTAAAAATATATAAAACAACAGTTGTTTTTATTGTTTCATCTCACTGATTGCAAATTTGGCGAAAGCCAGCATCACAGCAATCGACGCCGTCGTGGGCGGGTTTACACTGGTCGGGGGGCGATACGGAACGCTTAGAATTAAAGATTCGGTGCTTGCTGCTCTCGGTGCTCTGAGGATCGCATAAACATTCTTTCCTTGATACGACTAAAATACAAAAAATAATTCAAATCTCACCATGAAAATAAGACATTTAATCATAACTAATTAATAATAATAGTATGTTTAAAACTCATGAGAAACTTTTAATCAATATATACAGAGAGTTATTTTTTTAAGTATACATATCAGTGCGTATACAGTGTATACGCTGCAAATCTTCAGACATTTATTGTTGTTTAAATGAGTTAATTTTTAAGCTTTAAACGAATGTTTTTTATTCGCAAATTAAGAATGAAGTAAAATTTTAGGCATTTCTAAACTCGAAATTTTACTTCATGTGCTGCCCGCAATAAACACTGATTTCATGTGAAGTTCATAAAGCAGTGTGCTAAAGATGTACGTTTTTGAGCGTGGCGAATGAAGTAAAATTTCGAGTTTAGAAAAGCCTGAAAATTTGGATTTGCCCTGCTCGCTTCTCTCTGCCCAGCAAATCTAAATCAGCAGGCTTTTCTAAACTCAAAATTTGACTTCATGCTTAATCTGGGAGTAAAAAACACTCGTATTAAACTTAAAAATGAACTCTTTTAAAAAACGATGATTGGCGGAGAATTTACAGCATTTGCATATGTATACTTAAAAGTAAAATTCTCTGTATATTATATTCTTATTTAACTATTTAAGGAATTTATTGTATTGACAAGTGTAAGACAAATGCCAGTAAACACAATAAATTATTAACTTACTTGTGGTAATCCAAGTGGGAAATTAAGCGTGAAATTCTGCGTGTAAGTATCCAAACCGATTTGCCTGAACTTAGCCAGAAGCCACGGATAAGGAATCGAGTTATCGTACTTCTTCATCTCGTCCAGCAACTCGTCATAAAACACCTTGGCCGAATTATCATTCCTGAGCTCCGAATTCACCAAACCGGGCAGCAGGGCATTTTCCGAGAAATACGTGGCGTTGTTTACTTGCGGGGAAGCCAAAAGGCAGAAATAAACCACTCCGATCACGTAAAGAAAGGTACAGAGCTTCGCGTAATATTTTATAAGGAGTTTTACTATTTTTCCCTGTCCGGCACTCGGATCAGTGAGTAAGCCCATGATTTTAGGGTGTAACCTAACCAAAAAACTGATTATTTACATTGCTGTGAATTTACATACAGCTTATCAGCTACACTCACGCAATTCCATTAAATAAACTCAAAATCACTTATTACAAGCATTGAATCAAGTTGTTTCAATACAAATACTTCAAAATATTAAATCATAATTAAAACTTACTTTTCCTCAATGTTTTAATTATTCACTGCTAATTATCAATTGCTTTCGGTTTTCTGTTTTATCATTAAATTTCGCACATTCCTTTGGAAAAACCGCTAAATTTCGGATCCAACCAGTAGATTTTTGTTAATATTTTGAAAAATTCATATTCAATGATGTTTACAATTTGACAGATGAGTAAATGGTTTGTGTCTCGGCTAACTACAAATATTTTGTAGTCGATATTAAATTATTATTACGAAAATTAAGTAATACAAATACACACAAAATAAATTCAAAAGCGCCTAAATAGTTAAACAGACACATTGAATTAAATTTGAAAAATTATATTGGTTGATAATTAACACAGGCATCTTAACATGCATCCATTAATTCATTTTATATTAATCTCTAATTTTAAATAATTTCTGCAACAATTATTTTATTTTCAAGAATATTTTGCTAATTATATCCATAATAAATATAAAGTAGATTAATTGATAATTGACATATTCAACTTAACATGCAGCGAATTCATAATTCATTTTATATTAATCTAGCATGTAATTGAATTAATTTTAATAAAATAAAACACTTTAACTTTGTTTGTATAACACAATATTTTTTATTTTTGTGACTGCAGTTTCACTTCATTTGATAATAGCAAGTTGAGTCGCCGAAACAGCAGTCACAAAAATAAAAAATATTGTGTTATACAAAGTGTTTTATTATTATTAAATTATTATATATATTATTATTAAATTTATTAAAGTGTTTTATTTTATTGAATTAACATGTATAACGAAGTAGAAGCCTACACCGTTAATAATTGAATTCATTTTATTTAATTTTTTTAACCAAATTCTGCTAACTATAAGCATAATAGATCCGTAGTAGATTAATAGATAATTGACATAGTCAACGTAGCATGCAGCAAAATGATAATTTAATAATTATTTTGCAAGTAATTAACTAAATTTAACAATAATAATAATCAAGATCTGCAACAACTATTTTATTGTTTTACAGATTTCTGGTAATTAAATCCCTAATAGATCCGTAGTAGATAATTGACATAGGCAACCTAACATGCAGCGAATTCATAGTTAATTTAATATTAATTTCGCACGTAAATATGCCCGTTCATTAAAGACAGCAGTTGGGAGTTTAGTGCCACCTGTTGATGAATTTTCTGATGACCGGATTGTTAATAGTGAACATGTTTCGGGTTTTTGCAATCGTAAGAAATACACCGACTTAGTACCGTTCAGTAGATACCAGCGTACATCCCAAAGAAATCCAAACATGTTGAATGTTGAATATTTTGATGAACGAGCCCATTGATTAAATTCACTAATTATATCGATTAATTTCTGCAAAACTGTTTTATTTTAAACAAAATGCTACTAATTACATGTTTAAAATATGAAATTATATTATTTAAAATTATATAGGCAACTTAAAATACAATAATAATTATTTCGAATTGAATTGATTAAATTGTATGTTAAAAACTCAGTAATTGCTACAATTAATTTATTTTAGATATTTATGTTATTATTGTAATAATTATACATTTATAATACAAAATTATAATATAATTAAATAATTCAATATTGTTACAGGCAACCAATATACAAACATATTTTATGTAAATCGCAAGCATTTATTAAGAGAATGCTCTATGCTGTACCTTATAAAGATTTATAATAAACTATTCATATAATTAACAATTTATTTAATAATCTAATAATTATGGACTTTTGAATAATTAAGTAAGTACGCCACTGTTTTCATTGACTAACTTCGCGCACGTGCATAAATCAAACATGGCCGTTTGACAGTGACATTTCTGTGATTGTGTTTACATAATTCTGTTGTATTTATTTAACAAACCGTACGTTAATTTCCACGTTACTGCCGAAACGACGAAAAACTGTACCCGATTATTTCCAGCTGTGCGATCCAAACAATTAATCCGCGGACTAAAACAAATTGGAAAATGATCGAGCAGAAATAAAGAAAACAATACGCGAAATTTCGATCGGAAATTATGGACTCGAGGGCCTTCGCAACATTTCCCGCAGCGTGCTGTTATATTTAAAGGCCGAACTTCATAAAAACGTTATTGTGAGTATCCGTAGGACGTGGAATAAAATCGGGATTTTCTTTTGTGTTTGCATGTTGACATTTTGAGTAGAAAGTATCTAGTTATTTTTCTCTCCAGTCTTTTACGGTTTTAGATCCGTTTTTGCGACCTAAATTCCTTTTGAAATGGATAACATTCCTCACAATGCTGAATCTCATCCTAAAAATTGTGGGTCGTTAAGATTCCTCGGTGGAAAGTAAAAGTCCATTGAGTAGAATATGTGCACGTTTTAACTCTTCGAAGTTTTGTTTACTAGTTATATTTAATCTTCGGAGTTTTGTTACTAGTTATGTTTAAAAAGTATTGGTTGTTTATTTATGTCCAACAAATTTTTATTTTAAGGTAAATTTAATTTTGGTAAAAATATTGGCTTTGATCTTTCCTTTCTGTTAAGAAAAGTGTGTGCATGTTTTATTGACATTCTTTTAAGAAAAGTGTGTGCATGTTTTATGTAAAATCGAGTTTATGAATACTCTCGACTTTATTTGCTTTCTATTTTATTCTTTATTTTTCTTCGAGATAACCATTACACTCAGAAAGTACATAAAAGTCTAAAAAACGAAGTGGTTGATTAGAATCTTTATAAAATTATAGAACAACACAAGTGTTCTCATTCTACAAACCTCATTTTTAATTCATTTGTAAACTTCCTGCGTAATTTAATCTAATAAAAACTGTTTCATTATATACTTCATTTTCTCAAATTGCAATCAAAAATGATTACAGATTGTTATTCTTTCATCTAGCTTAATTAATTTTTATGATTCAGAAGATTATTTATAAAATAATGGCCTTTTCTGGGTATTAATGATGTCATAAATGCTTTCTCACTATCTGGATCTTAAAAGATAATATAGAAATGTGCGATTAATAAATTATGTATATTTCACTATCAAACAATGAAATTACACAAACAATTGTATTATTGTTTTACTTCAATAGATAATGTAATTAAGGTGTAAAATTCAAACTAACTGGTGAGTTTTAATTTATTTGTTGTTTTGTAGAAAAATTAACCAAATTGACAAATATTAATTACTTAAAATATGATTGAATATAATAATAAAATGTGGACATTCAAATTAATCAAAATAAACATTTGTAAAATTGATTAGCATGAGAAAAAACTTAAGTAATATATTTTGAACTTCACTTTAAATCGGTGGTTTATACGCGCAGCGCAAGAAGTAAAATGTTACTTCATGCTTAATCTGGGATTGGAAACACTCGTAAGAAGATTCAAATTGCATTGTTTTATAAAAACAAGAGATGACTGAAAATGTGCAGCCAAAGTGTGGATGTTTTATGTGATGAATACGTCGATATTAAATGAATCTAGCAAACAAATAAGATTTGGATTGATTGAGTTACTTGAAGATAATTATACTTTGATTAAAAAACACTTAGAACCTTTCTTCAATACTTTATTTTGTAACCAAATGTACATTTCGGACACGAAGTGTCCATTATCAATGGTTTGATACTAATTAGTATCAAACCATTAATAATGGACACTTCGTGTCCGAAATGTACATTTGGTTACAAAAATAAAGTATTGAAGAACGGTTCTAAGTGTTTTTTAATCAAAAAAACAAATAAGAATAAATATATTAGTAAATTTCTAGAATTGAAATCTTGTATGAAAATAGTGAATGCCTAAGAATTTGCAGTGAAAATTAAGATATGTAATTTATTTATGAATGCAAATATAAATGATTTTTTCAATTTTAAGGAACCAGGCTGGTCATATGATTTTATTACAAAACCTCGGTTCCAGGATTATATAAATCTTGAGCGATATTTATGACATCTGCGACACATTAAAATCGGCTTTTACATATTAGAATAACCTTATTGTACGTGAATGGGTTCAATGTCTTCTAATTTTCTATTATGATTTGGCTAACCCCTTTACACGTACATTTTTGCGCCGACGATTGAATGTCATGCCGGTAGTTGACTCAAAAGCGTACGTGTAAATGCAAATTTTGCTTGGAGACAAGAATTATAAAATTCATCGATGAAAGAACGCAATCCAGCATAGAGTTAAACCTGCCAAAAAAAAAACGTAATTTTTTCCAGGATCAAAACTGAAACCGAGCTAATATACAGAGAGTTTTATGTAACACCGAACATTTTCATAACGAGAATTTTTCTTTTAAGTATACATATGCATACGTTGAACATTTTTCGATGCTCGGTTTATTAATAGAATTCAATTTAAAGCTTTAAACGAGTGTTTACCACTCCCAGGCTAAGCATGAAGTAAAATTTCGAGTTTAGAAAAGCCTGAAAATTTGGTTTGGTCGCGTAGCGCGAAGCGCGGAGCGGCCAAACCAAATTTTCAGGCTTTTCTAAACTCGAAATTTTACTTCATGCGCCACCGGTACAAAACACTGACATTACGAAGTTTAAAACACACTGCTAAACTTTACATTGCATCAGTGTTCTGTACCGGTGGCGCATGAAGTAAAATTTCGAGTTTAGAAAAGCCTGAAAATTTGGTTTGGCCGCTCCGCGCTTCGCGCTACGCGACCAAACCAAATTTTCAGGCTTTTCTAAACTCGAAATTTTACTTCATGCTTAGTCTGGGAGTGGAACACACTCGTTTTAAGTTTCAAATTAAACACTTTTAAAAATAACGATTGTCTTAAAATTTACAGCATATACGCTGTAATTGGGACGTATGTATACTTGAAAGAAAAGCTACAATTTGTAATGATCATATAGGCAATCCAATTTACACATCACTTAAAAATTATAGGTGTCAAATTGTATTGGATAAAAATGTTCGGTGTTACATAAAACTCTCTATATATTTAGTTAATTGAACTGGAACGAAAACCGGATGATAACTTATCATCAACATTGAATGTTTGGTCTAAACTATTACACTATGCTAAATAAAACTCTTTTTTTAGATGATGTTGCCTTTATTGATATCGCCATGGGAACACCTGGCGATAAACCAAGCGGATTCAAAGAGTTAGAAGACGACCGACGACGCGTCGACCTCGCAGAAGATGCAGAAACACAACAAGAAAACGCGCCGCAAGAAACTGCCACCGAGACCGGCGGCGCGACACCGGAAATTACTGTGCTAACCCAACTACCGAACTTCACCACCTTAATCAACTACTTCATCGAACCCAACATAACACCGCAAACATCCTCGACAGCTACAACAGAATTCTTCACCCAACAGCAAGAAACATTCCCGCAGCCGGGCCCTTCCGGACTGCAAACCCCGAAAAGCAAGGTTAACCTTAAAGTCAGTATAAAGCGGGTCAAGAAATTGGAAAGGCAGAGTAAGAAACAGTACATTTGTTCGGTTTGCGAAAAGGCGTTTCAGAACTCGAATAAGTTGAACAAGCACCAGCAGATTCACGGTTCAAGCTCGCCCTTCAAGTGCGAGCACTGTAAGAAGAGTTTTTCTTCAAAGTTTAAGCTGGTCAGGCATGTTCTAATCCATTCCGATCGCAAGCCGTTCAGTTGTTCAGTCTGCGAGCGCACTTTCCACCGTAAGGATCACTTAAAGAACCATGTCAAAGTGCACAGTCCTTGTAAAAAACTGTATGTTTGCGAAAAGCCAGGTTGTAAAAAGGAGTACACTTCGTCGTTGAGTTACAAAAAGCACTTGGCACTGCACGCTGCGGAAGAGGGGGTTTTGGAGTGCCAGATTTGCTTGAAGACGTTTAAAAATAAGGACGAGATTTTGTATCATTTAAAGGTGCACGCCGGGAGTCGCACCGTAAAGAATCCTGATGAGAAAAAATACTCCTGCGATCATTGCCAGAGGAAATTCTTCACGCGTAAAGACGTTAAGCGCCATTTGGTAGTGCACACCGGTAAGCGGGATTTTTTATGCCAGTACTGCCCGCAGCGGTTCGGCCGCAAAGACCACCTCGTCAGGCACATAAAAAAATCGCATGCTAAAAACTCGAAATCCGACGATGCGATTATAAAAAGCGAATCCGGTGAGATTAAATCGGAGGTCGAGGACGAGTCCAATTTATCCTCGGCCGCCGATTTGGATCTTGATTCGCTTCTAACCGAAAGTTTTCCTTTGTTAAGCTCCTCTTCGGAGCACTTTTCTACCTCACAGGACGAGCTCACGGATCTAGGCAGCGAGGTTTTGAACGAAATCGCGAACGAGGCGAGCTCCGAAGTTATAAGCACTGAAATTTTCGAGGGTAGCCTCATCAACGAATCGAGTCTGATCGATTTGCTGCAGGAGCCCGAGGAGAATTTACCTCTGCCGGCGTTTTCACAAATCTTTCAAAACCCCCCTCAACCGCCTCCCAAATAACGTTTTGTTTTCGTAAATTATTCTTTGTTAAGTATAAATCAATCCTGAACGCATAAAGGTAAAAGTTGTTGGGTAAATCATTAGCACTTGATGACTTTTACCTCCGAACCGACAACGATTTGAGAAGAGAATTACAATTTACCAGTACCCAAAGATCGTTAAAGAAAATAAACCTAAATTATACACACATAGATATATTTATATACACAATATTTAAAAAAAAAGAAATTAGTCATTTATTTTTTATATCGAAACTGTTTTTACATTTTGAAATATTTATTATTTTTCTCGTTTTATTTTTATACATAAACGTTATATAGATACATATATTATTATTAAACTATAATATATAGATTATGTAGGATGTACGTACAGGGATTCGAAAGTGGACTGTAATTTTAGTTTTTGGTAGAAGAAGTGGAAAAGAAGCGGAAAGCTAACACGTGTTCCAAAGTTCATTTTACGGATCGTACGATTTTTTTTCTTTATTGCTTGGTGCTATAATTAAGTTTCATTCGTTTTTGTTTGATTATTTTTGTTTTATTCGAAAAGAAAAGAAAGCAGGAAAAGTGTGATCACCTGAAACCATCGCTGTTTAATTTATTCCGCTGTTGATTTTTTTTACTGTTGTGTAAAGAGATTTTATTTTTGTTAGGATCATTTCCATTGTTGCGGCACCTGGTTTTTTTGCTGCTGTGTTAAGAGATTTTATTTTTGTTAGATTTTTGGGTGTTTTGTCTGGCCGTCGATAAAAATGCCTTTAAAGTTGGTTCGCTTAAATTCAAATCATAGTGATGATTTGAATCTAAGCGAACCAACTTTAAAGGCAGCTAGTGAAACGAGGATTTGAAATTTTAATGTTATGCTAGGTTTATAAGATGTTTAGCGTTTCCCTCGCTAAATTTGAATGATCACTAAAGCTCACGTTTAGTGATTATCGTTTAGTGTTTAACGTTTAAGGAAATGATGCCGTTCATAAAAGAATTAAGGTTTAAGAATTTTAGGTTGTGTCTGCCTGTCGACATATTTAAGGAAAATAGATTATACCGAACTCTTAAACGCTAATTGATAAATAAAACAGTAATAATTAATCGATTACTAATTAAATTTGATCTTCACGTAACTCATTCAATCAATTTAATTTCTTAAACACTTAACGTTAATTCTTAAAATCCTTAAACATCATATGAACGCATACATTCTACTACTCTTAAATGCGTTAAAACGTCTTATAAACCCGTTCGTTTTGTTAGTACCGATTTTAGCCACCAGAGAAACATTTCTGTTTTAAAACTTGGTTGAAGCTCTGTATAAAAAATAGTGACGTGTCCATCGTAGCACTTTCCCCATCACCTAAACAATTGATAATTGACATACTAAACTCATTTCACTTGTAAATTGGTCAAAGACCATTTCATATTAAATTAGCGTTTTATACGCCGCATGATAGTATTTCATCATTTAATTGACTGTATCGATTGTAATTTTGTGAGTTTTCATTAGATCATCCTGAAATTTTGTGTGAATGTTAAGGAACCGTTGCTCTTTCAAAAAAATATACTCCATCGATGGTTTTTGAGTTATTTCCATCTAATTGTCAAAAAGTGCGTTTTTTTTAAAACAAATTTTGTGGATTGTAAAATGTGAAAACATCAAAACCTCAACATTTTAAGTGAGATCTTTATAAAATGCTATGTGGATGTTAAGAAAACATTGCTTTATCAGAATATGTCAAAATATTAAAATACTCCATCGATAGTTTCTGAGTTATTCCAGTTTCATACATTCATTACTTTTGACGTTTTTAGGATAACATCATGAAATTTAATGTGGATATTATTTAAACATTGCCCTTTCACAATATATATTAATATATCAAAATTCTCCATCTATAGTTTTTGAGTTATTTACAAAAAGAAAGACATTGTGGGGTGATTTTATCCTAGTTTTATTGCAATTCCAGTTTCAGACATTCACAACTTTTCAAATTTTCAGGATATCGTTATGAAGTTTTTTGTGGAAATCAACTAAACATTGCTCTTTCAGAATATATCAAAATATCAAAAGTAGTTTTTGAGTTATTCACAAAAAAGTGTATACTCATCAAATGCTCATATTTGATCATCTACAACTTTTATTAACTAGATTCTTCTATACGGTCAAGATTAAAGAAAATAAAATGAAAACGCTAAGAGTAAACTACCAATTCTGGTTTCCGCATTTTCACCAAAAGCTTTTCCACTCTTAGGATTATAATTAAAAGCTTAAGTTTATAGTATCATCTTAACCTGTCGATCGGTTTAGTGTGTTCAATGGCGACAGACAGACGGACAGACATTTTTCAAAAGTAATTAACTCGGAGACCTTAAAATGGATATATCCACTAAAATTTTTGATTTGATAATTTTCGCAAAAACAATACTTTCCCTTTGTTTTACATATGGGGGAAAGTAGAAAATGTACATAAGAGTGAAGTGTGTATTTTCACACGGTATTTTTCTAATGGTATAAATTGTTGCTTTATATATTTACACACAAAATCATCGGTTTAAAAATGAAAGTCGTTAAACACCTGTGAAATTAAGAGCACTTTTACATTTTTACTTTTAAATTGATGAAAAATACCTTTGTTATGTTGTTTAAAAGAGAAACTATTTATTGAAAACTTGTTGCCATTTTTTTTTTATAAATAATCTGATATTAGTATTCACAATCACCAAATATTTATATATTCGTTATGTTCTTTGTTCTTTTATATATAATGATAATAATTATATAATTCAGACGTTCATGTTATTTCGTCTGAATTATGTAATAAAACATGGTTAGGGAATTTTTCTTTTAGGTTAAGGTATTTTTTCGATATAAATTCTCTGATATTCGTGGTTTTTGTAAAAACTTTCAATTCGAACTCGTTTTCCAATCCTGGATGAGTGTGAACATCATAACCAACTAACCTATAAACATCATATTTAGGTTATTTTTTTTATAACCTAAAAATGTAAGTAGGAATCCGCAAACATATTCATAGATCGATTTTTCACTTAATTATTCCTTTAATTAAATGAATAATTGATCTATAATTATGATGTTTTCAGGTTTCTACTTGCATTTTTAGGTTATAAAAAAAATATATAACCTACATATGATGCTTTTAGGTTAAGTACTTACATTTTTAGGTTATAAAAAACATAACCTAAAAGTGTAAGTGGGAACCTAAAAAAATTATAATTATAGCTCGATGTTTCATTTATTTAATCCTTTAATTAAATGAAAAATTGATCTACAGAGAGTTTTATGTAACACCGAACATTTTCATAACGAGAATTTTTCTTTGAAGTATCCATATGCATGCGTTGCACATTTTCTGATGCTCGGTTTATTAAAAGAATTCAATTTGAAGCTTTAAGCGAGTGTTTTCCACTCCCAGGCTAAGCATGAAGTAAAATTTCGAGTTTAGAAAAGCCTGAAAATTTGGTTTGGTCGCGTAGCGCGAAGCGCGGAGCGGCCAAACCAAATTTTCAGGCTTTTCTAAACTCGAAATTTTACTTCATGCGCCATCGGTACAAAACACTGATTCAATGTAAAGTTTAGCGGTGTGTTTTAAACTTCGTAATATGTCAGTGTTTTGTACCGGTGGCGCATGAAGTAAAATTTCGAGTTTAGAAAAGCCTGAAAATTTGGTTTGGCCGCTCCGCGCTTCGCGCTACGCGACCAAACCAAATTTTCAGGCTTTTCTAAACTCGAAATTTTACTTCATGCTTAGCCTGGGAGTGGAAAACACTCGCTTAAAGCTTCAAATTAAATTCTTTTAACAAACCGAGCATCGAAAAATGTGTAACGTATGCATATGGATACTTAAAAAAATAATTCTCGTTATGAAAATGTTCGGTGTTACATAAAACTCCCTGTATGAATATAATGTTTTCAGGTACTTTTAGTTTTAGGTTATGAAAAAAACAAAACCTAAATATGATGCTTTTGGTTATAAAACACATAACGTTAAACTGTAAGTAGGAAACTAAAAGCATCATATTAGTAGATCAAATTTTCTTCAATTTTAAAAATTCCTAGCATTAATCAAAATACAGTAGAACCTCGCTATACCGGGCCTCGAGATACCGTGATTCGGATAAATCGGGGTCATTTTTCAGGTTTCTTTTTTTTTAAGATGTTAATTTTAACAATTGACTGCGTACCGCCCTGATTAGGTAAAACGTTCCGGCGTCATTATTGTATTATACAGTATATAGTAGTATATATATATATATATATATATATATATATATATATATATATATTCAAGGGACCCAGTATTTACTAAATTAAAAATAAAATGGACCATAACCATATATATATTTTTAATTTAGTAATTACTGGGTCCCTTGAATATATATATATACATATATACATATATATATATATATGTGTGTATCACTGTTTCTTCGGGTTTGGACCCGCGTATTTTCTTGGCTCTGGTCCATTTTATTTTTAATTCGGCGTTTCGATGAAAATACGCGGGTCCAAACCCGAAGAAACAGTGATACATGTTACGCCCGCGAAAATGTACGTTTTAACATATAAATATATATATATATATATATATATATATATATATATATATATATATATGCGCGTGTGTGTATATAGTAGTATATATATATATGTATATATATATATATATATATATATATATATGTATATACAGGGTGTCCCATTAGTGCGGTCTCGGAAGATATCTCAGCTCTCGTTAAAGATAGAAAAAAAATGTTTTCACGAAATTTGCTTGATTTTAAGAGCTGCATAACCTAAAATTATTTTCAAATATACAGGGTGTCCCATTATTCCATACTTAATACCAACTTTGTTATTTAAAATGGAACACCCTATATATTATTTTTTTATTTGATCCGCCTTTAAATAACCTACACAAAGATATATCATTATTGGCACTTTAGGTAATTCGTTACTTAAAAAAAAAAATATTTTTTGAAAATTTTGGCAGCTTTAGTACTTTACTTAAAAATTCACTGTGTTCGTATTTTTTAAGATACCAGTCTGAAATTTTACACACATATGCAGTAAAGAATGCTCTATCCATTGACTATAACACATTTTAATATTACTTATAAAACCTAGTAAAAAACTACCCTCGAATATTTAATATTTAAAATGTACATTACTTCATTTTTTTAAATGGGACATCCTATATTTTTTTATTTTATCAAATCCGCAATAAAAAATGCTTTATTTCTTGTATATCATACCCTTTATCTATTTTCATTAGTTTTGGAGATATTAACATTTTTCTGTCAAATATAGGGTATACAAAAAATAAAGCATTTTTCATTTCGGATCTGATAAAGTAAAGAAATATAGGGTGTCCCATTTAAGAAAATGAAGTTATGTACATTTTAAATATTAAATATTAGAAGGTAGTTTTTTATTAGGTTTTATAAGTAATATTATAATGTGTTATAGTCAATGGATAGAGCATTCTTTACTGCATATGTGTGTAAAATTACAGACTGATATCTTAAAAAATAAGGACACAGTGAATTTTTAAGTAAAGTACTAAAACTGCCAAAATTTTCAAAAATTTTTTTTTTCTGAAGTAACAAATAACCTAAAGTGCCAATAATGATATATCTTTGTGTAGGTTATTTAAAGGCGGATCAAATAAAAAAATAATATATAGGGTGTTCCATTTAAAATAACAAAGTTGGTATTAAGTATGGAATAATGGGACACCCTGTATATTTGAAAATAATTTTAGGTTATGCAGCTCTTAAAATCAAGCAAATTTGGTGAAAACATTTTTTTTCTATCTTTAACGAGAGCTGAGATATCTTCCGAGACCGCACTAATGGGACACCCTGTATATATATATATATATATATATATGCGCGTGTGTGTATGTGTGTGTATATAGTAGTATATATATATGTATATATATATATATATATGTATATATATATATATATATATTTACATATATATATATATTTATATATATATATATATATATATATATATATTTACATATATATATACATATTTATATATATATACATATTTATATATATATATATATATATATATATATATGTATCACTGTTTCTTCGGGTTTGGACCCGCGTATTTTCTTGGCTCTGGTCCATTTTATTTTTAATTCGGCGTTTCGATGAAAATACGCGGGTCCAAACCCGAAGAAACAGTGATACATGTTACGCCCGCGAAAATCTACGTTTTAACATATAAATATATATATATATATGCGCGTGTGTGTATGTGACTATTATACAAACAAATTACATATATTCGGATATACCGTGTTTTCCTTATATCGTGCTAGGTATAGCCAAAAGCCATCCCGGTATAACGAGGTTCTACTGTATGTATATTGTTTTGTTGACTTTACATTAAATCTGTGTTGAGTACTCCTGGTGCATGAAGTAAATATTTCGAGTTTAGAAAAGCCTAAAATATTTACTGCATGCTTAACTTGGAAGTGGACAACCCTCCTTAGAAAAGTATTCAAAGTTTCAAAGACAATTTTATGATTTTATAAAGAATTGGGATACACGATTAACGAAACTCGTAAAGATTACGAAAATAACTGAGGTTTGTTTTTTTACAATTTTTTGGGGGAAATCAGTGTTGTCGTTCAAAGTTTTAACAGTTTTCGAACAAGTTTTTTCCACTCGAAGACTAACCTTTTTTTTTTAGGCTCTTCCAAACTCGATAATATTACTTCATGCGCCACCGGTATAAAACACCGATTTAAAGTAAATTTCAAAATATACTTAACTTAATTAATAAACATTATGTAAAAGTTTACTTAAGAGAAAAAAATCCCTGTATTATTGTACACTACTAATTTATTTGAGCGCTTCCGTCGCGCTTTTTTCTTGTTATTTTTTCTGGTGATCACAAATGTTACATGATAAATGATTTTTGTCTTCTTCTGAATTTGCCTTGAAAGACAAGATGAAAATTACGACGTTATATCAAAACGTCAAATAAATTGCAATAACAAAGGACTTAGAATTAAAGTGTTCTCTCTTTTTAAAACAATAAGAATCAGAATATTATACAAAAGGAATATTTAATACCGTGCGATCATTTAAAATATAAATTAGAGTAGGCTTTGTTTTGTGTTTACAACAACCACAAATTTATTTGATCATTCAACTAGCATTCTATCGGATAGACAGCTCCAAAGCTAAGGCCATAAATTACGCAAGAAGAATTTGCATTCTGAGCAACCGTACCAAAAAGTCCGCCTGCTCTAATATTTCATTTAAATTATCACACTGTATTCGTTTGCTATACAATTCAAAACGAGAAACAATCGCCTCATTCGGGCAAACTCAGAAGGATAATCGACAACTCGTTTTTGTTACTATCTTGTATCTTACTATTATTAGCGTTTAAACTATATAAATGTATATTATTTTTAAATCATCCACTTAACTATAACAAAGTACAAAAAAATATGTAAACAAAAGAAACAATAAGCCTTTAGTGGCGAAATAAACAATGCTCAAATACTCTTATCTAACTCGGAGTCTAAACGATATAAGTTTGTAGTAGGCTGTGATTCACTAAACTCAAGTCTTTAATTACACTTACACGATGATTGTGACAACAACACTGATGCAATCCGTCATCGGTGAGAAGTCGTACTAAAATTACATTATTTTTCTCTATACGATTTGGTCAACTTTCTACAAAATTACATGGTAATTTCAGTGCAACTTCTCACCGATGACAAATTGCATTGGTGTTTTGAATAGCCTCCCAGTTCAGTCAATAGGTTTGTTCGTTTGTACTGCACTAAGTCGAACTGAGTTTAACTTTTTAGATTTGTTCGTTACATGAACTGGTGCAGCACTTTTTACACTTTTTGCACCGAAACCGTTCGTTACATGCATTACTAAGTGCAACTGAACTGTGTTCGTTTGCTTCAGTTCACTTGCACCGAACCTGCACTTTTTGCCCCTGGTCCAGAGTAGGTGTAATTAGTGCAAGTTAGAAAAAGGAGAGGGTGGGAGATATACAATTTTCAGATGGATACGGGACAAGTCTATGGTTGTGCAATGCTTAAATTAACGAGCAAACATTCTGAAATCGTCATCCAACAACCCTACATTTTATTATTAAATTATGAAACAGGGATTTCTTCCAGTTTTCCTAGTTTTATTTGTTTATAAAATACAGTACCAATAGTTTATTATTAGTGTTTTCTTAAATTGTTTTGTAGTGTATTACAGACATTATATTTTATACTAAAAGCGTTCGTTTGTTTTCAGTTCAGTTCATGTACACTGACATGAACTGACTCGAACTGGTGACGTCACAAACTTGAACTTAGTTCAACTTAGTGCAGTACAAACGAACAAACCTTTTGTGACATCACAGTTCAAGTTAGTGTAACTTTACATCTACAAGGCATCCTGTTCATGTAAGGAACAGATTCAGTGCGTGAATATTCATGAACCGGATGTTCATGTAACGAATAGATTCAGTGCAAAACGTGTTAAAAGTGCTGGACTAGTTCACGTAACGAACAGAACTTTTAATAAAAGCTTATGTTTTTTGAACTACGCCATTTTTTCAAACTCAACGAGAGTGTTTTAACGTTGTTTATATTTCCGATTCCCATTGAAATGTGATCGATTGCCTCAAGCGAGCACCAGTTTTGCTTGATGATTGATTATTTATCTACCTCATTGCAACAATCATTGCTGTATAACAGCTAGTCATAGTGTTTAAGGAAAAGAAGCAGATTAATATATATACACATGTAATTAACACAAACACACACACATTTGAAACACATATGTAAATGTAATATTTTGTAAATAAGATTGTATTATATATGAGAAACTAAAATATCTATATATTTTTATAAATCGAGAGATATGAGTATTATTTAAATATATTATAATAATTTTATAGTAATTTGTAAGTGTTTTATTTTTGTATCTCGTGTAGTTTTAAAATGTACTACTAACATCCATTAATTACAGGTTTTTAATTTGAATAATACGTTTGCTATGTGACACTTAACTCTAGATAACTTAATTATAATTAGTTTACAAAATCATATCGTACATAAATTTGATGCATTTAAAAAATTAAAAAGGTGCAGTATGTTCTGGGCTAAAAGACAATTACCATTTTATAGCATTTTAAGCAATGGTTCAATTTAATAATAAATTATAAAGACAACGGTTGTAGAATTTTTCTCTGAAAGCCAGGTAGCGAACTAGTTAAGTTTAATTTTAATCAAAGCAGTGATTATTAATTACATTTTATCGCTAATTTGTATGCATATGTTTCCTATGTTTTCCAATTTTATTTTAAATTTTCCTTAATCCAAAAAATTTACAAACGTTTTCCACAAAAATAATAAAATTTAATTTGAAAATTGATTTGCTAGTAAAATCGGTCTAAGATTAATATCGACCACAAAAAGTTTTCAGGTCGGGAACACGGAACACTCGACAAGCGACACCCCATGTCCCGCACCAAAACGGTTCGAAGCGCCATCTAGTATTGTCGCCTGAACTATCACTAACCGCATATATCCCTGTTAGTGTGCGTCAAGACGTGTATATGTTTAGTGAAAAACAGAAATTTGTAATGTGAAATTTACTTACACACAGACACTACAGCGTGTGTGTGTCAACACATACATGCAGTGTGTGTGTGCTTATATATAAATTTGTATATTCCTTATTCTCACTAAATGAATTATTATTATTAGACTTGATTAATAAATAGAAATTAACACTTACCTTACTTTTATAATTTAGTAATTTATTTCTGAATATAAGTACAAACAGGTAGAAATAAAATGATGACAAAAAAAGTTAAAATTATATAAAAACATTCATTAATAAGAAACATAAATTAACAAAAAATAGACACAACATCACAAGAATACAATAATTGCGAATATCAATATAAAATAAATAATAAACAAAATTTTAACCATAAATCACTATTCGAAGTTTGAAGAAAATTAATGATTTTAATTTCCTTTCCTTTGGATTTACAGCCTGGTTGGTACCTTACAATTATGGGCATGATGATTTATAGATTCTTAAAAATCAACTAAATTAATCAAAATAGAGCTAACCTAATATGTATAAATAATCTATAAAATAACAGTAAATCTAACTATAGAAATTAAAAATACCTTACAGAAAATCTATCATCCACAAATTATGGAAAACTATTATTCACAAATTATGGTTAACTGAAAGACCGTTCTTCTCGGAGCAAACACTAACAAAAATGGTCGAGTGGAATACGGTTTGTAGCTTAAGAGGAAGTCGACCGCTCTCTAAACGTATAAAACTAAGCATACTGTCGTCTTAATTGTATCCTTGTTTAGGGATGAAATATTTTGAAAAAATAGGCATACTTTAAGGAAAGTGGAATCTTAATGCCTGTCTTAATAAAATATTTCCCACTTTGACCGTTCTTTTATAAAAAAATATCAAACATTGTTAAACTAGCGTAATCTCATCTTCAATATAATTTTTTTCTGCAACATTTATAAAAAATATTGGGAAACTAAATTAGTCACATTGTAAAAGAATTCTTTTCGAAGAATTTTAATTTTTTCCAATTATTTCTATCGTACAATAAATTCACTGTGATGTCGCGCGATATTGAAGTTTCAGAAAATTTGAAAAACTGTTTTACGCGCGACATCCTAGTGACTACATTTAACCAAATAAATAAATGAAAAAAATCACATATCTTTGCAAAGGAATTTTCTACAATGTGACTCATTTAGTTTTTCAATATTATTTATAGATACTGCAGACAAAAATAACATTAGGAACGCGATATATCGCTAGTTTACCAATGTTTGATATTATTTTACGAAATAACGGTAAAAGTATAAAATATTTTATTGAGACGGGCTTAAAGATTGTACTTTCCTTGAAGTATACCAATTTTTTCAAAATATTTCATCCCTAAACAAGGATGTAATTAAGACGGCATTATGCTTAGTTTTATACGTTTAGAGAGCGGTCGACTTCCTCTTAAGGCAGGGCCGGTTCATTCTTATGGGACTTTTTTATACTATGGCAAACTTCGAGGCGTAATACTCAATAGATGTCGCTGGCGTATTTTGAAATTTCCCCCCATAAAAAGTAGTGGACTGCAGTCGCACAAAGAGAAAACGGAGAAAATATTCTTAACCACATTTCTTTGTTATTGTTCTTTTAGTGTTTCCATCATGTGTTTTACTATAATTGCGACAAAAGCTTTCTCAACAATTGTGATAAAAGGTTTGAATGTTTTTCTTATTTCATTTAATCATTACATAGTTTGAGCTAACATGATTTAATGGTGTATTTACAAAATAATATAGTGAGGTAAAGTACAACATATTAGCGTAGGCATTCAATAGTGTTTGATGAGTGATTTATAGTATCATATATCTTGTGTATGTAGTGTTGTAAGTACAGTTATGACAAAATTCCTCGAAACAAGGCTTGTGTAATCACAGGTTGTGCTGATACAATTTATCGAGAGAGACACTTCGTTGGGATATCAATGAAAAAAATCTCAAAATTTCTTTAAACAGGTTGCAGCATGTGATAAAAAATATTTAGATATTATTAAATACATACCCTGGCTCTTTACTGAAATGTTAGTGTTGCTATTATCTGCTTCAACGGCGCCCTCAATCAATTGATTTTGGTCCATGATGAAAAAATTATCCCAGGGTCGCCACATATTTTATTAAAAATAGGTAGTCGTCATAAGCAAAAAGTAAACAAAATCCGTGAGTAGGCACAATAAGAAACAATGAGAAAACCAAGAACGAAATATGCACTAACACAATTGCTGATAAAGCATCCTTGTCGGCGCGCACCAACTACTCCCCGCGCTGGTCACCCGCAGTGCCGGTAGCCGCAAGGTTGTATAATGATTATAATTGTATTGAGGGTATTCAAGTTCGATTTTTATTGCTCAGCAAAAGAGCGATAAATACACTATACACAAGAGTAGTTTTTTTATTAATCACGAAAAGAACAAATGGATAGCATCGAAAAAAAATCAGAAAATGACTTCCACACCTATTTTTTCTTGAACTTCTTGTACTTGTTGAGGACGCAGTTGATCCGCGCCTTCCTTTGCGGCGTCTTGCATGGATTTTGATTTGCACTTGCTTTTACTCCTGCTCCTGGATCGGCGGCTCTTGCTGCGGCTTTTAGTGCGCCGCTTCTTAGCGCAGGATCCGCTGCGGCTGCGAGAGCGTCTGCGTTTCGAGTGCCCGCTCCTGCTGCGCTTCCTACCCTTTGACTTGCAACTCCCACTCCTGCTCCTGCTCTTACTTCTCTTCTTACTTCTACTCCTGCTCCTCCCCTTGCGCTTCCTACCACTACCGCAACCTTTCCGCGCCGCCATCTTTCTGGCCTTCTTGAACCCGCACGCCTGATTCACATCGGGCTCCGGCCCCTTCTGAACAACTCCGTGGTTCTCCTCCCTGGGAAAACACCTAATGAACCTCCTCCTCTGTTTATCGGGCAGTGCTTGCCAGGTCCGCGCTGCTTGCACGGCGATCTTCAGCTCCGGCTGCATCGGGTGTTTCACTTTGAATGTTTTCAGGAAGTTGAAGAACGGATTCCTGCGGTATTCAGTGGGTCGGCGTTTGGCGGCTGGCGCGACTATCGCCTTTCGGCGCTTTGGTGGCGGTGCGCCCATTCTTCTTTTGTGAATCACTGTGAATTTTGGTTTACTAAAATTTTGACGGGTTTTTTCTACTGAGGATTTTGACTTTTTAGTTGTGTAGCTATGACAAAACAAATAGGCATACGTTGCTTGATGTTATATTCAACCAGAGCTGGGCAAGATGGTTCGAATCCTTTTAGAGGATTCAAAAGGGTTATTCAAATACTTCGATGAGAAATGATTCGCTATCCGTATTCAAATCTAAACATAGATGATTCGAATCCCAAAACGCATATATCTTGTTATTCTTTTTTTACGTAAAAATGTGATATTATTTTGTCAAAATAATAAAACATGTAATAAAGATATTATTAGATATTAAAGAAGTGTTGTTATAAATAAATTTAAATTGTTCAATGTATATTCTTGTGTTTTAAAGTATGTAGAATACTATAACATAAATGAATTCTTACAATTTTTAATGCTCTGGACACTGCTATTCTGAACATGGCTTTAGCGATTTGGATCAGTAAAAATATACTGCCTTTCAAATAAATCTAAACACCAAGTATTTATTGCACGATTTTAATAAAATTTACACAATTTGATCATGTAAACGAACTGTATCGATGATCAAAAAATCAACTTGAAAAACAAAAAAAACAAATGAATAAAAATTAATAATGTGTTGGGCCTCCACGATTTCCCAAACACTCATTAACACGTCGAGGCATGCTAGAAATCAGGCTGTCAATATCAACTTGGGGTATTTCATTCCAAACTTCGATAATTTGACCTCTAAGTTCCATTACAGTGTTAGCGGGGCGCTGTAAGTTACTTATTCTAACACCTATCATATCCCAAACATGTTCTATTGGCGATAGATCTGGAGAACGAGATGGCCAAGGTAACAAATTGATTTCGGCACTATCAAAAAACTGTCTTGTAATGGCCGCTGTGTGAGGTCGAGCATTATCTTGCTGAAAAATAGGGTTCTGCAAGCCATTTACATAGGGCACTAACACTGGCCGTAAAATGTTGCCAATATACCGAATCGCGTTAAGACTTGCTTCTAAAAAAACTAGAGGAGACCGACTACCATATGCTATCGCCTCCCAAACCATAACTCCCTGTGTAAGAGCCGTATGTCTTTCAACAGCAAATTGTAAAATTCTGCGTTCACCGCGTCGACGTCTCACTCTTCTGCGACCATCATGAGCCCATAAACAGAACCGAGACTCATCGCTGAAGATAATGTTATTCCATTCATGGGTCCAATGTTGTCTTTCCCTGCACCAATCAAGTCTTGCTCTGCGATGCTGCGGAGTAAGAGGTAGACACAATTGTGGACGGTAGGATCTTATACCAAAACTGCGGATTCTTCTGTAAACAGTAGCCATGGATACTCTTTGGCCATTTAGAGCCAACCAGTCATTTCCCAATGCCCGCGACGTTGTAAATCTGTCCCTTAAAGTTGTAAGTCGAAGAGCTCGATCTTCACGCTCAGTGGTGCTTCTTGGACGTCCTGATCCAAGTCTACGTCGATTCTCCCCAGCTTCGGACCATCTAGACCAGCAGCGTACGATCACCGATACACTACGGCCTACCCTTTCAGCAATAGCACGAACCGAAAAACCCGCTTCTCGCATTCCAATAATGCGACCCCTTTCAAATTCACTTAGATGATGATATTGTGCACGCCGACGAACACGGGGCATCTTTTTATGTTTTACAAACTGAAACGTCAAACTACTCAGAGGCTACTTGGATATTAGAAGCAATTACATTAAAAAATCAGCAGCTCTTCATAATGGTGAAATCAAGGAAAAATACCATTAAATAGTAACCAAAACAATTGATTTTTTGATCATCGATGCAGTTCATTTACATGATCAAATTCTGTAAATTTCATTAAAATCGTCCAATAAATCCTTTGTGTTCTGATTTTTTTGAAAGGCAGTATATTTTTAAAATACTTTGAATAATATATATTTATATGATATTATTAAATACATACCCTGGCTCTTTACTGAAATTTTAGTGTTGCTATTATCTGGTTCAACGGCGCCCTCAATCAATTGATTTTGGTCCATGATGAAAAAATTATCCCAGGGTGGCCACATATTTTATCAAAAATAGGTAGTCGTCATAAGCAAAAAGTAAACAAAATCCGTGAGTAGGCACAATAAGAAACAATGAGAAAACCGAGAACGAAATATGCACTAACACAATTGCTGATAAAATGATGAATTTTGAACCAAGCAAAACGACCTGTACTCACAAAAATGGGGGTAAAAGGAACATTAAAAGCTAATTATCAAACCAATTCACAGAAAAACATTCCAAAAATGATTGGAAATGCATACAGGGTTTTCCCATTGGAAATCCGATGGATACTCCTGGATCGGAGTAGGTTTTAGGGAACATTTCGAAAAAGATTATTTTTGCTTTCCAAAAACACGCAGGTAGTTGTGCGAGGCGAAATAGAACCGATTTAGCATCCTTGTCGGCGCGCACCAACTACTCCCCGCGCTGGTCACCCGCAGTGCCGGTAGCCGCAAGGTTGTATAATGATTATAATTTTATTGAGGGTATTCAAGTTCGATTTTTATTGCTCAGCAAAAGAGCGATGAATACACTATACCTACTTTTCGGATTAAAATTTATGGCATCCCCCGTGCGGCTGCATGGGGACAATGGTTATTGTGTTATGCTAATTACTGAAAAATATACCGACGGAATTCCCTAATTCCGAATTAACCGAAAAGTGCTCAGTAAATATAGATGAATACCTATAAAAGATTATAACGAAGAAGGAATTTTACTTATAAATCTTCAACCTCACCCAATGATCGAAAAACCCCCTAAAATTCAGTACTAATCCATTTTAAAACATTTTGCTATAGTCCAAAATTTTACTCATGTGAAAGGAAAAGGTCAGGGGATTTTATTCATCGGGAAAAGTCAGGGAAATTCCGTGTTTTTAACGAAAAGTCAGGGATTTTTTATATTAATAATACGATTAAAGATTTAACAAATGGGTAGTTCTATTCGGAACACGAATTTGATATATTAAATAATATTAAACAAAATTAAAAATAAATGGTGTTGTATCCATCATAGCACATTTCACGTAATTTGAACATTTGATAACTTACATACTAAATTTATTTCACTCTAACCAAGTAGTTGGAGATTTCACTGGAAGTTAGTGTAAATGTTAGTGTAGAAGTCAAATTTCGAGTTTTGAAAAGAATGATAATTTGGATTTGCTTAAATATATAGAATAACAAAAACGTTGAATATATATTTAAGAATTGTTAATTTCAATGTAAATTTAAGTTTTTATAAAATATAACTAATTACCAAAGTTCATAATTTGAAACACGCTTGAAATCCTAAATTAAAAGAAATATTTTCGAATAGACTTTTTGTGGTGATAATAAATTTTTATAGCGCATAAAGTTAATTTTTCAGGCATTTCTAAACTCGAAATTTTACTTCATGCACACTCGTTTAAAGGTTACATTTGAACTTTTTTCAAAAACGACGAGTATCTGAAAATGTAGTGTATTCAGTACATCAATAATATAAATTATTTTCCAAATTTGGTTCTATCTGTTTTTATTGAATTTATGAAGAAAGAAAACTAATCAAAATAAATATAATATCTAATGAATTCTGGCAAAGTGAGATAGATTTCATTTACTTTTGTGTAAACTCATTGAATTTTATTCTTTTATTTTTAGTTTAATTTTAGGTGTATTTAGCTTTTTTTAAATATATCTGATTCCTAAAGTCCATAATTTCGAGCACGCTGAAAATAAAAGAAGTGTTTCGGAATAGTTTAATTTTTCTGAAGGTCATCTAATTTATCATCGTACAAGTGGTGTAGACGGGATCAAATTACACGAGAAAATAAAAGCGAGCGCGTTTGTGTGTGTGTATGTGTGTAGACGGAAAGGGAGCAGTTTTCTCTAGAATATTATCACGTTTACTCTGTTCATAAATAGATGGACCCACTTCCCGGCCACAGTCTCTCCTTTTCTATCCTCGAAAACTCAGAATCCAGTTCTCCCATAAGCATTGTCTACCCTTGCTTGAAGTTAGCTGGCGAACCGTCGCTGAACTAAAAGCATGTAGATGTTGTTCTATTAATACGAAATGTTAGTATAGTGCTTGTACGAGTGTAATAGACATTGATTGATTTAATATATTTAATTAATTTCTCATTTAACTCTTGGTGAAACAATATTGAAGTATTAAAGGTTTCAAAATTGAATAAAAACACTTGGTTTGTTCACATAATTTGTTTTATTACTTAAAATCTTTAAATATGGCTGGAAATAAATATATTTTATTTTTTAAATAATCCTACTGAGCAAAAACAAACAAATAAGGTTATATGAACATTGTAGCAACATTAAAAGTTATTTTAATGTTGTTGAATTATTACTTAAATGTGTTCGTTCATTGGGATGATAATGGGTATAAATAAAAAGAAGAATTATGATAAATTAACATTTATTTGGCTTTGGTGTCACATTTAAAATGTCAGTACATATCGATACAAATATAACATTTTATTTTTTCTTAACAACAATCGTATTATTATTATTTTATTTCTTTAGCAACATAAACAGGGTTCATTAAAATGCAAAATAAACATCTCCTCTGCGGGCATTTTTTGTTTTTTTCATTATTACATTTTATCTCTCGATATAACCAGTTTTTTTTTTGTTTCAACAATTAAGCTAAGTTTTTAATTAAGGTTAGGCACATATAAACATTCATAAAAATTGAAATGCAAGCTCTATTTTTTTACATAAATTAATGCACAGGGAGTTTTTCTTTTAAGTATAGATATTCTAATTATATGCTGTAAATTTTATTGTTTTTTAAAATAGCTCAATAAGACATTGATTCAAGTGACGTTCGCTTATTCACAATATTTTAATGTTTTCAGTGTTTAATACGCGTGGCGCATGAAATAAAATTTCGAGTTTAGAAAAGCCTGAAAATTTGGTTTGGTCGCTCCGCGCTACGCGCTACGCGACCAAACCAAATTTTCAGGCTTTTCTAAACTCGAAATTTTATTTCATGCTTAACCTGGGAGTGGAAAACACTCGTTTAAAGCTTCAAATTGAACTTTTTTTAGAATTGCGCACGCACATGTATACTTAAAAGAAAAAATCCTTGTAATTGCTTGTGTGTATAAAAATATATTAGGAAAGACGTTTTATGAAAATTGGCGCTTTATCCAAACCTTTCAACTAAAGAATTTAATTATGTTTGCAAAACATGTTTACTACTGTGTCAATAGCATAAATATATTTTAACATTAATATACCTTGAAAAACATCATGATGTTCATGAATAAAATGTTGTTTATGAATAAAAATCAGCGTCTCCTTTAAATTCTTTAGTTGCAAGTTTTGGTAAATACGCTGGGATTTTTATCTTATTTTACCTGAACATATTTTTACACACTCAACACAGAATTAATTCATTTTTATTTTATCAATTTCTTTACGTCAGTGTTTTGTTTTTGTACTTATAGTTTTCTATTTTGTATGTAGGCTTACATTCCAATATCCTGCAAATGGGGTACGAAAGGTGTTCACATGTAAAAGCATTTGTATTTATTCCATTTAAACGAGCAAATAAATAAATATTTCCTTGACTCTGCCACAAACTTATTTAATCGTCTGCCAAAATTATTATTAAGTACATTTGAAAATAATAGCACTTAACGAGTTTTACCTCTATGTTAACATTAATTGTTCAATTAATAATTAATATTTGTTATGTTTTTATTTTAAGACGAAATCAAGTATAAATCGTCACAAAACTCGGTATAAAAATAATAAATCATAAAGAGAAAGTCGACCGCTTTTAAAGGCATTAAACTCAACATATTGTTGTTTTAACAACGGCGTTATTTTAGGCTTCTAAAGGCATTAATCTTAAGATATATTTGTCTTAACTACGGCCTGATTTTAGGCTTCTAGAGGCATTAAACTCAACATATTGTTGTCTTAACCACGGCCTTATTTTAGAATGAATTATTTTGAAAAAATTGAAACTTTTTAAAGAAAGTACAAAATTTGTAATTATCTCATTAAAATGTTTTCTAGTCTCACAGCTGTTTAATAAAAAAATTAAATACCCCAAAATTAGCGCAATAACTACTTAAATTACATGCTTTTCTACAATATTTACAAAATAATATAATAAGAAAAACAAATTCAGTCACATTGTAAAAGATTCCTTTGCGAAGATTTGTGATGTTTTTCATTTATATATTTGTTTGAATAATGTCAGTGAGATATCGCGCGTAAAATAGTTTTTCAAATTTTCGGAAAATTCAATATAATAATAATAATAATAATAATAATAAATTTCTTTAGTAGTCAAATAGTAAAAACATAACATACATGGTTGATATGAGTGACCAAACTAACAAAAAAGATTACTACTAGCTAATCTTAAGGCGGGATTCAGATTTGGAGTATACCCCAAACTGTTCTGCCATCCAAACCTTAGAACTAATAAGATTTACAGTATGAAAAGAATACAACATAATATGATATCTATATAAAATTTAGTGATCGAATATATAATAGAAATGTATTATTTATAATACATTTATACTTAAGAGAAAAGTAACAAAAAGAAAAATAAAAAATACTATCATCATTGAATACATTGCTGTAATAATTGTTTTTTAACTGCGACTTTAAACTTATTTAAGCTACACACTTTTAATTCAGGTGGTATCGAGTTGTACATTTTGTAAATTTGAAATGAGAATGACCGTTCGTATAAGGAAGTGCGATGTTTCGGAGGGGATACGCGTCCTTTAGATCGAGTATTAAGGTTATGCACGTCATTCCGAAATTTAATTTTATTATACAGGTATGGTGGTGATTTGGTAATTATTAGTTTATGAAATGAACACAAAGTCTGGTATATATATATATATATATATATATATATAAGGTATATATATAAGGTATATATATATATATATATATATATATATATATATATATATAAGGTATATATATATATATATATATATATATATATATATATATTCTGTATTGTGGGGGCTTCTACTTGCTTATACATGTTAATTACACAATGAAACACTTTTAACTTTGTTTGTATAACACGTTTTATTTAATGTGACTGCAGTTTCGACAAATTTAGCTTGTCATTATCAAACATGGAGTAACTTAAACTAGAGGTTTTACAGGTATATATACACAATTACAAAACAGCGGTAAAAATGGGGGTGTACATTAGGTCAACCTGGTCGTTAATTAAGGGAATTCCCGGATTAGCGCGGGCTTTGTGTATCTCTAGTGCTTCTAGCAAATTCATTTTACGACCCTTTTCGGCATGATGGATTATGGTAAGTACATCTTTTTCAAAAGTGTGATTTTCGTCTAAAAGGTGTTTTGCAAAAGACGACTTATCACTCTGTTTAAGCCGAAAAGAGCGCAAATGTTCCCTCAATCTTATGTTGAAATTACGACCAGATTGGCCAATGTATATCCCTTGACAATCTGCGCAAGTTAATTTATATATTCCGGATTTATTAAATTTATCTAATTTTGTTTTACTATTAAAGATATGGTTATTGATTTTACAGTACGGTTTAAATGCAACTTGAATATTATGCTTTTTTAGGATATTTTTAACTTGAAAACTGACATTGCCAAAATAAGTTAACGATTTATATTTAATTGTTTCTTTTTCAAATGATATTCCAGCGTATAATAAATGTTTGATGTTGTTAAATTTCTGTTTTTTAAGAAGTCTATCAACCAAATCACAACCATAACCATTGTTAATAGCCATAGCTCTAATCAAGTTAATTTCTTTCTCGAAAAAATTAGCTGACAAAGGGATTTTTAAGGCTCTATGAATCATTGAATTGAATGCAGCAATTTTATGTTTATAGGGATGTCTGGAATGGTTAGGGATAATTGAGTCGGTAAAGGAAGGTTTTCTAAAAATATCAAAAGAGAGTTTGTTATTTACTCTGGTAATAGACAGATCTAAATATTTAATGTTGTTATTGATTTCGGTTTCAGCTGTGAATTTAATTTTAGGGTGAAGTTTATTTAAGAAATCTAAAAATTGAGTGAGTTGTCTATCAGTTCCCTGGAAACAAGATAATATATCATCGACGTAACGGTGCCACATTTTAATATGTTTTTTAGCTAGTGACGAATTTAATATTATTTTTGTAAAATTATGCATAAATATATCTGCTAGCAATGGGCTTAAAGGGAACCCCATTGCTAGGCCTTCTGTTTGTTTAAAAAATTTATTGTTAAATGAAAAAAAGTTATTATTTAAGATGATTTCTAAGCAATCCAAAAATTCTGTTTTTACTGTGACATTAATATTACATTTATCGAAAGATTCTTCTATTAGTTTAATACACTCTGATGGAGAAATATTAGCAAACATATTAGTTACGTCGAATGATACAAGCTTATATCCTGGTTCCATTTTAAAGTTAGTTAAATTTGTTGTTAATTCTACTGAATTTTTAACTGAATGAGGATCTCTGAACTCGGTTAGTTCCTTATAAATTGAATTAAGATGGATGGACATATTACGCGCTGGGGAATTCATATAGGATACTACGGGACGGATCGGTGTATTTTGTTTGTGGATTTTGATTAGGCCATATAATCGGGGAGGAATCGGATTCATCGGAAATAAAGAAAATTGATTACAATTCGGAAAAATTGCGTGTGATTTTTTAAAACATTCTTTTAGAGAAGTTTGTAATTCAGTAGTCGGGTTTTTTTTCAATTCAACAATATCTGAGCTATCCAGGAATTCTTGGACTTTTTGTAAATATTCTGTTTTATGCAAAATAACAACCGAGTTCCCTTTGTCTGCTTTTGTTATTATTAAATCGCTCACTTTTACTTTATTTTTAATTGAATTTACTGTTTTTTGATCTATGGGATTGCTGGTGGTACTGTTTTTAATTTTTTTGGCAATTTTGTATTTCGTTGAATCAGAGTTGTTTACCTCTTTGAGGGCCAATTCTGATTTAACGATCAGTGTTTCTTTATAACTATTGGAAATGACATGTGGAGAATATTTGGGGCCAGATTCTAATAATTTAAGTTCTGTATTGGAAAATAAAATATTACTGTTATTAATCACTCTGGGATGAAACGTATATTGTCCAGATGTTGTGGTATTTTCTACTGCTACCTTGGCTTCTTTTTCTTTTATTAACTTGTTGAGTTTCTTCCGTTGTGTTTGGAATTTCTTGTGTGCAATGCGGCTAACTTTTTCACGTACGTAGTCACCGAAGAGATCAAATTCCACCGGATGTAAATGTTTGGTGAGCCCGCGCTAATCCGGAAATTCCCTTAATTAACGACCAGGTTGACCTAATGTACACCCCCATTTTTACCGCTGTTTTGTAATTGTGTATATATACCTGTAAAACCTCTAGTTTAAGTTACTCCATGTTTGATAATGACAAGCTAAATTTGTCGAAACTGCAGTCACATTAAATAAATCGTGTTATACAAACAAAGTTAAACGTGTTTCATTATATATATATATATATATATATATATATATATATATATATATATATATATATATATATATATATATATATAATATCGTGCGACATTCCAGTGAATTTGTTGTAGGATAGAAATAAATGGAAAAAATACATATCTTCGCAAAGGAACCTTTTTCAATGTGACTGATTTTGTTTTTTAATATTTTTTATAGATATTGCAGAAAAAAATCAAATTTAAGACGTGTTTGCGCTACGTAACTAATGTTTGATATTTTTTTATGAAATAACGGTAAACGTAGGAAACATTTTGCTGAGGCAAGCACGTAGTTTCTACGTTCCCTAAAGTATACCTATTTTTTTTCAAAATATTTCATTTCTATATAAAGATAGTTTTAATAGCGGTCGATTTCCTCTTAAGTAAGTGGTATTCTTTTTTTTATAAACTAAATGAAATTCATGTTTACTTTTTATAAATACTAACTGTAATTTAATTTTAGCAAAGAAATATTTATCTATTAATCTTTCAAATTTATTGGGTCTTAATATGCATTTCAATTTTCATCTTTTCATCACATTCGTAAATTCCGTTTTACAAAACAACAAATCAACGAAAACAAATAAATAAACAAATTTAAATTCAACATTGGCACATGAAAATTAAATTACTATATACTACGTATAGTTTTTGCAACAGCAATATCACTTTAATTTATATCCTTTCAGTTACAAAACGTGAAACTTCATACTTTAATGTAAATGCAGGGTTTTTTTCTTTTAAGTATACTTTTACACATTTATATTCCTTATAAATAATAAAATTGATAATGAGTGCTTAGCACTCGAAATGTACATCTAATGAAAAAAATTATAATAAAAGTGAAGTAAGGAATAAAAGTTTTTTATGGCGACTTGTAAAATTAATTAACATAAGACCAAATCTAAGCGCAGTATATGAATAATTAATGAATGCATAACTGAATTTAGAAAATCCAATCATTAATAGTATATTTTAAACCTTACCTGAAATCAGTGTTTAATACGCGTGGCGCATGAAGTAAAATTTCGAGTTTAGAAAAGCCTGAAAATTTGGTTTGGTCGCGTAGCGCGAAGCGCGGAGCGTTCTAAACTCGAAATTTTACTTCATGCTCAATCTGGGATTGGAAACACTCGTTAGTAGCTTCAAATTGAAAACTTTTACAAAACCAACGAATGTCTGAAAATTTACATCGATAAATCGTGATATGTATACCAAAAAGTAAAAATTTCTGGTATATTTGTACACCCGAGTACGATATAAATAAAGTAATATTGCCAAGGAATATTTTATAATTCTATTAAATATCATTACTTAAACAATTCTAATTGTAATGATGTATGATCATGATTGGTTAGTGTTTGTGTGTGTGTGTGTCTGAGAGAGATTTTTTTGGAATACATAATGGAAGTCATTACTTTAAGTACTTTTGTATGTCTTATATAAATGTTGAATAATTATAGTCGTAATCACAAATTAGTTATGCAAATTTTGCGCATTACGTTTAGAGATGTTCCGATCTCAAAAAATAAGTAACATTGAGTATCCATTATATCGTAGAGCAGAATATCTATAAGGCAAAATATCCTAATGAAAAGTATTGACATTCATAATGTTGATACTTTTCGATACCAGATATTTTAGATTTAGTATTGATACTTATTTAATACTGAAAAATATGTTTTTAAGGATCTTCACCTAAATTAGATAAATTACCAGAAAAACTTTAATGATAGTTGCAGAATTAATGATAATTACCTGACAAAAGGATGTCTGCCCCATTATTATAAAATATATACAGAGAATTTTATGTAACACCGAACATTTTCATCCAATACAATTTGATACCTTTAATTTTTAAGTGATGTGTAAATTGTAAATTGTAGCCAATCAATCGCAATTCAAGTATACATGTTCTAATTACAGCGTATATGCCGTACATTTTTAGACAATCGTTTTTAAAAGAGTTCAATTTGAAACTTAAAATGAGTGTGTTCCACTCCCAGTCTAAGCATGAAGTAAAATTTCGAGTTTAGAAAAGCCTGAAAATTTGGTTTGGTCGCGTAGCGCGAAGCGCGGAGCGGCCAAACCAAATTTTCAGGTTTTTCTAAACTCGAAATTTTACTTCATGCGCCACCGGTTCAAAACACCGACATATTACGAAGTTTAAAACACACCGCTAAACTTTACAATGAATCAGTGTTTTGTACCGGTGGCGCATGAAGTAAAATTTCGAGTTTAGAAAAGCCTGAAAATTTGGTTTGGCCGCTCCGCGCTTCGCGCTACGCGACCAAACCAAATTTTCCGGCTTTTCAAAACTCGAAATTTTACTTCATGCTTAGCCTGGGAGTGGAAAACACTCGTTTAAAGCTTCAAATTGAACTCTATTAATAAACCGAGCATCGGGAAATGTTCCACGTACGCATATGTATACTTGAAAGAAAAATTCTCGTTATGAAAATGTTCGGTGTTACATAAAACTCTCTGTATGTATATTTATATGTTAATATATCAAATTGAACTTGAATTTCAATCCATGTTTTATAAGCGTGGCGCAAAAAGTAAAATTTCGAGTTTGCAATTGCCAATTGCCAATTTGGATTATCGATCCGGCGCGCCTTGCTCAACACGAAATTTTACTTCATACTTAACAGAACTGGGCAGGATTCGAATCATTCAAGATTCGAATCCTGGATTCGAATACTTTTAGAGGATTCAAAAGAGGCATTCGAATACTTTAATTAAAATGGATTCGTGATCCGGATTCGTTACATGTTTTTAAGTGGATTCGTATTTGTATCCAAATGTGGGTGATTCGAATCTTTATAAAAGGATTCGAATATTTATAAAAGGATTCGAATATTTATAAAAGGATTCGAACATTTATAAAAGGATTTAAATACTTACAAAAGGATTCGAATATTTATAAAAGGAGTCGAATACTTACAAAAGGATTCGAATACTTACAATAGGATTCGAATCGTGAAAAATAATTCGAATTAATTGTGAGGATTAACATGAAAAATTTGTTTTCTGTATTTTTAAATTTCTCCTTGAATTTCTGTTTTATACGCGTGGCGCATGAAGTAAAATGTCGAGTTTAGAAAAGCCCCGTGAAAATTTGTCTCGGGTCGCTGCGCGACCCTCGACAAATTTTCTACGCGGGGCTTTTCTAAACTCGACATTTTACTTCATGCTTAGCCTGGGAGTGGAAACGCTCGTTCGAAGCTTCAAACTGAATGCTTTGATAAGAACATTAAATGACAAAAAATGTTTTTTAAAGATAATAATGTAGTTTTCAAAATTTTTTTAAAAATTATTTGAAGTAAAACTGATGTAGTGGCCACAATCTGAAATGTTACATTTTTCCGACATTTTCCTGATTCAAGATTTTTTTCGTGACCTTTAAATATAGCTTTCTTCTCTGAGAAACCCTCAATTTGTTAAACTGTTTTCATTGTTTTTGTCAATATTTAAGTTGGTTTTATAAATTTTTACGTGTTTTGTAATTTTGATGCCTGTCGGTTTTGACAAATTTAATAATATCATATGGCTTCTTTTGTTAGTGTTTTGGTCAATTTGAATAAATTTCCATGACTTTTCTCTGACTTTCCCGGTTTTAATGATATTCAGTGAATTTTTTATTTACATAATTTTCAGGCATTCGTCGATTTTATAATAGAGTTCAATTTGAAGTTTTAACCGAGTGATTCCACTCCCAGGTTAAGCATGAAGTAAAATTTCGAGTTTAGAAAAGCCTGAAAATTTGGTTTGGTCGCGTAGCGCGTAGCGCTACGCGACCAAACCAAATTTTCAGGCTTTTCTAAACTTGAAATTTTACTTCATGCGCCACGCGTACAAAACACTAATTTGAAGTGAAGTTCAAAAACACACAAACACATCTTTAATTAGAGTTACACGGAACCAGATATTAAGTTTGTTATCAATGATGTTTAGTGTTAATAATAAATAATTAGATCTTGAATATTTCTGATAAAACAACTGGTAACGATATTTATATGTGATTCGAAAAAACAGGATTCGAATCTTTGATTCCAATCATATTTTTCTCTTAGGAACCCTATATTCAAGTATTCGTGATTCAAATTATATTAGGTGATTCGGATTCGTGATTCGAATCCTTTTTACAAGGATACTTAATCAACAAGTCGAAACACTTCTAAGACAATAATCGAAATCACATTTTGTAATTTTCTTTATTGTAAAATTATGAGCGAAAACAAATATAGTGGATGATGTTTTTTATGAAAATATACTTAATTTGTTTAATTTTAATATCACAACAAACACAAATCAACGTTTAAAATTGAATGAACGTTTGTTGATTTTTAAATATTTTTGTTATGAGTTTCTTAGTAAATTGAATTTGGTTGTTTTTTTTAAGATTCGTTTTGCACAAAACATATTCACTAGAGATGGGTAACTCCTGAGCGAGTCGACGCAAAGAGTCAGCTCAGTGAAGTGAGCCAAGTGAGTCAGTTCGAAATATGCAGCTCTTTTTGAGCCATTACTCATTTTGATTCGCTTGCTCTTCTAGAGTGAATGTAGATTCGCAATATATTAACAGATTTTGATTTTCAGGCGGCTCGTGGATCGACAGGCCCGCTTCTCTCAGCCTTGCTGAACATGTACTTTTTACTTTTTGCATTTGTACTCATACACTACTGAATTAATTTCTAAAAATTGAATATTTTTGACGGCAGTTTCTAAACCGGCGTTATTCGCTTATTTACACTCGACCGCAAAAAAACTCGCCACTTAAAAATTCACGGTTTTTCGTGAATATTCAAACAGCCATAACTTCGGTCGATTTAGATGAAATTTGTTTTTGGAACGCTAAAGTTTTCTCTTTAAGGACACATAAGTGGATATAACGAAATTTAAGCATTTCTGCATTTAAAAGTCCTACTAACAAAAAAATGTTCAGAATGTTGAAAATGATAAAAGTTGAGAAGTTATACTGTGCCCAAAAAAAATCGTACCTCTACTTCAAAAAAAGCGCAACAAAATTCCATCATTTTCCTTTGAAATAAGCGAAAAATCATGTCGATCCAATGATTTGGCTCGAAGTTATGGAAGTTTTTTTAAAAAGTGTATGCATAACTTAGCGTCAAATTTCATTTTGCAATGAAAATGCAAAAAATTGTCACCCAGCCAAAACATTTATTTGGCAGTAGGTTTTTTCGGTAGAGGTGAAATGCAAGTTTATGTAAGGCTTTTGCATTATTTCAGGCCAAAATTAACTTCTGCTCATTGAGTTTGGGGAAAAAATCAATTTTTCTCAAATTGTCACAACTTTACTCCAAATCAATTTATCGATCTGAATTTTTGCGCATATTAAAGGAGAAGGACTAAATTTATTCTGGATGTCCCTTGCTCGAAGCCACAATTTTTTTTGCGCATTGTACAAGTTAACAAAGTTAAAAGTTTTGAAGTGAAAAACGTTTCATCGCTTTTATGGGGTAGAAGGGGGTAAAATGTGCATGTTTGAAGATCTGACTAACATGCCCTTAAAGAGAAAACTTCAATCTTTTTAAATCGCATAATGTCACAGGTTTGCGAGCAGAGTTATGCCTGTCCGCCAAAGTTATGCCCCAAAATACACTTTTTAAAAAAACTGCCATAACTTCGAGCCAAATCATTGGATCGACATAATTTTTCGCTTATTTCAAAGGAAAATGATGGAATTTTGTTGCGCTCTTTTTGAAGTGGAGCCACGATTTTTTTTGGGCACAGTATAACTTCTCAACTTTTATCATTTCTAACATTCTGAACATGTTTTTGTTGGTAGGACTTTTAAATGCAGAAGTGCTTAAATTTCGTAATATCCACTTATGTGTCCTTAAAGAGAAAACTTTAGCGTTCCAAAAACTCAAAAATTCATCAAATTTCATCCACATCGACCGAAGTTATGGCTGTCTGAATATTCACGAAAAAACGTGAATTTTCAAGTGGCGCGTTTTTTTTTGCGGTCGAGTGTAGATAGAGATTTTTAGTTTACATACTAAAATTTAAAACATCATAAGGAAACACCGTTGTTTACTATCTAGTAAACATTAAAAGTGTAATTTTTCTTTCGTGACCTTTTTGTAACCAAATTGTACATTTAATAAGTGTTTGTTATTGTAATAAGCAAATACCCATCGTTATATTTCTATCGTATTATTGCAGCATCATCGATTCGAATTACGACGCGTGCGAATTGAGTTAAATAAACCCATTGAGTTGGCGAATCGACTCTAAAAGAGTCACGACGGCTCTTGAATCCGACTGAGCGGACTGAGCTAGCTCACTTGTCGGGATCCAACTCCGCCGAACCGTTGGATCGCGATGATTCAAGACGGCTCTCGAATCCAGCTCGTTTTCAGGAGCGCTTGAATCCGTTGAATCCGACTGAGCTGGCTAACTCATCGGGATCCAATTCCGCGGTTCGTAGTTGAATCGCGATGATTCATGAAGGTTCTCGAATCCAACTGAACCAGCTCTTTTTACGAAGCGCTTAAATCCGTTGAATCCGACTGAGCTAGCTCACTCATCGGGATCCAACTCGGAGTGTTTTCATAAGCGCGCACACGTATTCAATATATTTAAACACACTTGAAGTGTAATCGCACGAAATGAATACGCGTTTATTATAATTTTGATTAAATATTTACTCTTACGTTTTTATATAAATTATGATTAAATTATTGAAATAATTATATAACTATTTCGGTTATACAATTATTGCAATAATTTAATCATAATCATCGTGTCGCTCAATTTAATAAGTTGGCGAATCAGATGAATTTCTAAGAGTCAGAACTCTCGGCGGATCGCTAGCTCGTAACTGAGTCATGCAACTCTTTTGAGCCGGCTCAAAACTTTCTTCTGTGGGAAACCTTCAATTTGTTAAACTGTTTTCATTGTTTTTGTCAATATTTAAGTTGGTTTTATACATTTTTACGTGTTTTGTAATTTTGATGCCTGTCTGTTTTGACAAATTTAATAATATCATATGGCCTTTTTGGTAGTGTTTCGGTTAAATTGAATAAAATTCCATGACTTTTCTCTGACTTTCCCGGTTTTATTGATATTCAGTGAATTTTTTATTTACATAATTTTCAGGCATTCGTCGATTTTATAATAGAGTTCAATTTGAAGTTTTAATCGAGTGATTCCACTCCCAGGTTAAGCATGAAGTAAAATTTCGAGTTTAGAAAAGCTTGAAAATTCGTAAGAGTTATGTAACTCTTTTGAGCCGGCTCACTGAACCAGCTCTTTAAAGTGAGTCAGATCTTGTGAACCAGCTCAATAAAAAGAGCCGTGTCGCCCATCTCTAATATTCACATCTCAATATTTTTTTTGTAAATATTATTAAAATCTGTAGTTTCGCAGATTACAAAATGCTTTTCTCGTAGGTTCTATGTTTTTAAACATTATATATCTTTGAGTTACATTTAAGGATTTGCAATTTTATTTCTAATAAGATATACATTTAGTAGTTAGTAGCTACCCACTGAGCAAACACAATTAAGTAATGTTTCATCAACATTAAAACAACGTTTAATGTTTTAACATTGTTGATATAACGTTATTTGTTTGTTTTTTGCTCAGTGGGTACATTTAGTAGCTAACAAAAACTTCGAAAATATAGTCAAGGTTATCAAATAACTTAATAAAAGACTAACACTTTCTTCACTAAAAAAACATTTATTTACGCTAAATGTACATTTCGAACACTACGTGTTCATTATTAATAGCTTACTTATTTATCGTAAATAAATGTTTTTAGTGAAGAAAGTGTTAGTCTTTTATTAAGTTTATTGTATTCAACTCTTCACGTAACTCAAACCAAATATATCAAATAATGTCAGAATGTGGTCAATATAGTCAGTATTATCAGTAGTAAAATTATACTATACAAAATTGATTAAATATTTGGACAATTCGCAGAAAAAACGTCAACATTTTAGAAATTAAATTCGTGGAAAATTACCAAGTAATGACATTTTAAACAGGTGGCTGTAAATTTATTTTTAGTTCCACGATTACATTTCTTTTCGAAACTGCTTTTAATTGTACGACTAATTCCAAGATTTTGAAGTTCCAGATTAAAAACTTAATTTTTAACAAATTTTCAAACATAGCCCACTGAGCAAAAAACAAACAAATAACGTTATATCAACATTGTAGCAACATTAAACGTTGTTTTAATATTGATGAAGCATTACTTAATTGTGTTTGCTCAGTGGAAGGACCAACAATAAATGCAATATTTTCAGATAAAACCGACTGTGAATTCATTTCTAATTGAAAAATTTAATCTTTGCTTACAGTCTGATTAATTTTGAGCCTAATTCCAAATTTTTAAAGCTCCAGAGTCAAAATTTGTTTTTTTACTAATTTTCAAACATAAATCTAACTAAAAATGTAATAATTTCACTAATTGAAGGCCGAAAATGCTTTTTCTAATTCTCGGAAAAAATGTTTCCGTAATTATTGATTAATTGTATGCCGAATTCTAAGTTTTTGAAATTTTAGAGCATAAATTGTCTATTTTTAACTTTTAAACATTTATCAAACAAAAAATAATTATTTCATTTTTATATCAATGTAAATGGCTATACATTTTTAATTCCCGGATTTAATTTTTGAACATGTCATCTTTAAATCTTTCTAATTCAACGACTAGTTTCAAGTTTTTAAAGCTCTTGATCAAACATTATTTTTTACCAATTTCTAAACGCAAATCAAACAAAAAATCACTAATTTTGTAAAATCTCAGCGTGCCCACACTTTCATTGATTTCACAAAATTTCCAAAAAGTCTTCCATACTTTGATCCAGACATTTAAAAAATTCGTTATTTGAATAATTAGTAATACCGCGAAATTGACGAAATTCATGAACATTGGATAAAAATCTTAAAATTAGATAAAATCATTAAAATTTATATAAATATGAATTTACCCACTGAGCAAAAAACAAACAAAGAACGTTATATCAACATTGTAGCAACATTAAACGTTGTTTTAATGTTGATGGAATATTACTTAATTGTGTTTGCTCAGTGGGAGGGCCAGCAATAAATCCAATATTTTTAGATAAAACCGACTGTGAATTCATTTCTAATTTAAAAATTTAATCTTTGCTTAATGTCTGATTAATTTTGAGCCTAATTCCAAATTTTTAAAGCTCCAGAGTCAACATTTGTTTTTTACCAATTTTCAAACATTAATCTAACTAAAAATGTAATAATTTCACTAATTGAAGGCTGAAAATGCTTTTTCTAATTCTCGGAATTAATGTTTCCGTAATTATTAATTAATTGTATGCCGAATTCTAAGTTTTTGAAATGTTAGAGCATAAATTGTCCTTTTTTTAACTTTTAAACATATATCAAACAAAAAATAATTAATTTCATTTTTATATCAATGTAAATGGCTATACATTTTTAATTCCCGGATTTAATTTTTGAACATGTCATCTTTAAATCTTTCTAATTCAACGACTAATTTCAAGTTTTTAAAGCTCTTGATCAAACGTTATTTTTTACCAATTTCTAAACGCAAATCAAACAAAAAATCACTAATTTTGTAAAATCTTAGTGTGCCCACACTTTCATTGATTTCACAAAATTTCCAAAAAGTGTTCCATACTTTGATCCAGACTGTTAAAAAATTCGTTATTTGAATAATTAGTAATACCGCGAAATTGACGAAATTCATGAACTTTGGATAACAATCTTAAAATTAGATAAAATCAATAAAATTTATATAAATATGAATTTACCCACTGAGCAAAAAAACAAACAAATAACATTATATCAACATTGTAGCAACATTAAACGTTGTTTTAATGTTGATGAAACATTACTTAATTGTGTTTACTCAGTGGGAGGACCAACAATAAATGCAATATTTTCAGATAAAACCGACTGTGAATTCATTTTTAATTGAAAAATGTAATCTTTGCTTAAAGTCTGATTAATTTTGAGCCTAATTCCAAATTTTTAAAGGTCCAGAGTCAACTTTTGTTTTTTTACCAATTTTCAAACATTAATCTAACTAAAAATGTAATAATTTCACTAATTTAAGGCCGAAAATGCTTTTTCTAATTCTCGGAATGAATGTTTCCGTAATTATTGAATAATTGTATGCCGAATTCTAAGTTTTTGAAATTTTAGAGCATAAATTGTCTTTTTTTAACTTTTAAACATATATCAAACAAAAAATAATTAATTTCATTTTTGAACATGTCATCTTTCAATCTTTCTAATTCAACGACTAATTCCAAGTTTTTAAAGCTCTTGATCAAACGTTATTTTCTACCAATTTCTAAACGCAAATCAAACAAAAAATCACAAATTTTGTAAAATCTCAGTGTGCCCACACTTTCATTGATTTCACAAAATTTCCAAAAAGTGTTCCATACTTTGATGCAGAAAATTAAAAATTTCATTATTTGAATAATTTCTAATACCGCGAAATTGACGAAATTCATGAATTTTGGATAAAAATCTTAAAATTAGATAAAATCATCAAAATTTATATGAATATGAATTTACCCACTGAGCAAAAAACAAACAAATAAAGTTATATCAACATTGTAGCAACATTAAACGGTGTTATAATATTCCTTGAATAACTTTCTCATTTATCACTTGGTGAAACATTTTGAAATAATATAATATAATAAGGATAAATTAAAAACACTTGGTTTGTTTCACTATTTGTTTCTATTTACTCGACTAGTTTCGCTTTTTACGGCATTATCTCTCGCTTGATAATGCCGTAAAAAGCGAAACTAGTCGAGTAAATAGAAACAAATAGTGAAACAAACCAAGTGTTTTTAATTTATCCTTTAATGTTGTTATAATGTTGATGAAACATTACTTTAATGGGTTTGCTCAGTGGGTATTCGTTCATTTATATGAAAACCTCGAGATTTATTAAATTCATAAATATTGAATAAAAATATTCTTGTTTTTCTATTTTTAAAAGATTTTAAGGTTTTAAGAAAATATTCTTATATGAAAACCTCGAGATTTATTAAATTCATAAATATTGAATTAAAATATTCTTGTTTTTCTATTTTTAAGAGATTTTAAGATTTTAAGAAAATCTTCAAATCTTAAAAAAAAGGCGTTTCTTAATTGTGATTTCTTCAATTTAGACGATCAAATTTATAGATAGCGTTTAATTTAAAGATTCCAATGAGTGTTTCTACTCTTTTATTAAGCATGAAGTAAAATTTGGAGTTTAAAAAAAGCCCGAAAATTTGGATTGGTTGCTTCGCGAAGCAGAGCAATCAATCCAAATTGTCAGGATTTTCTATAATCCAAATTCAGCCATAAAATATTTTCAGTTAGCCGAGACGTAAACCACGAGTGTCTGTTGGATTGCCTATGTTACAAATGCAAATTTGAATAAATTCATTACAAACTTTAAAAATAGAGGAATTTAAGACTACACTGAAGAAGATTAATAATACTCTTATAAGATATTATTCTAATAACATGCTTAGTAGAGTATTCATTATCAATGTTTGAAAAATATAAAAACGAATGAAAATGAATATCGACTTCCTGCAAAAATTTAGCATCGATGAGACTTTTCCAAATATTCATTGAAACTACTTCTCGAGCTAATACCCCGACAGATATTAAATTATACAATGAATATTTGAGTTCAATGTTCGACATTATGTTTGACCCTTTAATATTAGCGATTAATTGCTTTATTTTAACATTAACGGCCGAACAGTTTAGAGTTAATTCTAAAATTTCATTTTAGGTAAAATTCTGTACTTACTATACTGGGGTTTTTCTTTTAAATATACGCTGTGCATTTTCGTTCAGTTTAAAGTTTCGAACGAGTGTTTCCACTCCCAGATAAAGCATGAAGTAAAATTTCGAGTTTAGAAAAGCCTGAAAATGTGGTTTGGTCGCGTAGCGCGAAGCGCGGAGCGACCAAACCAAATTTTCAGGCTTTTCTAAACTCGAAATTTTACTTCATGCGCCACGCGTATAAGACACTGATTTCAAACGAAGTTTACTCGTTTATAGTATTTCAGTGTTTAATACGCGTGGCGCATGAAGTAAAATTTTATTTTAGGTAAAATTCTGCACTTACTATACTGGGGATTTTTTTTAAATATACGCTTCATATAAATCAAGAATTTGTCGTTAAATTCGCAAAAATATATGTTTTCTGGGAATGTTTGAATATATCCTTATTCTAAAACTCTGTTTCCATCACATAATCAATAAAAATCTTCAATATATAGGTTCTTTTGATATATTTTAATTATATATAATATAATTTCGTAATTCCGTTAATTCCGATTTTTTGATATGACAAAAAATCATCTACCTAGTTAATAATTTTTTCTTTTAAATATACACTGTGCATTTTCGTTCAGTTTAAAGTTTCGAACGAGTGTTTCCACTCCCAGATAAAGCTTGAAGTAAAATTTCGAGTTTAGAAAAGCCCAAAAATTTGGTTTGGTCGCGTAACGCGAAGCGCGGAGCGACCAAACCAAATTTTCAGGCTTCTCTAAACTCGAAATTTTACTTCATGCGCCACGCGTATAAGACACTGATTTCAAGCGAAGTTTACTCGTTTACAGTATTTCAGTGCTTTCAGTGTTTAATACGCGTGGCGCATGAAGTAAAATTTTATTTTAGGTAAAATTCTGTACTTACTATACTGGGGATTTTTATTTTTAAATATACGCTGTGCATTTTCGTTCAATTTAAAGTTTCTAACGAGTGTTTCCACTTCCAGGCTAAGCATGAAGTAAAATTTCGAGTTTAGAAAAGCCTTAAAATTTGGTTTGGCCACTCCGCGAAGCGGAGTGGCCAAACCAAATTTTTAGGCTTTTCTAAACTCGAAATTTTACTTCATGCGCCACGCGTATAAAACACTGATTTCAAGCGAAGTTTACTCGTTTACAGTATTTCATTGCTTTCAGTGTTTAATACGCGTAGCGCATGAAGTAAAATTTTATTTTAGGTAAAATTCTGTACTTACTATTCTGGGGATTTTTCTTTTAAATATACGCTGTGCATTTTCGTTCAATTTAAAGTTTCGAACGAGTGTTTCCACTCCCAGGCTAAGCATGAAGTAAAATTTCGAGTTTAGAAAAGCCTTCAAATTTGGTTTGGCCGCTTCGCGAAGCGGAGTGGCCAAACTAAATTTTCAGGCTTTTCTAAACTCGAAATTTTAATTCATGCGCCACGCGTATAAGACACTGATTTCAAACGAAGTTTACTCGTTTATAGTATTTCAGCGCTTTCAGTGTTTAATACGCGTGGCGCATGAAGTAAAATTTTATTTTAGGTAAAATTCTGTACTTACTATACTGGGGATTTTTATTTTTAAATATACGCTGTGCATTTTCGTTCAATTTAAAGTTTCTAACGAGTGTTTCCACTTCCAGGCTAAGCATGAAGTAAAATTTCGAGTTTAGAAAAGCCTTAAAATTTGGTTTGGCTGCTCCGCGAAGCGGAATGGCCAAACCAATTTTGCAGGCTTTCCTAAACTCGAAATTTTACTTCATGCGCCACGCGTATAAGACACTGATTTTAAGCGAAGTTTACTCGTTTACAGTATTTCAGTGCTTTCAGTGTTTAATACGCGTGGCGCAAGAAGTAAAATTTTATTTTAGGTAAAATTCTGTACTTACTATATTGGGGATTTTTTTTTAAATATACGCTGTGCATTTTCGTTCAATTTAAAGTTTCGAACGAGTGTTTCCACTCCCAGGCTAAGCATGAAGTAAAATTTCGAGTTTAGAAAAGCCTGAAAATTTGGTTTGGCCGCTCCGCGAAGCGGAGTGGCCAAACCAAATTTTCAGGCTTTTCTAAACTCGAAATTTTACTTCATGCGCCACGCGTATAAGACACTGATTTCAAGCGAAGTTTACTCGTTTACAGTATTTCAGTGCTTTCAGTGTTTAATACGCGCGGCGCATGAAGTAAAATTTTATTTTAGGTAAAATTCTGTAGTTACTATATTGGGGATTTTTTTTAAATTTACGCTGTACATTTTCGTTCAATTTAAGGTTTCGAACGAGTGTTTCCACTCTCAGATAGAGCATGAAGTAAAATTTCGAGTTTAGAAAAGCCTTAAAACTTGGTTTGGCCGCTCCGCGAAGCGGAGCGGCCAAACCAAGTTTTCAGTCTTTTCTAAACTCGAAATTTTACTTCATGCGCCACGCTTATAAAACACTAAAATATAGTGAAGTTCAAAATACACTTTTAAATACTTGTATAATTACGACTATAATTAACAATATCTCTAAAAATGATTTTTGCTTGTTTATTATTTTAATTACATTAATAACCGACTAATAATTTGTAGTTAAATGATCTCGAAAAAAAAAAAAGAAACATGTTATTCATTTGTAAAGACAAGATTTCACATACATTTATTTAAACTCTACTCAAGTTTATTTGATTGTAATCTTCTTTACTAAGAAGTAAAATCAATGCTGATATTTTATTGTTTCAATAATAGACGTTAAAAGTTAGTTATTGTTATAGACGTTTAGTTAGTGCTGCATTGCTAAGTACGGAGTCCTAAAATTCTCTTTTAACATCTAACATCTACTTGCCAATGCTTAGATTTGTTTTTTTCCCTTCTTTTTTCAGTTTTACACTTGCCAATGCTTAGATTGTTTTTTTTTCCATTCTTTATTCAGTTTTACACATGCCAATGCTTAGATTTGTTTTTTCCCTTCTTTATTCAGTTTTACACTTGCCAATGATGTTTGAAGGCACTCTTATTTGTTAAATGAAAAGAGTACATGGCAATTACTCTTTTCATTTAACAAATAAGAGTGTCTACCTTCAAACATCATTGGCAAGTGTAAAACTGAATAAAGAAGGGAAAAAACAAATCTAAGCATTGGCAAGTGTAAAACTGAATAAAGAAGGGAAAAAAACAAATCTAAGCATTGGCAAGTGTAAAACTGAACAAGTGTAAACTGGAAAGTGTAAAATTGAAAAACGATGGGAAAAAACCATTCTTGTCTTTACTTGTGTAATTAATTTAATTATAATTAAATTAATAATGTGATCAAATGAATTTAGATTATTTGAAAACATATTTTCTATAACTAAAACAGTTAACTATCACAAAGCGTCTTTGATGGTGAAAATAAATATGTACAAAAGAAACGTCACATACTTAAATTAAAATCAAGAATTTGTCGTTAAATTCGCAAAAATATATATTTTCTGGGAATGTTTGAATATATCATTATTCTAAAACTCTGTTTCTATCACATAATCAATAAAAATCTTCAATATATAGGTTTTTTTGATATATTTTAATTATATATAATATAATTTCGTAATTCCGTTAATTCCGATTTTTTGATATGACAAAAAATCATCTACCTAGTTAATTAGAGTTTTCAATTTTTTAAAATAAGTTGTTTCGACAAAATTTAATATTTCACAGTTTGAACTTAGAATAGTACATTTTACATTACTGCGAAAATATTTTGTTTTTAAATAACCCAGTAAGCAAAAAACAAACAAATAACATTATATCAACATTGTAGCAACATTAAACGCTGTATTAATGTTGATGAAACATTACTTGAATGTGTTTGCTCAGTGGGAATATTATATAGATTTTATTAATAAATTTACCAACTTATTGTGTATATTTTATGCACAATTAGTTTGTAAATTAATCAATGAAAAAAATATTGATTAAATGGTATTATAATTTTTGGTTGACAAATTTATTGCGCACAAAAATTAAATCGTTTCTTTGGTTGAGTGTGTGTATGTGTAGAAATTATGTGTTAAAATAATTGGTTGACCAACATATTGTACATACAAAAATGATATTTAATCAGCCCACTGAACAAAAAACAAACAAATAACGTTTTATCAACATTGCATCAACATTAAACGTTGTTTTAATATCGATAAAACATTAAATGTCAAAATTGTCATTGACGATGTCACTATGGAGCATTACATGGCGTTAGCTATCGAAATCCATTATTACTTAAATGTGTTTGCTCAGTGGGAGTATTGTTTTTTTTTGTTTTTTTAATTGTGTGTGTTGTTACAAAATAGCGAACCTATGATATAAAAAAATTATTCGTCTCGTCCTGCCACTCGTCCATCGCCGGACCGAAGCTATCGTTGAAAAACTGATCGATTTCCTTCAAAAGGTGTATTAAAGACTTTTTAGAGAATTCGTGATTTTCGTCCGGGTAAACCTGAAAAAAACATACGGGCAATGGAATCGATTTTATTCTCATCTATTTATCAACAAAAATCCGTCTCCTTGAAGCGCCTCCCTAATACATACATTTCTTTGTATCATATTACAGGTATACACATTTTTTTCCTCTTAATTATCGGCCATCTTGTTGCTATCTCCATTTTGCTTCATTCTCTATATTTTTTTTATAATAATTAAAAAGCTTGATTGTTTAAATAATATATTATTGAATTTACGATTATTTAGTTTTCTTTTTAAATATACCGATATCTCGATTTCGTCGTTTTTTTAGGCTAGAAAAATGTCCCAGTCGTCACGGTCTAGACCGAAACACTCGTTAAGGAATTGATCGACGTGTTTATAAAGGTGCAAGTGAGTTTTTTTGGAGAATATCGACTTTTCGTCGGGATATACCTGCAAAAAATCGGACACACTCATCATTTCATCAGAAGAGTTTTGTTTTTTCAAAGATAAAGCAGCTATTATTGTGAATTTCTTACATCTGGGACAAAGATACACAACTTCGTTTGCAACAATTATGCTGTTAATGATTACAACAAGAAACAATCTTTATTGACAACAGTAGGTATTACATAACATGTATAATTAATTATTTTATTTTATTTTGTATGAGTGCTGATCCTGTTGCCAATCGGCTGTCGACCCGTGGTCTTTCCGCCAAAATTGTCAATTGTCATGAAATTGTCAGTAGGTACGTCAGTTAGTGTCCTGATGAAATGATGAGATGAATTGAAATATGGTGGTGGCTGGGTTTTTGAATTTAGGAAGGATGTCAGGATTACGTGGCAGGCACATATGGAGTAAGGTCTCTATATTATATGGGTTGGTTGCGAATTTTTCGGCAAGGTAAATTAGGCGTTGTTCAATGGGAATTATTTTTGTTTTTTCGTAGAAGAGAGTATTCGAAGGGTTGTGTGAGGGATTGTTGGGGTGTCTCATCTTAGTCAATGAACGTAGGGCTGAACGTTCACCAACCTGAATGTGTTTTAGCACAGATGGACGTGGATTGAGGAAAAGGATGGCTGCATAGTCAAGAAGAGGGCGACAAATCATTTTATAAATATGGACCGCGGTGTTGGTCAAGATTCCTTGGTTTTTATATGTAAGAGATCTGAAGTGACGCGATCTCTTCTTGACTTTGTCTTTAAGGGTGAGGACATGGGTAAATTTGGGGTCGAAAATCACGCCTAGGTATTTGCAGGTAGAGGAAGGTGAAATTAGGTTATTAAATAGGGAAATTGAAAATGGCGAATTGTTTGGGCGGTGGAAAGGGATAAGGAGTTTGGATTTGTTAGGGTTAATAGAAATTCTCCATTTTGCGAACCACGTTTGAATAGTGTCGATAAGGTCTTGAAGGGTGGTTAATGCTTTTTTAAACGTGGGCGCGTGTGTGATAAGGGCTGTGTCGTCTGCGTATAGCAGAGGGTACGCGGTAGGGTTAAGGAATTTTGGGTCTGGATTATACATATCTAGGACAAATAGGTTGTAAAGAAGAGGTGAAAGAGGTGAGCCTTGGGGAACCCCTTGTTCGGGGGTAAAGGATCTTGAGAGGGTGTTGCGGATTTTGATGTTTATGGATCTGTGCGAAAGGAAGCTGTCAATTAAATACAGAAGGTGGTGAGGCAAATTTAGTGAGTGACATTTAAACAGCACACCTCGATGCCATACCGAGTCGAAAGCTATTTTAATATCTACAAAAAGAACGGCGGTTTTTTTTTTTCTTCGAGGTGTGCTGTCTGGCAGTTTGAAGTTAGAATGGACAGGGGAAGCGAGGTGGATCGGTGTTTGATAAACCCAAATTGGTATGGGGGAATAAGGTTTGAAACATGGTCCAGGATTTTATCTTTAATTATGTCCTCAAACATCTTGCCAAGGACCGGAAGCAGTGTAATTGGACGATAACTAGAAGGTGAAAGAGGGTTTAGGGATACAGATAATAGTACCCTGCTTCCACTCCCGTGGCAATTCTTGTGTCTGAAATACATAATTAAAGATTTTTAAGATGTAAGAGTGTATATTTTCTGGGAGGGATTTTAGGACTATACGGGAGATATTGTCATAACCGGGTGCTGTATTTTTACCTTTGTGGAGTGATGCGTAATATTGCTCCTCCTTTATTTCGTAGTTGTGGGTGCGGGGTTCGGGAGCTTGTTTCAGGGACACATACCAGTCGTTTACGTCATTTAGAAAGTCATTGTCATATGAGTCGTCATTAGTCATTTTGTAAGATTTTTCAAAGAAGTCCGCAAAAGTATCAGCAATTTGTTGTTGGTCAGTGATGATGTCATGTGTTATGGGATGTTTTATTTTCTGGAGGAAATCAGTCTTTCGGTACTTGGTTAATTTCTTAATCGCATTCCAGTATTCTTTACCCTGTTTTTCGTTAATGTCCTTGCACGTATTTATCCACATGTCAGTCTTGTATTCTTTGATTAGTCTCTGTATGTCTCTATTTAATTTGTTAAATGTTTGTTTCAGATTAAAGTCGTCTGTTAGTCGGATGTCCCTGTAAATCTGTCTTTTGTACTTGATTAGTCGTAAAATGAATTTTGGGAGGGGATATTTGTAGGGTTTTTTTTAGAATAAATTGGTGTATGTTGTTAATGATTAAATTACCGTATAAATTGATTTAATTTGAATTTCCTGGTTGGTATAAGTTTAATGTCGACCACAAAATATTTTCAGTTAGTCGAGATGCAAACCACGTATGTATACATTTAAATAAATTTATTAAATATACAGAAAGTTTTATGTAACACCGAACATTTTCATAACGAGAATTTTTCTTTGAAGTATCCAAATGCATACGTTGCACATTTTCCGATGGTCAGTTTATTAAAAGAATTCAATTTGAAGCTTTAAGCGAGTGTTGTCCACTCCTAGGCTAAGCATGATGTAAAATTTCGAGTTTAGAAAAGCCTGAAAATTTGGTTTGGTCGCGTAGCGCGAAGCGCGGAGCGGCCAAACCAAATTTTCAGGCTTAAATTTTACTTCATGCGCCACCGGTCCAAAACACTGACATATTACGAAGTTTAAAACACACCGCTAAACTTTACATTGAATCAGTGGTTTGTACCGGTGGCGCATGAAGTAAAATTTCGAGTTTAGAAAAGCCTGAAAATTTGGTTTGGCCGCTCCGCGCTTCGCGCTACGCGACCAAACCAAATTTTCAGGCTTTTCTAAACTCGAAATTTTACTTCATGCTTAGCCTGGGAGTGGAAAACACTCGCCTAAAGCTTCAAATTAAATTCTTTTAATATTCCGAGCATCGAAAACTGTGCAACGTATGCATATGGATACTTAAAAGAAAAATTATCGTTATGAAAATGTTCGGTGTTACATAAAACTCTCTGTATCGCGTTTTATATACATTGACGCCATACAAATACAATATAATAAATAATTATGACATGAAGGATGTTAGACATGTAAATTTGACGAAAGTAACTAAAATATTTAATAGGAATTTATGTGATGACGGAATTCAAGTAATTCAAGATAGAATAACTGTTCTTGAACTTCAGGATAATTCAGCGTTTTATCCGCCTGGCGCATAAAGTAAATACTTCGAGTTTAGGAACGCATGGAAACTTGGATTTGCCCGGGCGCGGCTTGCTTCGCTCACTTCGCTCGCTCGCCCGATGTCACTTTTTCAATTTGAAGATACAAAAAAAACATGCGAAACCCTGTCTTTTAACTGTATTAATTATATTAATAAGACTAACTACAGAACAGAGCTGGGCAGGACTCGAATCATCCAGGATTCGAATCCTTTTAGAGGATTCAAAAAGGCATTCGACTACTTTAGTTCAACTGGATCCGGATTCGTTATATTTTTTTAAGAGGATTCGTATTCGTATCCAAATGTGGGTGATTCGAATCCTTATAAAAGGATTCGAATATTTATAAAAGGATTTGAATACTTACAAGAGGTTTTGAATCGTCAAAAATAATTCAAATTAATTGTAAGGATTAACTTGAAAAATGTCTTTTGTGTGTTTTTGAATTTCTCGTTAAATCACTGTTTTATACGCGTGGCGCATGAAGTAAAATTTCGATTTTAGAAAAGCCCGAAAATTTGTTTCGGGTCGCTGCGCGACCCTCGACAAATTTTCATGGGGCTTTTCTAAACTCGAAATTTTACTTCATGCTTAGTCTGGGAGTGGAAACGCTCGTTCGAAATTTAAAACTGAATGCTTTGATAAGAGCATTAAATGACTGAAAATGTTTTTTAAGCTAATAATCTAGTTTTCAAAATTTTGTTTATTATTACTTGAAGTAAAACTGACATGGCAGCCACAATCTGAAATGTTAAATTTTTCAGGCATTTCCGTGATTAATTTTTTTTTTTCACTGACCTCTTAATATAACTTATTTCTGTGAGAAACCCACATTTTGTTAAATTGTTTTTTTTGTTTTTGTCAATATTTAAGTTAATTTTATAAATGTTTACGTGTTTTGTAATTTGCCTGCTGATTTTGCCAAATTTATTAATATCATATGGTTTTTCTGTTAGTGTTTTGGTCAATTTAAATATAATTCCATGACTTTTCTCTGACTTTCACGGTTTTAATGATATTCAGTGAATTTTTTATTTACGTAATTTTCAGGCATTCGTCGATTTTATAATAGAGTTTAATTTTAAATTTTGAACGGGTGTTTTCACTCCCAGGCTAAGCATGAAGTAAAATTTTCGGGCTTTTCTAAACTCGAAATTTTACTTCATGCGCCACGCGTACAAAACACTGATTTGAAGTGAAGTTCAAAAACACACAAATACATCTTTAATCAGAGTAACAGGGAATCAGATATTTAGTCTGTTATCAACGATGTTCAGTGTTAATAATAAATAATATTTTTGCTAAAACAACTGGTAGCGATGCTAAATATTAATGGTTGAAAAAAAATGATAAAATAAAATTTCGTCTTAAAGGATTTGTATTCGTGTTTCGAAAAAACAGGATTCGAATCTTTGATTCGAATCATATTTATCTCTTACGAATCCTTTATTCAAGTATTCGTGCATTGAATTATATTAGGTGATTCAGATTCGTGATTCGAATCCTTTTTACGAGGATTCGTCCCAGCTCTGCTACAGAATGACTATAGTTACAATAATTTAAATATACAGGGTGTCCCATTTAAATCTGATCAGGTGAATATCTCGAGACACGTGCGTCCAGTTGAAAAACTTTCTGGATAAAAATTGGATGATTCGGAGGGGGACATCCGATGCTGAAACAAATTTTACCCCCCGACCTCTAGGGGGGTGGATAATAGGGGTGACTTTGAAATCTTAAATAGGAACCCCTATTTTGTATTACAGATTCGAAAAGAGAAAAAAAACTATGAAGGTTTTATTCGCGTAGAAAATTTGTCGAGGGTCGCGCAGCGACCCGAGACAAATTTTCACGGGGCTTTTCTAAACTCGAAATTTTACTTCATGCGCCACGCGTATAAAACCGTGATTTAACGAGAAATTTAAAAACATACAAAACAAATTTTTCATGTTAATCCTTACGATTAATTCGAATGATTTTTGACGATTCGAATCCTTTTGTAACTATTCGAGTCCTTTTATAAATATTCGAATCCTTTTATGAGGATTCGAATCTTTTTATGAGGATTCGAATACTTTTACGAGGATTCGAATCCTTTTATGAGGATTCGAATTCTTTTACGAGGATTCGAATCCTTTTATGAGGATTCGAATCCTTTTATGAGGATTCGAATCCTTTTATGAGGATTCGAATCACCATTCGAATACGAATCTTTTTAAAACAGTGTAACGAATCCAGAACACGAATCCAGTTTAACTAAAGTACTCGAATACCTCTTTTGAATCCTCTAAAAGGATTCGAATCCAGGATTCGAATCCTGCCCAGCTCTCGTAATAGGTCGATAGCTAGATACGTTTGATCTGTTGTTGTCAGGTTTAAGTATGCAGGTTATTACACCCTGCTTCCATTCTTGGGGAAAGAGTTGCAAGGAACATAGACTGTTGAAAATCTTGAGGATATGCTGGTGTATGTTTTCTGGAAAGGATTTAAGGATCATTCTAGGGATATGGTCATAACCCGGCGCTGTGTTTTTACCTTTATGAAAGTTTTCGAAATACTCCGTCTCATCGATAATATCATCCGGCGTATGGGAAGTGTAGGAGTTAAGCAATAATTGGTACCAATTGTCAACTGTTCCGAAAAAGTCATTGTCGTATGTGTTGTTACCTGTCTCTGTGTAAATTTCCTTAAAATAGTCCGGAAAAATGTCTTTCATTGTCTGGTCATCGGTAATTATGTTGTTCGTCACAGGGTTGTGTTTAGATAGTTTTTTAGCTCCTGCCAGTAGTTTTTTCCTCTCAGATCGTTTATATCTTTTCAGGCTTTGATCCATTTGTATTTTTTGTATTAGTCAATTAGTCTATGTATGTCTTTGTTAAGTCTATTATAATTTTGTTTCAAGATTGTGTCCTATGTCTGTCTTATGTGTCTGTACATCTGTCTTTTGTATTTTATGAGTCTTAATATAAAATTGGGGAGGGGGTATTTGTAGGGTTGTTTTGTATACACGGGAGTGTGCCGCTGTATGGAGGAAGAAAGGTTGTTCCTCAATATTATTTAACGAGTGTTTTCCACTCCCAGGTATTCATTTCGAGTTTAGAAGGCTCCGTCAACTTGGCCCCCCACTTTCAATTTTTTGGAAAAACATCATTGCACAGAAAAGCCCTTAGCTAGCACAAGCTAGCACAGCAAAAGTTATAGCAAGCACACAAAGGGTAAAAAAGTTATAGAGGGTTTCAAATATAGGGGGGCTAAGTTGACATTTGCCCCCCACCTTTGATTTTTCAACTTTTTTTATATAATTTGGATTCCTCAGAGCTAGCACAGGCTAGCACAACCAGTTTTAGAGCTAGCACAACCCCAACAACCCCTTAAAAATACAAAATTAGTTTTACCCCAGCCCTTTAATCAAAGGGCTGATTTATAATTTAAAAAAAATTTGAAATCTGTTGGTATTTGGTGGGGTTATTACATTTTAAATTATTCGAGGGTTTGTCATTAATAACTCACTACGCCACTGTCATTAATGTGCTTGCTTTCCTTGTCACAGCATTCGAACGCTATGTTTTGAACTCTTAGTTGAATATATCGCAAAGTAATTGTGAACAAATCCGTTGAAATATTGTGATTTGTTAGAAAATACGCATTTAGCATAATAATTTAAATACATGAATGGAATTACGCATACAGGATTTAAAAGCTCACGGTTGATAATTAAAATTGAAATATCTTTTTAAGCATTTATTTTTTCTAAATAATTTTTGCATATTCTGCCTGCGCTAGCTCTAAGCTGCAGATTCCCTTAGAAATAATCAAAAAATAATAAAGTGGGGGGCTGGGGTGCAAACTAGAGAACTGCACGAGTACGTATGGAATCGGCGATTACAGATACAAATACTCATCGTTGCGATGCAACGATGAGTATAAACATACTCGTAATCGTACTCATGATTACACGATTATAATCGTTAATTTATGCAGAATCGTATGAGTAATCAGTTATACAGGTACATTTTCTCAATGATTTTAAATAATATCTTTAGATATAACTGTTATATAAAAAATATAATGTTTTCACTCAACATAGCAAAGCAAATCAATTGCAAAAATTAATAATCTTAAAAGGTGTATGTGTTGCAACGTCTACGTTTATTTCAGACAAAATTTTTGCCAGAAATTGACGTGAAGGAAAGCTACTACACCAATGTGTTTAGATCAAAGAGAGATAATTATTATTGTTTTGAATTAATTGAAGATTAGGTTTAATAAAGTTCTGGTCGGCCAATGTAGTCGGAGTTCAACACTTTGTCTGTAACTCGGACACTTAACGGTCAATGATTCATCAGTAATTTATTTTATTAATGATTGTCATGAATAATACTCTTCTCTTAATAATTCTAATAAATTTTACAAAAAAATATCCAAAATTGGCACTTTGGCTATAGGATTTATCGCGATTTTTTTCGCGATTTTTTTATACTTGAAAACAAAATAATATGAATTCAACATAAAAATATTCAATTGAATATAATATTACATCACATAAACACGATTTACTCACAATAAACATAAAACATATAAAGATGATTCGTCATAAAATGGCCTTGAAGCACGTTAAGACTCCCAACAAACAGCCGAAGTTCCTACAGAGATTATTGATGAATCAAACGCAATAGTTTATTATCTGTAGTACCTTATTATACTATACTACGTTATGGTCTTTTAGAATATGTATATTTCAAACATTAAAAGTGCGATTCTTTTCGCAATCTACAACAAGTTAGTCTTACAAAGACTATATCAAACACCCATTGAAACAACTACTTCCCGGGCTAATACCCCGACGGACATTGAATTATACAACAAGTGTTTGCTGTTACATACAGTAACCTACTGCAAATGTAACAATTTGGGTCAAATTATTCAGGCCATCTATAGACGCGTTTCGAGATTTATCTCTCCTCAGTATAGCTTTGCCATTCCCTCTAAACGGTAACGTGACCGCCAGTCTAAGGTGTCAAATTGTTTAGAGGGAATGGCAAAGCTATACTGAGGAGAGATAAATCTCGAAACGCGTCTATAGATGGCCTGAATAATTTGACCCAAATTGTTACATTTGCAGTAGGTTACTGTATGTAACAGCAAACACTTGTTGTATAATTCAATGTCCGTCGGGGTATTAGCCCGGGAAGTAGTTGTTTCAATGGGTGTTCAATATAGTCTTTGTAAGACTAACTTGTTGTAGATTGCGAAAAGAATCGCACTTTTAATGTTTGAAGTATTCTGCAACCAAGAATTGGCAATTTCATTTATACATATGTATATTTGTTCTAATTTTTAAAATGAAAAGAAAATGATGTGGCAAACACCATCAATTTTGAAATGTTTCGTTTCAAGATGAACCCTAACTTCAACAAACGACTAAGCCAAAGCTTTAAATCCCTCCCTATTTACAACATCCAAAGAACGTAGATCAGTTGCCACAAATTTTACATAATTGTTCATTATTTCCTGCCTACGCTTATGCCTGTTCAACTATCATCCCCATGTTCGTATTTATTTTGAAGGACTGCACCGTTTTTCGAATTAAAATATCTGCTCACATACCACACATTTTACAAATAGTGCGATTTCTTTCGTTGCACCGTTGACAATCTTTTTAGAAAAAAGCTAGACCGCACTCGTACCCGACTCTTACAAACTTTTAAATTTTTTTCGGAAATATAAATTTGTAATTGAAATTGTTTACCAACAAAGAACGAAATATATCGATCACCACTTATATGACACAATGAATTACAAATGTCAAACGATACTGATAGTTTAAATCAAATTATTATTTTTTATTTATTAATCGTTACAGCCTGACAGATCTGACATGATTATGTTTGAATTGTAATCGCCGATTACTAATCGTTACAGGTCTACGATGCGACGAGGCCGACGATGCCGCTCCATGAGTATGTAATCGTATCGCGTAGCAACGTAATCGGCGATTATTAACAGGATATATTTTTACGTACTCGTGCAGGACTCTAGTACAAACTAATTTTGTATTTTTAAGGGGTTGTTGGGATTGTGCTAGCTCTAAAACTGGTTGTGCTAGCTCTGAGGAATCCAAATCATATAAAAAAGTTGAAAAATCAAAAGTAAGGGGCAAACGTCAACTTAGCCCCCCCATATTTGAAACCCCTATAACTTTTTTACCCTTTGTGTGCTTGCTCTAATTTTTGCTGTGCTAGCTTGTGCTAGCTAAGAGCTTTTCTGCGCAATGATGTTTTTTCAAAAATTTGAAAGTGGGAGCCAGTTGACGGAGCCAGTTTAGAAAAGCCTGAAAATTTGGATTTGCCGGGGTAGTAGCGAAGCGAGACGCGCACCGGCAAATCCAAATTTATCCTCTACTAATTTTTTTAACAGTTTTTTGTAGATTGAATATACTAAAAGTGGATAAAATATTGTTTAACAAAAAATACTTCAATTTAAGTTATAATTAACATTTAACTCAATAGATAAATAAAAAATAAACATTTGTTTATAACAATTATTTGTATAATTTTCACGCGAAAAGAATCACACTTCTAGTATTTTTAAAATAATATTGTGAGAAAAAGTATGAACAAAATTGGTTGTAGAATACACCAAGTATCAGCAATTTTATTTATATTTTATAATTTTAACAAGTTACATTTTGACGAATCATTTTATTCTAATTACTTAAATTTATTTTATTTATATTCATATAGAGAATTTAATTGTTCAATAGAGAAAAAAAGGGATTCAAATGGTAAATGCGCCGGGTTGTCCCTAATGACACGATCGATTTAGCTTTTTAAATTTAACACATTTATCTATAAAGCAAAAATTTGCAGTAGCCAGTTGTGTATCTTTGTCGGTGCTTCTTTATTTTCAGTCATTACAGCAGCCAGCGTGAAAATAAACTCTAGAAATCGAAATTCGATAAACTTCGAGTGAAATAGAAGTGAGGATGAATAGATATCATTTAGAAATTGTGTGTGTTTGTGTGAATGGTGTGTGTGTGTGCCTGTATGTGTGTGTATATGTGCCTGTATGTGTGTGTATATGTGCCTGTATGTGTGTGTGTGTGTGTGTGTGTGTGTGTGTGACTGTATAAGATAGTGCGCCTGTATGTGTGTGTAAGTGTGAAATAGAAGTGAGGGCGAACTGAAAATTTAGAACTTTAGCGAGGGAACGATTTGAGCTTACCAATTGCTGGAACAGGATTCCCTGAGAGATCATCGCCCTGGCAAACATCATGGAATGCTGCGGATTGACGGTGGTGTCGGCCGTGCCGTGGGCCAGCAAATAATGCCTGTCGTTCAGATTGCCCGCCCTCTTCGTCAGATCGGCCCTCTGGTATTCAATAAAGTGCTCCGACGGGAAACCGATATATTTCTCCGTGAAATACGAATCTACACAAAGAAAAAAAATAACAGAAGAAATGATATACGTGTCAGTTACAGGAGAAAAAAGGAAATGTATTGGCATATTGGATACACTTGAATAGTCTAGAAAATAAATAATAATCCAGTTATATTCAACATTTGAAGTGATTGCCATCCAGTGATATGGCAACAGTAGCTACCCAATAAACATTAACGGTACTGGTTTGTCTATAATCATTGTATTAAACAATTTCTTCAATACGTTTAATAATTGTTATACAAACAAACTTAAACAGAGTTTCATTTGTAAATTTGGCGTTAGCTATCCAATTCATTTAATAATTTTCACATATTGGCTTGAAATAGTCAGAAATGTTCAGTATTCCTAAACACTGGGTCGGGACCACACTGAAGAGGACCTTGAAGTCCGAAACGCGTCTGGGTATCTAGTGCCAGAATACTAAACTTAAATTCAATTTTGTAAATTATGATGTTTAATGAAGTAGAAGTCTCCACCGTCAACCTTGCCAACTTGACAGTGACGTAACGACAGCGGCAACCCAATATACGTTAACGATATTGGGTTGCCTATAATCATTGTATTAAACAATTGCTTCAATACGCATTATTCGGATTTACAGGATAAAAATGTGTAATAATAATATATTTATATTTCCTAATACTTACTGTAATATAACCAGTTTGTAATTGGTGAAATGCTGACCGAACAGTTAACAACATCATGAACATCCTCTATCAACAACATTGCCGCAACGTATCCGCCGTATCCGGTGCCGATGGCGCAGACTTTTTCCCTATCGATGAACTTCTTGAAGTTGTCCCTTAAATATGTCAATACGGCCAATTGATCTTGAACTTCTATTGATCCGACGCTGCAACGAACAACCTTTTTTTCACAAGGGGGAAACTTTTTTTAATATAGAGAGCTCTTACTTGTTCAAAATTTCACGTCTCATCTTCTCCCCTTGATATCCCGACCCGCGCACGTCGATCTGGGCCACGATGTAATTCCTGGTGCTCGCCAGATACCAAGGCCAGGAGAGGTCCCATTTTTCCGATACGGACTGCGATCCAGGTTTTGAATCACTAATAAAGAAGACAATGAACAGTGTAAAAATAATCTTTATCTTTATTTAGCATTTTTTGCAATACAATAACATAGAAATATACAGGGTTGAGAAATCACATTACGTCCTTGAATGGATTAAAACGACTACAAAAATTTATATTAAGAGTAGTTTTTCAACGCACGTATAGTTTAGCCAGAAATCCGGTGCTCCCATACTTTTGCCTAACCCTGTATATAAAATATATAGTTAAAAGTGTTTAATTGTTTAATTAACTTGTATCGTATGTGCAATAAAAAAACCTCTATAGCACCATGGAAAATATTGTAGGTAATTTTAAAATTATAAACTATAATTATTGTGTCTAATCCGATTAGATTAGACACAATAATTATAGTTTATAATTTTAAAATTGCCTACAATATTTTCCATGGTGCTATAGAGGTTTCTTTATTGCACATACGATACAAGTTTTTTGCCACGGATCGTCGAAGAATCCAGAAAGTCCAAAATGCATGCCTGAGACTCATTTTCGGAATACGTAAATTTAATAAAATCTTCTACACACTCGAGAAACTAAATTGGCTCAATATGGAAAACTGAAGAAAATTACACGCGGCTTGTCTTTATCAAAAAATTATCAACACCAAGCAGCCTTCTTATCTCTATAATAAGATAACATTTAGAACCGATGTTCATAATTTAAATCTTCGTTTTAGACACATGATATCTACGCCAAAATGTCATTATAAAATATTCGAACGGTCCTTTACCTACCAAATTATGAAAGTATACCTGAACAATTCAAAATGCTATCCCCCGCTACTTTCAAAATTAAGATGCGAAATAATTTACTAATTGAACAGACTGCTTTCGTGAACTCTAATATCAGATGTTAAACTGATTCCTTGCACTCCAAAACATGTAAAAAAAAATTGCTGACGTGAGATTTCTCCTGTTTTCTTACTTCTTTCTTACTTATAAATGCACTTTTACCCCCCACTTGAATTATATTCTTAATATGTCCAACGGTTGTATGGAAGATCAGTTTAATTAATTGTTTTTAATTAAACTGAATACAGCCGTTTTGATCAACAATTGTGTTTATATGTATTGTATTTTTTAATTGTGTTATTTGCTGCATACGTTGATCAATAAACAGTTTATTATTATTATAATTAATGTTTCTTACGGCAATACCTAAAGCGTGTAGCCAACTTAAATTAAAAAAAAAGATTAAATCATGGCACTCTAGAGGTTTTTTTTTTATTGAACACACGATATAACGTAGTAGAAGCGTCCATAATACAAAATATGAAAATAATTGTGTTATAATTTTTTAGTTTAAGGTGAAATGTATTAAGTATTTATGAAATTAATAGCAATTTAAGTTTCTTGTAAAGGGATTTTTTCCTTTAAGTATACAGTCTACATATACATAGTGAAGTTAGTGGTAATTTACCGTAAAATACGGTATATTACCCTAATGTTTGGGTAAATAGTATATTACGTAACGAGAGTGGTGTGCAGCATATTACATATGAGCTGACATGAAGCGCACGAGCCGCGCAGCGGCGAGTGCAGTATTCCGCGAGTATGTAATTGCCATACCACTCGAGAAACCTACGATACTTTACCTACGCCCTAACAAAATAAACAATGAGCATGAAAGAACAACTTATTTATTGTAATCATTTTTAATAGTACCGTGACAATGATGAAAACTGAATTACTACTTGATCAATATACAAGGAATAAAGCTGTATATTTTCCGACATTCGTTGTTTTTTAAAAGAGTTCAATTTGAAGCTTTAAAAGAGTGTTTTCCACTCCCAGACTAAGCATGAAGTAAAATTTCTAGTTTAGAAAAGCCCCGTGAAAATTTGTCGAGGGTCGCGCAGCGACCCGAGACAAATTTTCTGGGCTTTTCTAAACTAGAAATTTTACTTCATGCGCCACGCGTGTATAACACTGATTTCAAGTGAGGTTCAAATATACATAGAGTTCACAATATTTGAATGTTTTATACGCGTGGCGCATGAAGTAAAATTTCGAGTTTAGAAAAGCCCAGAAAAGAGTTCAATTTAAAGCTTTAAACGAGTGTTTTCCACTCCCAGACTAAGCATGAAGTAAACTTTCGAGTTTAGAAAAGCCCCGTGAAAATTTTCACGGGGCTTTTCTAAACTCGAAATTTTACTTCATGCGCCACGCGTGTAAAACACTGATTTCAAGTGAGGTTCAAATATACATAGAGTTCACAATATTTGAGTGTTTTATACGCGTGGCGCATGAAGTAAAATTTCGAGTTTAGAAAAGCCCAGAAAATTTGTCTCGGGTCGCTGCGCGACCCGAGACAAATTTTCACGGGGCTTTTCTAAACTCGAAATTTTACTTCATGCTTAGTCTGGGAGTGGAAAACACTCGTTTAAAGCTTTAAATTGAACTCTTTTCTGGGCTTTTCTAAACTCGAAATTTTACTTCATGCGCCACGCGTATAAAACACTCAAATATTGTGAACTCTATGTATATTTGAACCTCACTTGAAATCAGTGTTTTATACGCGTGGCGCATGAAGTAAAATTTCGAGTTTAGAAAAGCCCAGAAAATTTGTCTCGGGTCGCTGCGCGACCCTCGACAAATTTTCACGGGGCTTTTCTAAACTCGAAATTTTACTTCATGCTTAGTCTGGGAGTGGAAAACACTCGTTTAAAGCTTTAAATTGAACTCTTTCAAACAATAACCCGTATCTCGAAATTTACAGCGTATATAACTATGACATGTATACTTAAAAGAAAAACTCCCTGTATCAAACATCAGCAGTTTTCTTCAGAAATTTGATATTGGATTTTGTTTGTTTCCGCTGAACAAAACAAAATTAGTTTTTGTTTACACTTAACAAATAAAAATGAGTACTTACACAATTAATATAAGTGGAAAGACGACTTCTTCATACTCCCTCAAAACCGGCGGTAAGTGCAGCTTAACCTGCGCTTTAAAAGTTTCCTCACCATCGACGATATCCACGTGAAACTTCTTAATCTTCGGCGTCGATAAATTCCTCACTTTATTCCTTAAATTCAACCCCGCGTCCAAAACCACAACTCGATAATTCGAAGTTGTCTCTACCAAAAAAACGACAGGAACATCTGGACCTAAACATTCGTGAATGTAGAACCGGTAATTTTTACTGAAGACCACGTTATTGTAATCGCAGCTGTAATTGGAGAGCATTATGTCGTTTATTAAGGTTTCGTTTAAATTTTCTCCTTCTAGGGAGTTATAGGTGGCGTTCAGATCAATTTTAGGTTGGCACGTCATGCAAGTCCAGGCTTGGGTTGAGTTGGTGTCGCCGATTTTGAATAAGTGTCGAACGCCGGGGTTTTCCTCATAAGTTGCCATCGCGTATCTGAACCAAAATAATAGTAATAAATTATGTATGTTAATTGGCACAGTCAGTTGTTAAAAAATGCACAATTTCATTAAATGACGTTTGAGAGAAATATTGCTATGTTTTTGTAATATTTAATTTTATATATGATAATCTTCCACAACTTAACTTTTAACAGTATAAATGTCGTTTTCAAGTGTGTGACAAATATACAATGATTTTATTCATTCATTTAATCACTATTAGTACAGGGTGGACCAAAAGTCCGTTTAAATTTGAATCGGTAGCTGCGACGAGCAGCGACGGCGGGGTGGGGCGGAGGGGTTACGAAGCGCAGGAGCGGCCAATAGGAATTCAGTACCATGGCGTCGTTTAGCGATAAACAACGTGCGTTCTGTGTACGCGAGTAATAATTATAATAATAATAATAATAAAATTCTTTATTTATGTATGCCACCAGATGTACAAAAATACATAAATACATATACACAAGGTAATAAATAGATACATAGATTTTTAGTGGATATGCGCGTCAAAATTCTGTTATCCTAACAAATTGTGTTGTTGTTGTCATAAAAAAGATTAAAAAAAATATATGGTCTTATAAACTAATACATATACTTACATGCATACAGTAGAAAAGAAGATACAATCGTTAAATCTCTATTACTTATCTATGAATTCTTTAAATGAATAAAATGTATTTTCTAGTAATAAGTCTTTTACATTTCTTTTAAAAATGGTTAGGGTTGCCGGTTTTTTTACTGATTGGGGTAATTTATTATAAATTAGTCCGCAAGAGTATAATGTGCTCTTTCCATACTTTGTGGTGCGGTGCGGAGTTGTACGAATATTTAATTTATTTCGTGTGCCATATTGGTGATTTTGGCAGTTTAATTCAAACTTATCTATATTATTAAAAGCATAAATGCCTGCCTTATAAATGTATATACTAGAAATGTTAATATTTTATTTGTTTTAAATATTTCTCTACATGAAGTTCTTCTTTCAACATTAAATATAAGTCTAAGTATTCTTTTTTTAATACTAAATATTCTATTGGTATTTGCCCGACCCCATACTAAAATATTGTAAGTCAAGTGTAAATTCACTAGTGCATAATATAGATTCATGATTGCATGTTGATTAAACTTATATTTAATTTTATTGATCGCATAATACGCACTATTCAGTTTTCCACAAACATGGTCGATTTGATGTCCCCATGTCAGGTTTGAGTCTATGTGGATTCCTAAGTACTTCACTAACATAGTATTGCTTTCTAGTGGCATATTCGGACATTTTCTATTGAAAAATTGTATTGTCACAGTCTTATCACTATTTAATAGAATATTATTCTTTTTACACCAATCCGCAATTTCTTCGTTACATACATTCACCTTTGCTTGAAGGGCATCTTGATTTTTTGCTGTTATAATCACTGCTGTATCATCCGCAAAATTCACAACGTAGCCCACGTTAATGTACTCACTAATGTCGTTAATAAATATTAGGAACAATAACGGCCCTAGCGTCGTTCCTTGAACTATCCCTTTATCCAACGGGTGGTCACATGATATGTTCTTTTGCACTTGCACAAATATACGGCGGTTTATCAGGAATGATACAATAAAACCAAGAATATTACCACAGATACCAATATTGTATAGCTTATCGCGCACAAAGTTTACACACAATGAATCGAAGGCCCGCGAGAAGTCATAAAATAAGCCTGCAACTAATTGCTCTTCGTCAATATTTCGAGATATTTCTTCGACTAAGTCCACAGTTGCTGATTCTGTAGAGTGGCAGTCTCGAAATCCATGCTGGGTCCGTTTCAATATTCCGTATTTTTTAATGCAGCACCATATTTTATCCACTAGTATTTTCTCAAAGATCTTAGAGATTGTATTAAGTACGGAGACTGGTCTATAATTTTCTTCATTATCTGTGGGTCCTTTTTTATGCAGTGGTATAATCTTTGCTATTTTTAATGGACTTGGAAAAGTTCCTAATTCGAAGATTGATTATGTAGCATAATGGATCACATATTTCCATTGCTACATGCTTTAAGACAGTCGAAGTTATCTCGTCATGCCCCGCGCTAGTGAGATATTTAAGTGACATTATAACATTGTAGATATCAATAGATGATGCGGGGGTATAGTACATAGTTTGTAGTTGAATGGTACTTATCGTGCAAGATTTTGATAGATTTCCGCCAAAATGACTTTTTAATTTCTCATCTGTAATACTCGAGAAGTACTTTGAAAATATATTAGCAATTTCTTGCGGATTTTCCATTTCTTGATTATTATGAATCAGTTTAATATTAGTCCTTTTGTATGGACCCTTAAGTTCACTTCGTATCATTTGCCAAATTGTTTTTTGTTTACTGCTGCAGTTCTCGATTTTTTTAGAGTAGAAATCCTTTTTTGTTTTTTGTAATAATTTCTTGTGTTCTTTTTTTTCAAGCTTATATCTGCTTTGAATATCAACTGATTTTGTAAGATTGATAATATTATATAGATCTTTAAGTTTTTGACTAGATATTATTACTCTTGCATCAACCCATTCAGATTGATTTCTTCTGCTATTGAATGTTTTCTTTCTCCTTGGGCAGGTAATATTAAAATGGAATAGAAATTCCATTATAAAAAGGCTATACGCTATATTGACGGTTTCCGTTTTAATAAATTTCCAATCTATTAAACTTAGACGATTTTTTAACTGATACATATTATCTACAGATACTTGCCTTGAGATTTTAGAGTCCCTTACCTTTTTATTTCCATTTTCGAGTTTATTTACTTTAACTACCATCAGCTGAGCATGATGATCAGATAAATTTAAATATGTTTTGACATGTCCAATTTTCAGGTGTTATAGTTGAGACCATATAATCGATTTGGGTGGTGGAGAGTCCCCGGTGCGTGAACTGAATTCTCGTTGGCTCATGTAACTGACTTAAGAGTTGGAATGCTTCAAAAACATCTTGCAACATTTTTGTATATGTATTACTTTGCAATGTGTCGATATTTAGATCTCCACATAGAATAATTTCGTCCTTGTTTTGGGATATATAATTTAGTATAGTATTTAGTATAAGAAGATAGACATATCACTATTTGGTGGACGATAAACGGTTATAATACCAATTTTATGTTTGTTTACTTTAACTGAACAGGCAGTCGCTTCAATTTGTAGTTCAACACAAAATTTATTAATATCTATAATTTTATATTCGAAATTATTATCAACAAACATAATGCTACCGCCATGTTCATTATTTCTTCTCATGTAGTTAGAAATGATTGAATATCCCTCTAAATAAATATATTCTATATTGTTCTCATTGCACCAGGTCTCTGTCAGGAATATTATATTAGGGTTGTATATATTTATTAGCTCTACATATATGGTGTCTAATTTGTTAAAAATACTCCTTATGTTCTGATGTACTATTTTTAAGTTAGTTAGCCCGATGGTAGTTTAGTCGTGATCTGTGCGTGTAACTTCGGTTAAATGTTGATTTACGAAAAAACTTGTAGTAACTTACATTTATTCCTATCGGCCATATTTCTGGTTCTACTAAGTTTATCTCTTCATCTTCTGGGTGTCCCACTTTGAAGCATTTATATTTGTTTTCGGTATCATGGTCTTCATATTCAAGTTCTTTTATTAAGAAATGTATGTTGGGAATTTTTTCTAATAAATAGTTTTTCATATTTTCTTCTGTATAGTTTTCCTTAAATTTTGTTATAAACCACATCATTTTCAATTACATGGCTTCCTGTGGTTATTGTACATTTTTTCTCCACTCCTTTCTTTTTTGTATTATTATTCTGCGTATTTCCTTTTATTTTAATCGTTGGCGATTTAATTTCTTTCTCCGTTAATTAATTTTTGATTTTGTCGTCGCTTGTATTCTGTTTACTCTTAGCGGTCAATGCTCTCATTTTTTGTTGCACTATGATTGTGGTCTCGTTCTTTGAATTGTCAATTTGAACTTCGTCCTTGTCCATTGAGGTCGCTACTTTTGGTTTTGCAGATATCTTGCAATTATTTATTTTGTGTTTATTCTCTGCATATTTAGATGGCGACAGTTCGTTCATAATAAGCATTTTATTTACTAGTTGAATTTGGTCTTTTAATGAGTTTATTGTATCTTGTTGATAGTTAATTACTGCATATTTTTGTATTAGGAGCTCTTTTAAATATTTTATTTCAATGTCTGCAGTTCTCTTTTGTAGACTTACAGCATTTTTTGTACACTCAACTTTCACATCCAGCTGATCCTCCTCGTCCCTACAGCAAACTATGTTTTTCTCATCAATTTTTGTGATTCCTTTGATGTATTTAACACATCCCGGGTGCACAACTATTCCACATTTCACACATTTTGGTCCATTTCGCGGCACTACTTTGCAATGAAGGCACGGATTGCTGGGAGCCGACACACTCACGTCTTCTGCGTTCGACGCCATCTTTACTACCGCAACAACGACTCTTGTACTCTAGCGCAACGAAAATTTTGCGCCCATTACAACATACGGCATACAAATTAAGCTCCATCGATTCAATTGATTCGAAAATGGGTACAGAAGTTCGAGGAGACAGGTTCAACAATGAATCAACCACGATCCGGCTGACCTAGAACATCAAGAGATCCCGAAAACGCCGAGCGTATAAGAGGGTCTATTTGTGAAAATCATGGACTCTCTACTCGGAAGTCTAACGTCTTAGGTGTGCCCAGAACATCGTTGATTCGTATTCTTCACAAAGATTTACATTTACATCCGTACAAAATCCAGATGGTACAGGAATTAAAGCCTCAAGATCACAAAAAGTGATATTGTAACGTCCCAAGACGGCCGCCGCGAAACCACCCCGGTAGAGAGAGAGACGGAAGCCAACGCGCGCTCGAATACCTTCTCGCTTGCACCACGTTCACCGCCCGGTCATACGTACGCACCTACCCTCTCCCGCAATTCAAGCCGCCCGTGACCGAACCACCCCGAAGATGGAATCGGCACCCTATATAACCCCCAGCAACAGGCATAAACATCAGAGTCTTGCACTGAATACAGTCTCGACCTCTCCTCTTCACTAGCACTGAATACAGTCTAAACCAACGCTTCGCTTACAAGCACTGAATACAGTCTTGTCAAACACTTTCAACCGCCTGGCACATTCTACGATACTGTGTACATATCTATATATATATTAATTGTATATTTGTGTGTAAATAAGAGCTGACTTGTTACACCAACATTCCGGAGTTCTACTACCCCATAACCGAACATCCACTACAATAGCCAAAAGCGGTGCCATTAACTGGCCACCTCGTAGCCCGGAGTTATCCCCACTGGACTTCTTTTTTTGGGGATACCTTAAAAGTAAAGTTTTCAACAGAAATGCAAAATATTTCACGAAACACTTGTGAGGCCGTCATTGAACATTTCCGCTTTAGGTTGCAGCAGTATCAAAATAGTCTAGGATCACATATGGATGATGTAATTTAAAAAAAATAAAATCCCTATTTGCGTACTTTAATAATAAATAGAAAGTTTTTATCTCACATAACTAGTTTCTTTTAAATCATCATTTGAAATGTAAACGAACTTTTGGTCCACCCAGTATTTAACACCTCCGCGTAAAAAAAACATATTATAATAAAAGCATTTTAATTTATTTGAAATAAAATAACACAGTTGGGAGGGTTTCACCAACTGTGTTATTTTATTTCAAATAAATTAAAATGCTTTTTGTATTAAAAGAACCAATTAGTAAATCCCTAAAAAGGTATTTTTTATAAATTTCTTATTATTTACGCGTACCTTAATCTTTTTATTAGTTACGTTCATAAATTCGTTACAGCGAACTTTTAAAGCAACGCTTACGCGCTTCGAAGCCATTCACGGCTTTAGCCAACATTCCGCAAAACAAATGTAAATCGGTGGTTTATCTGATGAATACGCATAAATACGTATCCACACAAATTGTGTCTGTAATTGATTAATCAAATTTATTTGTTATTAATTAAAATGGAATTGGAAATCAATTCATTTCAATCATTTAAAACTAGCGACCTCGATCTCGGTTTTATTGAAAATTAATGCTAATAAAACTCGATTGAATCGCGAAAATTAGTGAACATCGATGTTTAATAAATATTTAGTGTGTATGTAGTGATTTTAACAGGACTTGAATGGATTTACGTGAAGAAACGTTAGTAGGAAGTAAGGGGATTGGCGCGGATTTAACATGTTTAGTTTTTAAGAAAAAAAGCAGTTAAATGTCTATAATGTTTTTAAAACGGTAAGAAGACAGGTTTTCAAGTAATTCTTTCGCAGAATTTGAATAAAACTATTTTCTAAATCAAGCATAATGTCAATTATTTTGATTAAATTCCGAGAGTGTCGCTTGCGTCGCGAAAATCAGTGATAACGCTCTTGTTTTTACTGAAAATTCGTGCTTTTAAAACTCGGCCGAATCGTGGAAATTTATTACAATCGGCAAATTAATAAACAATGAGTGCGCGATAAAACTATAACAATTTTATCCGGATTTGAATAGATTTACGTGAAGAAATGTGTGTAGTGTAGGAAGTAAGAGGAATGACGTGGATTGAACATGTTTGGTTTTGAAGGAATACAAAAACAGGTAAATGCTTATAATGATTTTAAAATAAAAAAAAAATATATAATTAGTTTGTATATATTTAGAGTTTTAAGTGATTTTTTTGAAGATGTTGAATTAATTAATTAATTAATTAATTTTAAATAAATATTAGTGGTCACACAAGAATAATTCAAGTTCAAAACTATTTGAATTCGAAAAAATAAGCTTACGCTTTTTATAGTTTGCACACTTTAAACATAATACATAAAATTACGAATATTTTATTCGCGAAAATGCAAACAATGTCTTAATTAATAAGACAACTTAAGACAATAAATATCCATTGAAACAACTACTTCCCGTGAATTTATTGTCTTAAGTTGTCTTATTAATTAAGACATTCTTTGCATTTTCACGAATAACATATTCGTAATTTTATAAAATATTAGTGGTTTTGGCTAAATACCACCAGTAACGCAGTTCAATTTATAAATGCCTGATCTAACTAGGGGATTAAGTTTTGTTTTTGGGTTGAAAATTATATTATTAAGTTTATGGGGCGTTTTTAATATTACATTAATGTTACATTTTTTAAGGATGTTTTTAATTTTACAACTTATTGTACCATAGTAGCGGTACAATAAGTTGTAGCCCTTAATTAGGTGAACTTCATTGTGTTGGTATAAAAGTTTGTTGATTTTTTAAAACTTTTATCAGTTTATCAGAATGAGGTTTTAATTAATTAAAAAATAAAGACGTGAATGTTCAAATTAATTGAAAAATAAAGACGTACCCTGTGTTTTTGTTACAAACAAAACGCCAACAGTCGTGTATAAACCGAGGAATGAAACACGTTTGTTCAAGTTTTATCGATTGGTTAAATTTCGCAATAAATTATCGCTCGTAATTTGAAAATTAATTAGAAAATAAAGACGTGTGTTGCAATTAATTGAAAAATAAAGATGTAACCTGTGTTTTTGTTAGAAACAAAACGCCAACAGTCACGAATAAACCAGGTAAACAAACGCGTTCGTTCAAGTAATTTTATTGATTGTTTAAATTGCGCAATAAAATATCGCTTGTAATTTGAAAATTAATTGAAAAGTGGAGATGTTAGTGTTGAAATTATCTGGATTTTCGTGGAAATGAAGATGGAAGTAACGATGAGCATTTTACGCTGAGATTTACGTCAACTTTTCTAAACGGATAAAATCTGGTGAACTTAAGAATAAAACTGTACTTTTTAAATATTTTAATTCAGAGTAATAAAAAAGTATGTGTTGATTTTGTTAAAATATTTAATCAATGCATATAAAAATGTCAGAGTTCAATTTGTTAAAAAGATTGACAAATAAATATAAAAACATCAGTGTTAAATTTGTTAAAAAAATTGATGAATAAATAGAAAAATGTCAGTGTTCAATTTGTTAAAATGCTTGATAAATAAATATAAGAATTCCAGCGTTGAATTTGTAAAACAAATGATAAATAGTGAAATACTTTTTGAATTAGTAAAATTACTAAGAATGAAATGTTTGATAAAAGAAAACTAATTCGACGAAAGAATTATAATATACAGGGAAGTTTTCTTACAAGTTTGAAATGTTGGTACATTTTAAGGAATTCAATGTTTTGTAAGGCTTATAACGAGTGTTATCCACTCCCAGACTAAGCATGAAGTAAAATTTCGAGTTTAGAAAAGCCTGAAAATTTGGTTTGGTCGCGTAGCGCGAAGCGCGGAGCGACCAAACCAAATTTTCAGGCTCTTCTAAACTCGAAATTTTACTTCATGCGCCACGCGTATTAAACACTGATTTCAAGGGATGTTCGCTTGTTCACAATATTTTAGTGTTTTCAGTGTTTAATACGCGTGGCGCATGAAGTGAAATTTTGAAATTAACGTTTGATAAAAGGAAACTAATTCGAAGCAAGAATTATAATATACCGGACATTTTTCTTACAAGTTTAAAATATTGGTACATTTTCAGGAATTCAATGTTTTTTTAATCTTCTAACGAGTGTTGTCCACTCCCAGATTAAGCATGAAGTAAAATTTCGAGTTTAGAAAAGCCTGAAAATTTGGTTTGGTCGCGTAGCGCGAAGCGCGGAACGGCCAAACCAAATTTTCAGGCTTTTCTAAACTCGAAATTTTACTTCATGCGCCACGCGTATACAACGCTGATTTAAAGTGAAGTTCAAATCATTTTCTTACTTTTGATTTCACGTTAATGTATTTAATACAAATTTCTTAATTTTAGGGCTGTAAAATTCAAGCAGTTTTCTTTATATTTCAAAGAAAATTCCCTGAATTTTGAAGAACCAAGATTTGGTTCAATAAAATTAATATGTTTAAAATATATTATAACAATAATATAAAATATATTATAATATTATAGAATATATCATAAAATAATATAAAATATACTACTGAAAGGACTAGAGTCTACGGGGTGTAAAACAATTGCCTATGCTGATGACGTGACCCTCGCGGTCTCTGGTAAACACTGGTAAGCACTCCGCAAGGTAACCCGCTGGTGTGAGGAATGTGGACTGGGGGTTAATCCCCTCAAAACTGAGCTTGTACTCTTCACCAGAATGCATAGGATACCAAACTTCAAAGCTCCCGTCCTAAACGGCACGGGACTGGTGGTAAAGGAGCAAGCCAAATATTTGGGCACCTTAGTCGATAGGAAGTTAAGTTGGAAGCCCAATATTCAAGAGAGAGTACGGAAAGCGCAGGTCGCGCTGTACTCGTGCAAAAGAGCTGTGAGCAAGAACTGGGGACTGAAACCAAGCGTTGTCCACTGGATGTACACGACTGTGGTGAGACCCATTCTGTTCTACGGCGTTGCAGTCTGGTGGACTGCTCTTGATAAGAAAATTCACCGGACCGCACTGGGTAAGGTACAGAGATAAGCCGAACTGCTCATAACAGGCGCGGTTAGATCTACCCCCTCCAAAGCGCTAGATGTAATTCTAAATCTAGCTCCTGTTGACCTTTACTGCAGGTATGCTGCAGCTACCACAGCGATCAGGATCAACTCGGTCGGGATATGGAATAGTAGCAAACAGGGCCATGGAAGGATCCTGAATGAGCTTGTCGATATCCCACTGAGGACTGATAGCTGTCTTCCAGAACTTACCTTTGGGAACAAGTTCTCCATTTCCATCCCGGACAAAACCGAATGGGTAGAGGGCAAGATTGTTCAGGGAAATGAAGTCTGGCTCTTCACGGATGGCTCCAAGTCCGAAAACAGAGTAGGGGGTGGAATTTTCTCACATGAGTTCAACCTCAAAAAATCTTTTCGACTCCCAAACCACTGCAGCGTCCTACAGGCGGAAGTCATGGCTATCCGAGTGGCAGTGGACTGGATAGGTAAAACCGACCTTCAGGTAAACCATATCAGGTTCGTCACCGACAGCCAGGCCGCCATTAGGACATTAAATAGTCCATACTGCACCTCCAAGGTGGTCAGAGACTGCAGAAAAGTGCTTAACAAGCTCGCTAACAGCTGCGATGTGGGGCTCATCTGGGTACCAGGTCACAGTGATATCAAGGGAAACTCAATTGCCGACGGCCTCGCAAGGAAGGAGCGCAAGGATGAGAGACCTATCTACTGAACATTCCGCCGACATTCCTCTTGGGGAATGCAAGAGAATATTAAGGGACCAAATGACATCATGGGTTAACCTCAGGTGGAAGGAAGAAGACACGTGTCACATAACAAGGCAGCTATGGCCTATGTGTGACACTATAAACAGTAAAAGTTTAATTGCACTTAGCAGAATCGACATAAGGAAGGCAGTAGGCATCATCACGGGTCACTGTTTTCTGGGTAGACACGCACAAAAGATGGGTCTCAAATACAATGACTACTGCAGAGAATGCCTAGATGAGGAGGAGGAAGAAACAGTACTCCACTATCTAGGTCAATGTCCTGCTCTTGAGGGGAAACGAATGAAGTACCTCGGTCTGCACCATGCAAGTTAACTGGCGGAGCTCTCACCTATAAAGGTGGGAGATCTGATCGGATTCATTAGGTGCTCAAATTGGGTTGTATAGGGGAAGGATCTCTCATGGTATCACAACGGGCCCTATGGGCCTAAGTGAACAGCCTCGGCTGTTGCCATATAAACCTAACCTAACCTAATATAAAATATATTGTTAAAATAATATAAAATATATCATAACAATAATATAAAATATATTATAACAATAATATAATATATCATAAAAACTGTATAAAATATATTATAACAATAATATAAAATATATCATTACAATAAAATAAAATATATTATAAAAAACATATTCCAATTTAAACTTCAGCAGTATTGTTTGAACTTCCATTTAAATCAGTGTTTTATACGCGTGGCGCATGAAGTAAAATTTCGAGTTTAGAAAAGCCCCGTGAAAATTTGTCTCGGGTCGCTGCGCGACCCGAGACAAATTTTCTACGCGGGGCTTTTCTAAACTCGAAATTTTACTTCATGCTTAATCTAGGATTGTAAACACTTATTAGAAGGTATAAATAAATTTCAAAGAATGAAGAGGTTCTTTAGAAAGTAATACAAAAAAATAAGTTCAATAAAAATTACAAACTTTTCATCATTTATTTCTTATTTTATGAATTAATCTCTAACTAATAATTATGAATTAATATCGATTCTTACTAGAGAACAAAATCAAACCCCTCTTAAAAACAAAAAATTTTAAACTTTTCATAAATTCTTTCTTATTTTATGATTACATTTCTAATCAATTATCATGAATCAATATCGATTCTGACTGGAAATGCAAAATTAAGTCCCTCTTATAGACTTTGCTATATCTTAAAACAGCCTTAGGAATTGTATGCGCTCAAGATTAACGCCCCCCTCCTCCTTCTTTTGCCATTCTCCTCATTTAAACCCTCGCCCTTTGTTTAAGAGTTCCCGTTTTGGAACTTAATTACTAACACAAGCACTAACATTTTCAGAGAATGAATCAATTAATAATACAATCCTAAAGCTCGTTATTTTTTGTATTGCTGACATTTACATAGAGATCTCTGTATTTCATTTAATCTGTATTTTATTTGTTTTTATTATTAAATAAAATATGTATTATTTTATTTAATAATAAAAACAAATAAAATACAGATCTCTACATTTTATTTATTAATAAATAAATAAAATACAAATTATAAATGGATACATAAAATACAGATATTCCTGTATTGTTAGTACATACAACAATAACACTTTTTTAAGTTAAAGCTGGCTCTAAACAAATTCATGTTGTTCTTAATCAAATGTATTGGATTACTGAAAACTTGATTTTGATTGATGTCGAATTGAATTTGTTTGGTGCTAACTTATATTTGAAAAAGTATAAAACATTAACACAGAGTCTTCTACTTGGATACATATAGGCCCAGTTGCACGAAAAATGTAAAACTCGAGTTCAAGCTGAACTCGAGTTCAAGATGACAGTTCTTATTGTTATAAGCTTAATGTTAATTTAAAATCAAGTTCAGAATTTACTTCAAAGTGCAATTAGAACAATAGGAACTGTCATCTTGAACTCGAGTTTAACGTGTTTAATGCAACTCGGCTTAAATAATTTTTTGTAATCTGATTGAAAATTAATAGAATAGCTATAATCAATAAAATGAACTAAATGACTTAAAATCAACAAAGTTCATAACAAAAATTACTAAATTCTCATGATGATTTTTTAATAAAATTTTATCTTTGATGTAAAATTGGACCGATGAAAAACAAACGAGATAATTTCTTGAATTAATTTCTCATCTGGCACTTGGTGAAACATATTAGAATATGTAAAGTTATTTAAATTAAAAACACTTGGTATTGTTTCACAAATTAAAATTTTATTCCGACTAGTTTCGGTTTGTTAGACCATTTTCAAAGTAATGTACACAAAAAAATATTGTCTAGATATATATACATATTTTTGTTTCAGGTAATAAGGAAAGTCAAAATTTGCAATTCCCCAATTTTGACTTCCCTTACTACCCGAAACAAAAATATGTATATATACCTAGACAATATTTTTTTCTGTACATTCCTTTGAAAATGGTCTAACAAACCGAAACAAGTCGCAATAAAATTTTAATTTGTGAAACAACACCAAGTGTTATTAATTTTAATAACTTCACAAACAAACGAGGTATTTCTTTTTCATTATTGATTATTAAATCGCATTACATATTAAATATATTTAAAAAAATAATAATAATAACTTTATTTAGCACTTTACTATAAAAAATACAATAATTTTAATAAATAAACTTATTGATTTTCTTACAATTAAACCTAAAATTACAAATAATTTAAGCCAGACATTGATAAAGTATTAATATCTAGCTTCAATTAATTTTAACTATAATCACTAAACAATATTAAAAAAAATAGCCTAGATATTTCAAATTAGGTTCAAGTAAATTGTGAAGTTTTATAAAATTCATAAAATTGTTATTAAATCCTGTACAATTTAGATTGCTAGTTATCATAAGTTTGACAAAAATGATTCTGAATAAATGTAAAATTAATATTATTAATAGAATTTACAGTAAATATAGTTGTCAGAAAAAAGTAAATATTGAAAATTAATAAGTATTCGCAGAGAACTAATCAGACAAATTCGTATATATATATTTGAAATAGAAATAGTTTGAAAAAATCATACATTTTTAAGGGGTCATATCTACCTGTAATTTTTCAAAAAAATCGATTTTTTTTTATTCGATAAATTGAAAGAGTGAACATTTAACATTGTTTTCCAAAAAAGTTCAAGTTGATCCCATGAAAATTGACGAACATATGCGGAATGTGAGAATAGCGCTTTGAGGCCCATTTCGGAGCAGGTAGCGCGCGCCTGCTGCGCGCGGAACAAAAGCGGCGCATGCGCGTTCCGAGTTGCACGTCAACGAGTTCAAAACACGTAAAAATACTGACTAGCATAACCTCAAAAACTAGAAGTGGAAGAGGTTGCGTTTGAGTTGATTTTTTGTCCGAGCGAAATGAGTCCTCGCAACACCAAAGATAAAGAATCGCGAGAATTGCGGTCTTCGCGGAACTTTCGCAAAAGTTTATCAAAAAAAAGACATCCGGTGAACCCGAAATTAATTGAAAGCGATCCTGCCAGCTTCGGCGCCTCAGCGAAAAAGTTGAAACTGGCCTCTGATGTGCCGAAAAATGCTTCCGTAAAATACCGTATAATAAATTTCATCACTGGTTTTGCTACGATTCCAACATTCGTGAAGTGCAAAGACTGTGGGCAAAAAGTGGAGTTCGGGACCGCCAGCACTCGTGGACTCGGATTTAAAATCACATTGTCGTGTGATAATTGCCCAACTCGATACGTCACGTCTTGCCCTCTAATAAAAAATTCTTACGAAGTGAACCGACGATTCATCTTTATGATGCGGCTGCTGGGTATTGGTTTGAAAGGAGCTACACGATTCTGTGGACTGATAGATATGCCGGCTTTTCTCCGTCAGAGTACTTATGGCCTAATTGTAAAAAATATTCATGATGTGGTGCAGTTCGTCGCAAATGGTTTTTTCAGTGAAGCTGCCAAGATAGAAATCGATCAAACCAGGAAGGAAACGGGTGCTCTGAATTCAGTTGATCTAGTCGTTTCTGGGGATGGAACGTGGAAGAAACGAGGCTTCACTTCGTTGTTCGGCGTTTCTTCAATCATAGGTTTCTACAGTGGCAAAGTTTTGGATGTACTCACCAAAAGTTTGTTCTGTAAAGAGTGCGAGTTTTGTAGGAAAAATCAGGGCACGGCTGAATATGAAGAGTGGGAGGAAACACATGCATCTAAATGTCAGACAAATCATATCGGATCATCTGGAAAAATGGAGGGAGATAGCATGGTCGAAATGTTTCAACGTTCCGAGGAATTATACGGCGTACGGTACAAGTACTACATAGGCGACGGCGATTCCACAACGTACTCTTAACTCGTCAAATCGGACCCATACCAATCCAACCCATCTGTCGCGAAGAAGGAGTGTGTCGGACACGTGCAGAAGAGGATGGGCAGTCGACTTCGCGCTTGCAAAAAAGCCAACAAAGGAATCGGTGGAAAGGGGAAGCTCACTGCAAAGATAATTGATAAATTGACTGTTTACTACGGCTTGGCTATAAAACGTAATTCTGACTCCGCCGAGAAAATGAAGAATGACATTTGGGCTACGTTTGATCATTATCGATCCACTGACGAACATTCAGTTTACGACAAGTGTACAGTGGGATCTGAGTCATGGTGTTCGTGGCAACGCGGGCAGGCTGAGGGAACGCTCAGCTCATTTCATCACGAGTACAAACCTTTGCCAGCTTCCGTCCTGAAAGTCATAAAACCGATCTATGAGGATCTCAGCAAGAATGAACTTTTGGAGCGGTGTGTCGGAGGTTTCGACCAAAATAAAAATGAAAGCCTCAACCAGCTGATTTGGAAAATTAGTCCAAAAATCATTCCATCTGGGAAAGTGAGCGTTGAAATTGCCGCCTATGCAGCGTCTGCGATGTTTAATGAGGAACATGCTGCGTTACTGAAGATGTTTGAGTCAATGGGGGTCAACTGTGGGCGCAACTTGCACCAATTTATCAGGTCTGAGGACATCACCCGGGCCAACGTCAGTAACCAGCGAGCGCAGCAGAACACTCGAGAGGCGAGATCACAGCGCAGACAGCAGCAAATAAAGTTCCTGGAGGTCATAAATGAGGTAGAAGGGGAATAATATGGTCCAGGAATCGATAATTCTATGTAAGTGCCAAAAATTATACCGATGAGAAGTTGGCCATAGATTTCCAGCCACGAATCCGGCGCCTCCACCATTTATAAAACTATAATTTTACCAACGTATTACAACGAATACAATAAAATTTCATAGAAACAATTGATAATTTAATTAAACGTAATGCTGAGATGGTTCTTACAACTTTTAAAAGTTATGATTTAACATCTGGCATTCAAATTTGTATCTGTGATAAAAGAGGACATTTCAAACATTTTAAAAATGCTATTTGGGGAGGTTTAGAAACGATTTTAATAGCCACAAATGTCCTCAGTAGTGTTATTACCAATATAAAACAATAATTGGAGGACCATCTTTCTTCAATTTTTTTAACATGTTTCTCTAAAACGCCCACCTGAAGACATGGCTTATTTTTCGAAAAATAAAAAGTTTGTGTTTGGGGTCTTTTAGAAATGATTTTGTTGGCCACAAATGTTCTCCATAGTATTAGTAACCATATTAAACAACAATTGGAGGACCATCTTTCTTCAATTCTTTTAAACAATTTTTTTCCAAACCGCTCACCTGAAGACACGGCTAATTTTTCGAAAAATAAAAAGTTGGTGTTTGGGGCCTTTTAGAAATTATTTTGTTGGCCACAAATGTTCTCCATAGTATTCGTAACCATATTAAACAACAATTGGAGGACCATCTTTCCTAATTTTTTTTTTTAATTTTTTTTCCATACCGCTCACCTGATGACATGGCTTATTTTTCGAAAAAAGAAAAGTTGGTGTTTGGGGCCTTATAGAAATGATTTTGTTGGCCACAAATGTTCTCCATAGTATTAGTAACCATATTAAATATCAATTGAAGGACCATCTTTCTTCATTTTTTTAAACATTTTTTTTCCAAACCGCTCACCCATGTCTTCAGGTGAGCGGTTTGGAAAAAAATTGTTTTAAAAAAATTGAAGAAAGATGGTCCTCTAATTGTTGATTAATATGGTTACTAATACTATTTACAACATTTGTGGCCAACAAAATCATTTCTAAAAGGCCCGAAACACCAACTTTTTATTTTTCGAAAAATAAGCCATGTCATCAGATGAGCGGTTTGGAAAAAAATAGTTTAAAAAAAAATTGAAGAAAGATGGTCCTCCAGTTGTTGTTTAATATGGTTACTTATACTATGGAGAACATTTGTGGATAACAAAATCATTTCTAAAAGACCCCAAACACCAACTTTTTATTTATAGAAAAATAAGTCATGTCTTTAGATGGGGGGTTTGGAAAAAAATAATTTAAAAAAAATTGAAGAAAGATGGTCCTCCAATTGTTGTTTAATATGGTTACTAATACAATGGAGAGCATTTGTGGCCAACAAAATCATTTCTAAAAGGCCCCAAACACCAACTTTTTATTTTTCGAAAAATAAGCCATGTCTTCAGGTGAGCGCTTTGTAAAAAAAATGTTTAAAAAAAATTGAAGAAAGATAGTTCTCCAATTGTTGTTTAATATGGTTACTAATACTATGGAGAACATTTGTGGCCAACAAACTCATTTCTAAAAGGCCCCAAACACCAACTTTTTATTTTTCGAAAAATAAGCCATGTCTTCATATGAGCGGTTTGGAAAAAAATAGTTTAAAAAAAATTGAAGAAAGATGGTCCTCCAATTGTTGTTTAATATGGTTACTAATACTATGGAGAACATTTGTGGCCAACAAAATCATTTCTAAAAGACCCCCAACACCAACTTTTTATTTTTCGAAAAATAAGTCATGTCTTTAGATGAGCGGTTTGGAAAAAATAGTTTAAAAAAAATTAAAGAGAGATGGTCCTCCAATTGTTATTTAATATGGTTACTAATACTATGGAGAACATTTGTGGCCAACAAAATCATTTCTAAAAGGCCCCAAACACCAACATTTTATTTTCGAAAAATAAGACATGTCTTCAGATGAGCGGTTTGGAAAAAAATTGTTTAAAAAAAATTGAAGAAAGATGGTCCTTTAATTGTTATTTAATATGGTTACTAATACTATAGAGAACATTTGTGGCCAACAAAATCATTTCTAAAAGGCCCCAAACACCAACTTTTTATTTTTCGAAAAATTAGCCATGTCTTCAGGTGAGCGGTTTTTGAAAAAAATTGTTTAAAAAAAATTGAACAAAGATGGTCCTTCAATTGTTGTTTAATATGGTTACTAATACTATAGAGAACATTTGTGGCTAACAAAATCATTTCTAAATGCCCCAAACACCAACATTTTATTTTCGAAAAATAAGCCATGTCTTCAGATGAGCGGCTTGGAAAAAAATTGTTTAAAAAAAAACTGAAGAAAGATGGTCCTCCAATTGTTGTTTAATATGGTTACTAATACTATAGAGAACATTTGTGGCCAACAAAATCATTTCTAAAAGGCCCCAAACACCAACTTTTTATTTTTCGAAAAATAAGCCATGTCATCAGGTGAGCGGTATGGAAAAAAAATGTTTCAAAAAAAATTAAGAAAGATGGTCCTCCAATTGTTATTTAATATTGTTACTAATACTATAGAGAACATTTTTGGTCAACAAAATCATTTCTAAAAGGCCCCAAACACCAACTTTTTATTTTTCGAAAAATAAGCCTTGTCTTCAGGTGGGCGTTTTAGAAAAACATGTTAAAAAAATTGAAGAAAGATGGTCCTCCAATTATTGTTTTATATTGATAATAACACTACTAAGGACATTTGTGGCTATTAAAATCGTTTCTCGAAATGTCCTCTTTTATCACAGATACAAATTTTAATGCCAGATGCTAAATCATAACTTTAGAAGTTGTAAGAGCTATCTCAGCATTACATTTAATTAAATTATCAATTGTTTCTATGAAATTTTATTGTATTCGTTGTAATACGTTGGTAAAATTACAGTTTTATAAATGGTGGAGGCGCCGAATTCGTGGCTGGAAATCTATGGCCAACTTCTCATCGGTAAAAATTATTTCTTATGATACCGCGAATACAACTTAAAACTTTAAACGGGATTATCTCGAAAACATATTTTTAAAGTCGGTGACAGCAATATTTCAACATCTACGCATCCGAATTGATTGATTCTTTTTGTTCCTGGTTTAGAACTATTTTATTAAGGCCGCGATCTTTCGCATTTTGCCTATTATGAAAATTCGACTTTATATAGCCTTTTTAATACAGCTTTTTAGCCCCTAAAAATGACGTCTTTGATTTGAAAGGCCGCCATTTTGTTAAAAAAAAATTGATCCAAAAATCTTTGATCGCGGCCTAAATTCACTAATTCTTAACGCAACCTCCTTTGAATTTCTAATTTCAGATGATTCCTGCTCCTGTAGGAGCTGTCACCGCAAGACGCCTTTTTTAAAAGACCTCCTCTTGGGAGCGGCCTCCTGGAGTACCCTGACGTAGTGGTCATCAAGTTTAACAAAATTTAAAAGTCTAATGTACGATTAATAAATGTGTAAAAGCAGATTTGGAATACGTTGTATACTTCTCAAGAAAACAAAATACCAAAAATTCCGTTTTTTACAGTCTCGCAGGTAGATAAAATCGGCAAAACAGAATTATTATGTTTTTATTGAAGTCCTTAATATTAGTCTAACGAGTGTTTTCCACTCCCAGACTAAGCATGAAGTAAAATTTCGAGTTTAGAAAAGCCTGAAAATTTGGATTGGCCGCGTAGCGAAGCGGAGCGGCCAATCCAAATTAGGCTTTTCTAAACTAGAAATTTTACTTCATGCGCCACGCGTATACAACACTGATTTATGGTGAAGTTTAAAAACAGACATAATTTTTAATTGGAATTACAAGGAATAAAATAACATATAACATATTTAGTCTGTTATCAACGTTCAGTATTAATAATAAATAATTTTTAGAAAAGAAAGTTTTATTTATTGCTCGATCACCAGTCTTTCAATTTACATTGACTCAATTGATTAATTATTTTTTTATGTGCGTGTTGTGATTGTTTAATTATTGAACTAAGTCAAAAAATTGTATGTAAACTATAAATCGAAAAGTTCTTTAAAATTTCTGTAAATTTTGGTGCATTTTTAGCTTAAATACCTAAATAAGGGGGCGGTGAATTTATCCTACACCCCGGGCGGCTGAAACCTACCCTACACCACTGAGTGGATCGCCCTGTACTAATCTTAATCTTTAATACCTCTTTAACGAGTTCAACGTATTTGATGTAACTGGCCGTTATTCTAAATTAAATGATGATGCACTGGGGAACGATTCGAATAAACGTATTTTAAAACTAAATTACATTTTAGCTCATACCAAAATTGAGTAGTTTAAGTAGTTGTAAAGTTTTGTTGGTGAGTGTGCGTGGGTGGTGAGGGTTTATAGACTTACATTAAGTGATTATCCTCGTCCCATCCGAGGATTCTGGTGACCTCGAAAGCCCCATGGGTTAAAGGCATAACATTCCTCGCGTAAAGTTGGCAGACGTGCATGTAATCTCCATTGTTTCCGTCTTTGACCGGGCACCGGATCAGCGCCCGGAGGCCGTTCGACGCGAACACCGGATGGAAAATCGGCTCTGTCCAACCGCATTGCTTTTTCAGCGGGTCCGGGCTCGAATCACAACTCGCTTTCTCTATATGAAACTAAAAGAAAGAAAACATTTAAGTTGGTTTATAGAATACTGCCACTTTTTATTATTTAAACCAGCTCGCGTTTTAGCGCGTAGTAAAGAATTAAAATAATAATAATAATATAATGTTTATTGCCCAACAGGAAACAAATTCCCAATAACAAAACAATTAAGTACTAGCAAAAAAGTTTTGAAACTATAAACTAAAAATAATAACATTTTACTTCGTAATTAACAAAATTCTAATAAGGATGTCAATGGTTTAAAAAATACGTCACAAGTTGGTGGAAGTTGATTAACCCATTAGGCGGCATCAATGGCGCCTAATGGGTTAATCAACTTCCACCAACTTGTGACGTATTTTTTAAACCATTGACATCCTAATTAGAATTTTGTTAATTACGAAGTAAAATGTTATTATTTTTAGTTTACAGTTTCAAAACTTTTTTGCTAGTACTAAATTGTTTTGTTATTGGGAATTTGTTTCCTGTTGGGCAATAAACATTATATTATTATTATTACGCAACATTATAAATTTTATGTAAATTAAATTACTAAATAAGTTAATTTAATATACTAAATTATTTGACTTAACAATGTATGAAGAAAAACGTAAATATTTTGTTATTTAAATATCTCGATTATTACTCATAAAAAACAATGATTTCAGTGTATTTCTAACTTCACAATATTTCACTGTTTTATACGCATGGCGCATGAAGTAAAATTTCGAGTTTAGAAAAGCCCCGTGAAAATTTGTCTCGGGTCGCTGCGCGACCCTCGACAAATTTTCTACGCGGGGCTTTTCTAAACTCGAAATTTTACTTCATGCTTAGTCTGGGAGTGGAAATACTCCTTCTAAACTTTATATTGCACGTTTTTATACAAAATCGATGAACGCCTTACATTTACATCGTATACATTATGTATATTTAAAAGAAAAATTCACAGTATATAATACAATAAGTCATTAGCAGAAATCATAAAAATAAGTGTAGAATTTTACCTAAAATCAACTTTTAGAGTTAACTCTATAATTGCTCGGCCGTTAATGTGTTAAGCAAATTGCGGATCATATTAATACGCGATTTTAATCCAAAATTAGTTCTAAAGGGTCCGCCAATAAGCGCGCTCGATCTTTAAAATAAAATAAAGCAAGTTGTGTGAGAGGAATAAATGAAATTTATTTTTTGTTTGAAAGAGTATTCGAAGGCATTATGTATGGAAAATAATATCGTTCAAATGGCCACCTCGGCTTTGCTTGGTGGCGCGCATACGAGAAGTCCAATTTTCAATGACTCTGGCGCACAAATCGGGCTGTACTTCATCGATGGCGTGGCGTATGTTGACTTTGAGGTCATCAGTGTTTTGTGGTTGGTTTGCGTAGACCAGCGATTTAAGAAAACCCCACAAGAAATAGTCTAGTGGGGTTAAATCGCACGATCTCGGTGGCCAGTTGATGTCGCCTCCGCGCGAGATAACCATTCCTCCGAAGCGCTCGTGCAGAAGATTCATTGTGGCGCGCGCTGTGTGGCTCGTAGCGCCGTCCTGCTGAAACCACATATCCTCGACATCCATATTGTCGATTTCATGCCAGAAAAAGTTCGTTATCATGGGTCTGTATCGTTCGCCGTTTACCGTGATGGCCACACCATCGTCGTTCTCGAAGAAATACGGCCCGATGATGCCACCGGCCCAAAATCCACACCAAACAGTTACCTTTGCTGGGTGCATTGCGACCTGGTGGACCTCCTGTGGATTGTTCTCGGCCCAATAACGGCAATTCTGCTTGTTGACATTCCCATTTATCCAAAAATGTGCCTCATCGCTGAAGATGATTTTGCGACCAAACTCGGGGTCGACTTCCAACTGCTCTAAAGCCCAATCAGCGAAGATACGGCGCTGTCTATGGTCGTTTATTTTGAGCTCTTGTGTCAGCTGGATCTTGTACGGATGCATGCCCAAATCCAGATGCAAGATTCGGCGAAGTGATGTTTCCGAAAGACTGAGTTCCTGTGCGCGACGTGAAATTGACTGTCGCGGATTTTCACGCACACTATCGCGCACAGCGGCAGATCGGACGATTCGACGACGCGTCGGTGTTGGCTTATTGTTCACCGAACCGGTTGCCTCGAATTTGTTTATCAAACGACGGATAGTCGACTCAGCAGGACGACCAATTGCACCGTAAAATTGGCGGAGCGCGCGGAACGTTGCCCGAACCGATGAATGATTTTCGTAATACATTTTAATGATTTGCACATGTTGCTCGCGGCTGAATTGGTTCATGGTAATTTGTGAAGATATACTGAATAATAACAACTAGGTTTGACAACTCTACCACAAACAACATGGCCGCCATCAGCTGTCAAAGATCGAGCGCGCTTATTGGCGGACCCTTTATTATACTTCATATTTTATATTCTAATGATTTAGATTCGGGCAGTTTCTTCTTATAATTCTGAGTAACCTCTAAAATCAATAAATACTTACAGTGCTGCAATTGTAGTTGTCTTGTGATCTGCAGTTCAGTATCACCGACATGTTTTGACCTCGATTCAGCCAAATAACGGAAACCTGATGGTCGTTGTAAAACTTGGCGCTCGTCAAATAACTACCAAACTCGACATTTTCCGTGGGCTTTAATTGCACCGGAAACAAAAATTTCGGCATTGTCAGATTCACCGCCCAGACAGTCACTTCCGGATTCTGAGTTTCCACCTATAAAAAAAACAACAGAACAATTAAATATAAATAATATAAAAATGAAGTACTTAACAGGTTCTACAAATATTCACTTAAATTAGAACTTGTAAAACAGGACTAATTTTATTGGCGCAAGGATCACAAATTAGTAATGTGAATTTATTGGTATTTTAAGAGGGCCAATTTTTGCTGGTTGTGTGTTTCTGGGATACGAGATGGCGCAGAAATAGCAAAATTGCAGAAAATATTTTTTACTATGTATTGGTTTATAGTGCCTGCAAAATTTTATCACAACGAATAATAAAAATGACGAGTGCGGAGCGCGTTGTTATTTATTAACATAGCGCCGTGCGAATTAATGAACGGGTATTGAATTACAGAAGACACAAGTAAATTGGATAAATATTCACGATTTTAATTTCTATCGACATACATACACCCGTATAACGAAACAGATACCTTTTTAGTTTGATATTCCATATGAGTATATACAAATAGTTTTTTTAAAGTATATGTATTCTAAATTTAGATTATTTTCTTTAAATATTTAGATATTTGTTGTTTTTTCAAAGAGTTCAATTTGAAATTTTAAACGAGTGTTTTTCAATCCCAGACTAAGCATGAAGTAAAATTTCGAGTTTAGAAAAGCCCCGAGTTTAGAAAAGCCCCCCGAAAAAATCGAGGGTCGCGCAGCGACCCGAGACAAATTTTCTGGGCTTTTCTAAACTCGAAATTTTACTTCATGCGCCACGCGTATAGAACACTAAAATACTGTCAAATTTATGTAAAGGGTACCTCCGGTTAAGTATGGTAAAATGCCCCTATCGTTTGATTTTTAAATTTACCTTTTAAGAGGGTGTCTTAAGATGTAAAAATAAGATCCCACTTCTTGGTCAATGATCTGCCCTCCCCCCTTCGCAAGGTCAGGAAAGTGTTTTTTTCGGAATTAATTTTTTTTTCTTGATTTCTATTAATAATTAAGATATCGAAAAATGCATGAGTATAGGTGACGTAAATACCCTTATGTGTAATATTTTTCAAGATCATTCAAGGTCATTTAGGTAATAAAAAAAATCCTAAAAGTTTAAAATCGATTTTTCATTACCTATTACCCCATGTAACCCGGTTGTTTACCACAGCATCATATTTTCCTAGCAAAAATGTACAAAAATATGCCTTAAGATATATTAATATTTTCCCGCGCTATCTTCAAAAATCAATTTTTTAAGATTTTTTAGGGTTTTTTTACCATTTTTCATGGAATTGCCTATATATCTTAAAATTTTTACACATGACGATTTTCTACATAAAATTCTGAATAGTAAATGTCAACGCAAAAATGTCGTATCATGCTTCATATACCATCAGAAGGCATTTAAAAGAAATGGACACTTGGCAACGTCGCATTTACCTGCTGCCATGTTTTTTCATTAATCTTATGATTAGAGACGTGGGTTGCATCAGAAGAGTAATAATAGTAGAGTAGGGCTCAGTAAATGTGTCGCAAAGAGTCTCTTTTGGAAGTAGTCTAGAAGGTATTGGCGAAACGTCTGGATTGTTGTAGTTGAGTGATTTATGTTGACTGCAGTACTGCGGCGATTTTTCTTCTTATAATGATACAGCATAATTCATTTATTTTGTTCGAAAGAAATCCATCTGCTTCTAAGCACAGTTGCAATCTCTTTTGTATCGTAATCATAACTCGCTCCAGTATTTCTGGTGGTGTAATTTCCAGTACCGCCGCTTCAATTCTGTTTCAATCCTTCTCAGAAAATAGAAGGTTTTCTTGTAGGACCATGAATGGTCTTAGGATGTCTAATGTGGAAGCAAATTTTCGGGCACTTACGGTGGGATCTTCTCCTGTCGCACCTAGAACTTGCTTTTCAAGTTGTAGTGTGCGCCTCTGCCGTGGCCGACCACTTTTCGCATTTTTGGGGACAAGCATACCCGTTTCACCTAGCCGTTGATCCAAACCTTCGAAATACATTTATAGAAGAATGCCTCCGATTTTGAAAACGCTCGATATTCTAGTTTTGCCATTTGGGCATTTCTATTACAGAAACCGTACACCATATATCTACATGTCGGCGTACTCAATAATCGTAAAAATGAACAAAACAATAACACGAAAATAACACAGAAACACAAAAACATTGAAAGGCGGAAACTAATACTAATACCGGTAATAACGAGAAAAACAGAATTAGCACAAAATTGGAACTAGCAAGTTTAAATGAATTCGTAACAGTAAGTGTCAAAATTTGTCACTGAAGTAAGCGGAAGTCGACGTTGCCGGCTGTACTTTATATAAAAATAAGCTAATGAAATTCACTTAATAAATTTATTAATAATTCTAAAGACAAATCTGATAAAACTACGAACTCTGGTGTGTATTTGCTAGAGTGTGGAGATTGCCCTAAGGTATACGTTGGACAAACTGGACGTAGCTTCCCAGATCGCATTTCAGAACATCAAAAATGCTTTCAATTTAAGAAAACCCCCTCAACCTACGCCAATCATTTAATCGAATACCAACATAACTTTAACCCTAAATTCAAAATTTTGCACGAATGTAACAAAAGTCGTAAATTAAACTTATTAGAAGAATTAGAAATTAATAAATATAACAAAAAAGGTATTCTATTAAATGACCAAATAGAAGTAAATAATTCACCCCTAATCAATATTTAGTCGCTCAAAATTGTTTGTATTAGTTTCAGCCTAATTACCTCATTAACCCCCCCCTTCTATTAATTTAATTGCATTAGTATATAAGCTTTTACCTGTACTTTGTAAAATCATTATTTCATCTGCCTGATGAAGCCACTGTGTGGTGAAACATGTTGCAGTGTTCAACAATAAAAGTGAAACCCTCCCAACTGCGTTGTTTTATTTCAAATAATGAAGAAGTGTTAGAAACGGACGTTTGAGATAGAAAGATTGCACCCACTGGCAAAGAATCTTCAAACTAGTCATTCTACCGAAATTGGTTTTCTGTAAATTAATATCGAATAATAACGCATATAAAACGATTGAATGTTCAAACTTTGAGGACCTCGTGGAGGCTCAGGAAGCATGGTACAACATTTTAGAATTAAGATATTTTGCTTAAAATTTTACGAAGAATATCACCACGTGTAGATTAGCCGCCAATTTATACACACCCGATATATATGATATAAAAAAATTGTGGTTACCTTTAAAAAAATATAAATGTGTTAAAAATAACTCACTATTTTATTTAAATAAACTATTTGATAATGATCAAAATAAGTACTAAGATACTTAGATACAGAGAAACTAGAGTGTTAGGAAATTGTGAGAATGGCTAGGTATGAGATGAGTTATGGGATCTGGAGGAAGGGAGATTGGTGAAGGCAGTGTGGGTAACGTGCGTGAATGGGAGAGCGGGTAGATGGAGGAGCGAGAGAAGGAGAATGTATGAGAGGGTGGGTGATGGAACGGCTGGGGAATGGGGCGAAGGTGGATGCGAGGGCAAAGGAGAAGGAGGTGGAAGCACAGGAAAGACAGGGGTGTATAGAGAGGAGTGAATACAACGATGGGTACGGCGAGGTATTTGGTGGAGGGGGGATGGAGTAGGAAGAAAAGGTGGTGCTGGCGAGGGTGAGGTGTGGGTCAGGGGAGAGAGGAAGGAAAGTGTGAAATGTGTGAGCGGGGGAGGGATACGTGAAGTCATTTGGCGGAAGAGTGCGAGGGGGTGAAGGAGGAATAGGTGGGAGTAAGAGGGAATAGAAGAGTGAGGGAATGGATGAAAGGGGATGGGGTCGGGGTAAAGACGGTGGAAAAGTTGGGGGAAGAGAGGGAAAGCAGGAGGAAGAGATGGGGTAGCTATTAGTGTAGATGTAATGTATTATTATGTCAATAAAGGTATTTTTTATATTAATAAAATAAAGATATACACTTCAAAAACTAAAAATACGTGCGCACTTGTCATTCTATGCTTACAACGCAATTAAATTTTTATGTAAAACAGAACGTTTATCGTCGTTTTGATGATTAAAACGAAACGTTCGAAAAACTTAAAAATGTGATATCTCGGCCAATATTTACAGAGATAAAAAAAAAACAAAATGTTTGTATTTAAAAATGCTTTCTTAAAATGCTATACATTTTTGATATATATACGGGCAATTCAATGAAAAATGGTAAAAACCCTGAAAAATCTTGAAAAATTGATTTTTGAAGATGGCGCGGGAAAATATTAATATATCTTAAGGCATATTTTTGTAGATTTTTTCTAAGAAAATATGATGCTGAGGTAAACAACCGGGTTACATGGGGTAATAGGCAAGGAAAAGTCGATTTTAAACTTTTAGGAATTTTTTTTATTACCTAAATGGCCTTGCATATTCTTCAAAAAAATGACACAGAAGGGTATTTATGTCACCTATACTCATGAATTTTTCGATATCGTAATTATTAATAGAAATCAAGAAAAAAAATGTATTCCGAAAAAAACACTTTCTTGACCTTACGAGGGGTGGAGGGGAGATCATGGACCAAGAACCATTGGGATCTTATTTTTACACCCTAACACACCCTCTTAAAAGGAAAATTTAAAAATCAAACGACAGGGGCATTTTACCATACTTAACCGGAGGTACCCTTTGAACCTCACTTGAAATCAGTGTTTTATAAGCGTGGCGCATGAAGTAAAATTTCGAGTTTAGAAAAGCCCAGAAAATTTGTCTCGGGTCGCTGCGCGACCCTCGACAAATTTTCACGGGGCTTTTCTAAACTCGAAATTTTACTTCATGCTTAGTCTGGGAGTGGAAAACACTCGTTTAAAGCTTCAAATTGAACTCCTCTAAAAAACAACGCATGTCGGAAAATTTACAGCTTATGCACATGTTTACCTAGAAGAAAAAAACCCTGTATTTATATAGTAGACAAACAGTTTAATTCTGGCAACATAAAATATATATTCATGTTATTTGCAACTACATAAGTGATTTAAATGATTACTATAAAAATCAAATATCGTACATGACTGTCGCGTGCTGCACTCTTTAATTTGGTAAATTGCAATGAATTGGGTTATTGTAATTTCTGATTTTGTGTACGGCTTAGCCTACTCAGCTTGAAGTGTCACCTACCTAGGTTAGTGGGTAGACCTCCTCTCGTATTCATTATTATTATTATTAATATGTCGTTATTCAGAAAAATAAGTAATACATTATAATTATACAAAATATATAAGTCTGCGTAGGCGAAGTTCAGGCAGACATACATGTATATGTCTGTCGCTGCTCTTTCACTTAACCTACTGTTAATTTTAAGGGACAAAAACAAGGTATCCATGTCTAGCTATTAATTTAAAGTATATTCAATATGTACAGTTCAGCAACTCTAAAATTCACCACGTAATATAAGGTTCCGTATACTTGATTTAAATATATTTAAACTGAGAGATTTCAGGTTTTTAGGGATTTTATTGAATATTTTATAAATATTGTCTGAAAAAGAACGTTTCAATAATTCAGTTTTGTGCTTTGGCGGTGAGATCAATCCCTGAAATCTTACATTAATAGAGTGAACGTCGGTACGAAATACGATTCTATTGTAGAGGTAAGGTGGGGTGCGAAAGTTAATTATTTTGAAATACAAAATTACTGAGTGCAAAATTCGCATCTATTCCTTTTGTGAGAAGAGGTCTACTCTCTAACCTGGGTAGGCGACACTTCAAGCTGAGAAATTACAATAACCCAATTCGAGCTCTAGACGCTAAGCTGACTAAGTGCCTCGGTAATCAAATCGCCGAGTGTCGCACATTCAATTTTGTAAATAAATGAAAAAGACATTTTTCCGAGTCATCACTTGAATCAACATATACCGGAATGTGGAATTCCTATTCAAAACATGAATCCTGAAATGCACTTATATTTAAAGAATGTATTGGAAAATATTTTAATAATGCCTTTCTTTCTTGTGTAACAACAACATAATTACTGAACAGTCCGCGGCAGAAAAATTACATTCGCAATTTAAGGCCGCGCACCGGGAACCCGTGTCGCGACAAATGCCGTACGAGAATTCTACGTATCAAACCCAGTTTCTTTTCACATTTTTTTGGAAATTACAGTATAATTTTAAGATATCACTAAAATAGCACGATGCTGCCCCCTATTTATTAAAAGTATAATAAAAATTTACATTGCTCTTGTGGAGATTTCTAAGCAACGATTAATTTTATTTATCATTTATCTTAGATTAATCTATTTAATACAACATGTTTATAATACATACTTCAATAAATTAAAGCAATATGAAGAAGAAATAATGTTTTCTATGGAAGTATTGCACGGATTTATGTGATCATTTAAGAGTGTTCCATTAGTTGATTTATATATCTTATGTTTAATAAAATAAAACCTCTAGAGTGCCATGGAAAATATTGTAGGTTGGCAACTCTGAAATTATACATTATAATTATTATGTTTGACTTTTTATATGTCAATTCCTACAGCGTGTAGGCAACTTAAATTTTTAAAAAGATAAAATCGTGGCACTCTAGAGGTTCATTTTATTGAACATACGCTATAATTTAAGAAACATTTAAAAAAAAGAATAGTGTCAATTTATTCGCAAAGCTTCAATGTGCAACATGTATAAGTTTCAAAGATCTATTTTTATTATTATTGAAGATTAATTGTTGTTCGTTCTTATGGCCAAATAACATGTGAATTTCCGACCTTAATTGAGACGGAAACCCAAAGCAGGACTAATTTTGTTGATGTATAGATCAAAAATTAGTAATAGAAATTTACTGGTATTTTGATTAAGACGAAAAACGAAAACAGGACAAATTTTATTGATGTATGGATTAAAAATTAGTAATGTGAATTTTCTGGTATTTTGATTGAGTCGAAAACCCAAAACAGGACTAATTTTATTAATGTATGGATCAAAAGTTAGTAACATGAATTTTCTGGTATTTTGATCAAGACGAGAACCTGACCAAGAACGAACAATTGAACTTATACTCGAACCGGAACAAACAATTGGAAACATTCTCCAACTGGAATGGTATTTTTAATGTAGATTTTGTTATTTTTCATTCCTCCACAAATCATGCAATTTAATTAATTTTTAATTTTTTTTATTAGAATACATATCGTATATTCAATAAAAAATAACCTCTACAGTGCCATGGAAAGTATTGTAGGTTGGCAACTCGCAATTTGGACGCAGCGTCCCAATCCAAATTTGGCGTTTCTCAACTCGAAATTTTACTTCATGCGCCACGCGCACAAAACACTGGTTTATAGTAGAATTTAAAATATACATTATTTAGTTTGGTTATATGAAATTGTTTTAAGAGGCCAGCGAAAAAAATCTGGAATCAGGGAAGAGTTACGGAAAAGTCAAGGAAATTTAACATTTCAAATTTGTCGCCACCATGTTATAATTGTAAAATCTAGAACATAATACTTAAACAATATATTTTGTACTTTATTTGAATTCAGTGTTTTATATGCGTGGCGCATGAAGTAAAATTTCAAATTTAGAAAAGCCTAGAAAATTTGGTTCGCTTTGCGTAGCGACCAAACCCTGGCTTTTCTAAACTCGAAGTTTTACTTTATGCTTAGTCTGGGAGTAGAAAACGCTCGTTAGTTTAATATATGCCACAACAGTCAAAATGTGTGTCATAACTGTCACAAATAAAAACAATAACATGGGTACTTTAATGGCAGTTGACATGAGTCTTCATCAGCCGACATTTAGTCCATCGTGTCAACTTGATACAAGTTTGAATTGAACTATAGTAATGGTTATGTTATTGTTTTTTTTTTGTGACAGTTATAACACACATTTTGCCAGTTGTGATACATTTTAAACTAACGAGAGTCTTCCACTCCCAGGTTAAGCATGAAGTAAAATTTCGAGTTTAGAAAAGCCTGAAAATTTGGTTTGGTCGCGCAGCGCGAAGCGCGGAGCGACCAAACCAAATTTTCTAGGCTTTTCTAAATTTGAAATTTTACTTCATGCGCCACGCATATAAAACAAAGATTTAAAGTAAAGTTAAAAATATATACTGCTGAGATGTGATGGATCAATGTTTAGAAAAAAAAAATGTTTTTGTGAATATTTTATAAATAATAATAAGAAAAGTACAACAAATTTAGTTTAAGACACTTTTCCATATTTTTATTATTGTATATTCAATAAAAAAAATATGGGGAAAAGTAAAAACTTCTAAAGTGCGATAGAAAGTATTGTAGGTTGGCAACTTTAAAATTTAACAATTAAACTGTAACGCCTTTTTGCCTTTATGTCATTCCGCAAGTTTTAGAGATAAGAGTGATAACGAAAACAAAACGTTGAGGTTATGTCTGACGTATTTTATGTCAATTTCCTAAGGCCGGTCGTCCACTGGAAGCGACAACCCGCAGCTACGCGCTCACGCGATACGAGCGGCAACAGGCGGCTGCAAGACAGGGGTCGTACACTGCATGTGACTTCGCGCTGCTCAGTTTGTTAGAACCGTCAAAGTTGTGAATTTAAAATATATTTTTAATGGATGCAGAGGATTTTTATCTTCTGGAAAATCCCTATGTGATTAGGGGTATGATTGGAATTAATATTCTTAAGCCTTGTGTCACTACTAAGAAAAAAAACTATAGTGGTCCCTGATCAAATTAAGGTCGGAAACCACTGCTCTAAGGCATTGCTAATGATTAAACAAAAATTAAAAATATCTCTCCGTAAATAATGAAATTACTAAAACACTACCAATACCTTGTAGTTTTATTACATTTAACTATTAATGGTCTCTTGAGTTTCTTCCTCGCTTCGACATTTGCACTGCATCCCCGATTTCCTTATTTATCAATTTTCGAGGATCAATTAATTCTGGCAATATGCATGTGTTCATAGAAAAATAGTAATTTATTAACATTTCATCCAAAAGTCACCATCTTTATAAATAAATTTGTGTTTTTATACCTTTTGGAACCCACACAGCAAATAAGCAATACATTCTTTGCGTTATGTACAATTGGCCTGGATTTCTGCTGGAATACCTTCTGAATGCCTAATTGAAGTTGATTTCATTCATAGTTTAAGTTGTCTTTAGATGTTTTGTGTTAAATTTTGAAATGCATGTTATTAATTTTTAAGTCCTGCAAATTGAATGAGTTTAATAACTTTAAAATTATAAATATAATAATGCGTTTGAGAACATTATTGAAGAAAAAATATTTAACTCTATAATTCTGAAAGAATTGTTAATTGTATTAAGAAAAATGCAAGAGACGGCAGCACTTTACAGAGAGCATTTTTATGATTTACAGAGGTCATAGGCACTGCTGTAAAATTTCGCACAGAGCATGTTTTTATTTCTAACAAAACATTTCTCTTGATTCAAATGTTCATAAATAGTATAAATAGTACACTAAAAAGAATCACAAGTTATGCCATTTCCTTCATTTTATTTTAATGAAATTTATGCTATTATAGAAAAATCAACTCAATGGATGAGTCGACTAATCCTTTATTTGCTTATATTGAAAATATGAAATAAATAGCTGTGTAAATAACGAAATTACAGCCGTAAAGTGGAAGCGTAAAGGCGCAGGACTAGACGCGGCTACGAGCGACAGATCCCATTTCCTTGGGACTTGACGCAGCTACACGCTCGGTGCGAGAATCTGCATGTCCGCGCACGCTTGCAGTGGACGAGATTCATTGGATTTACACACGTCGGGATCTGTCGCGCATATACACATGTTGCCGCTAGGATCGCGTGAGCGCGTAGCCGCGTGTTGTCGCTTCCAGTGGACGACCGGCCTAAAGCGTGTACCCAACTAAAAAAAGAATGAATCATGGCACTCTATATCACAATATTTTTGTATATTATATTTTAATTGCACAATAGTGATCCGTAGAATAAATGATATCATATGATACAATATTTCCTTCAACAATTTTATAAAATCCGTTACTTTTGGGAAATCTTATATAAAATTATTTGTAACAAAATTTAAATCATATTTATTGAAAACATTATCGTTTCGTGTAGTACATAAAAAAGTGAATATTTTTCTTATCGCATCTTATTTATGAACATATCCTGTTTCTACGTGAGCAAAATAGACAATAAATCGTCTTTCAGTTGAATTTCAGCGGATGGAGAAATAAGTAGAAAACTTTTTTATTATTTGCTCGAAGTTACTTCTGTCGGTTTTCTTTTTCGGGAGTGGGGTAATAAAGCCTCGGGCGGAAGTGTCATTTCATTAAATCTGACAGGTGAAGGAAGGCGGGAGTTTAACTCAACTTTCCTCCGAACATCCGTTATGAGCATTTGTAATGCGGTTGAAAAATTATTCGAAATTAGGTTAACCGATTAGTGTTTTACCTCATTTCCAGTTAAGTCCAATTTTTTTATTAAGGGAAATGAAGTGGATGTGGAAATTACACTAATTCAAGATATCATAATTTAAATTATATACAGAGAGTTTTATGTAACACCGAGAATTTTTTTTTAAGTATTCATACGCATACGTTGCATATTTTTTGATGCTCGGTTTGTTAAAAGAATTTAATTTGAAGCTTTAAGCGAGTGTTTTCCACTCCCAGGCTAAGCATGAAGTAAAATTTCGAGTTTAGAAAAGCCTGAAAATTTGGTTTGGTCGCGTAGCGCGAAGCGCGGAGCGGCCAAACCAAATTTTCAGGCTTTTCTAAACTCGAAATTTTACTTCATGCGCCACCGGTACAAAACACTGACATATTACGAAGTTTAAAACACACCGCTAAACTTTACATTGAATCAGTGTTGTGTACCGGTGGCGCATGAAGTAAAATTTCGAGTTTAGAAAAGCCTGAAAATTTGGTTTGGCCGCTCCGCGCTTCGCGCTACGCGACCAAACCAAATTTTCAGGCTTTTCTAAACTCGAAATTTTACTTCATGCTTAGCCTGGGAGTGGAAAACACTCGTTTAAAGCTTCAAATTAATCTCTTTTAATAAACCGAACGTCGGAAAATGTACGACGTATACATATGTATATTTAAAAGAAAAATCCTCTTAATGAAAATGTTCGGTGTTACATAAAACTCTCCGTATATAAAAAAAATATAAATTATGACGTTTTTATTCTCCAATTTTACGCATATATTTATAATCTTCTTGGGTTAGCAGGAGTACAGATTTGAGGGAATTCTGGTTACTTGCGAGAGTTAAGGCCCTTTTTTACTACCTAGTAATTTCTGTTATTGTTTGGGTAAGTTCCATCTGTTCAAAACGCGCCATTTATAACTTTTTTTCAGTAAGTTTTGCTAGCTAGTTGGAATACACAAAAGATAGTAAAATTTAACCAAGTGTTTTTTTTAAGCTTTGACTTAACTTATTTTTTTCGGCACAGTAAAAATATTCCCAACCAAGTTAATTTAATTCAAAGCCTACATATTAGTAGAAATGTTTTACCAAGTGATCAATGAGAAACAAGTTAATTTTATAGTAAAAATCTGTTAAGTCAAAGGTTTCAAAGTAAACGATTAGTTAATTTTTTTTTGCTTTTAATAACATTTTATAATTCTTCTTACCTTTGGATATCTTATACTCTTGATCTGCGGATATTTAGCTTGAGGATTCTTGCTATCATACCAAGGATACTTATACTCCCCAACCAAAGTATCATTTATGGTCAAATAAAGTAAATACATCCCATCATTTGAAAACCATAAAGTGTGTCCGGTTTTCAAAATTTCCGTTTCGTAGAGCCAATCGGGCACTCCGTTATAAATATCGGCTCGTCCGTTTTTTGTAATTCTGCAAACCAAGTCTCTTTGGACTTTCGGTTTGTAGTAAATGTCGTTTTCGTAGACGAAGGCGACCGCGCCGCCATCTGGCGACCAGGTGGCGTACTGGAGATGCGGGGCGTTTTCGTCGAGTTCGATTGGAGATAACGGTTTCTTAAAACTATAAATAAATTTAAAAATTACAGTACATCAGCACGTATTATATCTATAATAATAATAATTAGATTATCATGCACAGAAGGATTAATACAGATTTGTTGTACTTGTTACGTAATTTACTATTTTACCGTTGTATAGAATTATAGCGATTATTGGAACTAAGTAGCTTCAAAATATGTTATTAATGATCTATTAATAAATTTAAAACCACTAATACTGACTCTCCTACAAAAGTGTTTAGATAATTGTTAAGTACAAAAACACTCGTTGATGTCTTTTTTAAGCAATATTGTAATGCCTCCAATAGACATTTAAGATAGTACGTATATTCTTTTTTCATTTGTCTAGGCCTTAATGTTTTCTTCTCCCATTAGCATTGATATTATATTGGGTGTCCAACAATTATTGAGGTCCTGGATGGCTCTGGAATGTCTATTCTTACTTCTCTGAGATAGATTATGACGATGTGGTTATACACAACCATCATAAGGCCCATGCTAACATACGGCGTTATAGTTTGGTGGCCCAGGACCAAACAGCTAACTACGAGGAAGCGACTCTCGCAAGTGCAGCGGACAGTCTGTCTAAGCATAACAGGCTCCAACGATGGCGATGGAGATCATGCTATGCCTTCCGCCACTTGATATTCACGTGGAGAGGGAGGCCGTGGCGACCATACTTCGCCTACAAGGCAGTGGGATCTAGCGATGGAGATCATGCCATGCCTTCCGCCACTTGATATTCACGTGGAGAGGGAGGCCGTGGCGACCATACTTCGCCTACAAGGCAGTGGGATCTGGAACAGTAACCGCTGTGGGGAAGTCAGAGGACACCTCTGGAGAAGTGTCTGCAAAGACATGCCTCTGGCTGGTACTGACTACTGCAGACCGACACTTATTCGGAATGCACCCTACACGGTTACCATTCAACTCACTAAACATATGAGAGAGTCGGCCATAAGGATCTACACAGATGGATCCAAAAGGATGAATAGATCAGGGATTGGAGTCTTCTCCAGGATCCTAAAATTCCAAACAAAGGTCCCGATGGGAAAGCATGCCACCGTCACAAAATTAGAGACGATGGGTATAACACTTGCGGCTGAGAACATCATAGACCGCAAAGTGTCAAATCCTAACGGACAGCAGGCAAACGCTACTGTCTCTGAAGAAATCACATACAACTTTAAAGACAACATTAGAGTGCCACAGAAAACTCAGGCAAGCAGCAATGTATAACAACATTGAAGTCTGCTGGGTGAAGCGACTTGAACACAGGTAACACGAGAGCTGACGCACTGGCAAGAGCAGCGGCTGGGTGTCCATCCCAGCCGCTGCTCTTGCCAGTGCGTCAGCTCTCTCACCGGAGCCGCTAGTGCGCCTTGTGCCTCTGTCCCTGTGTAATATGCTACAAACCAACGCACTGGAGAAATTCAGGAAGCGTTGGGATGACATCAAGGGCTGCAAGCTCTCTAAGAAATCACTATTGTATCCCAACGCTGACCAGGGGGAACCTTAGGCGCATAACTGCCGCTCTGACTGGTCACTGCGGGCTAAACGCACACCTATACAGGATGGGGATAGTTAACTCCTCATCCTGCAGAGGATGTAACTTGGAAGACGAGACTGCCGGACACATTCTCAGCGATTGCCCGGCACTTTCGTCAACTAGAGGCTCCTTATTGGGTGAAAGGTGACCTACAATGGATACGGGATCTACCCACCTCGGCTTTGCTAGACTACCTAAAACAGGTAGGCTGGCTGAGCTGAGGCTAGGTAATCGACGGGAGGAAGCACAATGGGCCTAATGAGGCCTAAGTGCAGTGCATAAATGCGCACTCCCCAAAGAACCAGAACTAGAAAAAAATAGATTATGACATTACAAACGTTGGATTCAATAATTTTTAGGAAAGAATCAAGATTCATGTTTAATTCCACAGCAGCCAGGACCTCAATAATTATTGAACATCCAATAGATATGCATATAATGATGTACTTTACGATCTTGTTTAAAAATAATTGTACTTTGTTTATTCTTTTTTCTCCCATAAATATTGATATTATAGATATGCATATGAAGGTGCATTTTGCGTTTTTGTTCAAAAATACGTATACCCTAGTACTTACCTAGTGCTTCTTTCGTAAATGTAGTACCTAGCTAGTCTAGAAAATTCGTGGACTTGGATGACGTCAGTGATGAGGAGTACGTATTTTAGGTCGTTCGATATTTTAAAATCGACAGCGTTGTATTGTCTCTGCAAAAATAAGGATTATTACAATTAAAAAAAATAATTCCTACAATTACTTGAATATTAAATGAAAAGTCTCTTTAGGGAATACAAATAAAAATAGTAATTCTCTCGATAGCTTTAATGTTAAAAGTCTCTTTAGGAAATATATCTGTAACCTGTAATTTAGTCTAGTTTTAGTTTATTATTATTATTATTTACTTACAAATGTAACATTTGTGACGAGTACGTTCGTCGTCTGATTTTCAGCATTGTACAGGGTGATTCCGCCGTACCTGTCTCTGTACACAAACTCTGTATCTGAAACAAAAATAAAAACATGTTTATTTTTCACTATATAATAATAATAATAATAATAATCGCTTTATTGTAACAACAAATACAAAACAAAATACATATTCAATTACATAACACTAGTATATATATATATATGTATACGTTATAAGAGAAATAAGCCTTATCTATTTGTATCTTGGAATATATTTTTGTTATTGTCGCAGTTTGCTTAATATTTGTAAAATTTTAGGAGTTGTACTTAAAATAGAGCAATTATTGTGTTTAGTATTAACATTAACGAATGGTATTTAGAATAGTTTCATGAGTCCAATTACGACGTGTTGACATGTGAGCTATTTTCGCTATGCTAATTGAAAATGTCGAGATGTAAATCAAATTAATTAGCTGACAGAGTCTATTACGTTTAGACTGTTTGTATGTGTGCGTGTGTATGTGAACATACATCCAATCCTATAAAGTTAATTATAGAACAACAACACGAAAGTTAGTGTGAATTAAATCTAAATTTAATTTTAAAGATTCTGAATAATCAATTAACAATACTTTAAAATAAAGTAAGAAAATATTTATCAATTCTATGCTTTACGAACAAAGTTGGATACGCAATTTTATGGATACTGATCTATAAACTGTTTGAAAATATGCACATGTAAGCAAGTATGGTCAGAAACGGTAATATCGTATGTTCATTAAAAAAAAATCTCTAGAGTGCCATGGAAAATATTCTAGGTTGGCAACTTTGAAAATATACATTATAATTATTACGTCTGACGTTTTATATGTCAATTCTTAAAGTGTGTCCCCAACTTAAATTTGAAAAAAAATTAAATCATGGCTCTCTAGAGTTCTTTTTTTATTGAACATATGATAGTTTACTTTTAAACCTACAATATAGTTAAAATCCCGAAACTTGATACTTGCGTCATCAAATATATTCGTCTGAATTAAATCAACACTCCTGCATCAAATTAGCAACAGTATGCACATTTATGGTATGTTTTTGGCGGGAAATTTAAAATTGAATTGAATTATAGTTACAATTAATTTTGTGAATCAGATGTATCTGATGTACCATCTAAATCAGCGTTTCTCAACAGGGTCGATAAAGTTTGACAGAGGGTCGATGGTTGGCAAAGAGTCGATTGGGAGTCGATGATGGTCAGGGGGTCGAATGGGGGTCAATGATCGTCAAGGGGTCGGGGTCGACAACCAAATATAACAACATGAAAACCGACATTATCGAAACTAATAAATGCAACTAAAATATTGATTATTAATAATAAATATAATCGACTGTTATGAGTAATTTTAAATTGAAAGATTGTGGAGACCAAGAATAATATTGACTAATTATGAACCTAATATTTCTTTAATATTATCTAAGCAATCTTCTCATTAACAATTTTTTTTTGTGTCAAGCGTTTTGTTTTTCAAATGTTGACTAGCGCCGACTTATGTCAAGTGTTATTATTGTTAACATTTCGGCTCGAGCTGACTAATACTGTGCGATTGTTTAAATTAGGATTTAGAGTAAACGGCATATTTTTTTGTGCGGTTGCGCAGAATGCTAATTTAATGATGGAATAAATTTGAGGTTATGCTAAACTATGTGTTAACAATCAGTGGTGCCAATCTAATTTAAAACTTAAAGCCTACTCTAAATCATGTTTTAAATTATTGCACGGTATCTGCTGTCTCGATGAACTTATATCTGAGTCGATTAATGTCAAAAATGACATATCAAATGTCAAAATTATTAAAAATGTCAAAATTGTCAAAAATTTCTAAAAGTGATAAAATGCCAACAACCCCAAAAAATGCGATAACTGTCAAAAATTAATTTCTAGAATTTCAATTTTAATTGATGCGCATATTATATTATTTTTTATGAAATGAGAAGAATATTTTAAACTCCACAATAAATCAGTGTTTTTATACGCGTGGCGCATGAAGTAAAATTTCGAGTTTAGAAAAGCCCTCGTGAAAATTTGTCTCGGGTCGCTGCGCGACCCGAGACAAATTTTCACAGGGCTTTTCTAAACTCGAAATTTTACTTCATGCTCAGTCTGGGAGTGGACGACACTCGTTTAGTTTTAGTTTTTTTGTTTTAATTTGTAAAATTGTTGTGTTCAGAAATTCATGAGAAAAATGTAAATTTACGTCAAAAATTACGTTTTACTTCAAAAATGAGACAGACATGGCCGACAATGATGATGATGATATTATATATATATATATAATAATCTTTATTAAAGATCAGTAAAAAATAATTGTTTACAATATGGAATGAAATGTATACATCTTAAAATTTGATCTTGATCTTTGAAGGGCTATCGACCAGAGGTCTTTCAGCCCGTAGTCTGCTGACATTGATGTTTTAGTTTATGTTATTGATGAGATGAGATGTACTGATAGATGGTATTTGCTGGATGCTTGAATTTAGGATTTTGATTGGGATTGCGGGAAAGGCATAGGTGATTTAAGGTGTCTACGATGTGTGGGTTGGTGGCGAATTTTGTACTTAGATGTGTGATGCGTTCTTCAATTGGTATTAACTGGGTACGTTGATATAGGAGGGCATTAGAAGGGTTATGGAGTGGATTATCTGGATGCCTAATTTTTGTTAGTATTCTAAGAGCTGATCGTTCACCTACTTGTATATTTTTTAAGGATGTAGGATTGGGTTCATGGAATCGGATAGCTGCATAATCAAGCAGAGGCCGGCAAATCATTTTATAAATGTGTACTGCTGTGTTGGTTGAAATTCCTTCATCCTTGTACGTTAAGGATCTGAAGTGCCGAGCCCTATTCTTGATTTTCAGCTTAAGGGATTTGGTGTGGGCTTTAAAGGTACACTTGGTGTCAAAGGATATTCCAAGGTATTTGCATATTGGGAGTGGAAATAATTGGTGGTGATTAATGGTGACGGAATATGGATAATTTGTAATTCGGTGGTATGGGATGAATAATTGGGATTTGTTACAGTTGATTGTTAATCTCCATTTACAAAACCATTGTTGTAGTGTGTCGATCAGCTCTTGAAGTATGCCTAGTGCCTTCTGTAGTGTTGAAGCATGACTTTTTAATGCAGTATCGTCTGCAAAAAGTAGGCAATAGGAGGAATGGTTAAAATAAGTACTATCGGGGTGATAGATGTCGTGGACAAAAATGTTATATAGTAGAGGGGATAGTGAGGAACCTTGAGGGACACCTTGTTCGGGGATAAAGGAACGTGAGTAGGAGTTTTGGATGCGTATACGTAGGGATCTGTTGTTTAGGAAACTATCAATTAAATGTAAAAGGTGTGGGGAACTTTAAGGGCGTTACATTTATACAGCAAACCTCGATGCCATACGGAATCGAAAGCTTTTTGGATGTCTAGCAAAAGTATAGTGGATTTTTGGCCATCGAGGTGTGCTGTTTGACAGTTGGATGTAAGTATGGACAGAGGCAGAGTTGTGGATTTGTGTTGGGTAAAACCGAATTGGTAGGGTGGAATGCGATCGGATAAGAGGCTTAGCAGTTTGTTTTTAAGTATTGACTCAAATGTCTTTCCCAGTACAGGAAGCAGGGTGATAGGTCGATAGCTGCTAATTAATTGAGGATGGTTATTATGCTTGTGTATGCATGTTATTATCCCCCTCTTCCATTCCTGGGGAAAGTTTTGAGTCTTGTAAACATAGTTGCAAATCTTTAGGATATATTCGTGAATATTATCTGGGAGGGATCTAAGGACTTGGCGGGATATGTTGTCATAACCGGGGGCGGTGTTTTTACCCTTGTATAATACTTCGAAATATTCCTCCTCATTTATGTCATCTGGGATATGAAATGTGGGATTAAGGTTTTGGAAGGTGGTATACCATTCGTTCACTTGTTTGAAAAAGTTATCGTCGTAAGTATCGCCCTTGGTTATCTTGTAGGCGTTTTCGAAAAAGTCAGAGAAAAGGTCCGCAATAACATTTGTATCGTATATTGCCTCTGCAGTCGTGGAATGTCTGATGGTCTCAAGGTAGTTGGATTTCCTTTATTTTGAGAGTTTTTTAATTTCGTTCCAGTATTCTTTGCCATGTGACTTATTTATATTTTCACAGGCACTAATCCATGTGTTTTTTTTATATTCTAGTATGAGGTAGTGAATGTCTTTGGTAATTTTATTGAACTGTCGTCGTAGGACTGGTTCGTCTGTAAGTCGTAAGTCTCTGTACAATTGTCTTTTATATTTTATCAACCTAAGAATGAATTTTGGCAAGGGGTATTTATAGGGCTTGCTGGTGAATGTAAGAGTATGGTTTAGGATGGAATCAGACATTTTTTGTAGGAATTTGGAAATTGTATCTGGGTTTAATTGGGTGCTGTTAACTATAAATTCGAGTTGACCTTGTCAATGTCACATTCTTGGAATTTGTATATGGTTCTAGGATTTGTACTTAGCGGAGGATTTGTTGTGAGGGAGAATTGAATGGATAGGTGATCTGAGCCTATGTCGGGTATTAAGTGGGTATTTTGTATAAGGTGACGGATATTGGAAGTACATAGGAATACATCAGGGGTAGAGGATTGGTTATCGGTCATAATAAACGTAGGATCAGTGTGTATTTGGGCAAAGTTTGAATTGGACATAAAGGAAGAGAGTTGTTTTAATTTCATCTTATTTATATTGAAGTCCCCGATTATGACAACGTAGAGTGATGGGGAAACTACGGCCCGCGGGCCAAGTCCGGCCCGCGGAAAGGTTTAATCCGGCCCGTTTAAGAGTGCCGTCGTGAGAATGTTTGAACGCGTTCTTACTTCGTAATGTGACGACCCGCATAAAAACTACCTACCTACGATTAAGCATTATTCTTTGGCCCGCTACGATTGTCTGGTTATTACAAATGACCCGTCTTAAAAAAAGTTTCCCCACCACTGTCGTAGAGGGATGCTTTTGTGAGGATTGTATCTTCTGATGATATTATTTTAAGTCGATAATGACATTTGACGTCAGAAATTACATTTTACTTCAAAAATGAGATATAATAAAAGTTTTATTATTTTACGGCAATAATGACATTTTTTATAAATGTTCTTATTTTTTGATAAAAATTACATTACAAGTTGGAAATGATATTTTATTTGAAAAATGATATTTTTACTGAATATTGTAATTTTCCGTCAAAAATGTTATTTTACGTCAAAACATCAAAAATTATATTTTCCGTCAAAATTAATAAAAAATATTATAGACAAATGTAAAACTGTATGAGTTAAAGCACGAATAAAGGGAAAAAATTGAGATTATTGATATAAATTCCCATTTCTGACTTAGTTTCATTTTTCAATTAAAAGATAATTGTTGACGTAAAATATCAAAAATGACACTGTCAGAAATGGGCATTTTTATCAATAGTCTCAATTTTTTGCCCTTTATTCGTGCTTTAAATAATACAGTTTTACACTTGTCTATTATATAGTACACAACAATTAAATATAGTTATTTATGTCAATAATGTTAATTTGATACAATGAAATCAATTTATATGAATATTGTCAATTTATATTAATAATGTAAAAATGTAACAATAGTCTTTGAATCTGAATTTCTGATAATTAAACAAAATATCGACGATTTTCGTGAAATTCAAAGATTTAAGTTAATTTTCAAAAAAATCCTTTTTTTTTCAAGATTTTCTTTAATTATAAAAAATCTAGACGCTTTTCGTGAATTTACAAGACTCCCGCGTCCATTTTCAAAATGTTGAGTCCTTTTGTGAATATTTAAGTTTGTCGTTAATTTTAATTTACGGTTTTTAATTTGCGGTTTTTTCGTGAATTTCTGTTAATTTTCAAAACATTGATGCTTTCGTTAACTTTCAAATTTATGACAGTTTTTATAAACTCCCTAAATTTTGATAATTTTAAAAATCCTGATTTACGTTTATTTTTATTTTCCGCGAATTCCCATTGATTTTCAAATTCGCGTTGCTTTTTATAGATTTTCAAGATTTTTTGCTTTTTTTAATAAAAATTGAAGATTTCAGATTTTAATGAAAAAAGTCAGTTTTAGTTTTTATTTTTCATTTTTAAAAAATGTCATTTATTTTCTTAATATTCATCATTATACGACATTACTCAATATTGCGTTTTTTTTTATTTTGTGTATATTAGAAAAAACATCAAAAATTCATGAAAAGTAACAAAATGTTTACATTTAACAAAAATTAATTAAATTTACAAAAACTGCCAAAATTTAAAAATTAATGAAAGGTGTAAAACATTTCAAAATTACCGAAAACTTAAGAAATTCAGGAAAGCCGTTAGATTTTTGAAAATGATCGGAAATCTAGGAATTTCATAAAAAAGAATTAAACATCTTTTAAATTAAAGAATATTTAGTAAATTCATGAAAACTGCCAAGAATTTGAAAATCGAAGAAAATTCTTAAAACTTATGAAAAATATCAACATTTTTTAAATTAAAGAAAATTTTGAAAATTCAGGATAACCATCCAAATTTTGAAAATTAAATTAAATCATAGAAATTTAGGAGAAGCGTTAAAAACTAACGAAAATGCTGAAAATTCATAAAAAATTGTGAACATTTTGATATAATTAAATAAGATCCTAAAAATTCATTAACATTTTCCAAAAACTAAACGAGTGTCTTCCACTCCCAGATTAAGCATGAAGTAAAATTTCGAGTTGAGAAAAGCCCGAAGAATTTGGATTTGGACGCGCAGCGTCCAAATCCAAATTTGGGCTTTTCTCAACTCGAAATTTTACTTCATGCGCCTATACGCGTGGCGCATGAAGTAAAATTTCGAGTTGAGAAAAGCCCAAATTTGGATTTGGACGCTGCGCGTCCAAATCCAAATTCTTCGGGCTTTTCTCAAAAACACTGATTCAATGTAAAGTTAAAAATATACTGCCCATTTAATAAATAATAATCGCAATTGTTGAGAATTCTTCATACTTTTTCAAACTCTAGTAGTTTTTAACACTTGTCAATATTTCCAATAATTTTGACATTTTCGACCATATTGCGAGTTTTTCATAATTTTCATTTTTTACATAAATAAATAAACGTTTATTCACGGATGTACCATTTTACAGAATATAAAAATATTTTACAAAAGAATAATTCAATACTAAAGATAGAAACAAAAATATTAATGACAACATAGTAATCTTTTAACAATTCTCATAAACTGGGGAAATGTATTACAAAAAATATCAAAATCAGGAAAAATTAACAAAGAATTTGCTGTACGCATAAGACGAGACTACACGTCTTATGCGTACAGGAAATTCTTTGTTAATTTTTCCTGATGTTTTTAGAATTTTTCTGATATTTTCAACAAATTTAACATATTGGCAATTTCCACAGTTTCAACACTCGACGTGTCATATTTTTTCTTAATTTATAAAAACTTAATTTAAAAAAAGAGATGGTTTTTGTGAAATTTAAAGATATTGTTAATTTTGAAAAATCCAGAAATTTAAAAAAATTTTCATTAATTAATTAAAATCTCGACGCTTTTTATGAATTTTCAAGACTTTCGCTGATTTTAAAAATGTTGACTCTTTTCATGAATTTCCAAGATTATCGTTAATTTTTAACATTGGTGACGTTTTTGTGGTTTGTATCTTTTAACTAATTGCAATAATTTTGTTTTGTAGGCGGTCGCGGGATAAGTACGTCATAATAGGTTACCTTCTGTACACAATTTAATAAGGTTAAAGCTCCTCCATTTTTCTTTCTCTCTTTTAAAATATTCTAATAAATTTGCAACAAACTTCTGTGACAAGGATCGCAATCCTTTACCTTTTACGCTCATTATAAGAATCGTGATTAATTTGTTTTTTATTTCAAAATATAAACAATCCAAATGTTCAAACTGTCAATGTCAAAATTGTATGTACAACGTTAGTCAAATCAAGATCTAAAAAATAGACATCTGAATGTACATCTGTCCTTTTTATCTCTACCTGTTAAAATTAATATGTTTGGTGGTGACGTTTGTCTTCGCAAATTCGGATAAGGCTCAAGTTTCGTGATTTCTACTACAGTGTGGGCCATCTAGTGGTTTCTTTTTAAATCATAGGTTATTTTGACACTGACATCTTTTTCCCGCTCGAAATCTTGACAGCAAGTCGGTATCATTCCTCCGCGGTACGAAATGAGTCGCTTTACGCTTGAACAACGTTGGGAAATATTGCAAACTTATTTCCAAACTGAGTGCTGTGTAGCCCAAACAGTGCGTTTGTTGAAAAGAAGTTTTGTCCGAAATGAATCACCCACCGCGCCTGCTGTACGCAAGTTTGTGCAAAAAGTTCGTGAGACTGGTATGCTAGTGGACAACACTCATGGTCTTCGTTCTCGTACGGTGCGCACAGACGAGAATGTGGCTGCTGTAACCGAGAGTGTGAGACTCAATCCACGAACATCAACTCGCCGTCGATCTCAACAGCTCAACATTGCACGCACTAGCCTGAGGAGAATTCTGCACAAAGATCTCGGATTATTCGCTTACAAGGTCCAATTGACTCAGCAATTAAAGGCGCATGACCATCCGCTTCGTTATCGCTTCGCAGTTTGGGCCTTAGAGCAGCTTGAATTAGACAACGATTTTGGGCGAAAAATCATATTTTCTGACGAGGCTCATTTTCATCTTGACGGCTACGTTAACAAACAAAATTGCCGCATCCGGGGCTCGGAAAATCCGCACGTTATTGTCGAGAAGCCAATGCTTCCCCGGAGAGTGACAGTTTGGTGCGGATTGTGGAGTGGTGGCATCATTGGACCATTTTTCTTCGAAAATGAGGCTGGAAACAACGTTTCGGTCAACGGTGAGCATTACAGAGCCATGTTATCCGACTTTTTTTTTTAATGAAATTAAAGACATGGATTTGGACGATCTCTGGTTTATGCAGGATGACGTGCCATGCCACAATCGATCTTTTGCGCACCAAATTCCCAAATCGTGTCACAGCCGTCTTGGCGATGTCAATTGGCCGCCTCGGAGCTGCGAAATAACCCCTTTGGATTTTTTTGTAGGGAACCGTGAAGAACCGATGTTATGCCAACAATCCAGAAATGATTCAAGCACTTCAGGCCAATATCATCCAAGTAATCCGTGAGCTACAGCTCGAAACCATCAACAAGGTCTTGGAAAATTGGAGTGACAGAATGCGCTACTGCGAAGCCAGCCGAGGCAACCACTTGAACGAAGTTGCGTTCCATAATTAATGGGAATGTTTGCTCTTACTAGTAAAGCCATAATACATGAAAAAAAAATAATTTTGTTCATTTTATTGCATTTTTAAAAAGTAACCACTAAATGGCCCACCCTTTATATACGAAAATTATTATCAAAATTAAGTATAAATGATTCAATTCTTGGTTGCAGAATACTTCAAACATTAAAAGTACGATTCTTTTCGTATTCTACAACAAGTTGAAACAACTACTTCCCGAGGTAATGCCCCGACGGACCTTGAGTTATACAACAAGTGTTTGCTGTTACATACAGTAACCTATTGCAAATCTAACAATTTGGGTCAAATTATTCAGGCCATCTATCTAGCTCGGCAATTAGTTGTTTCAATCAGTGTTTGATATAGTCTTTGTAAGACTGACTTGTTGTAGATTGCGAAAAGAATCGCACTTTTAATATTATCAAAATGACAAGAAATTAATTTTCATTAAAAAGCTTTATAAGATAAAAAAAACTATACGCGGAATATTTCACAGTTTTAACAGCTTTTTATGTAATTTAAAACTATGACATTAAATTTAATTGCAAAATACTGGGAACTTAGTAATTTATTCATTTTTATTAGTCAAATGAACGATATAGAATGAGTGAGTTTTAAATTAAATCCACCAGAGAGAGGAAATTCGTCGTTATGGGCTGGGGAATTAAATTTTCATGTTCATGTTCGGCGAAAAGCTTTTTGCGACATTCCATAACGCCATATCTCTCTCCGAAAAGTAATGTAACGGAATTGAGGACAAACCCGCAGAGTTTTACAAACACCACCAACAACATACGCATAATATAAAAATACGAGCAATTCTACACAAAAGTGTAAAATATTAAAATTCTTCTGCAGAACAGAATTACATACAGATATAATGTACTTACAAATAATACATTTCTTACATTTTTTAACAACTGTACATTAGTTAAACGAAGCTAAAAAGTGTTGTATTTATAAGTGTAACTAAAGTATATCACGAAGTTAACGCTTACAACAGATACAATATATCGAGTGCGTCAAAATCAACGGATATGCTTAAAGGGGTTGAATTTAGGCTATCAACGAAACACAATAAAGAAAATAGTTTTTTTATTTTGACCCTTTATTAACCAATAGGAAGCCGTTGAATCCAAAAGAAGTAACCCTTTAAAACTAAATAATCCTATTCAAATTTTCAAAATAGTTTTATATGACATCTAATAAAATAGCTAGAATCTGACATTGTCGAATTTCTAGCACAATATTGGGGTATATCTTTTGGTTTCATAATGTTGATTTTAATGAAGTGATCCAAATTTACAATCTGGCAACGTGTGATTCGTTGCCATGGCTAACTAAGTAATATATTTTGCATGTTCAAATTTTGAAGGTTGATAACTTTTAACGTCTAAACATGAGTTTGTCTACAACTGAATATTGCGACATGTATCTCATCTACGGGGCCCCTGAACAGAATGCGGCATTAGCTTCAAGACTCTACGCTAGACGATACACTAACCGAAGACACCCCAGCATTCATTAATTTAGAAGGTTAGACCAAAGGCTAAGAGACAACCAAGCTCCTCTTCCAAGCTTAAAAGACATACATCCTAGAAGGACGAGAACCAGAAAAACGGTAGGTGTAGAAGAGAACATCATTTATGTCGTGATAGATAACCCTGAGATAAGCGTACGTCAAATTGGCCGCTTGTTGGAAATACCGTATAAAACGGTAAACAGAGTACTTCGGGATGAAGAATTACATCCGTACCATTTTACAAAGATTCAAGCTTTGCCAAGAATGGAACTTTCAAGGCGGATTCTAGACCAACCTGAAACTTATTAAGAAATATTCTATGGACGGACGAATCTCTGTTTACAAATAATGGTATTTTCAATAGACATAATCGGCACTTTTATTCAATAAATAATCCACACTGTACTTTTGTAACAGGTTATCAACACAGATTTAGCGTAAAGGTATGGGCTGGAATAATCAACACTAAAATTATAGGTCCATACATTCTGCCTCATCGTTTACGGAGTGGAGATTTTTTTTTTTTCGAAAGATTTGGAAAATGATCT